>OZ024831.1:39487501-40139167 GCA_964016985.1 Anodontia alba
ATCAAATAAGCTGTCCAAAGTTGTTGAGGAATATCCAGAATTTTGAGCCCTAATAACTCACTTATTTGTCGTCCGATTTGGCTGAAATTTAGAACGTATGTAGCCCTCATCCATACCAACAAGCCTGCAAAATATGGTAGGGGTAAATACAAAAGCGCACCCAATATGGGCCGCCAAACATTCATTAAATAAACGGTTTTACGCCTGTAGCAGGCAGAGGAAAGCACCTATGGCGCTGCAAATACATGCGCATGCGCAGACCACTTATGCCTACAAACGTACAGGGTAGTCAAGGGAATCGGGGCAAAGCGTCCTGGTGAAAACGGGTCATCAATTTTACATTGCGCCCTATGGAAATATGGGCGGGAAAACGGTAAAACCGTAATAACTCTATTAATTCGCAACAAACGGGTGCGCTTTTTACAGGGTTTATAGGTGGTAGGAAGGTTCACAACTGGGCCAAATAGGAGTGCGCTGCATGCAGTACACGTGGAGATATAAGGACTCGAAATGGGTCTGTAGGAGTCGTCTGATGAACAAAGAGATTGAAATTGACTAAAGGTGACCTTCACCGATTGGATTGGAACTGGTGCCAAAAGATGCTTTAGGACCATAGTTACATTGTGTGCTATTTTCCAGAAAATTCGGGCTATCCGTTAGTAAGTTATTAGGGGTCAAACATTGAAAAAATACCAACTTTCAACGGCTAGAACTCGAAAACGAGGCTCTAAGAATTTTTGGGCAGGTGGCCCCAGCGACCCATGGCCCCAGGCCTTTCAACTGGCACCAATTTCATTCCGATCGGTGAAGGTCAGTTTTGATCAAATAAGCTGTCCAAAGTTGTTGAGGAATATCCAGAATTTTGAGCCCTAATAAACTCACTTATTTGTCGTCCGATTTGGCTGAAATTTAGAACGTATGTAGCCCTCATCCATACCAACAAGCCTGCAAAATATGGTAGGGGTAAATACAAAAGCGCACCCAATATGGGCCGCCAAACATTCATTAAATAAACGGTTTTACGCCTGTAGCAGGCAGAGGAAAGCACCTATGGCGCTGCAAATACATGCGCATGCGCAGACCACTTATGCCTACAAACGTACAGGGTAGTCAAGGGAATCGGGGCAAAGCGTCCTGGTGAAAACGGGTCATCAATTTTACATTGCGCCCTATGGAAATATGGGCGGGAAAACGGTAAAACCGTAATAACTCTATTAATTCGCAACAAACGGGTGCGCTTTTTACAGGGTTTATAGGTGGTAGGAAGGTTCACAACTGGGCCAAATAGGAGTGCGCTGCATGCAGTACACGTGGAGATATAAGGACTCGAAATGGGTCTGTAGGAGTCGTCTGATGAACAAAGAGATTGAAATTGACTAAAGGTGACCTTCACCGATTGGATTGGAACTGGTGCCAAAAGATGCTTTAGGACCATAGTTACATTGTGTGCTATTTTCCAGAAAATTCGGGCTATCCGTTAGTAAGTTATTAGGGGTCAAACATTGAAAAATACCAACTTTCAACGGCTAGAACTCGAAAACGAGGCTCTAAGAATTTTTGGGCAGGTGGCCCCAGCGACCCATGGCCCCAGGCCTTTCAACTGGCACCAATTTCATTCCGATCGGTGAAGGTCAGTTTTGATCAAATAAGCTGTCCAAAGTTGTTGAGGAATATCCAGAATTTTGAGCCCTAATAACTCACTTATTTGTCGTCCGATTTGGCTGAAATTTAGAACGTATGTAGCCCTCATCCATACCAACAAGCCTGCAAAATATGGTAGGGGTAAATACAAAAGCGCACCCAATATGGGCCGCCAAACATTCATTAAATAAACGGTTTTACGCCTGTAGCAGGCAGAGGAAAGCACCTATGGCGCTGCAAATACATGCGCATGCGCAGACCACTTATGCCTACAAACGTACAGGGTAGTCAAGGGAATCGGGGCAAAGCGTCCTGGTGAAAACGGGTCATCAATTTTACATTGCGCCCTATGGAAATATGGGCGGGAAAACGGTAAAACCGTAATAACTCTATTAATTCGCAACAAACGGGTGCGCTTTTTACAGGGTTTATAGGTGGTAGGAAGGTTCACAACTGGGCCAAATAGGAGTGCGCTGCATGCAGTACACGTGGAGATATAAGGACTCGAAATGGGTCTGTAGGAGTCGTCTGATGAACAAAGAGATTGAAATTGACTAAAGGTGACCTTCACCGATTGGATTGGAACTGGTGCCAAAAGATGCTTTAGGACCATAGTTACATTGTGTGCTATTTTCCAGAAAATTCGGGCTATCCGTTAGTAAGTTATTAGGGGTCAAACATTGAAAAATACCAACTTTCAACGGCTAGAACTCGAAAACGAGGCTCTAAGAATTTTTGGGCAGGTGGCCCCAGCGACCCATGGCCCCAGGCCTTTCAACTGGCACCAATTTCATTCCGATCGGTGAAGGTCAGTTTTGATCAAATAAGCTGTCCAAAGTTGTTGAGGAATATCCAGAATTTTGAGCCCTAATAACTCACTTATTTGTCGTCCGATTTGGCTGAAATTTAGAACGTATGTAGCCCTCATCCATACCAACAAGCCTGCAAAATATGGTAGGGGTAAATACAAAAGCGCACCCAATATGGGCCGCCAAACATTCATTAAATAAACGGTTTTAACGCCTGTAGCAGGCAGAGGAAAGCACCTATGGCGCTGCAAATACATGCGCATGCGCAGACCACTTATGCCTACAAACGTACAGGGTAGTCAAGGGAATCGGGGCAAAGCGTCCTGGTGAAAACGGGTCATCAATTTTTACATTGCGCCCTATGGAAATATGGGCGGGAAAACGGTAAAACCGTAATAACTCTATTAATTCGCAACAAACGGGTGCGCTTTTTACAGGGTTTATAGGTGGTAGGAAGGTTCACAACTGGGCCAAATAGGAGTGCGCTGCATGCAGTACACGTGGAGATATAAGGACTCGAAATGGGTCTGTAGGAGTCGTCTGATGAACAAAGAGATTGAAATTGACTAAAGGTGACCTTCACCGATTGGATTGGAAACTGGTGCCAAAAGATGCTTTAGGACCATAGTTTACATTGTGTGCTATTTTCCAGAAAATTCGGGCTATCCGTTAGTAAGTTATTAGGGGTCAAACATTGAAAAATACCAACTTTCAACGGCTAGAACTCGAAAACGAGGCTCTAAGAATTTTTGGGCAGGTGGCCCCAGCGACCCATGGCCCCAGGCCTTTCAACTGGCACCAATTTCATTCCGATCGGTGAAGGTCAGTTTTGATCAAATAAGCTGTCCAAAGTTGTTGAGGAATATCCAGAATTTTGAGCCCTAATAACTCACTTATTTGTCGTCCGATTTGGCTGAAATTTAGAACGTATGTAGCCCTCATCCATACCAACAAGCCTGCAAAATATGGTAGGGGTAAATACAAAAGCGCACCCAATATGGGCCGCCAAACATTCATTAAATAAACGGTTTTACGCCTGTAGCAGGCAGAGGAAAGCACCTATGGCGCTGCAAATACATGCGCATGCGCAGACCACTTATGCCTACAAACGTACAGGGTAGTCAAGGGAATCGGGGCAAAGCGTCCTGGTGAAAACGGGTCATCAATTTTACATTGCGCCCTATGGAAATATGGGCGGGAAAACGGTAAAACCGTAATAACTCTATTAATTCGCAACAAACGGGTGCGCTTTTTACAGGGTTTATAGGTGGTAGGAAGGTTCACAACTGGGCCAAATAGGAGTGCGCTGCATGCAGTACACGTGGAGATATAAGGACTCGAAATGGGTCTGTAGGAGTCGTCTGATGAACAAAGAGATTGAAATTGACTAAAGGTGACCTTCACCGATTGGATTGGAACTGGTGCCAAAAGATGCTTTAGGACCATAGTTACATTGTGTGCTATTTTCCAGAAAATTCGGGCTATCCGTTAGTAAGTTATTAGGGGTCAAACATTGAAAAATACCAACTTTCAACGGCTAGAACTCGAAAACGAGGCTCTAAGAATTTTTGGGCAGGTGGCCCCAGCGACCCATGGCCCCAGGCCTTTCAACTGGCACCAATTTCATTCCGATCGGTGAAGGTCAGTTTTGATCAAATAAGCTGTCCAAAGTTGTTGAGGAATATCCAGAATTTTGAGCCCTAATAACTCACTTATTTGTCGTCCGATTTGGCTGAAATTTAGAACGTATGTAGCCCTCATCCATACCAACAAGCCTGCAAAATATGGTAGGGGTAAATACAAAAGCGCACCCAATATGGGCCGCCAAACATTCATTAAATAAACGGTTTTACGCCTGTAGCAGGCAGAGGAAAGCACCTATGGCGCTGCAAATACATGCGCATGCGCAGACCACTTATGCCTACAAACGTACAGGGTAGTCAAGGGAATCGGGGCAAAGCGTCCTGGTGAAAACGGGTCATCAATTTTACATTGCGCCCTATGGAAATATGGGCGGGAAAACGGTAAAACCGTAATAACTCTATTAATTCGCAACAAACGGGTGCGCTTTTTACAGGGTTTATAGGTGGTAGGAAGGTTCACAACTGGGCCAAATAGGAGTGCGCTGCATGCAGTACACGTGGAGATATAAGGACTCGAAATGGGTCTGTAGGAGTCGTCTGATGAACAAAGAGATTGAAATTGACTAAAGGTGACCTTCACCGATTGGATTGGAACTGGTGCCAAAAGATGCTTTAGGACCATAGTTACATTGTGTGCTATTTTCCAGAAAATTCGGGCTATCCGTTAGTAAGTTATTAGGGGTCAAACATTGAAAAATACCAACTTTCAACGGCTAGAACTCGAAAACGAGGCTCTAAGAATTTTTGGGCAGGTGGCCCCAGCGACCCATGGCCCCAGGCCTTTCAACTGGCACCAATTTCATTCCGATCGGTGAAGGTCAGTTTTGATCAAATAAGCTGTCCAAAGTTGTTGAGGAATATCCAGAATTTTGAGCCCTAATAACTCACTTATTTGTCGTCCGATTTGGCTGAAATTTAGAACGTATGTAGCCCTCATCCATACCAACAAGCCTGCAAAATATGGTAGGGGTAAATACAAAAGCGCACCCAATATGGGCCGCCAAACATTCATTAAATAAACGGTTTTACGCCTGTAGCAGGCAGAGGAAAGCACCTATGGCGCTGCAAATACATGCGCATGCGCAGACCACTTATGCCTACAAACGTACAGGGTAGTCAAGGGAATCGGGGCAAAGCGTCCTGGTGAAAACGGGTCATCAATTTTACATTGCGCCCTATGGAAATATGGGCGGGAAAACGGTAAAACCGTAATAACTCTATTAATTCGCAACAAACGGGTGCGCTTTTTACAGGGTTTATAGGTGGTAGGAAGGTTCACAACTGGGCCAAATAGGAGTGCGCTGCATGCAGTACACGTGGAGATATAAGGACTCGAAATGGGTCTGTAGGAGTCGTCTGATGAACAAAGAGATTGAAATTGACTAAAGGTGACCTTCACCGATTGGATTGGAACTGGTGCCAAAAGATGCTTTAGGACCATAGTTACATTGTGTGCTATTTTCCAGAAAATTCGGGCTATCCGTTAGTAAGTTATTAGGGGTCAAACATTGAAAAATACCAACTTTCAACGGCTAGAACTCGAAAACGAGGCTCTAAGAATTTTTGGGCAGGTGGCCCCAGCGACCCATGGCCCCAGGCCTTTCAACTGGCACCAATTTCATTCCGATCGGTGAAGGTCAGTTTTGATCAAATAAGCTGTCCAAAGTTGTTGAGGAATATCCAGAATTTTGAGCCCTAATAACTCACTTATTTGTCGTCCGATTTGGCTGAAATTTAGAACGTATGTAGCCCTCATCCATACCAACAAGCCTGCAAAATATGGTAGGGGTAAATACAAAAGCGCACCCAATATGGGCCGCCAAACATTCATTAAATAAACGGTTTTACGCCTGTAGCAGGCAGAGGAAAGCACCTATGGCGCTGCAAATACATGCGCATGCGCAGACCACTTATGCCTACAAACGTACAGGGTAGTCAAGGGAATCGGGGCAAAGCGTCCTGGTGAAAACGGGTCATCAATTTTACATTGCGCCCTATGGAAATATGGGCGGGAAAACGGTAAAACCGTAATAACTCTATTAATTCGCAACAAACGGGTGCGCTTTTTACAGGGTTTATAGGTGGTAGGAAGGTTCACAACTGGGCCAAATAGGAGTGCGCTGCATGCAGTACACGTGGAGATATAAGGACTCGAAATGGGTCTGTAGGAGTCGTCTGATGAACAAAGAGATTGAAATTGACTAAAGGTGACCTTCACCGATTGGATTGGAACTGGTGCCAAAAGATGCTTTAGGACCATAGTTACATTGTGTGCTATTTTCCAGAAAATTCGGGCTATCCGTTAGTAAGTTATTAGGGGTCAAACATTGAAAAATACCAACTTTCAACGGCTAGAACTCGAAAACGAGGCTCTAAGAATTTTTGGGCAGGTGGCCCCAGCGACCCATGGCCCCAGGCCTTTCAACTGGCACCAATTTCATTCCGATCGGTGAAGGTCAGTTTTGATCAAATAAGCTGTCCAAAGTTGTTGAGGAATATCCAGAATTTTGAGCCCTAATAACTCACTTATTTGTCGTCCGATTTGGCTGAAATTTAGAACGTATGTAGCCCTCATCCATACCAACAAGCCTGCAAAATATGGTAGGGGTAAATACAAAAGCGCACCCAATATGGGCCGCCAAACATTCATTAAATAAACGGTTTTACGCCTGTAGCAGGCAGAGGAAAGCACCTATGGCGCTGCAAATACATGCGCATGCGCAGACCACTTATGCCTACAAACGTACAGGGTAGTCAAGGGAATCGGGGCAAAGCGTCCTGGTGAAAACGGGTCATCAATTTTACATTGCGCCCTATGGAAATATGGGCGGGAAAACGGTAAAACCGTAATAACTCTATTAATTCGCAACAAACGGGTGCGCTTTTTACAGGGTTTATAGGTGGTAGGAAGGTTCACAACTGGGCCAAATAGGAGTGCGCTGCATGCAGTACACGTGGAGATATAAGGACTCGAAATGGGTCTGTAGGAGTCGTCTGATGAACAAAGAGATTGAAATTGACTAAAGGTGACCTTCACCGATTGGATTGGAACTGGTGCCAAAAGATGCTTTAGGACCATAGTTACATTGTGTGCTATTTTCCAGAAAATTCGGGCTATCCGTTAGTAAGTTATTAGGGGTCAAACATTGAAAAATACCAACTTTCAACGGCTAGAACTCGAAAACGAGGCTCTAAGAATTTTTGGGCAGGTGGCCCCAGCGACCCATGGCCCCAGGCCTTTCAACTGGCACCAATTTCATTCCGATCGGTGAAGGTCAGTTTTGATCAAATAAGCTGTCCAAAGTTGTTGAGGAATATCCAGAATTTTGAGCCCTAATAACTCACTTATTTGTCGTCCGATTTGGCTGAAATTTAGAACGTATGTAGCCCTCATCCATACCAACAAGCCTGCAAAATATGGTAGGGGTAAATACAAAAGCGCACCCAATATGGGCCGCCAAACATTCATTAAATAAACGGTTTTACGCCTGTAGCAGGCAGAGGAAAGCACCTATGGCGCTGCAAATACATGCGCATGCGCAGACCACTTATGCCTACAAACGTACAGGGTAGTCAAGGGAATCGGGGCAAAGCGTCCTGGTGAAAACGGGTCATCAATTTTACATTGCGCCCTATGGAAATATGGGCGGGAAAACGGTAAAACCGTAATAACTCTATTAATTCGCAACAAACGGGTGCGCTTTTTACAGGGTTTATAGGTGGTAGGAAGGTTCACAACTGGGCCAAATAGGAGTGCGCTGCATGCAGTACACGTGGAGATATAAGGACTCGAAATGGGTCTGTAGGAGTCGTCTGATGAACAAAGAGATTGAAATTGACTAAAGGTGACCTTCACCGATTGGATTGGAACTGGTGCCAAAAGATGCTTTAGGACCATAGTTACATTGTGTGCTATTTTCCAGAAAATTCGGGCTATCCGTTAGTAAGTTATTAGGGGTCAAACATTGAAAAATACCAACTTTCAACGGCTAGAACTCGAAAACGAGGCTCTAAGAATTTTTGGGCAGGTGGCCCCAGCGACCCATGGCCCCAGGCCTTTCAACTGGCACCAATTTCATTCCGATCGGTGAAGGTCAGTTTTGATCAAATAAGCTGTCCAAAGTTGTTGAGGAATATCCAGAATTTTGAGCCCTAATAACTCACTTATTTGTCGTCCGATTTGGCTGAAATTTAGAACGTATGTAGCCCTCATCCATACCAACAAGCCTGCAAAATATGGTAGGGGTAAATACAAAAGCGCACCCAATATGGGCCGCCAAACATTCATTAAATAAACGGTTTTACGCCTGTAGCAGGCAGAGGAAAGCACCTATGGCGCTGCAAATACATGCGCATGCGCAGACCACTTATGCCTACAAACGTACAGGGTAGTCAAGGGAATCGGGGCAAAGCGTCCTGGTGAAAACGGGTCATCAATTTTACATTGCGCCCTATGGAAATATGGGCGGGAAAACGGTAAAACCGTAATAACTCTATTAATTCGCAACAAACGGGTGCGCTTTTTACAGGGTTTATAGGTGGTAGGAAGGTTCACAACTGGGCCAAATAGGAGTGCGCTGCATGCAGTACACGTGGAGATATAAGGACTCGAAATGGGTCTGTAGGAGTCGTCTGATGAACAAAGAGATTGAAATTGACTAAAGGTGACCTTCACCGATTGGATTGGAACTGGTGCCAAAAGATGCTTTAGGACCATAGTTACATTGTGTGCTATTTTCCAGAAAATTCGGGCTATCCGTTAGTAAGTTATTAGGGGTCAAACATTGAAAAATACCAACTTTCAACGGCTAGAACTCGAAAACGAGGCTCTAAGAATTTTTGGGCAGGTGGCCCCAGCGACCCATGGCCCCAGGCCTTTCAACTGGCACCAATTTCATTCCGATCGGTGAAGGTCAGTTTTGATCAAATAAGCTGTCCAAAGTTGTTGAGGAATATCCAGAATTTTGAGCCCTAATAACTCACTTATTTGTCGTCCGATTTGGCTGAAATTTAGAACGTATGTAGCCCTCATCCATACCAACAAGCCTGCAAAATATGGTAGGGGTAAATACAAAAGCGCACCCAATATGGGCCGCCAAACATTCATTAAATAAACGGTTTTACGCCTGTAGCAGGCAGAGGAAAGCACCTATGGCGCTGCAAATACATGCGCATGCGCAGACCACTTATGCCTACAAACGTACAGGGTAGTCAAGGGAATCGGGGCAAAGCGTCCTGGTGAAAACGGGTCATCAATTTTACATTGCGCCCTATGGAAATATGGGCGGGAAAACGGTAAAACCGTAATAACTCTATTAATTCGCAACAAACGGGTGCGCTTTTTACAGGGTTTATAGGTGGTAGGAAGGTTCACAACTGGGCCAAATAGGAGTGCGCTGCATGCAGTACACGTGGAGATATAAGGACTCGAAATGGGTCTGTAGGAGTCGTCTGATGAACAAAGAGATTGAAATTGACTAAAGGTGACCTTCACCGATTGGATTGGAACTGGTGCCAAAAGATGCTTTAGGACCATAGTTACATTGTGTGCTATTTTCCAGAAAATTCGGGCTATCCGTTAGTAAGTTATTAGGGGTCAAACATTGAAAAATACCAACTTTCAACGGCTAGAACTCGAAAACGAGGCTCTAAGAATTTTTGGGCAGGTGGCCCCAGCGACCCATTATTCATTTTGTTTCTTCTTTTTTCTCTTTTAATCTTAATTGTAACTTCCACGTATTTGTAATACTTGCTAGTTAATACGTATTGACATGTAATTCATGTACTGTGTGTACTGCTCATCACGAAAACATGCCCATATAATATTGACCCCCTTAAACCCCACTATATAGTAAAACTGGGGTGTACAGGGGTATACATTATTTTTCGTATTTCTGCTCGGCGAGGCGGTTCTAACGAGTACCCACAATCTATATTTTGAGCAGAAATACGAAAAATATCAGAGTTTTTTTATCTGAAAATTTTCAGTTTTTTTTAGAGATGAAATTTTCTATATATTTGAATAGGCGTGTTTACGTAATGTTATATGTTTTCTTCATCTGTCACAGCTGTTGTTTTTGTGCGGATTTTTAACGCTACCAGGCACCCGAGGCACATAGAGGCACCGGCAAGAGCACCCTGGGAAAGGATAAATATAGGCCTAGCCTACATCTCATCCCTTGGCGTTTATGTATATTTTGTTTTTGTCAAATATATGTATTTATGTCATAAAATTTGAATAAATAAAAAAATAAAAATAAATCCATGGCCCCAGGCTTTTCAACTGGCACCAATTTCATTCCGATTATGCATGTTAACTCTTTCACTGCTACAAGTGACAATAATAGACTTTTGCAAACAGCGCAGATCCAGATGAGCCGTCTCATCAGGATCCACGCTGTTTGACATCCAGTCTGTGAACTTTATACATTTAAACTTCTTTTCAATCGATAGTTTGTTAAAACAAAAATAAAAATAAAAAAATAAAAAATGCAGACGACAAATGTAGTCTGAAATCTGGCGCCGAAAGAGTTAAACGGAGATAAATGCCACGAAGTGTACTTTGGTTTAGCTCTTCGAAACCTCATTTCATGCCACTGCATTATTTAACCTTTACCACTCTCTGGGCATTTTCAGCAGACGACAAAATGATGTTATTTTTCTTATTTTTCCCAGAAAACAGGATTTGACATTTCATGCAAATTGTCTCCTTAGGAGACAATTTGCATGAAATGTCAAATCCTGTTTTCTGGGAAAAATAAGAAAAATATTTCAAAATGTCGTCTGCTGAAAATTTTACCCAGAGTGCTAAGCGTTAATCAAGCAAAAAGATAACTTGTTAAACTTTAAAAACTAATTTTGTTCTGTGCGTGGATGTACAGGCTGTCTTGATCCTAGTTGCCCGCATATGAGATTGGAGAATTTTCGCATTAAAAAAAATATTCGTGCAGCTTTCACTGTACTCGGACATATTTAGTTATACTGTTCAGTCCGACTATACCGGCATGCGCTTTTTTTTTTTTTTTTTTTTTTTTCAGAAAAAAAATAAATAAATAAGACATTACGTCATAAGCTAAGCTATTAAGGGTTTGTTGATAGAATATTTTCTTTGTAGAAAAGACTATACATAGGTACATGCGGAAAGTTGCAATCAAGCTTTGAAAGGCATTGCAAAAACTTAGCATATACTAATATATACTTATCAGTATTCTATATGTAGTATTTGACGAAACACGCGAACCTTGAAGACGGTTATATTTAAGATACAGGGTTATATTTGAATACATTTAATGTGTTGCTCTAAGGAGCTGGTCTAGTTTTATATAAAAAAAAAAAAACAAGGAAGGTAATATATGTAAACAAGTTGCTAGCTCCCCAGTCAGAAGAGTATCGATCCACTATCAAGGTTTATATATGATTATTTGCGCCCGAATTGCGGAGATGTCCATATCACATAGAAACATCTGCATCTGTTCCATTCTTCAAGTTAAGCAACGTTCATCCTAGTTAGTGTTTGGATGGGTGACCGCCTCAAACCTCCGTTTATTATTGTGTGTGTGTGTGTTTTTTTTTTTTTTTTTTTTTTTGGTTTTTGTTTTTTTTCTTCCTCTTCTCACCTTCTTATTTTAGTTGTTTTTATAACATCTATAGCTTTCCATATTATTCCTCAACTCGATACACGGTATTAATGTATCTGGGCCCAGTTGTTCAAAGCATCGTTTGCTTAACGAGCTCGTTAAGGGTCATTTCGTTAACTGTTTTAGCGGATTCAGTATACAATATTCTGATATTTTTTGCTGAAATAATGTAAGTAGCTTTTGCACTGCAAAAGCTACTCACATTTTTTTCAGCAAACAATTTCAGCATATTTGCATATCACTCGATGTAAATTTTAACGAATCGTTGACTAACGATGTCATTAGCTTTGAACAAGTGGGCCCTGATAGATAACCGAAAACGAAGAGATTTGGTTTTCCTTGTAAAACTAAATCGGACTTTTCTCTCTCTTTCCAATAGATCATTGTATTTGGAACATTTCGATATGTTTCTACAGTTCACTAATCTAAAACGAAATTGTACGTAATAAACCCATTTGTATCCAGTGCTCCATTAAAGGACATTGACAAACAGTGTAGACCAACATCAGACTATCAGACTCCAGATATTTGTATAAAACATGGTAACACTAAAAACTGACCACACACTCTTTATATTGAAATGAATAGGCCCAAACAGTAGAAGAATCAACTCGGCATAAATGGGTAATAAAGCGTGACTTTGGTAGAAAGTTAATCAGTTTTGCTAAATGCTTCGCTGTTCGAGCTAAATGCTTCGCTGTTCGAGTTCATTCTAAAAACCATAGAAATATACAAATTGTTTTGTTCACGAAATAGAAGGATAATACCAGGCATTTTTAGCATTAATTTCAAACCTGTTTTGTACATCAGTCATTGTGGTGTTGTTGTTGTTTAAGGTAAACGCTCTGCAAAAATAATGAACAATTAGAAAATGAAAATTCTATTTGAAATTCTATCATCAATCAGGTTTTTTTTTTGGTGTGTGTGTGTGTGTGTGTGTGTGTGTGTGTGTGTGTGTGTGTGTGTGTGTTGAGGTTTTACGGCCCAGTCAACCAAATGGGGCCATGTCGAGCGCTTTCAGTTTACATATTTTTACTGGGCAGGCTTAGTCCTCTAAGCGGTTAACCAGTATTGTGCACATGTTTTCGCCGGAAACTGACAACTTCCCTTAAGGGAGAGAATGACCTTAGAAAATAATTCATGAAAAAATATCCACGAAAGAATGATGCCGATCTGACGAGGGTCGAGCCCGCAACCCCATGGTGACCAGTCGGACGTGCATACAACTGAGCCACCAGGGCAAGCTATCGATCAAGGTTAAAACTGGTGTTAGTGCCGTATGGTAGCCTGAACTTCACTGTACTGTAATGAAGTTTATGTCTTAGTCTTTTGTGATCCAGTACATTTCTGGATGTTTGTTAATTTCCACAAGGTCACTGATGAGGCGTAATTGGCCTAAACTAAATACTCTGGCCCCGAAAACTTGATACTTTAGCTGTTTTCAGTTGTTCCCAAGAGTCGTTTCTTTTAAAATCCATATAGAATTTCAGATGAGAATACTGTGGAGCTTTATCTCCCTTCTGAAAAGGGAACTGGTCTTAACGAAAAGTATTTGCTCCTTAGGAGAAAGTTCTTTCCTTTTAGAGTAGATCGAGATCCTTTTCAGAAGGGATTCGATGTACAGTAAAGCAAATAGTAAGCCATAAAAGTTATCTGTCTTGTCGGAAGTAGTGCAAAATTACCAAGTGTATGGTCCCTTAGATTGTCCGATGTATTCAAAAGTACATAGAAGATTTTGCCAGGTGTGCAGCCCTGTCACTGAGCCATTACTTTAGGTGAGTTTATGTTGCACGGTAACAGAAAACAACATGGTGTCATCACAGGATAAAAACCCGCAGGAATTGTAGAGCGATAGAGACCACTCTGTGGCTACATTTCGTCCGTAATAGCGGACCAGTTCGGCACCAAAACACTAGAGTGCAAGAACTCATCCTATACGTTACAATCCCCGCAATCAAAACCGCTCCTTTAAATCACAACTTATCCCCTCAGACAATCAAATTCAACGAAACAAAATTCATTTTCTATGCTAATGAACAATGAACTAGAAACTGTATTTATAAACACTAGGCCCCAACCATATGTTTGCCTCTAAAGATAATAAAAGGTAAAAATGGCCCAATCTACAAAGGGTCATAACTCCTGAAGCATTTTTTTTTTTTTTTTTTTTTAGATATTTTGCTGCCAGGGGAAAATGCCCAAATTTACGAAGGGATATTACTCATGCCAAGGTGCAACAGGCCCTCCAACTTCCTTCTCACCTATTTTTTCATGAGGAATTCACATATGAAATTTTAAAACATTAGCATGCATGGTTCTTAAGTTATGATTTGCACAAGAAAGAAACAACATCAAATGGCCAGAAAGTTCAAAGGGTCATAATTCAAATGAAAAGTTCATAAAATTAATTAAAAAATATTCAGGTTATCTCCTCCTCAGTCCCAATCAGTATACCAAATATCAAGGCTCTAGCTCAGATACTTTTTGAGAAACCTTTTGAAATATCTTGCTAAAGAGATTTCAATATTATTTTATTAAAAGGGAAATAACTATAAAATAGGAGAGAGTTCGGATAAAGAAAAAAATACGGATCACCTATTTGTTCATGAAGAATCCATACATGAAAGTTCAAAACATTAGTATACATGATTCTAAACTTATGTTATGCACAATAAAGCAGTAACATTAAGTGGCCAAAAATTGCAAAGGGTCATTACTCCAACAACATTTCATTTAATTAGTTGAAAACTTAACAGGGGATTTACTTTTCAGTCCAAGTCAGTATACCAAATATCAAGGCTCTAGCTCAATTTCTTTTTTGGGATATCTTGCTAACGAGATTTCACTATTATTTTATTAAAAGGGAAATACAATAGGAGATAATTCGGATAAAAAATAAATACGGGTCACCGAATTTTTCATGAGAAATCCATATATGAAATTTCAAAACATTACCATACATGGCTCTTAAGTTATGCTATGCATAAAAAAAGCATAACGAACGAACGAAGGGACAGCCAGAGGTAACATGCCCTCCACGTTTTCAAAGTTGGGGACATAATGAATATGATTTGATTTAAATATTGTCCTCTTCTCCCATCTCCATAAAATAAGAATATTAGATTTACCAGTTGATATGCAATTTGAACTTTTTAATAAATTCATTAAATCAATTTTACTGTACGGCTGTGAAATTTGGGGCTTTGGGAACATTGACATAATTGAAAGAGTACAATTAAAATTAATAAAAAATATTCTAAATCTTAAAAAAGTCAACTCCTTCATATATGGTATATGGGACATTCGAGGCATACCCGCTATCAATAGACATTCAAATTAGAATTATATCATTTTGGACCAAATTAAGCGACTCTGGAAACAACGACACAGCCATCTTAATAAACATAATTCTTCGCAGCTTAAATAAACAAAGGAAATTGAAGTCAACATGGTTAGAAAACATTAAAATATTAATATGCTCCAATGAATACAGCGACATATGGCAAGCACATGAAAATGTAAATGGCAAATAGTTTGTTAAGCCCTTCAAACAAATACATAAAGATCAGTATATACAAGTCTGGAATGCATTAGTGGATAAATCCTTCAGTGGGATAAAATTCAAGATATTTAAAAATAGTCTTAAAATTAACCAATATTTTTCATATTTGTCAAATCGTTTAAAGCAGAGATATTAACAGCTTTTAGGACGAGAAACCATCACCTCCCTATAGAGATCGGACGATGGATAAGCATTCCTGTTCATGAGACTCTACTGGCTCTGCAATGCTGGAATAGGTGATGAATTACATTATGTGCTGAAAAGTAACAGCTTAAAAGATCAGCGAAAAACAATTCATAAAGCCACACTCACCTCAATATAATTAAATTTAACACCTTAATGATTAGCTGTAATAAAAAGATTAAAACAATTTATGCCTATTTATCGATATTACAATTAAAAACTCTAAGGGAACAACCATTAGCACCAGTTATATTTCACTCACTCAGAGTGTTACCGAAATAATATTGAAAGGTATAATCTATGTATACATATGTGTTCATATGCATGTGAGTGTGTGCGTGTATGTGTACGAGTTAGTGCATGAGTGGGTGTATGCACGCGCGCGCGCGTGCGTGCGTGCGTGTGTGTGTGTGTGTATACAGTAAGGATAATAGCGTTGTAAACGTTAAACAGTACAAAGAGTAGAAAAAAAAAACATAAAAGATACAGATCATATATATATATATATATATATATATATATTATATATATATATATATATATATGATCTGTATCTTTTATGTTTTTTTTTTCTACTCTTTGTACTGTTTAACGTTTACAACGCTATTATCCTTACTGTATACACACACACACACACGCACATCTGTTCTTGGGTCCTCTTTGAACCGTCGTAGGGCAGACGATTGAAATAATGGTCCAGAGCTGGGTGTGTGTAAAAATATGAATGGTATAGATATTAATTCTCTTTGTGTATTGCTCTTGCTGAACCAAGAATAATTAGAAGATATACGGTATCCAAATGGGGTGTGAAAAGTATTATTTTATTGGTTCCCTGCACGAACATCTGTTATAGGGTCCCATTTGAATTGTTCTAGGGTAGACGACTGAACTGGTGATTCGGAGCAGGGTGCGGGTGAGAATTTGAATTGTGTGGATGTCGAGCCCTTGAATTTCTTTTCAATGCCTGTTACTGTTTGTTGGTTTGCTTGTTTTGTGGTTTGTTGTTTTTTTTTTTTTTTTTTTTTTTTTTTGTTTTTTTGTGGGTTTTTTTTTTTTTTTTTTTTTTTTTTTTTTTTTTTTTTTTTTTTTTGGGGGGGGGGGGGGGGGTGGGGTTAATCGTTATTATTATTATTATTATTATTATTATTATTGTTGTTGTTGTTGTTTTGTGTGTGTGTTTTACATTTCTACCCTTGAACGACTGAAAGAAAATTGAAAAACCATGTGTATGATAAATAACCTTTAAAGATCTCTTTTATTACTGGAATTCTTACCGGCCCAGAAATAAACCTAACGGCATTTAATATTATTCCGTAATTATTACTCGATGAATGTTTACGGTCGTGTAAATGTACGTTTAATATTGGAATAATCCGCAGGTTGTTACGGGTATAAATAATGCCACTCGGTACTTTCCGGTTCACCGACTGCGTTTGATTAAGTTAAACATTGACAGCGGTTTCCCGCAAGTACAGTCAGAGGCCAAAAGTAATTCCACAAAAATATTTTCTCATAGACTTTAACGCATTTTAATGTTTACAAGACACTTAATATTGTGTAACATCGTAAAGAAAATACTGATGTTCTGTAATGATTGGAAAGGTAAATGATGCATGTTCAAAATACATGACTTTGATAAATATCGGATATCTGTTTTATCAGATACAACAATTCAAATTAAGAGTAAATTTTAACATATGGCAGATTTGTTAACGTCGCTCAAAAACTGCCGAAAATGTCTTACACAAAATTTGATTCTTAGTCTCTCAAGTTTGCATAGAGAAAATCCAATTGAGAATCACAATGTATATTACATGAATCGTCAAGTTTTCAAATGATGTGAACGTTATAAAGATATAAACAATTATATTTATTATTATTTATTTTTTTGTAAACATGAAAATACATTGAACTCATTGGGATTTTTTTACTTTTGATCCCAGACTGGATCTAGCTCAAATGGTAAGTTTGTTGTCCTTAAAGTCAAAAACTAAATCCACGGTCTGCGGTTCGATCCCTGTAACAGACATTTTTTTTCTCATAATAAGATTTTATCTCTGCGCGATAATAAGATTTTATCTCTGCGCGTATGTTTTATCATTACGAAAACATACCTATTCAAATATATACAAGATTTTATCTCCAAAAACTGAAAATTTTCAGATAAAAAACTCTGATATTTTTCATATTTCTGCTCAAAACATAGATTGTGGGTACTCGTTAGAACCGCCTCGGCGAGGCGGTTCTAACGAGTACCCACAATCTTGTGTTTTGAGCAGAAATAAGAAAAATAATGTATACCCCTATAAACCCCAGTTTTACTATATAAAAGTGGGGTTTAAGGGGGTCAATATTATATAGGCTTGTTTTTGTGATGTTTTCCTTTTTTTTTTTCATCTAAATCACCGCAATGTAAAAATTCTTATGCTATTTTAACACTTACCACGCTATGGGCAGATTCAGCAGTCGACACATTGATGTCATTATTCTTATTTTTTCTCCGGAAATATGATTCAATCAGGGAGACAGTTTGCATGAAATGTCGAATTCTATTTTCTGGGGAAAATAAGACAAATATATTAAAACTTTGTCTGCTGCAATGTTTATCCAACATGCTAAACGTTAATACAAAAAGTCTTTAACGCATGTAACGTTAAGCTCTTACTGCTGTCGAATAGCGACGGTCAAGATCAACATCACGAAAACATACCTATATAATTTTGACCCCCTTAAACCCTACTTTTATATAGTAAAACTGGGGTTTACAGGGGTATACATTATTTTCTTAATTTTGCTAACAACACAGATTGTGGGTACTCGTTAGAACCGTCTCGGCGAGGCGGTTCTTACGAGTACCCACAATTTATTTTCAGCAGAAATATGAAAAATATCAGAATATTTTATTTGAAAATTTTCATTTTTTTTTTGGTAGTAAAATTTTCAATGTATTTGAATAGGCGTGTCTTCGTAATGATCTATTAATTTTGTAAGCGGACAAAGGTCCTGATCAGACTGAATGATGATAAAGTGTTGAGATAATGATGTAATATCTTAATGTTTATTGCCAAAAAATAAAGGAAAAAAGAGAGAAAAATCCATGTTTACCCTAGTCATTCAGATACCTTACCATACTTGCCCCCAAAAATTGACAAAGGTCATTCAACTACCTGTTTATTTATCTAGAATTGTCAGATAAGAGACATTCAGTAACGACACTAATCGCTCCGCGTTCTGCTCTGGGTCCACATTGTTTGCTCAAACTTCGGGTAAATACAGTAAGTGCCAATTAGCTTTAATAATTGTGTACGAACAGCAGATGCAATAATGCCCTTTTAGCCGCATTTTTTTTGTAATTGGATATGAAGAAAATACAATAAAAATAATTATTTTAAGCTACAAACTTGATATAAAAATCCAAAGAAAAATGCAAAACAAAACAAAGTCAAAACAAACAAAAAAAAAAAAAAAAAAAAAAAGAAAGAAACAGAGAAAGATTCCGCAGTGCCAATACGAAAATATACCCTACGCTCATACCCACTGATGTATCCACTATACCACACCGTCCGCTGTTAGAGAGTACTGTATATAGAGGAGCTTTAACACTCGTGGTCATTTCACATGAAATTTATGTAACGAGCCTTCCATAAATTTCATAAGAAATGACCACGAGTGTAAGATTCTGTTTATCATATGACCCTTTTAAATTGGGCTTTATCGCCTTTAAAGTTGACAATTGTTCAACAGAAAATGCATGGTTGACATAGACGTCGTTATGACGTTACTTGTTCCTGCCAAAGTGTGTTATAACATGTGGTCATATGAATTTATAACATGACGTTATCCACTGAATAACAGCGACGTAATATGATAAATATATATTCAATAAAAAATGAAAACTTTACATGGTATTATACCGATTTATACATGTTTGCCTTTATAATAGAAACTCTAGAAGTACATTAAATCATAAGCCGATCAATACATAAGACAACGACAATAGTCTCGCTCTGGTGAATTGCGCACGAGGAACCCGAGCTTTTCATCTCTCCCAACGCTGTGGTAAATTTCCATTCACTTCGTGTACGCATTCTTACAGATAAACATTTACCGTGTAGCAGCGATAAGAAAAAACAAATTTGTTTTATTCATCGACGTTGTACGGAAATGACACGTCTTTCTGAAAATCAACGTAACCAGGTCATTTGGCATGCTTCAGGCTGGCGCAATGATAAATAACATTGCACAACATTTTGGATGCTCTCGTCAGACTATCCATAACCTCAATACCAGGTTTGCAATCACTGGTTCCGTCCGCGATCGTCCGCGTCCTGGTCAACGTCGTGTGACATCACAACAGGACGACCGCTATATTACGCTGACGCATATGCGTAACCAATTTTTACCAGCAACGGCAACTGCACGACAACGTGGGGTAAACGCCCAAACAATCCGAAACCGTCTTAGGCAAAGTAACATTCCTATTCGAGCTCGTAGACGATACACTGGTCCGATTATCACTGCCCGCCACAGGGCCGCTAGGCTGTTATGGGCTCAACGTCACCAGCACTGGACCCGTCGTCAGTGGCATGTGATGAATCGCGGTTCAGCGTAAGCCATGCTGACGGCAGGGTTCCTGTTTATCGACGCAGAAATGAAAGATCTGCTCAATGTTGCGTCAGGGAACGGGATAGATTCGGGGCGGTATGGTAGGTATCATGGGCAACATCAAGACAGCTCTTGTGGTTGTACAGGGTAATCTCAATGCTCAACGCTATGTTAACCTCTTGAATATTAACCTCCTTCCATTCAGGCAGAATATTGGACCTGGCTTAACTTTTCCACATGACAACGCCAGACCCTCGTAATTGCAAATTTTCTGGCACAAAACAACATGAGCGTTTTACCTTGGCCTGCTTTATCCCCGAACATGAATCCTATCGAGCACATTTGGGATGAGCTTGGCCGAAGAGCTAGGACCAATCACCAGATAAACAATGTGCAAGACTTAACACGGGCTCTTCAGCTGGAATGGCAGGCACTTCCTATCGCTTTGATTAGACGTTACGTTAACTCCATGAGGCGGAGAATCCGTGCATGCATTGCTAGCAATAGCGGCCACACACGCTTCTCATCAATTGCTGCCAGGAAAAGCATAATTTCTTTTAAAAAAATGAAATCAAAATGTTGAAAATGATTTTTCCCTTACATCTCTAAAATCTGATTTTTTTTTATTTGAGCCCTGTGCCATATTTCGCCAAATAAAAGCGCAGTTTTCAAAGCAAAACCAAAAAATAAAAACTGCAATACAAAGTGATTGAGCTTAAAAATTTACTTATCACCATAGATATCACATAACGCTTCCTAAATAATGAAATATCTCCTTTTGAAGACCATGTAAAGTTTTCAATTTTACTCAGTACATTTGCTTTTCTCGTGGCGCTATCGCTGAACGCTTCACGGATGTCCGAAAATGCATGAGATGCTATTTTTAGTCATACTTACCTAAAATCGGACTTTGGATGAACTCGTCCGACTTTTCACACGACAGTAAAAATATTCATCGAGTTTTTTTTTTTTTTTGTTTTTTTTTTTTTTATAGCAGAAACACACTGGCAACATCGTTTTAGAAGAATTATGAATGGAAATTATATCCAAATATACTTATTGAACACGAGGAATTTCATTCATACAGCTGACAACCCGTTCAATCAAGCGATGAAATCTACACGCAAAAATCATGCTAATTTTAATTCTCACCTGGACGAGATAAATTGTTAGGAAACGGTTAAATTGAATTTTTTTTCATATCACAAGCTTGTTGCCCTCTCGATCTATTTGATAACTTTCAGTTTTCGTTCAGTAATTCTGCTTATCTGCTGCCATTAAATTATTGTATTTGCATTTTGAATAGCTCCTCGTATTGTTATATTTATATATAACCTGAGAGTATTAAATTGATTTGATTTGATTCTTAAAGTACATTTATCTGACAGCCCATCAAGGTTCTGGTGATGGAAGATATTACTTGTACTCGACAACTTCGAGATTGTTTATCCAAATTGTTCGCATGCAATAAAAAACGAATAAATATCGACCACACTTGAACAGGAGTTTATGACTATCTGTTGTACAACCGAGAGTCTGATTTCAGAAGGGAGAAAACTCTTCAGATTCATTCAGTATCTTTTATATGGTGTGCTTCTGGGACTCTGAGACAAAGACTTTAACTATTGTTCGAATAAATGAGAGAGAGAGAAAAAAAAAACGAAAAACAGAACGTTGACATTTTGTAGTATTTTATATAGTTTTCTGCATTCAAGGGAACATAACTCATAGCATGTACACATATCACATAATATTTACAAAAACACATCTCTATAATTTTGCAATTTCCAGTCATTGACAAATGTTTCAGCGAAAAGAAGTGCAGTTCTTTTGTCTGATAGAGAAACGTTGTAGTTTTGCAGATTTGGGTCGTGCAATATATAGAAACTTCACAAAGTGCAAATAAAGTGACGTATTTTAGCATAGTTAGATAGCACGCGCAAAGTCCTTTTAAAATAATGTTTCACAGCATGCCAATTATATGCGTCAACCTTTATTTAAAAGTTTTAGAAGATCATAAATTGCAAATTAGTTCCTTCAGGTCTGCCTGGTATGGAATTATCCCACCCAGTTTTTGGACACAATTCACACAAAACACACACACAAAAAAGCTCCATTTAACAGAATATTTTGTGGGATAGATGGCAGATGGCTCCTGCCTTCGGCTTAACGTTTGCAAAATAGTATTCAAATCTGCTGGTAGCAGGAAAGTTCCCGTACGACAACCAGTCCTTTTAAACTGTGTGTTTTACCTATGTGAGGCTTACGTTATTTGTAAAGCGGGTGCGAAGTGGCCTCCCATTAAGCATTCTACATAAATCTATAGCAGGCCATTATCGGCCCGTCAGGGTAGCTGACGGGCCGATAACGGCCCGCTATAGATTTATGTAGAATGCAAGTGGGATATAGAAGCTTTACAAACTACAATGCTGTGACTTGAAGAATCTCAGTAAGAGTCGCTGATTTTCATTCTTTGATGTGTTTGTTGTTGCCAAGGGCAACCTGCATAGATTTTGTTTCAAAGGACTGCTTACGAAATGAACAAGTTAAACTGTTTACAATTTGCACCTATAAATTTACTTTTCAAGCATTAACCTCTGGTCCTCATTGTCAGAACAATAATAGAGACACTGATCGGACCTTAATGATCTATTGCTGTTTTTAGTCTAATAGCAGAGACACTGATCAGACCTTAATGATCTACCTGCAAAATGTGTTTGCTGTTTTCAGTCTTATAGTGGTTCCATTTCAGAATCAACATAAAATAAAAATCTAAAAGCCTTATATTACAAATTGAAACCTTTATGCTAAGTCTGATATTTGTAAAAGAAAATGACCCAATAAAATGACCTTGGAGACCGGCAAATACTCTGAATAGCCCTGGCATCTGCCCAGTCTGATCAGTCTTTGCTGTGCACTCAGCTGGTAGCTGAGGACCCAATATTTATTCATGCGCACAGTAAAGACTGATTGGACGGGACTGCTCAAGCTGATCTGAGTCTTTGCAGGGCGCAAAGGTCATTTTGTTGGTTTTGTCATAAGGCAGCTCACTTAATGTTAATGTAGTTCAAATCACTTGGTAACCCTTGATATATATCTGTTTGGGGTGCTTCTCTGTATTACTATGAGGATTAAAAATGACTATTTTATCAGTTTGGGTACAAATGTTCGTGTATTATGTATGTATAGTTTTGTCAACTGCACCCAAGCGGACACATGACGTTTATACAACGTCACCTCTATGTCGATGCAACGTCATGACTTTTATGGGTAGTAAGGCACAAATGGGTTAATATATTTTCGTTCTGCTACTTATGTTAGATAATTATAAGATAACGTCAAGACGTTGCATCGACGTTAAAGCAACGGTGTATAAACATCATGTGTCCGCTGGGACTATTTCTAGTTCCCTACTTCTTACTGTATTAAGACCCTAACTAAAACGTTCTAATTCAGTCGCACTCAGTACATCGGCTGAGGCATGCAGTCTACTTTGTTTTTGTTTTGAGGTTTTACGGCCCAGTCAACCTAATGGGGTCATGTCGAGCGCGGTCAGTTTACCTAACCACACGTTTACTGGGCAGGCTTAATCCTCTAAGGGGTTAACCAGTATCGTGCACATTCTTTCGCCAGAAACTGACAACTGCCCTTCTTGAATCAGCGGAAGGGAGAGAATGACCGTAGAAAATATTTCATGATCAATCTCCACGAAAGAATGTTGCCGACCTCGGCGGGGGTTGAACCCGCGACCTCCTGGTCTCCAGTTGGACGGCGCATCCAACTGAGCCACCGAGGCCGCAGTCTACTTTGTATGTGATACATTTGCTTATTGATGCTGTTCCCAAAATTACAGAAGTATTATAGTATTTTTATACACAAGTATCACAATAGTAGTAGAAATAAAATAGTTGAAATACAAACATATCAGAGCTAAACTTGAACCCATTTAGGCCGAATGGACTCCCAATACCTGAGCTCTTAGGACAGGTGCATTATTAGAAATTTTTATTAAACATGGTAATAGTATAAAGTAACTAAACAAGCCTTCTGTGAGTCACAGAAGGCTTGTCTAGTTACTTTTTACTATTACCATGTTTAATAAAATTCCTGTATTTAATGCAAACAGTGTAGATCCTGATCAAATGCCACGTTCTATAACGTCTGATCTGGGTCTACACTGCTTGCAAATTTTCCTTTTATGGGTAGTAAGGCACAAATGGGTTAATACTATTTTCGTTCTGCTACTTATGTTAGATAATTATGAGATAAATACAGCACACAACAGGCTGAACTGATACATTTCTCAGCTACTTAACAAAACAATTCAGTATGCTAAAGGTTCTAAAATACCAGATGTTTCAGTGTGAAATCATGCAGAATCCATGACTCAGTTCACTATGCCCCCAACTTCGAAGAAGTTGGAGGGGCATATTGCTTCTGGGGCGTCACGCTTTTTGATGCATAGCATAACTTTAGAACCGTGCATGCTACTGTTTTGAAATTTCTTATATGGATTCCTGATAAAAAAAAAATAGTTGACACGTTTGTTTGTTTGTTTGTTTGTTGTTGTTTTTTTTTTTTTTTTTTTTTTTTTTTTTTTGTTTGACAGGATTATGCCAGGAGTTATGGCCCTTTGAAAAAAAGTATGGATGAGATCTTTTCAGCAAAATATCTCAAAAACTTTAAAGCTAGAGCCTTGAAACTTAATAAATAGACTAGTGATGATGAGTAGACGACCTGATTAATTTTGATTAAATTTTGAAAAATACTTCATGAGTTATGGCCCTTTGTAACATTGGGCATTTTACATTGTCAGCAAAATATCTCAAAAACTGTTGGAGCTAGAGCCTTGAAACTTAATAAATAGACTGGTGATGATGAGTAGACGACCTGATTAATTTTTGATTAAATTTTGAAAAATACTTCATGAGTTATGGCCCTTTGTAACATTGGGCATTTTACATTGTCAGCAAAATATCTAAAAAACTGTTGGAGCTAGAGCCTCGAAACTTGTGATTGGTAATGATGATTAGATTACCTGATGAACTTTTGAATAAAGTCTATAAAATAATTCATGAGTAATGGCCCTTTGTAACTTTTGACATTTTTCCCTTGTCAGCAAAAATCTCAAAACATTTTGAAGCTAGAGCCTTGAAACTTGGTGAATAGATTGGTAGTGTTGAGCAGATGACCTGAGTAACTTTTGAATAAATTATGAAAATAAAAAAAATTCCTGAGTAACGGCCCTTTGTTATTTTGGGTAGTTTTACATTGTCAGCAAAAATATCTCAAAAACTGTTGGAGCTAGAGCCTTGAAACTTGGTGAATTGATTGGTAATGATGAGTAAATGACATGTGTAACTTTTGAGTAAATTCTGAAAAATATTCCAAGAGTAATGGCCCTTTGTATATTTGGACATGTTTCCCTTGTCAGCAAAATATCTCAACAACTATTGAAGCTAGAGCCTTGAAACTTGATTAATTAATTGGTAATGATGAGTAGATGACTTTATTAAATTTGGAGTCAATTCTGAAAAATATCACATGAGTAATGGCCCTTTGTAAATTTGGGCATTTTTCCCTTGTCAGCAAAATATCTCAACAGCTGTTGGAGCTAGAGCCTTGAAACTATATGAATTGAATGGTAATGATGAGCAGATGATCTGATTAACTTTTGAATAAAGTCTAAAATATATTTCATGAGTAATTGCCCTTTGTAAATTCGTACATTTTCCTTTGTCAGCAAAATATCTCATAGAGCCTTGAAACGATGAATAGATTGGTAGTGATGAGCAGACAATCTGATTAATTTTAAAAAGTTATGGCCCTTTGTAATTTTGGGCATTTTACCTTGTCAGCAAAAACTGTTGGAGATAGAGCCTTGAAACTTCGTGAATTGATTGGTAATGATAAGTAGATGATCTGATGAACTTTTGAATAAATTCTGAAAAATATTTCATGAGTAATGGCCCTTTGTAAGTTTTGGCATATTTTCCTTTGTCAGCAAAATATCTCAAAAACTATTGAAGCTAGAGCCTTGAAACTTGATGAATGGATTGGTAGTGATGAGTAGATGACCTGATTAACTTTTGTTTAACTTCTGAAAAAACACTTATGAGTTATGGCCCTTTGTAGGTTGTGCCATTTTTACCTTGTATTATCTTTTTTCATGGCATTTATAGTTTAGAATCATATATGCTAATGTTTTGAAATTTCATTTATTGATTCCTCATGAAAAAAAGGTGACCCGTAATTTCTTTTCTTATCCGAATTATCTCCCAATTTCGAGTTATTTACCTTTTAATAAAATAACACTGAAATCTCGTTAGCAAGATATCTCAAAAAGTATTTGAGCTAGAGCTTTGATATTTGGTATACTGATTGGGACTGAGGAGAAGATCACCTGAGTAAATTTTGAACAAATTAAACAAAATGTTGTTGTTGGAGTTATAGTCCTTTGCAATTTCTGGCCATTTAATGTTGTTGCTTTATTGTGTACAGCATAAGTTTAGAACCATATATGCTAATGTTTTGAAATTTCATATATGGATTCCTCATGAAAAAATAGGTGACCCTATTTTTATTTTATTTATTATTATTATTATTATTATTATTTATTTATTGTTTTGTTTTTCTTATCCGAATTATTTCCCATTTTAAAGTTTGCGGGTGATTACCAATATCGAACATGACCTGTATTTACAATAAGATATCCTTCTGCAAACTTTCAATGAAATTAATGCATCCCTGCAAAAAAGTTATAGAGCGGAAGCTAATATCAATACAACAACAAAAACTTAGTCGGAAAGGGCCATAACTCTGCCAGAATTTTGCGGGTGATTACAAATATTAAACTTGACCTGTATTTTATAATGATATGTCCTTCTGCAAAGTTCTAATGTAATCAATGCATCCCTGCAAAGTTATAGATTGGACACCAACATTATCAACACAACAACAAAAACTTAGAAGAACAAGGGCCATAACTCGGGCAATTTTTTGCGGATGATTACCTATATCGAACTTGACCTGTATTTCACAATGATGTATCCTTCTGCAAACTTTCAATTAAATCAATGCATCCCTGCAAAAGTTATTGAGTGGAAACTAACACCAACAAACGGACAAAAACTAAGTCGATAAAGGGCCATAACTCAGCCAAACTTTTGCGGGTGATTATTCATATCGCACTTGACCTGTATTTTACAATGATATATCCTTGTGCAAACTTTCAATAAAATCAATGCATCCCTACAAAAGTTATTGAGCAGAAACCAATATCAACACACCAACAAAAACCTAAGTCGAACAAGGGCCATAACTCAGCCAAACTTTGGCGAATGATTACCAATATCGAACTTGACTTGTACCTGTATTTTACAGTGATATAAAGTTCTGCAAAATTTGAATGAAATCAATGCATCGCTTCCAAAGTTACTGAGTGGAAACGAACAACAAAAACTAAGTCGAAAAAGGGCCGTAACTCAGCCAAAATTTGGCAGATGATTGTCAATATCGAATTTGACCTATATTTTACAGTGCTATAGAGTTCTGCAAAGTTTGAATGAAATCAATGCATCCCTTCTAAATGTATTGAGCGGAAGCGAAAAGTGTGACGACGACGCCGCCGATGACGCGGACGGACATCATGATCCCTATGTGTCTGCCATGCTTCGCAGGCGACACAAAAATCACTAACACTATATTTCACACAAATTAATAAACAATACGGCACTTTTCAGCCAAATAAAAGCGCTTCAAGCACTGCACCATAACCCGCTATTGCACTTACATCAAGCAAGTGGCATAGCTCTGTCAAAAGTAAAATAAAAAAATAACGTGCATTAGTATTTCCCTAAATATTATCAACATTGATGCATGTACATGAGTTAATTTTTATTTAAAATGTTCAATGTGGAAAATCTATGAAACCGTTTTCAAGGTATAGAAAGGGCGCAAGTGTATGATTTAGATCACTATTAACAATATTCAAAGGGCGGTAACTCCAAAAGCAGGGAATTCAGAATAACGGTTATTGTGTTTTGCGTATTTTATAATAGTGATATTCATTTGCGTAAAGTTTCAAGTTACAGAGTGGACACAAATGTTTTATAAAATCAATATTTTCAGGTTTCAAAGGGCCATATCTTTAAAAGTAGGTTAACCAGAGTTACGATCCTTGTTTTCTGCACCAAATCTCATAATGCTTAACATTTGTGTGATATTTCATTAAAATATCTAAATGGTTTTTAACTTACAGAGCTGACACGAGTACAAAGTAGAAATGGGTATTTTCAATACCCAAAGGGCCGCAAATCCAAACGTAGGTAAACCAGAGTTACATTTTTGTGTTTTGTACGTTGTCTCATGGTGCTTAACATTTGTGAGAAATTTCACAATAATATAGAAGGGAAACTAGTACATAGCAGAAATGGCTATTTTCAATATCTACTATGTTCAAAGGGCAGAAATTCCTAAAGTAGGTTAGCTAAAGTTACGGTTCTTGTTTTCTGCTCGTTATCTTATTGTGCTTTACATTTGTAAGAAATTGTATAATAATACCTCGAACAGTTTTCAACTTACAGAGCGGACATGAGTACATGAATGAAATGGCTATTTTCAATGTTCAAAGGGCAATAACTCCAACAGTAGATAAACCAGAGTTAAAGTTCATATGTTCTGCAAATTGTCTCATGGTGCTTTGCACTTGTGAGAAGTTTCCATTATATAGAGCGGACACGCAATTTCAAAAGTAAGTTAACCAGAGTTACGGTTTTTGTGTTTTGCACATTGTCTTATAGTGCTTTACATTTGTGAGCCATTTCATAATAATATCTCGAACAGTTTTTAAATTACAGGGCGGACACGAATACATGGTAGAAATGGCTATGTTCAATGTTCCAAGGGCAATAATTCCTAAAGTAGGCAAACCTGAGCTACGGTTCATGTGTTCCGCACGTCGTCTCGTAGTGTTTAACATTTTGTGAAGTTTCATGAAAATACCTCCGACGAGTTATGGAGCGGACGGGCGGATGGACGGACACAAAATTTCGGACGGTATAACTTAATATCCTTGCTATTATTTTTTTTTTTTTTTTTTTTTTTTTTTTTTGTGGCGGGCTTAAAAAATCAGAAAAATCACAAAGAAAAAAAATCAGACGATTTTGATAATCAGACAATCCTACAATATTCAGACAAATCACTGAATATTTTTCTTACTCAATTTTAATAATCAGAAAATTACTTCGATATTCGTGTCCTCTCGTCCGAAACAGTCACAACACCAAATGTGGTAGGTGGCTATGTAGGGTAATACTTTGGGATACCTTAGTGCTTTTCGTACGTTTGTTCGATTTGTGCTTGTTTGTATGTGTCGGTTTCCTCTTCCTCTTGTTGTTTGGGAAGGGCTGCGGTTTGTGATTGTGGCACTCCCTGGACTTTTCTCTTACCTTTTTTTTATACTCACATATCATGGCTCACTTGGATGATATCAGCTCTTGTCCGACAGGAAATATGCATTTAGAAGAAGGCACAATTGTGAAACTCAGTTGACCACTGTTATAAATTTGTAGGTAAAAATCTTGGACAAAGGAAGACATGTTGATTTATTCTGGACTTCGAGAAGGCTTTTGATACCCTGCCTCATGAACTTCTTAAAAGCAAATTATTTGGTTATGACATTGGCGGAAAGACACTCATGTGGATAGATTCCTTTCTTTGCTACAGAACACTTCAGAAGGACATAGATAGGTTAAGATGCTGGGCCAGAAAATGGGGTATGAGATTTCAGCCAGTCAAATGCAATATAATGCAAATAACTAGGAAGAGAACAAATACGATTGAGGCTTCTTACACTTTAGAGGGTACGGTCCTCGAAAATGTGGACTCCATTAAATACTTAGGAGTCAAATTCACACATGACTTGAGATGGAATACACATATCAGCAACATGTGTACTAAGGCAAACAGAACTTTTGATTTCCTGAGACGAAATCTTTATCAATTTATCAATGTCCTCAGGATGTAAAAGAGGCAGCATATAGGGGATTTGTTCTCCCCGTTTTGAAATTTGGCAGCTGCGTTTGGGAACCCCAATGCCTTTTAAAATTTTTAATGTGATGTCATAAATTTCCAAATATGCTTGTCACGTCAGTCTTTCTTTCGTAAATGAATCTTAAATGTTAATGTTTTAATTCATATGTAAAGTGTGATTATGTGATTATATGTATGACTTATATGTACCTTGTGGCTATACTGATAGATTTTTCTATCAGCTTTTGACTGTCTCCCCCACAATCTATTGATTGCCAAATTAACGGCGTATGGGCTGTCGGAGGGGGGCAGTCAAACTCCTTGAACGTTACCTCAGCAACAGATCTCAACAGGTCAGACTGGGCTCATGTGCAAGTACTTGGAAAAACTAATTAAAGGAGTCCCTCAAGGTTCCATTTTAGGATCTTTACTTTTTAATGTTTTCTTAAATGACATTTTTCTACTTTATTTAAAATACCTTTTATACAGCTATGCTGATGATAATATTTTAGCTCACATACATAAGAATTTTAATATTCTCAAGACAATTTCAGACACTGAAAGTCTAAATCTCATTTCATGAATTGTTGAAAACTTTATGAAAGCCAACCCAGATAAGTTTCAGGCTATATGCCTTGGACAGAGCACTCACGATCACATGAATTCTTTCCAAATTGGCAATATTTCAATAAAATGTGATGATAATGTGACTCTGCTTGGTGACAACATAGATTATATGTTGAAATTTGACAACCATGTGACAAATATCTGTAGGAAAGCATCTAAACAATTAGCCGTTTTAAAAAGACTTGGTAGAGTTTTAACCAAACAAGGAAAATTCGTGATTTATAATTCTTTTATTGCTTCAAATTTTAACAACTGCCTTCTAGCTTGGCATTTGTACAGTGCTACAAGTACCAATAAACTTGAAAAACAAATACAAGAGAGGGTCCTGAGTTTCATAAATAATGATTATTCTTCCCCGCTGGACGAGTAATTAAACCAATCAAATATTCAGCCTTTGCATGTGAGAAGAATTAAACTGATGGCCAGTGAGGTATACAGGACCGTAAATGGTCTCTCACCGAATTATATTCAAGATCTTGTTACTATAAAAGATTCTTCATATTATTTCAGAAACGAGAAAACTGCTGCTGAAGTTCCACGGGAAAATACGACAAGGTACGGTTTGAGGTCATTTAGGTCCGAGGCTCCTAGGAGCTGGAATAGCCTGCCTAACAATATGCGGTTCGGTCATTTAGGTCCGAGGCTCCTAGGAGCTGGAATAGCCTGCCTAACAATGTGCGGTTAGCAGAATCCTATCCACAGTTCCGTAGACTCCCCGAGAACTGGAATGGCTTTGGTGTAAATGTCCTGTTATTCTGCCTAGTTCCAATGTTCAGCATTTGTTGATAGTTATTCTTTCAGTCTGTTTAATTTATTGTTCTGTTTTGCATGCTTATAGCATGTATAATGCTTTATTTTTTTCCTTCTTTTGACCTTTTTCCAGCAAGTCAACCGGCATGGGTACGCCTTGCAACCTTCCGATTTTTCGCCTAAAATAAGGTATTGGTAGTGCCAGTCTAAGGGATGCTCTAACTGATTTGCTTAGCATCCCAGTTTCTCCTTGAGTTTTTTTTTTTTTTTTTTTTTTTTTTTTCTAAGGGAATCAGATTCTTAATGTGTAGAGGTATATATATATATATATATATATATATATATATATATATATATATATATATATATATATATATATATATATATATATATTGTTGTTTAATGGCATGCTTTGATATATTTATATTTGTTGCCTTAAATAATGTTTGTCGACGTAAAAGCCCTACAGGGCTTATGTTGCTTTGTTAACAATATTCGACGTAAAATAAACTTTCTCTATATCTACGAGGGCGTGTCAATAAATAACCAGCCTATCCCATTTCCGATGGGCCGAGTCGGTCACGATTTTCATGCTTTGTTTCAATATATGATTTATACATGGGTATAAAGTTACACGCGTATCGAATCATTCTTTAATAAGATATTGAATGTCAAACATGGCTAGTGATGCAAAGGCATGCTTTTCGTCTAAAGTTGAGTACCGTGCTGTAATTCGGTACTTGTATTTAAAAGGTAAAACAGGCAAGGAAATAAACGGCGAGTCAGCCGATGTTTATAGGTCTTTGCACCATCTTATGCTCAGGTTAAATTCTGGGTAGGGGAATTCAAACGCGGTAGAACGTCTTTAGAAGATGAAGCCAGGTCTGGACGCCCACTGGATGCCATCGACGAAGAAATGTGTAAGAAAGATAGGGATCTGGTATACTCTGATAGGCGAATTCAGGTGGATTTTTGATTGATTGTGTTGGGGTTTAACGACACGTCAACCCTTGAGGGTCATTTTGTGTCGTCTCCCAGAGAAAGGGAGAAAAGAGATAGAAGAGATAGTAGAGGAGATGAAAGAGGGGGACAGGGAAGAAAGAGGAACAGGAATGAAAGTGAAGAAACAGAAGAAATAAAAACATTCCCCCTCTACCCTTACCTGCTACAAGGATAGCAGGTCTTGCCCAACTGTAAGCCAATATCAGCTGGACGCCCCAGTGATGTAAGATACACAGCACCTTCGCACCACCCAACCACCCCTGAATTCAGGTGGAAGAAATAGCGCAGGCATTAGGCATTTCACATGGTAGCGTTTCAACAGTCTTACATGATCGTTTAGGTATGCGCAGGCTGCCCTTTTGGTGTCCCCAAATCCCTTAGCGATGAGCAAATGGCAACCAGAGCATCAGTATGCAGTGCCTTGTTGAAGCGTTTTAAGTCAAAAGATGATTTTCTTTTGCGTCTGGTGACTGTAGATGAGACTTGGGTTTATTATTATGAGCCAGAGAATAAAGCTCAGAGTCGTCAGTGGGTAGGGCCTGGGTCCCCGAAGCCAGAGAAGTTCAAGACGCAATCATCTGCTGGCAAGGTGATGGCCACAGTATTTTGGGACGCAAAAGGCGATATTATGTTGGACTTTTTACCCAAGAGAAGTACAATAACTGGAGTGTACTAGCAAACTTGTTAGAACAGCTGAGACCCACCATCCGTGAAAAACGCCGAGGAAAACTCTCTAAAGGTGTTTTGCTGCTACAGGACAACGCGAGTGTCCACACTTGCAAAGTTGCAATTGATGCTGTAGAGCGAAACGGCTATGAATTAATACCACATCCTGCCTATTCGCCTTACATAGCTCCTAGCGATTTCTTCCTATTCCCAAACTTGAAAAAGGATATCCGTGGACTTCATTTCCGGTCTGATGAAGAAGTCGTGAGGGCAGTTTGAGGAGTGGATCAATGGAAAGAACCCTGACTTTTTCAGTTCTGGGCTGATGGCACTTGAACACCATTAGTCAAAGTGCATCACACTAGAGGGCAATTACATCGAAAAAGAAGAGGTGGATCTCAACCGGAAATAAGTTAGGCTGGTTACTTATTGACTCACCCTCGTATGTACACAAATAAATCTCTCCATCGAACCCATTTGACTCCGCCCAGTCGTGACTGGCACGTCAGCTGTGTGGCTGATTAAAATTCGCACGAGTGGTGTCAATAGTATTCTAGCTTTCGGAATATTACGGACATTTTCCTAAAACGATTATAGAAGAGATCACTATCAAAGAAGCCAGACTAAGCTTAGTTCTCATAAAAATGGACAATGGAGAAAACCTTTCTGTAGATACAGAAACCGAAAATGGTAAAAGAGCCTGAATCTCAGTAACCGACAGTTTCAGTTTCCTTTCGCGAACTGGCCCCTGTTTCAGGCCCAGTTGTCATCAGCTGCTGAAATTTCATGGATGAATGATTTCCAGAGTAAACATAAGCTGAATATATGGTTCCAAGGTCGTTTCCTTATGTATGTGTGTGCATCTTATCAGTTGCTAATTGTTTAGATAGGCAGTTGATGGTGCTAAACCCTTAACCTGGTTGCATGTTTCTTTCTGTAGTAGCTAATCATAGTCATACCGATCTTTTGAAATCCACTACAGATCTATAAATAGAATTTGTATTGTTTATTTGAATTTGATCCGTTCTAAAAGTACACAATTCTCTTTGTTTAAAAATTCAAATATGTGGCTTGTAATTTTTAGAGCAAGGGTGAAGTAAACTTGGTCTTCAAAATTACTCGATAGTAAAAAAAAAAAAAACAATAAATTTGTCCCACTTGCAGTGCCAAATTTTTAGTGTGCAGCTTTGTCTTGACCCTATCAGAATCAGAATATTTTACTGGTGATACATCAATAAACATTCATTCACCAGGGCCAACAATTGCAAAGATTAGTCTCTAGATCTCACAAGAAATGTGAATCTAACGACAGGGTCCTCAAACTTTCAGCAGAGGAGATTATAGCTGCAGGGAGTGCATTCCAATCCCTAATGGTGTCTGGAAAGAAACTGTTCTTATAAATGTCAGTTCTAGCATATGGCACTTGAAATGCCATTGGATGCTGATTCCAACTGCGCCTATTTGGGTGTTGAAGGTCGCAGGCCTCCTAGCAAAACCTATAAAACCTTTAATAACCTATAATTTTGTGTCAAACCTATAAAACCTTTATTTTGTTCATAAAATCTATAAAAAGCCTGTATTTTCATGAAAATACCTATATTTTTCACTTTTGAACCTTCTCGTGACTCAACCCTAACTTTTGTTCAAAATGCCCTACAATTTTTTATTTTTTAGTCCCAAAAAAGTGATGAAAACTGTCAAGAAATTGTAAATTTTTTCCTCGCTCGCTTGAACTTTGTAAAATTCAGATCAATTTTATCGTAGCAATTGTGGTGCAAAAATTCATCAAATGTTTTTCTTCAGTTTTAAATCTTTATGTGAGTTTGGAGGAACCTTTTTTAACCTATATTTTTTATTGAAAAACCTGTAAATAACCTGTATTTTGAGTAAGAAGAACCTATATGAAAACCTGTATTTTCAAAGTGGGCCACTAGGAGGCCCGAGGTCGTCAAAAGGTATACTTGCTCTACCTTTCAGACCTTTGAATAGCAGTATGAGTTTACTAACTTTGCGTCTCTTGTGAAGAGACTCCAGCCCTAATTGTTCAAGAATGCTAGTCATACTTCCAGTTTCAAAGTTGTAGTTTCCAGTCACAAACCTAGCTGCACGATTCTGAACCTTTTCTATTTCTTCCTGGACTACTGTTCCATGCGGGTCCCAAACAGGGCTAGCATACTCCAGGATTGGACGCACCAACCCCTTGTATGCCATCTCCTTAACATCTTGGGGGCATGACAATAGATTATGTCTTAAGAAACCAAGAGTTCTGTTTGCTTTTGTGCAAACATTGCTTGCATGGGTATTCCATTTCAAATCTTTAGAAATTGTCACACCAAGGTATTTCATATTATCCACATTTTGGAGGACCGTTCCTTCTAAGGAGTAAACTGCATTGATATTTTTTTATCTGCTTCCTAGTAAGCTGCATAATGTTACATTTCACGGCTGAAGTCTCATACCACATTTCCTGGCCCATTTGCCCAGTTGATCAATATCCTTTTGGAGTTGCGATGTGTTTTCAGTGCTGTCAATCTGATGAGAGCAAACACAGTCATCAGTGAACAAACTCTCAGATTCCAGTGCTCCAGCTAGGATTTGAAGGCAGAGGGGCACTGGTTAGGGCACTTTCTGTGCAGTCATACAAGAATGAGGGCACCATGTGTCATGTAATGTGCTTAGTATCAAGACATGTTACAAAATATAATCCCATTCCACAATAAATACCTCAAAAATAGAGTACACATAACACTGACCTTTAAACATTGATAACATTTTTAATTTTGGTCCGATTTTCACGAAATTTTCACCAAAATGTAGGGTTTTATGTCTGAAATTTAAACAAGATAGAGGGCAGCTTAAGAAGGGCAGAGGGGCGGCAGGAAAGGGCAAGAGGGGCTGCCCGCCCCTCCATATAGAGCTAGCTGGAGCACTGGATTCTATTCCAACCATGATGTCATTTATATACAAGGAAAACAACAGTGGACCGAGAACAGTGCCCTGCGGCACACCAGATAAAACAGGTACCCACTGAGATTTTGCTCCGTTGACTACAACCCTTTGTTGCCTATTGCACAGAAATGAATCAATCCATACTAAAGTTTTTCCACTGATGCCATATCCTGGAGTTTGCATAAATTTCAGAAGTTCATGAGGAGGAGTGTCAAAGGCCTTCTCGAAGTCCAATATAAATGTATCTACTTGACCTCCTGCATCCAAAATTTTGGCTCAATCATTTATTACTGTGACCAACTGAGTTTCACAGCTACGATTCTTTCTGAAAGCATGTTGCCTGTCTCACAAAAGCTTATGTTCATCAAGATGAGCCATAATATTTGTACATACTATGTGTTCGAGCATCTTGGAAGGAACACATGTCAAGGACACTGGACGATAGTTACTGTCACCCTTCTTATAAAATGGACAGATGTTAGCCAAAGACCTTTCCTTGGAGATTTCACCCTTACCAAGAGATTGTTGGAACAAATGAGCAAATACAGGACCAAGTTCTGCTGCAAGTTCTTTAAGGACTCTAGGATGAAGTTCATCAGGTCCCAAAGCCTTTCAGGGATTTAAACCTTTCATCATTTTTATAACACCTTCATTCGAAATATGAATGTCGCTCATAGGCGGAGCTGACTTCTCAAGTAGACGGTCCTCTAGGGAGGGGTTAATCTAAATCTGGGTACTCCATAGATCATAGATGGAGTGATTTAAGTCAAGCTGTCAGAGTTTAACCAAATGTGTAATGGCTGCGTGATCACTGCGTGTATTTGTCACGCGTGCTGAGTTGATTAATTGATGTTTTTATTCTACTGCGACCCCGAAAATATTCGTTGAAATTATATGAAGTCATTATTATTTTTTAATAGTCATGTCTTAAAACCTTAAATTATTATTTTGCTAATTATTATTTTGCTAAGAACGTGTGTCGTCTGCAACACTTCCGGGAATTCCCGAGTGAAATTCTATAAATAAATAACAATTATGCACAGAACGCAAATTGAAATCTATTCGAATTTAGAAGCTTACGTTTGTCATGACAACAAAAGCAATTTTTCAAATGAAAAGAAAACATATTTTTCGTCAAAATTTTCGGAAAACCCGTTTCTAAATGCGTAGCCTTGTTCCGGTTGCGCTGTTTACCAGCGCGGAAAAGACGCAAAGTAAGTCTAAATATAGGCGATTTGCGATGGTTTTGCTTGCTTTTCTCCGCGAACGAACGTTTTGCTGTTGGTATTTCATCGAGAGCTGCCTTTAATTTGTTTGTTGTTGCACGAGTCGGCGCCGTTTTCCCGCAATTTTTGTGAAGTAAGCAACTCGTTCGCTCGTGTTGATCAGCTTCAATCCGAACAAATATTTCATTAAATACTTTCTGCAAAATAATTTTAGCATAGTTTATTTTTAAGAAAACATGTTTTGGGTGTTTTCTCTCATGTATTTTCTTTTCTTTTTTCTTTCTCTGGGCTTTGAAACGAATGCGAAGTTGTACCAATGTTGATGCTTTCTCTAAGGTCCGACATACAAGTACAGGCTTTCCAAAAAGATGCGATCGAATTTTAATAAGCGATAAGGACATTTTTAAAACACATCTAAGAGAAGCGTATATCATGATGATACTGTGTGACACTGAAGTAAGAACCTGTGTTCTACTAAAGAAAGGGCAGACCGCCGCAGCACGGAAAAAAAGTGGGACTTCCTAGATTTTCTGTGGGACTTCCAAATTTGAGGGGTAGGAAGTCTGGGACTTCCTGAGTCTGGAAGTTAATGGAAGCCCTGTTTTTCTACCACAAAATGAAGTATAACATAAGTTTATTTTGTATTAAAGCATTTTGTATTTACAAAAAGGTTATTAGTCATTGGAATCTACTTAAAAAGTCATGTACATGTGTGTTTTGTATATCTGTTAACAGTGATGGAAAAAAGATTTTACCACAATTTTACAGCACTTCTTTTGAAGAAAAGCATTATTATCAACCTATTGTGAATGAAAAAATAAAAAGTGCAAGACTTAGAATTCAACTTTTTGATTTGCTTATATTCTATTGAAATACATGTAATCAAAAGAAACCACCAACCTTCTGAAATCAGCAATAACATTTCCATGGACTATTAAAGTCATTTAGACTATTCCATTTTACATGTAAAACACAAAAACCAAGTATATGTATTTCTAATCCATAATTTAAATTCACTAATGAACTACATGTAGCTTTATAGTTATGTTGCCTCAGAGTAGCTCTATAAATGACTGAACTTTTTGGTTTCAAAGCAATAAAGCAACTACTTTTATGATATCTTAATTGATACCATTTTGTATCCATGGCAACAAAGTCTTCTGTGAATCTGTTATGCATATTAAATTACAAAGGTCTCTAAGCACACTCCGAATGCTACGAAAGACTACGAACCAAAAATTGGTTAAGTTATATTCTATGTTCTCATTTGATCTAAAAAGTTCTAAGTCCAGTAATCTCCATACATATACGAACTGAAATAAGTTTAAGTCTATATTCTACGAACGATTCCGCACTGAAAAATGCTAAGTCCACAGTTTTACGAAGTACTCCGTTCAGAGTGCGGAGATTGCTCCGTTCGTTTGTAGACAGCTACGAATATATTTCTACGTATGTACGGAAATTTGTTCGTAAATACGCAGATTTCCGCAAACCTTCGTAACAAACTACAAGAATATACGCAATCTCCGGACAAAATTACGCAAAAATACGAAAGAATCCACTCATTTACGAAGAGAACTGTTCGTAGTTTTCGTAAATTTGAGGTACGGGATTAATATAAAATACTATGAGACGACTGGCAGAACACCAAAACCATAACTCTGGTTAATCCACTTTTGGAGCTGCTGCTCTTTAAACATAGTTGATATTGAAAATAGACATTTCTACTATGTACTCATGTCCACTCTGTAAGTTGAAATCCGTTACAGATATTTTGATGAAACTTCACACAAATGTAAAGCATTATGAGGGAAGGTGCAGAACACAATAACCATAACTGAATAACCTACTTTTGGAGTTATGGCCCTTTGAACTTTGAAAATAGTGATTTCTGTAACATGTTTGTGTCCACTCTGTAACTTGAAAGCTGAAAATAGTGATTTCTATAACATGTTTGTGTCCACTCTGTAACTTGAAAACTGTACCAGATATTTTCTTGAAACTTTATGCAAATGTATATCACTATTATAAAATGTGCAAAACACAAGAACCCTAACTCTGAATTACCTGCTTTTGGAGTAACTGCCCTTTGAACATTGTCAATAGAGGTCTTGAAAGCCATATATGTGTGCCCTTTCTATAACTTGAAAATGGTTTCAGAGATTTTCTTGAAGCCTTGCAAATAACATATAGAACACATTTTATTTTTGACAGAGTTATAGCACTTGCTTGATGTAAGTGCATTGGTGGGGCATGGTGCAGTGCTTGCAGCACTTTTATTTGCCTTGGCTTTGCCTGTCAATAAAAACTCACATTTGGCAAGTTCTTTGGTTAGATCTTGTCGATATCTATCAGAATGCCAAAAGTTATTAAAATATTCCAAATGGTTTCAGCGCTATGGTCATTTTTGCTATCTGACCACAGATGGACAAACAAACTCACACTTGGTGATTATAGGCACTCTTCGAAAGTCAGTCTTTAAATTGGTTGTATCTGTCAGCTTTTTTGCGAGTCGGGCATTAGAATGTTGCCTGCAAAGCTTCAATTTTGCTAAGCTCTTTAAATATTAAATGCTCAGTATTCTACTGAAAACTACTGAAAATTTGGGTGACCTGACTGATTTGTTGACATATGGGACAAACACTAAATGTCATTCTGATTATCCAACTTTTCAGAAAGTGCTCACAGATAAATGTCTTATTTGAAGCATGAGTTTCACTTTTCAATATCTTAAATAAGTACTTAAGGAAACTACAGCATGATACTGTCAGTGAGGCGGCAAATTTGCAAAAGGTCTTCATTTCCCACTGACACATGCAGACACTGTCACAACATGAGTGAAAGTTGTCAACAATGATGCTACACGTCATTTGAAAAAGAGAAATTATAATTTTGTTGTCATATTTGGGGACAAGGAAAATACATACATTCATGGTTTGCTAATTTTCTCTGAAGTATATCTTTAATCCTTGTCCAATTGAATAACCATGCACCCCCACTTCTAATTTTCAGCCAATCAGATTAAAACTCTTGATCCTTGTTGTTGATACATTTTCAACTGCTGAATGACAAGCAGTGGAGATCAAGATCAGTTGGCTTACCAACTCAACTGTTTAACTACTTAATGACAAACAGTGCAGGTCCAGATCGGTTGGCTTCTGTAGAAGCCAACTGATCTGAATCTGTATTGTTTTCAAAGACAGGACATAATTATAGGAGACCAGCATGACCAGGGTTAAGCTCAAAGGACCAGGGTTAAGCAGAGTGGTTTATTCTTTCAGGTGAAAACCATCCCCCAGAGTTTTCCCCAACAGCATTACCCTTTCCTAAGCATGTTCATTCAGAAGCTGATGATAAATTTAAAGAACTTGCAGACAGCATTTACAAGCGCAGTGTACAAGGTAAGAATATTCCTATAATGATGACTGCTGAAAGGCATTACATTAACACACCTTTATGAAGCATAGCTCGAGATAAAAGGGCATATCCGAGAATAAAAAATATATCGTGGGTGTGAAGGGTAGATAGAAAAATTTGTCCCGGGGGTCGCTGTCTGACGTGAGGCTTGCAGAGTAATGCCAGACAGCAATCCTGAGGTACAGATTAATCAATCTACCTCTCACACCCATGATAGATCCTTTTTCTTTTCTTTTTCTTTCATTTCTGAATGTGGATTTTTATACCCTGCCACACGATAGTGGCGGGGTATTATGGTTTCATGTTGGACGTCCGTGTGTCAGTCCGTCTGTCAGTCTTATGTCCATCCATACATATATATGCCAGGTACATACCGAGGTTAGCATTTGTATGAGTTTTGGTTATTCCGTCATTGTGGGGTTAAAAATTGGTTTGTGGGTTTAAAAACAGATAAAAATGTGTGTTGTGGGGTTAAAGAAGATCAAAGAAAGATCAAAGGAATAACCTCATAACGTACCTGTCGTAAGAACGTCCGTCAGTTTTTCCTTTCCGGATGATAACTAGAGTAAACATTAGTGAATTTTCACCAAACTTTGTATGTGCATTGATATTGTGGTGATCTTGTTTGGGATTGCTAATGGGCAAAATTCGTCAAACTTTGACGGAGTTATCTGCCCAAGACGCATCCATATTTTTGTTTATCCGGATGATAACTTGAGTAAAAGTCAAGGGATTTTAACCAAACTTGGTACATGCATTGATATGAAAAAGATCTGGTTTGAGATTGCTTATAGGCAAATTTTGTCAATGTTTGACAGAGTTATATGCCCGCGACACTATAATGGCGGGGTATTATAGTTTAACGTTTTTATTTAATAATGCAGTCACTTCAGTTGCTGACATCCACCATTGTGATGACATAACTGTGACATGTAGTAACATCATTATGTTCAGTGACATCAACCTTAATGACATCCTATACAACCAGTGCACAACAAACAAGTGAGAATTCTTGATTTTTATCTTACCCAGGGTAGGATAACAATTTCTATCCCAGGATAAATCCAGATTTTCTGCTCCGGTGTGCAAGAAATATTTTTCTTTTTTCTCCATAAAACATACATTGTGGTATTTGTTAGAAGCACCTCATGCTCACCAAGCTGCTTCTAATGAGTACCCAAAACATGTTTTTTTTTGTCCTGAAAAGAAAAAAGAAAAATATCAATACTTTTTGGTTGAAAAAAGTGCATATCTGGATGAACTATACATATGATGAACTATACGTTTCTTATCCATAGTTTCAGATAAGTTTTTAGCCAAAAAGTACTGACATATTTCTTATTTCCCGACTAAAGCATATGTTGTGGGTTCTCTTTAGGAACACCTCGGAGAAATGAGTAACCACAATGTATGTTTTCATTGAAAAAAAAATACTAGGTACATGTACTTATTGGTTGATGTAAGCACCTTTTCTGTAACAGTAGATTTGATTACTCAATCACATGTTTGCTGACAGGTTACAGTAATTGTTTGTACACTGCATTGTTATGATACTTAGTGATGCATTTTACTGCACTTTCTGAATTCTTTCAAGAAAGGCAACAAGAATATCTTGTGCAGATTTTCAGTATTATTTGTCTTGTACTTTGTGAAACGAGCACTATTTAGTAAAATATCATCTGAGAACAGCTGTCAAATAAAAATACAGTGTTCATGATCAAATTTTAGTCTTTCATTGGCCATAAGTATGGCAAATAGTGTAGACCCTGATCAGATGTCACATTCTGTGGCATCTGATCTGGGTCTACACTGTTTGCAAAGGCCTATCTGTCCCAATACTTAGGGTTATTACGTTAATATTTTGCATATTTTTCCACAAGTGTCTTGGACAGGCATTACCTGTAGCTATGTGCACCGATAATCTGCATTATCTGAACTATTTGTCTGGGCCCAGTTGTTCAAAGCTAACGACATCGTTAGTTAACGATTCGTTAAAATTTACATCCAGTGATACGCAAATATGCTGAAATTTTTTGCAGAAAAAATGTGAGTAGCTTTTGCAATGCAAAAGCTACTCACATTTTTTCAGCAAAAAATATCAGAATATTGTATATTGAATCCGCTAAAACAGTTAACGAAATGACCCTTAACGAGCTCGTTAAGCTAACGACGCTTTGAACAACTGGGCCCTGGTATCCACATACAAGATTTGATTTTGAGATAACAACAAATATTCTGAATTATAGTTCTCAATTATTAAGTGGAGCAAAATTTAAAGCCTTAACCAACTTTGGGTGCATTAAGATTCCATTTTGTCTTTAATTTGTCGGTTGATTTGACTTATTGAGTATCTTATAGGGTATGATCCATATGTAAAGAAGGTTGTGACAGCTCCCTACAAGTTACCTGTCTATCCCATTGAACAGAGTGAGAATAACTCCTACTTTGAGAGACAACTTAGTTCGAGGTGAGTCAAGAACATGACATGAGGTTACTTGTAATGAGTACCCACAACATATGTTTTCGTGGAGAAATAAAAAAGATATCAGTACTTCTGGATTGAAAAAAGCGCCTTAACCAGAGCTTTGCTGTATGTTTCACTAACACAACTGCAGTCATGCCTTTAGATAAGAGGGTGTTCAAATTTATATTTTCTTATTTCTCTTTGAAAACATGCTGCAGTGTCAGAAAACCTACATTCAGATATCTGCTCCCAATGAAGATTCAGATCAGCCTGTGCATCTGCACTGTCTGATCAGTCTCTGTTTTCTGCAGGAACAAACTTTGCATCCTTGGCTACCAAAAGTGCAGTGGGAATCCTGATAAGACTGTATGAATACGCTGACTGATCTGAATCTTCACTGCACGCACAGTCTGAAGGTATTGAAAGTGGTGTTCATACATTGGTACTTATTGATGTGCAACACATGAAAAAGGCCCTTATCGTTTTTGCGGATAACATAGGCCCTGATCAGCCTGCACATTTGCGCAGGCTGTTCTGGGACATTGTTGTCCGCTTACAGAATCAATGGCTACTGTAGTATGTCTATGAACAAAGCATGTCCAAATCAAACTGCAAGGATGCACACTCTCATCTGGACTTTCACTGTTCACATGTGGCATAAAGGCCTTTTTCCCATGTTGCACATTATATTAGAAAGGTAGTGGCTATTCGTAGGGCCCCGTACGAATAGCCTGTATTGGCTAATCCTACGGCCCCGTACGATTAGCCTATATTGGCTAATCATACGGTCCCGTACGATTAGCGTATATAGCCTATATTGGCTAGTCGTATGGCCATTTTAATTTGGTAACAAGAATGTGATAATACATACATTACAATATATTTTGCAAATATGTAATGTGTATTTGGCGGTAAGAAAAATTGGCTGATCGTACTGTCTTGAAAGACAAGCCATTCTAGCCATACGGCTTCTTTGCAATCTTGTGAAATTTGCAAAGGAAAGTGCTTATGGCATGACCTTAATTAAGATGTTAACCTGTGAATATTCAAAAGCATTAAATATAAGTTGTATGGTTTTTTTTAAAACTGATCAAAAGGCAACAAGAAAATGACACATAGATAAAATGCTGTATATTGATGTAAAAGTTTTGAAAAAGATAACTGAAATTAGCACATTTGGCAAATGCATATACAATATGAAACTATATACCTGAAGGACTTATCATTTTTAATCTGCTGTATAAGAGTGCCTTCTCATTTTCGACCTGGACCGATATTAAAATCGAGACCCCCCCCCCCCCCCCCCCCCCACACACACACACACACACTCTCCTACCTGGAAAAAAATGTTAAGTCCCTAAAAACTTACTACATACATAGAGGATTTTTTATAATTGTGATAAATATGAGACTGGCCATGAAAGGTTTTTCAAAGAAATGCATTGTATTTCTTCAGAAATACACACATACACCCAACTATCGACATGCTCCAATTTATGTGAGTGATACCATTTTTCCATGCAATGTCACAATGATTCCGTGGATCTTTGATAGCAGAAGCGTCCAAGTACTAACAAGTACCCCCAAACTATGCTTTGAGCAATTGACTATCGTAGTCTTGAGACACTTGGAACCATTTTAGGATGAAAAAGACATGTGCGACCAAAGATCAGGGCCCAGTTGTTCAAAGCTAACGACATCGTTAGTTAACGATTCGTTAAAATTTACATCCAGTGATACGCAAATATGCTGAAATGTTTTGCTGAAAAAATGTGCAAAAGCTACTCACATTTTTTCAGCAAAAAATATCAGAATATTGTATATTGAATCCACTAAAACAGTTAACGAAATGACCCTTAACGAGCTCGTTAAGCTAACTATGCTTTGAACAACTGGGGCCAGCCCGCGAAGGTGCAAAGTCTGATCAGAATCTTTGCTGCTCGTGTGAGCCTTCTATTCAAAGAGCAACAAGCGAGGACTTTGGCCACATTGGCTAGTTTTGCATTTATACAGACAAAGTTTAGAATTTTTATGTGTTCATACCATGTGGAAACATTGATTGCACTGATCAGAATGCGCATCCACCCAGTCTTATCAATATATTTGTTGTTCCCTATAAAGACAGTTTTGTATTGATACAGGCTAAATGCAGAGTTTTTATAATGATATCATAATTTGAACTGCTCCATCCCTATGGGAGCTGGTGCGGTGCGGATCAGCCTGTGCATCCGTACAACAGCATGAAAATAAGCCTATATAATTTTGACCCCGTAAAACCCCATTTTATATTGTAAAACTGGGGTAATCAGGGGTACACATTATTTTTTTTTATTTCTGCTCAAAAAAAAAAAAAGATTTTATATAGTAAAACTGGGTATACAGGGGTACACATTATTTTTTTTATTTCTGCTCAAAAAAAAAAAGTTTGTGTTACTCGTTAGAAGCACCTCGCTGATGGCAGTTCTAATGGGAACCCATAATCCATGTTTTGGCCAGAAATATGAAAAATATCAGAATTTTGTATCGGAAAATTTTCAGTTTTTGGTGGTAATTTTTTTTCTATATATTTGAATAGTTATGTTTTTATAATGCTTGTCAAATTCGTAGTTGGCAGTATAAATGGAATTTTTGATGGTGTTGAGACTGAGAAAAGAAAATTTCATAACTAAGTCTAATGCGAGACTATCCAGGGAATGAGATGCAAAAATATGAAAATTTGCCTGAAATTTCCTCAACTCGGTTCCCAAACCACCAATGATTATTTTTCTCAGTGAACAAATTTAAAATGCGCAGGTAAGATGGATCCTTAGCCACATTATTTCCGACACTTTAAGAGCATCATTTAAAGTCCTTTTAGGAAATCTGCTTTTAGCAGCCGCAATTGTGCCTGAACTGCGCTTATAAAATTGAACGCAGCTAGAATGCTGATATTGTTCAGTTTTGCTCTCCGAAGCACTATAACTTGAAAAAATTTCACCCTCACTCAATGATACATCTATTTTGGTACAAATGACATCTTGCGTTTAGCTTACTGTGTTTTTATTAAGAAAAAAGAATTAATTATTTTAATTATGCGTACTTAAGTATTTTGACACAACCTTTTAAGTACGAGGGATGTTTCTATCTGGAGACTTCAAAACAAAACAGTTAGTTTTCTTTCTTCAAAAACGCCGTAACTATTGCGGAGGTATGAGCTGGGGCATTGTCATGTAGAAGACGGACATGTTTAAAACCAGTGGCAGGGCGTCGTTTCTGATAATACTTTTTCAGTTTCTTCAGTACTACGTCTTTGTAGTACTTTCAGGTGATGCTTTTGCCCTTTTTCACTGGCACTTTTATTGCAACTCCTTCACCAGAGAAGAAGATTGCATACAAAACCTTCTTTGTACTCAAAGAACGTTTGGCAATTATGGGGCGTTTGCTGTGTTTAGTGGCCCAGATCTTATTGCTAACCTTTCTGAAGGGCTCAAAATAATGGACCCAGGTTTCATCACCTGTGACGACATTGGCAAACTGCTTTTTGTCATATTTTGGAAACATTTGAAGCAGCTTTTTGGCCACTTTAACCCGTTGCCTCTTTTGCTCGTCAGTTAACAGATGTGGCACCCATCTAGCAGAAATCTTTCTGACTTTCAAATGCTTCTTCAAAATAAGGTGAATCGTTGATAGTGATATGCCGACCTTTCGTGCAATATCACGAACTGTAAATCTGGCATCTCCTTCAATGATTTCCTTTATTTTGGAAACAATTTCTTTACGAGATGCAGATTTTGGCCTACCTGATTTCGGTGCATTTTTGATGGACTCTACACCAGACACAAATTTCTTTTTCCACCGCCGAACTGTGTCATAAGACACAGAAGGTCCAAAAGCAGTAGAAATTTCAGTCATCAGCTTCTTCAAAGAACAACCAAGTTTTGAGCGAGCTTTGATGTAAGCCCGTATTTCATCTTTTTGTCGACGCTCCTACCAACCATTTTTACTGCAGTGGTCAATGACTGTGTGTATTCAAATGGCAAATTTTATGTCTTACACTTAGTCTAACATGTACATTTATACACCATTGTGTAGATATTGAATAGCCCTATACAGGTATGTATAGTTTTTTATCGTGCCCCACGTGGATATCGAGCTAGAGGACATCCCTCATTCTGTATATTGATCTATACTGCAACTCATCTGAAGGCCATTTTCAAAGTGTATTTCACAAAACATTATCGGCCACTTAAATGCTGGAACTTCCAATCTAAAGCATCAGTGGAAGCTGAAAACGACAATTGAAGCAATTAATTCCATTAACTTATCAATAATCTTAAACAAACCGACAGTTGATAATAAGCAATTAAATAATTTTTTGTTGCAATGTATTTTTATATATATAGATGAGATAATATAATTCTGTTCCATACTGTCCAATTCACATTTAATATTTGCAAAATATATTTTAATATATTCATTGGTACCAAACTAAAATAGCCAATATAGGCTATATAGGCTAAACGTATGGGGCCGTACGATTAGCCAATATAGGCTATTCGTACGGCCCCGTATAAATAGCCACTGCCTGTTAGAAACACCTCAGTCAGGTGCTTCTGATGAGTACTACAAAATACATTTCCCTTGGAAAAATAAGGCATCAAAAATATTTTATTCAGAATTATGACTTCTTACCATGCATATTTTATTAAAACTTGAACAATCCTGTTTTGGGAACTCAAAAGGCTAATATTGAGGACCAGTAATCCCAAAGGGCATAGCTCCAGATAAGGATACATAACTCTGAATGAAAGCTGTAACCGGGCAAATAATTTTCTTACTTCTCCATGAAAACATATGTTGTAGGTACTCATTAGAAGTAGAACTCAGTAGAAGGTTGCTTCAAATGAGTTTCCACAACTTTTTTGTTTTTTTTTAAGAAATAAGAAAAATATTAATACTTTCTGCAGAATGTTCCTTATCTGGAGATGTAGATGGAAACCCAGGTAAATTTGTTTATTTCACCACAAAACATGGGATATTCAGATTTATTCTCATGTTATATTAGGATATGTTAAAGAGTATTTGGTGATGATTTTGGGATGCATGTATTACGTAATTTTCTCCAGTTCTCCATAAAACATATATTGTAGGATACTCCTTAGAAACACTTTGCTGAGGTGCTTCAAATGAGTACCAACGACATAATATGCTTTTTATGGAGGAATAAAGAATATTCCAGAATTATCAGTAAATTCTCCTTCATAACTAGTCTACTGATGTATGTTTGTTTTGTTTGAATAAACATTCGAAGTTACTTCCAGATTTTCAAGAATAAGTACACAACCAAACTGTGCAACCATAGTAAAACTGCAGCTTCCAAAACCCAATAAACTAATAATTTATATGCTAAATTTTGCAGGGCAAGGTATGTAAGTCGTGACTTAATTCCTGCATAATACCTGCATGTGGCTGTCCCTTGCCACCCTACCTCAGATATGCAGATAGTTATACAGATAGCAAGTTTTTTATGATAGACATGTTATTGTGTTAAGGATGCACACTCTAGGGTTAATTTTGCTTTTACCACCAAAAGGTGGAATATCTACTGTGCTTTCGACATCATCTGAAAAGACGATTTTAGTTTGCCGTTTTATTTTAAATGAAAATATTTTGTCCTGATAGACCATATCTTATGAGAAACCATTTGTCTTTTCTGTTTCTGTATTTTGTTCTCCGATATTTACCCTAAAAATAAATTTATGGCCAAAAAATTTGTCTGAACTATGCCTTTTCTATAGAAAAGTGATTTTTTTGATTTTTGTCTAAGACAATATTTTTTACTTTTCTGTGCCGAATTTGAATGATTGATGTTTCACAACAATATTGTGAAAATTTCAGAAAAATTGAACTTGTTGAAAATCTGTCTCCAAGTTAACTACCCTACACATTTCTGCACAATTTGCATTCATTTGTACTATGGGAAAAAGTGATAATACATCAGGGACCAGTTGTTCAAAGCGTCGTTAGCTTAACGAGCTCGTTAAGGGTCATTTCGTTAACTGTTTTAGCGGATTCAATATACAGTATTCTGATATTTTTTGCTGAAAAAATGTGAGTAGCTTTTGCACTGCGAAAGCTACTCACATTTTTTCAGCAAAAAATTTCAGCATATTTGCGTATCACTCGATGTAAATTTTAGCGAATCGTTAACTAACGACATCGTTAGCTTTGAACAACTGGGCCCTGGCATTTTAGTGACAGACAGTGTAGATCCTGATTGGAAGCTGCATTCTGTAGTGACTGATCTGTGTTTACACTGTGAAAGGCACTCTGTCCTAATACTTACGGGTAAATACAATTCATTACTAATTTTTTTCTCACAACTACATTTGCAGAATACTAGATACATGTGTCATTTTCTATTGATGGTGGAGGTGACAGTCAGGGTTCCAAATAAGCTGCTCTTTTCTTTTGCATTATGTTAACCTTGGTCCTGCTGAGCCTGGATATACCCTGTCTTTGTAAACAGTGTAGATCCAGATCAGCTGGCTTCTTATATGCCAGCTGATCTGGATCTGCACTGTCATTCAGTATGTGAATTTATGTCTACCAGTTGGATCAAGTGATGTGATTGGCTGACAGTAAGAGGTTGGTGTGGCATCTTTATTCACACCAACTTTATCTTGGTTCAGACTGGTGATATTTGTTCAGTAGGACAAAGGTTCACTGAGCACATAGTTTCCTATATCATACAGTTTTCCTGAAACTATACATAGCTCCAGATAAGAAGGGTGAACCACATAATATATTTCTTATTTCTCCATAAAATAGATGTTGTGGAGAAATAAGAAAAATATTGGTAATTTTAAGTTGAAAAAGAATGCTCTTGAGCTATGAATAAATCAAAGTTTCCCTGAAAATTGAATAGCTCTAGATAAGAGGGGTATACAGATTTATATATTTTCCTTATCTTAATGAAAATATATATTAAGGTTACTCATTTCCTTATCTTAATGAAAATATATATTAAGGGTACTCATTAGAAGTGCCTCACTTGCTTGCATATTGCAAAGTATCAATAATGCAGGGAAACAATGAAATAGTAATAAAAAAAATCCCTTGGGATCCCTCTTACCTAGATCAATATCAGTGTGTAACAAATTCCCACAGGGAACCTAATTTTAATTATATTTTTCTTTTATTTCATTTTATAGGTCTGCAAATTAAGTAGAACAATACATGTATTTTTCAACTATCAGTTTTGAAAAATTAACTGTCTCTTTTATAACATGTTTTCAGACTTCATTTTAACTCTGATGTATTTACTCCCGTGAATGATGAGTGAGTGGCTATGTATACTAACCATTTCGCCCTTGCTAAAGGAAAACTGCCTATTCACCATTGGAGCAACTTCAAATTAATGAAAAAAGGAAATTCGACATTCATGCAGTTCAGTCTGGGCCATTGCTGCTTGCTTACGAATTCTTTGATTACACTTGGTAGATTTTCTGCCATTTTTACAAGTGAGACAACTTTTGTAACTTCCTGTTTGCTTTGCTGCATATCAACCCCCTTCAGAAAAGGGCCCCACTCTAAAAGGAAACAAATGCTTCTTTGAAGGGGTCAACTCTAAAAGGAAAGAATTTGTTCCCCTTGGGAACAAATTCTTTCCTTTTAGAGTGAACCCTTTTCAGATGAGAGGCAAAAACAGTTTTGACAGAGTTGCCTCCCTTGCATGTGTATTATTTCTCCAACACTGGTTCAGACTGATTGATGTCTAGGGTGACCTCAGCCTTATTTTCCTGCTTGTTCATATCAGCCATATCAAGCCAAAAGGTTTCTTTGGAGTAATTGCTGACAGTGAAGGCACAGAATAACCATTGCATCCATGCAATCTCATCAGGACCTGCACAGTCTACTTGTTGAATTGTTGGATAAAAGGCCCTAAGGAGGCCTTGCTGATGTTCAGGACGATCTATATCTGTGTACTTCATGTATGTTTGAAGATACCATTCTGCTTGATGTAGCTTATATTTACCAGCTCAATGTGGTCTTAATAATATTGACTGGGCTGTAAAACACAAATCATATCAAAGCTTGTATTTGAAATATGGGTGATTTTCCTGTGGTAGGGCTTATTTTATCACTGTATTTTTAGAGAATGACCTTTAACTTTGATACTGCTCTGTTGTTTTTTTTCTTTTTTTATTTAGAAAGAAAAAAAGACAGCTTTTACATTTGCATACTATAATATTAACCATAAATATTTGGATGATTATCCTAATATTTTTACAAGTTCATGTATACTTTGCTACTTTGTGACGTGCCTAAAAGTGTCTGAAAATTTTGACTGAATGTGCAAGAAGTGCAGACCCTAAACATACTGTAGATGCTGTGTAACGTAGGTCTACACTGTGCACTGTCTGTTTGTATATTCAGGGTGTATATTGTTGGACATTTAGGATCTTGCTTGTTTCTAAAAATCAGGTGCGGCTTATATCCTAAAATTTTGAACACTTTATTCCATACTTTTTTTTGGCCTAAAGTTTGCTTTCTATACAGTTGTTTCTTAAAATACTTAGTAGAATGGCAAACAGTGTAGACCCAGATCAAACTGTCCCTGAAGGAGCAGTCTGATCTGGGTTTACCCTGTTTGCAAATGCCATTTTTTCAGAAACGGTGGTGCACAAAGTTTTAGAACATATGCAGTACTCAGATTTTCGGATTTCTGCAATGAGGCTCTGAATAAGAATGATATTCAAACAAATATACTTTTTTTTTCTACAAAAAAAAAAAAAAAAAAGAAATGTGGAAGCTCATTAGAAGTGAACTCAATTTCTAGAAAAAAAAAAAAAAAAAAAAAAAAAAAAAAAAAAAAGCAAAACCTTATCTATAGCTCATAGTAGACCTTGACAGGCACTCTGCAGCTAATAACCATTGTTCAATGAAAATCAAAGATAAGGTCTTTCTCATGATATAAACTGGATGCATGCAAAATTATGTATATTGTATCTTTGTGTATATCTATGTACTGTACATAGTAAGAAATGTCCACTGTTTAATTACGTTGTCTCTATTCCTGTTTAATTGCATTTTCTGTATTTTCTGTTAAAATGCATTATCTATATTCCTGATTATTGCTTTGTCTGTACATTGTATACCTGTTGCTCATGACTGTATGACACAACAGAGCCTTTCATTATCACTCTTCCATCCTCTGGTTATAACTTAATTTTCTGCTAAGGGAGATAATGTGATTATTTGTTTGCTTTCCAGCACTTTATGCCTTCTGAAAAGGGATCTACTCTAAACAGAAAGAATTAGCTCCATTTGGGAGTAAACTTAGTTAAATGTTTTCATAGTTAAGTAGGCAGGTGGGACATAAACTTGAAAAAACTTGATTTTTTAGCATCCCTTCAATGGTATTTGAGGCATTTTGGGATATTTTTAAAAGTTGTTGGAATAATAGTCTCACTGTAAAGGAGTACTGTACACCAAGAAAGATAGTCTGTGCTGAGCTCGTTAATTAAGGTAAAACATATTCAATTTTTTTTATTATATTTTCTTTTATTTTAGATATCTAGTCAAAACTTTTTTTGTGTTGATTTCTTTTCAATAAAAACATACTGATGTTTTTATTTCTTAGCAAAAACATATCTTGAAGTACCTCGGCATGGAGAAATAAGAAAATTATTTAGCTGGAATATTTTCTGATATAGGTCTCTGTTATTTGAAATGTTTTAATACCATAGCTGAGTTGTGGATATTTCTTATAGACTGTAGCTTGTTGCAGACAAAATTAGAAGATATCAATTTTAACACACTTTTCTTGGAAATTAAGAACAGGCATTTTATACTGAGATAATGGGAATCAAATGCCATCCTATCTTCATTAAAACAAGATAAATGAGCCAGAGTATAGTATTTCCCAAAAGACTGCATGTATGACAAGTGAAGATACAGATCAGCCTGCACATTCACGCAGTCTGATCAGAGTCTTTGCAGGATTCTGGGGTATTCAAGGATCCAATGCATCTTCAGGCAGACAGCAAAGGCTGATCAGTAGTGCTGGGAATCGGAGAGGAAAATCACAATCGATTATCGGGAAAGTAAAACGGATTGATTATCGATTATACAATTGGATATCCAAAAACTGGCATCAAATAATAAATCATTATAGCATATGCACTTTATGTTTCTATATTATTTAAATTGCAACAGCATATGATAGCATAACTAGGGTAATTTAAGATATAGGTTGTCTCAAGACAAAGCAGATTTTGCAGCCATGTTTCTAGTCAATGAGTCTTCCATAATACTCTTACTTTATAGGACTCATTATGTGACCTTTGGCCCATGTTTCTAAAAATAGAATTTCAAATAATCGATAGTGAAAAAAAATTATCGATAGTTGCCGATAGTGGGCTCAGTGAAAAACAATTATCGATAGTTGCCGATGGTGGTCTCATCCAGTTAGTTTTCGATTATTTCGATTAAACGGCACAACACTACTGATCAGACTGTGCAGATGCACAGGCTGATCACAGATTTTGCTGAGCACATATGCAATCTTGTAGGAAGTGATGTGCCCTGGCTTATATAGCTTTCACTATACATGTAGTTGTATGCAGCAGGCTGTTGGTATTATATAATTATAGTTATTGTATCCAGTGTTTTGTAGGTTGTAGTTACTCAGTGAAAACTATGCTTTTTCATATACATATATAGCATGCACATTTATACACAAGGTATAAAATTGACAGCTTGTTGTTTGCAGTGGTATGAACCATATCACAGGAAACGATTTTGAACAATATATTATATATATAGTTGGCATTTTCATATTTATTTGCAGAGAAATTTACATACTCAGCTATGCTTAGCAAGAAAGAATTTGCAATTGTTATTAATTTGAGATTTATTAGCAGGACAAATTTCATGCTCAGCTGAGTTGTGCATGAAAAAAAGTTTTATAATCTTGCGGCCTGGTAGTTAACCCTTGTCCTGCTGAACCCAGATATTCTCTGCCTTTGCAAACAGTATAGATCCAGATCAGTTGGCTTCTGAAAAAGCCAACTGATCTGGACCTGCACTGTTTGCCATTTAGTATATGAATTTATGTCACTGGATTAAGGAATCTGATTGGCTGAAATTTAGAAGTAGGTGGGGCATCTTAATTTATTCAGCATGACCAGAGTTAATGGGCTTGCTAAAATTTATGGTTATTAAGGTTGGGAGTTATGGGGAATAGATACACTTTCAAAGGGACAGCAACTCTTTTTATATTATCATTGTCTCCTGAAAAGGGGTCTATTCTATAAAAAAAGAATTTTCTTCTTTTGGAGCAAGTTCTTTCCTTATTATTTCCCCCACCTATGTGGAGGGGGACCCCATTTGCATTTGCCTTGGTGTTACACTTTCTTGTCTGCACAATATCTTGTGAACCAGTGGTGGAATCCTTACCAAATTTTCATGGATATATAATTGGGACATAACAAAGAACTGATTAGATTTTTGTGACCTTGACCTAGTATTCAAGGTCACAGCAGCAGAAAAATTGAAAATTCACGGTGAGCAGACATCTGTTTAGTCTGAAAAAACTGTTACTAGTTTTCTAGACTGCTTTTCAGAAGGAGATCGGTACATGTATCCATGAAAGCAAACAGAAAGTCACAGAAAGTTGTCTCTCTTGTTCAGTTAGTGGGGAAAACTGTATATCAAGTCCCATTAACCCATTGTAGTCTGGAGACTCCTAAAAGGGTAATTGGCAAACAGTGCAGACCCAGATCAGATGCGGCAGAATGTGGCATCTGATCAGGGTCTCCACTGTTTGCAAATAGTCAACCATTCGTCTGATCAAAATTTTGTGATTATCATTAACTTTTTTCAATATCTAATATTCTGTCATGGGTATAAGACTGCATGAAACTTCATCTTTCTTAAAGGGAATGTATAACCATTTAGGGCAACTCTATCAAAACAGATTGCCTTTCCATCTGAAAGGGGTCTGTTCTAAAAGCAAAGAATTTTCCTTTTAAAGTGTTCCCCACTTCAGAAGGGTTGGTGTGCTGGAAAGCAGACAGGAAGTCACAAAAGTTTTATCCCATGTAAAATCTACAATCCAGTCCCATAAGATCACTGGGGTTAATACCAAAATTGCTACCTGTGCTGTAGACCGAATAATGTAACAGTACCACATAAAGTTACTGTTGACCGAGAGATACAGCTTTCAAACAAGCAGTACAGATGTTGACAGAGGAATGACCTTGTTCGGATGCCCATAGTGAGGCAAAAAATGTAAGTTTTAACATGTACAAATGCTCTCTTTTTTTGTTTGTTTTTTTTTAAGAGACATTGAGTTAGTTTTCTGTTCACTTATACAGTCTTGTGACTCTGAAAAAACAACAAAAATGATGGTTCTGTAAAAACTTTGATTTTCATAGACTATCTTTAGTTAAATGTATTTAGATAAGTCAGAAAGCACTTAAACTTCTGGTATATTTTACCTACCCCTGATACTTCTACAAAAAGGGATATTTGGCATAATTTACGCACTTTGACAGATTTTATGGATATTTGAAAGGTATCAGGATACTGTCATTGATTACCAGAGATAGGACAGTACAACAGTACCCTACAAAATTTTAGCTCATTAACAGAACTGACAACCAAAAAAAAGTTTCACAAATGCATATTAAGCATATAAACACACATAAATAATTGACAATCATGTGTACTTGTGATATGTATACATAATTCTGCCCTCGATTTGCCATGACACTGAACAAATACCACACATTTTCATGGAATTGCTGATTTTTCAAGCTTTCCTGTTTGATTCCTCTCAGCTTGAAAACAAGCAATCAGCCAGCCTCCCAAAACAGTTTTATGAATAGTTAAATATTGAAGAAATAGTCTGAACACAAAAATATTGACATGTACCCTAAAATTACATTCAGAGCAGACAGCTAAACAAAGCCATTCCTCTGTCGACATCTGTGGGGGTGGTCGGGTGGTGCGAAGGTGCTGTGTATCTTACATCACTGGGGCGTCCAACTGATATTGGCTTACAGTTGGGCAAGGCCTGCTACCCTTGTAGTGGGTAAGGGTAGAGGGGGAATGTTTTTATTTCTTCTGTTTCTTCACTTTCTTTCCTGTTCCTCTTTCTTCCCTGTCCCTCTCTTTCATCTCCTCTACTCTCTCTTCTATCTCTTTTCTCCCTTTCTCTGGGAGACGACACAAAATGACCCTCAAGGGTTGACGTGTCGTTAAACCCCAACACAATCAAAAACTGTCGACATCTGTACTGCTCAGTTGAAAACCGTATTTCTTGGTGAACAGCAACTTTATGCAGTACAGGCTTGGTCCACAGCACAGGTAGGGATTTTGGTATTACCCCAGTTAAGATGGGACTCCAATGCTGCAGGATGATTTTGTGACTTGACCAATATTGCCTGTAAGGCTTAGCACTCTGGACAAAAATTTCATCAGAAAACATTTTAAAATGTTTTTTTTTTTTTCGTATTTTTCCATGAAAGCAGGTATCCAGTGGTGACAATTTGCATTAAATGTCAAACCTTTTTTTCTGGTAGAAATAAGAAAAGTATCACCAATTTGCTGTCTGCTGAATTATCCCAGAGAGTGTGCTAAGGTTAGTCAGGCATATCCAACCTGTGAGGCTATCAGACAGGAATGTTTTATCAACCTTTGAGGCATTTGAGTGGCAGCATGAGAAAATACCTTCTGACATGTACACTCAATGAAGATTCAAATCAGCTTGTGCATTTTTGCATCTGTGCAGTCTGATCAGAGTTTCTGTTGTTAGCATGAAGAAACTTAGCATCCTTAATTATCCAAAATGTGCCTAGTGAAGATTCTGATCAGACTGCATGAATCTTTGCTGGGCACTCTGGTCTGAAGGTGCCCTTTTTTATGTTATGACTCATTTGACTGGACCTCCATGTGTTATGTTTTTTTCCCCCCAGTTTTATGTGGTTGGAGACCTGTCATTGCATTTGCTGTTTGATTTCTAACAGGTCGCGGGGCTTATCTTCTGTAATGTATATCTACCAAAAATAGGTTACTGTAGCCTATATGTTGACATGTAACATTAACCCTCAAAGTGTTTTTTATAGACCACCAAATTCGTCAAACATATATCACTCTATGATAGAAGATTCTCTTAATTTAGCACTTGACACAGCAATTAATGAAATAATAGTTACAGGCGATTTTAATTACAATGTATTATCAGAACAAACAAACCGTAAAATTTTATCTATGTCACAGCAGTTTTCTCTACATCAGTGTATATCTGAACCAACTCATTTTACTGAAACTTCATCATCATTAATTGACATCATTTTAGTTAGCAATAAGAATAGCATTATTTTGAGTGGAGTAGGTGATCCTTTTCTATCTCAGGATACTCGTTATCATTGTCCAGTATTTGGCATTATGAATTTTACAAAACCAAAACATAAATGTTTTAATCGACATATTTGGATATATGAAAAAGGTAATTATGCTCTGCTAAGGGAAAAAGCTTTAATGACGGATTGGAATAATTTAAAAGACGAAAATGTTAATAACTATGCGACCAACGTAACAGATCACATAATTTCTATATCCAAACAGTGTATCCCGAACAGAATGGTGAAAGTAAAACCAGCAGAACCCCCATGGATAACATCTAATGTGAAAAGGCAAATTCGTAAACGAAAACGATTATATAAAAAAGCTCAAATTACAAATGACCCAGTTATATGGCGTAAATTTAGGAAGTACAGAAACGAAACTACTGCATTAATTCGTACATCCAAACAAGCTCATATTGACAAATTAGCTGATAAATTAAAATCTGAACAAAATTCTCCTAAAAATTGGTGGGCCACATTAAAATCTTTTATAACCCCAGAAAACTCGCGAACTATTCCACCACTGCAAAGTGAAAATACTATATTAACTGATGAAATGGAGAAAGCAGACTTACTGAATAATTATTTTCGTGATCAAACGGTTGTAGATGACGAAAACGTAGAAATACCCATAATTGCTGATTACATTCTCAATTCTCGCATTGAAAATATAGCTTTGAGCCCAAACGAAGTAACGTCAGTTCTGAAATCTCTTCCACTGGGGAAAGCTGCAGGGCCAGATGGCATTAACAACAGAATTCTGAAGGAACTTGCGGATTGTATAGCAGAACCTCTTTGTAATCTTTTTAATCAATCATTATCAACAGGGCACGTTCCTGACACATGGAAAAGATCTCATATTACTCCCATCCCCAAACAAGGCGATTCATCTCTTGTCTCAAATTATAGGCCAATTTCCTTACTAAGTACCGTGGATAAAGTATTTGAAAGATTAGTTTTTAAGTATCTATATAATCATCTCATGGACAATAATATCTTGACACCGTTCCAGTCAGGCTTCATTCCCGGCGATTCGACTACTAATCAGTTGACATATCTTTATGACACTTTCTGTGAAGCCTTGGACTCTGGTAAGGAGGTTAGGGTAGTGTTCTGTGATATCAGCAAAGCTTTTGATCGGGTTTGGCACAATGGACTGTTATGTAAATTAAAGGCAGCTGGTATCACAGGCACTGCCCTAAATTGGTTCAAAGACTACCTAAAAAATCGAAAACAGAGGGTAGTATTGCCTGGTGTCATGTCTAATTGGGTAACTGTAAAAGCTGGCGTGCCTCAAGGCTCTATATTAGGACCATTACTATTTCTTTTATTTATCAATGATATAGTTTCCGACATTGCTTCAAACATAAGATTATTTGCCAATGATACAACTCTGTATATGATAGTCGAAAACCCATTAACAACAGCTGAAGTTTTAAATTCTGATATTCACAAAATTTCAACATGGGCAAAAAAATGGCTGGTTACATTTAACCCTTTGAAGACCGAATCCTTGATAATTTCTCGAAAAGTTAATAAACCAAACCACCCGTACATTTACATGGAAAATAACCAAATTACTGAGGTCAATTCACACAAACATTTGGGTATATTCTGTCTAGCGATTGTTCATGGCATACTCATATAGAATACATAAAAGTAAAGGCCTGGCAGAGAATAAATATTATGCGAAGATTGAAATTTAGTCTCGATAGAAAATCTTTGGAAACTATTTATTTATCTTTTATTCGACCTATTTTGGAATATGGCAACATGGTATGGGATAATTGCACTCAGTACGAAAAACAAGAGCTAGATAAAATTCAAAATGAGGCTGCACGAATTGCTACAGGATCAACAATTTTAGTATCATTACAAGCTTTGTACCAAGAAATCGGGTGGCAATCTTTACAAGACAGACGATCCAAACATAAACTAAATTTATTTTTCAAAATGCAACACGACTTAACTCCGCCTTACCTTTCGTCTCTTGTTCCCCCATCAGTTAGTGAAACTTCCAGATATAATCTACGGAACGCAGATGACTATACTACGATAAACTGTCGAACACAACTTTATTATTCGTCATTTATGCCATCAGTTATAAGAGATTGGAATAATTTACCTGGAACCGCTAAACAAATTAGTTCACTGCACTCATTTAAATTATTTTTAAATCGAGATAAGTCAAAGGTACCAAAATATTTTTATCACGGAAAAAGGAAGGTCCAAATTCTGCACACGCGACTCCGAACAGGCTGTAGCTCCCTAAACAATGATTTGTACTTAAAGAACATAATAGAATCCCCAGCATGTGCATGCGGAGCGGCAATAGAAAATGCATATCATTATCTTTTCACTTGTGGAAGATTTAATGCCCAGAGAAATGAACTATTCCGAAGACTGACCACAATACCTAACATTACATTAAGAACTCTTCTAAACGGCAATGAACGACTATCAATTAATCAAAATTATCAGATTTTTTCAGCGGTTCAAATATTCATAGAGAATAGTAAAAGGTTCAGTATCTGATTTCCTGCTTTACTTCTTCCTTCCCCGGCCTTAACAACGGAAGACTAAGGTCATCTATGAACATTATCACTGGAGAAGTCCGTAGCCCGTCTTTGATAAAAGAATATAAAAGTGTGAAATAAAGGAAATTTTAAAATCGGCTTTGCCGGATGTTGCTTCCATCTTCTTATTTTCATCTCTTTTTTTTTTTTTTTTTTTTTTTTTTTTTTTTTTTTCTTTGTAGTTTTTTTTTTTTTTTTTTTTTTTTTTCTTTTCTTCAAATATTTTTGTTGTTTTCTTGTCTGGTATAATGTTTTTGTCCATCATAAGTATTAATTATCATGTGTTGCTGCTTCCCACTTATCTATATTACAAGTTTATGTATTAGGAGATGAACTTAATAAGCTGTTAGCTTTCGTTCAGATCCTTTAGATTGGATTATGTAAAATTGTGGCATTGTTCAGTTATATGATTTATTTGAATAAATATGTTTAAACTAACCCTCAAAGTGCCAGTCGCAACTGCAGAAGACAGCACTTTTATTTTATTTATTTATTTTTTTTTTTTATTTTTTTTCATAGAAAATTATGTTGTTTTTTTTTAATTTTTTTTTTCATAGAAAATTATGTTTTGACGTTTCTTGTAAATTGTTAGATGATTCACATAAAATGTCAAGACTTATTTCTATGAAAAATAAATTAAATAAAACAAAAAAACTTAAGAATGTTGACTGCTTTAAATTGTGCTTGGAGCTTTAAGTTAACCTACATTACAGAAATATAACAGTAAAAATTAAAAAAAAAAAAAAAAAAAAAAAAAAAAAAATACTCTGCTGTACAAAGGCCGATCATGACTTAATTTGGATATGTGCTTCATCAGTCTGGAGTCTATGGATTTCTCTTTAATAATTTCCCTTGCTTTGCTTGGAGATAATTTTCATTATTTTTGCAATAATGAAACTTTCTTCTGAATACTCCTTTATCTAAACCTATGTATCATAGCTCCAGATAAGGCATTTTTTTAGCCAAAAAGTACTGACATTTTTCTTATTTCTCCATGAAAACAAATGTTGTGGTACTCATTAGAAGTGCTTCAGCAAGATGCTTATAAATATGTTTTATTGGAGAATCAAAGAAAATAATATATGGATGTCCGCTTTTATCTGGTTATGATGTATATAAGCCATATCTTCAGGTGCTTTCACTCATAATCATTGCATTCACATATAAGCCACCAGAAAATCAATTTCTGTGATATTCCCTAAAATCAATACAAATCTGATGTCTCAGCACACTTAGATGACTGCTGAAACAATATCAGGTGGTATTTCGTACGGATTCAGACGATTAACTCTTTAAGCGCTAAAGCAAAATTTGTAGCTGATGACATTCTAAATTTTATTTTTATTTTTCAGAGAAAATAAGTCTTGACATTTCATGTGAATCATCTGCTTGGCAGATGATTCACATGAAATGTCAAGATTTATTATCTTTGAAATATTAAGAAATGTCAAGATTTATTATCTTTGAAATATTAAGATAAAAGACAACAAAATGTCATCTGCTTTGTGATAGGTGCTTCGGTTTGAGGGTTAGGTATAAGTCACGCACTGTCCTCATCTGTCTTCTTTCCTTATATGGTGTATTGTGATAGTTACAACAATTGGATAAAATGCTCAATGGAGTTGTTGATGTGTAAGCAGATATGTCATTAATCCCTGCTGCAGGAGAGCTCTAGATAAGAGGATGTCAAAACAAATATTTTTTTTTTTTTTATTTCTGTAACATACAGATGTTCTTAAGTAGCCTTTGTCCTCATAAAGAGAAAAAACAGTCTTCTGTTTGTCCAAAAAGCAGCCTTCCGCTGCTTCAAGAAGGGCATTTGTCAGTTTCTGGCGAAAGAATGTGCACAATACTGGTTAACCGCTTAGAGGACTAAGCCTGCCCAGTAAACGTGTGGTTAGCTAAACTGACCATGCTTGACATGACCCCATTGGGTTGACTGGGCTGTAAAACCTCAACACAAAATCTTATCCAGAGTGGTCTACAGGCAGAAAGTGAGGGAAAGTTTAACTTATCTCCAGATAAGACACTTTTTTCAAACAATAAATTATATTTTAATTTCTCCACAAAAATGTGTTTGGGTACTCATTAGAAGTGCCTAACCAAGGGGAGAAACAAATAAAAAAGATACTCCTCTTATCTGAAGCTATGAAGTAGAGACTGTCATTTTATTTGAATCAGGCATCTTGTGAGATTTGAATGAGATATTTAGACCTGTTTTCAGACAAGAATGTATAACCCGTTGAAGACTGGAGACCCTAAATGGGTAACTGGCAAACAGTGCAGACCCAGATCAGATGCTGCAGAATGCAGCATCTGATCAGGGTCTCCACTGTTTGCAAATAGTTCAACCATTTTTCTTTAGGAATATCTACATCATATACCCCAACATACCTAAAATTGAAAACAGACTCTTCCAGTATACAGTGTGGGAGAGTTTATTCAGTCTTTAATGGGATAAAACCCTTCTGGGGGAAATGAATAACTTTCAAAGGAAGGCAGCTCTGTCAAAACTATTTTCCTCCCTTCTGAAAGGGGTCTTATCAAGGGGGAGAAAATTCTTGCCATTTAGAGAAGACCCTTTTTCAGAAGATGCTGGGTGTTGAGGAAAGCAAACAGGAAATCACTGAAGTTGTCTCCCTTGTGAAAATGGTGGCAAATATAAAAGTTTATCAATTCACCTGAATGTGAATGATTAAACCTGAAGTAGATAGCAATACTCTAAGCGAACTTGGTTTTGAATTGATTTAGTAACAGGCGAGTTACTTTTCTTTTGCATTGTAGAAAAGCAATAGTTTTAGCAAGGGATAGCAATTTACTGAATTCACTCATTGAGTTTAGGTCTTGTCAGATCTTCAGTTTCCCCATATGCCATCTTTAAGTGTCTTGTCAAAGGGTCTTTAAACTTGCCCTTCTGTGTGCAAGAAATTTATATTGAACATTTTTATATTTTGTATCAATTTTTTTCCATATAATAGGGCTAAGGGTGTCCATAGCAGTACTTGTAACTAGATAAATGTTGTTTGTTTTTTTTTATTTTTCCTTGAAGTTTTATGTTTTTGTATGTCATTAGAATTTCCTTGTCATGGCATGGAGAAAATGATAAGAAAAAAAAAAACAACTGTTTTTTTTTTTTATGAAAAACAAAAAAACAACGCACACAAAAAAAACAAAACAAAAAACACAAATCATCTTGTTATGTGCTGTTGAGATAAATTAGAATTGTAAGACCAAGCTCAGTTTTCAATGAAAAATATTAAATTGATCACTTATATATTCCGTGCAGCAGTGAGAATGTTACTTCTGCTGTTTACCCTATATACCCGAAATATTGGGGCACCTTGACTCCTAAAACTGCCCTAAAAGTTGTAGCACATTTTTCTAGCTGTTGATGTTTCTAGAAAACTGTTGGATGAATGGCAGATAGTGTAGACACTGACCAGACCTAATGTATTCTGCTGCATTTCATCTTGTCTACACTTTGGGGTCAGGCAATTGTCTGTCCCAATACTTAGGTAAATATGTTAATATGATAACAAATTCTCACTGGGTGTACATTCCTTACTGCTGTACAAATTTCAAAAGACGGGTCTAGAGGAAGGGTGCTCAGATAAATACTTTTATATTACTTCACAAAAAGATATGTTGTGTGTACTCAATAGAAGTGCCTCAATGAGGTGCTTCTTATGAGTACCCACAACATAGTGTTTTCATGGAGAAATAAGAAAAGTATTTATCTGATACCCCTCTTACTTAGAGCTATGGTATTGCCTTTATTCCAGTTCTCAGCAAGGTTTGCGTAGGCAACCCAGCTCATTAACATCGCAAAGGTGACTTTTATTTATTACAGTTTAGTTTGTTGTGCCTTTTTCTCTGTTTTAGTATGTGCAATTAATTCTGACACACACACACATGCACACACACACACACATTATTGCCAATCTTGTATGTTGTTGGTGCATGTATTCAATCTTCTCAATGAGGTTATGCCAATTCTGATGAGTACCTACAACATATGCTTATGGAAAACTGGATCAAAGTACAGGAGCAGTAGTTGGAATACTCAGAAATGGCCTGACTATACACTTGTAGAGGTATGTGAGTAATTAGGTTCAATTTCTCCACAAACACATGTGGGAGCTTGTAAGAGTTTAGTTCCTCAGTGAGGCACATTTGATAAGTACCTTATTAGCTCTTTGCTCCAGGTCAGCTTATGCCATGGCCTGTTGTCCGTCTGTCCGTCTATCTGTCCATCGTTAGCTTTTCACGTTTTCGACATCTCCTCCAGAACCATAAGTTGGATTGAGCTGAAACTTAATGGGAGGCATTGTCGCAACATGGAGATTCAGAATTGCTTAAATAGTTCAGTTCGGATATCCAAGATTGCCTCCATGGCGGCCATCTTGAAATTCTTCAAACGACATCTCCTTTCAAACCATAAATCCGATTGAGCTGAAACTTGATGGGAGGCATCACAGTGACACAGATTCAGAATTGCTAAAATCGTTCCTTTTCAATATCCAAGATGGCCGACATGGCATCCATCTTGAAATTCTTCAAACGACATCTCCTCCAGAACCGTAAGTTGGATTGAGCTGAAACTTGATGGGAGGTATCACAGTGACACAGAGATTCAGAATTGCTAAAATCATTCAATTCTTCAAATGACATCTCCGAAACCAGAGGTCAGATTGAGCCGAAACATAATGCTAAAATCATTTGTTTCCAATATCCAAGATGGCCACCATGGCAGCCATCTTGAAATTCTTCAAACCACATCTCCTTCCAAACCGTAAGGTGGATTGAGCTGAAACTTAATGGGAGGCATCACAGTGACACAGAGATTCAGAATTGCTAAAATCGTTCCGTTCAGATATCTGAGATGGATGGCGGCCATCTTGAAATTCTTCAAACGACATCTCCTAAACCATATATCAGATTGAGCCGAAACTTGATGGAAGGCATTGGAGCGACATAGAGAATCAGAATTGCTAAAATTGTTCCTTTCCGATATCCAAGATGGCCACCATAATGGCCATCTTGAAATTATTCAAATGACATCTCCCAAACTGTAAGTTGGATTGAGCCAAAACTTGTTTGGAAGTAACACAGTGACACAAAGATTCAGAATTGCTAAAATCATTCCATTCCTATATCCAAGATGGCCGCCACAGGGGCCATCTTGAAATTCTTCAAATGACATCTCCTTCCAAACCATACATCAGATTCAGCTGAAACTTGATGGAAGGCATAGGAGCATAAAGATTCAGAATTGCTAAAATAGTTCCTTTCCGATATCGAAGATGGCCACCTTGGCAGCCATCTTGAAATAATTCAAACAGCATCTCCTCTCAAAGCAGAAACTTGATGGAAGGCATTGGAGCAACATAGAGATTCAGAATTGCTAAAATCATTCCTTTCTGATATCCAAGATGGCCACCATGGCGGCCGTCTTGAAATTCTTCAAACGACATCTCCTCCCAAACCATAAGTTGGATTGAGTCAAAACTTGATTGGAAGCAACACAGTGACACAAAGATTCAGAATTGCTAAAATCGTTCCTTTCCTATATCCAAGATGGCCGCCACAGGGTCCATCTTGAAATTCTTCAAAGACATCTCCTCCTAAACCATAAATCAGATTGAGCAGAAACTTGATTGAAGGCATCAGAGTGACATAGAGATTCAGAATTGCTAAAATCATTCCTTTCTGATATCCAAGATGGCCACTCTTGAAATTATTCAAACGACATCTCCTCCCAAACCGTAAGTTTGATTGAGCCAAAACTTGATTGGAAGCAACACAGTGACACAAACATTCAGAACTGCTAAAATTGTTCCTTTCCTATATCCAAGATGGCTGCCACAGGGGCCATCTTGAAATTCTTTAAATGACAGCTCCTTCCAAACCATAAGTCAGATTCAGCTGAAACTTGATGGGAGGCATCGAAGCATTATTGAGATTCAGAATTGCTAAAATCATTTCGTTCTGATATCCAAGATGATTGCCATGGCGGCCATCTTGAAATTATTCAAACGGCATCTCCTCCCAAACCATAGGTTGGGTTTAGCCAAAACTTTATGGGAGGCATGGGAGCGACATAGAGATTCAGACTTGCTAAAATTGTTCCGTTCCAAAATCCTAGATGGCCTCCCAAACCGTTAGTTGGATTGAGCTGAAACTTGATGGGAAGCATTGGAGTGACATACAGTTTCAGAATTGCTCAAATCTTTCAGTTTGGCTATCCAAGATGGCTGATGGCTGCCTGGGCAGCCATCTTGAAAATCCCTGAAACCACATCTGCTCCCGAACCCTAAGTCAGATTGAGCCCAAACTTGGTGGGAGGCATTGGGACCACATGGAGATTTAGAATTGATAAAATCATCTGTTCTGATATCCAAGATGGCTGCTGTGTCAGCCATTTTGAAAATCTTCAAACAACATCTCCTCAGGCCATCTTAAAAGTCTTTAATTGTTATCTGCTAGTAAACAGAAAGTCGGATGGACGGAAACTTGATGGAAGGCATCGGGGCAGCATGAAGATTTAGAATTGCTAAAATGGTTCTGTTCTGATATCCAAGATGTCCACCATCTTGAAAATCTTCAAAACACATCTGCTATCAAACAGTAAGTCTGATTGAGCTTAAACATGATCAGAGGCATTGGGATGTTATGGTAATTCAGAATTGCTTAAATCCTTCTGTTCCAATGGCTGCCATCTTGAAATTCTTCAAACCACATCTCCTCCCAAACAGTAAGTCAGATTGAGCAGAAACTTGATGGGAGGCATCGGGGTGACATGGAGATTCAGAATTGCTGAATCGTTCAGTTCCAATGTACAAGATGGTGGCCATGGTGGCAATCTTGTAACTCTTCAAACAACATCAGATTCTGAATTACTAAAGGCAATCTGATCTGATAGCCAAGATGGCCACCATGGCACAATGTAACATATCATGATCAGCCTAATCTAGGTGAGTGATTTCTGCCCACTTGGGCCTCTAGTTATCTGCTTTTGTGAAAAGTTAGAGACATTGATTCAGTACTTCTTTATTGCAAAATAAAAAAACCTTATCCAGAGCAGTGAGTTCACTGAAATAATTTCAGTCTATTTTTTTTTTTTTATTTGTTTGTTTGCTTATTCATTTTGTTTTACATGTTACCTTTTTGTACTTTTTATATACAGGATTTGCTGTTAACACTATCCACTGTGGCAATGTTGGCATGTGACCACAAAAGTTTAGTTTTTTTGTTAAAGATTTATAAGGATGTATTTTCCAAACCCTGTCTGTGATTTACTAAATGTAAATGGCCAGTTGGTAGATATTGGTCCATAGTTTAATACAGTTCAACCCTCTCCTCTGCACAATGACCTTGAGATGAAGATCGCAGACATAATTTTTTTATATTATATTTTATTACACTTTTAAGATGTAAATGTCTGTGTCTCCTGACTGCTTTAAAGTTGTTTCAGCTATGGATATTAGAGACTGGTCCAAAATTTTGTTCATTGTAAACTCTACTCTGATCAGTGACACTGGGTCAAGGACAGGCCTGGTTATTTTTGTTTTAACAAGCTTTTTAAAGACCTGTAACTCCGGAATGCCTAAATTGATTATTTGATGCTGAAGACTGGTCCAAAATTTTGTTCAGTGTTAGGCTTTAAACCCTCTTTGTGACCTTGAGATCAGTGTCACACAAAGTTCTACATTAAAGATTTTAAAGATCACTTTTGAATGACTGGATGGATTTAGTTGATACTTGGAATAATGTTAGATTCTGGTTCAAAGTTCTGCAATTTGTAAGCCCCAACACCCTCAGTGACCTTGAGATAAAGGTCACTCACTTAGAATTTTTGTGTTGTGTTAGACCTTTATCTTTAAGTTTCTTAAGATACTGAATGCCTGTATGGATCTAGTTGATGCTTGGATTAATATGAGACCCCATCCCCCAATATATATATATATTTATATAAATATATCATCCCTTCTATTCTCCAAGAGTGACCCTGAGGTAAAGTCTCAGACTTTAAATTATTCATATGATGGGCAAGTGTCTTTCAAGTGAGCTTTCTTGTCCAGTGACAGACTTTGTTTATGGTTTCTGATCTAATATTATTGGAGAAAAAGCCTTATATGCTGCCCTAATTTAGAAAGGCTTCTGATGCTTATAGCTAGTAATTGTTTGCTTTATGATAAAATATAGGGGATATAAATTAAAACAAAATATCTTAAGCTGTGCTTTATAATACATTTTTTTCTCATGACTTTCGAATTCTGTTTTTAGCTCACCTGAGCTCTGCTCAGGATGAGCTATTGTGATCACTTTTCATCCATCGTCCGTCCGTGCATCCGTCCGGCCGTTAACATTTTCAAACGACTTCTCCGCTGAAGCCGCTGAGCCAGTTTTGCTCAAATTTCATATGGAGCCTCCTTAGGGTGGGGGAACAAAAAATTGCTAAAATGGTTGCGGTCCGTTGACCAAGATGGCCGCCACACCCATATATGGTAAAAACCTTTAAAAATCTTCTCCTCCAGAACCGAGAATGCCTTGGAGCTGAATCTTTGCAGGAATCATCGGGGACGGGAGGTCTACCAAAATTGCTAAAAGAATTGCCGTTTGACCTTTTTACGGCAAGGTCAAGTTTGCTTCCCTATGCATTTGTATGGGAAAAACCTTTAAAAATCTTCTTCTCCAAAACTGAGCATGCCTTATGGCTGAATCTTTGCATATATCTTCAGGAACAGGAGGGCTACCAAAATTGCTAAAATAATGGTCTACATTGACATTTGACCTTTTACGGTAAGGTCAATTTTGCTTCCTTATGCATTTTTATGGGAAAAAAGTTCAGAATTTCAAACAACTTCTCCTCTGGAGCCTCTGGGCCAATTTTGCTCAAATTTCATATGGAGCCTCCTTAGGTAGGAGGAACAAAAGATTGCTAAAATGGGGTCGGTTCGTTGACCAAGATGGCCGCCATGCCCATATATGGTAAAAACCTTTAAAAATCTTCTCTAGAACCGAGGATGCTTTGGGGCTGAATGTTTGCATAAATCATCGGGGATAGGGGGTCTACCAAAGTTGCTAAAATAATGTTCATACATTGACATTTGACCTTTTTACGGCAAGGTCAAGTTTGCTTCCTTATGCATTTGTATGGGGGAAAACATTTAAAAATCTTATTCTCCAAAACCGAGGATGGCTTATGGCTAAAAAATCTTTGCTTATATCATCTGGAATAGGCGGTCTACCAAAGTTGCTAAAATAATTGTCATACATTGACATTTAACCTTTTTATGGCCAGGTCAAGTTTGCTTCTGTATGCATTTGTATGGTCCCCATACATTTGTATGGAAAAAATGTTGATAATTTCAAATGGCTTTTCCTCTGAAGCCTCCGGGCCAGTGTTGCTCAAATTTCATGCGGAGCCTCCATGGGCAGGAGAATGAAAGATTGCTAAAATGGGTATGGTCCGTTGATCAAAATGGCTGCCATGCCCATATATGGTAAAAACCTTTAAAAATCTTCTTCTCCATAACCAAATAAACCCTGGGTCCTAATCTTTGCACAAATTATGGGGGACAGGAGATCTACCAAAATTGCTAAAATGATGGTTCTATGTTGACATTTGACCTTTTTACCTTCAAGGTCAAATTTGCTTCCCCATTTGTGTGGGCCATATACATTTATATTGAAAGTATCCAAGTGACTTGTAGATCAACATTAGTTAAAATTGTTCTGATTGGAAATCTAAGATGGCCATCATCTGGTTTATATTTATGATATTTCCCTGCCACTGTGCTGTTTACATGTATAAAATCATGATTCTTCAGAAACCACTTAGCCAATTTCCACCAAATTTCACATTGATCCTTCTTTTGAAATGTGATTGATAGTTTATTCAAATGATCATGCTCCATTGACTGTCAGGCCCATATATTCTTCTTCAAAACTAAGAACTGCTCAAATGATGATATTTTCATTAGTTGTGATGATAGGATTGGAAAAATGTTGCATAACATCTGCATGTCTGCAGTGGTTATGTCACTCAGGTGAGTGAACCGTGGCCCGTGGGCCTCTTGTCTTTTTGTTGATGCTGTTGTTTGAATATTTTTCTATACATGGTTCTTCTATAGATGCTTCTGGAATTCAGTAGACAGAGTTTTCTTATTCAGTCTTGGAATTAAACCCATAGCTCCAAATAAAGTGCTATATCTGACTGTGGTTTCTAACCATTACAACATGTGTTGTGGGTACTCATTAGAAGTGCTTTGGCAAGGTGCTTCTAATGAGTACCCAAAACATACATTTTCCTGGCGAAATAAAAAAAAATATTTGCCTGGATATCTCTCTAATCTGGAGTTATTAGCTCACTGTTGTATAGCAAGGCTCTGGCGTTTGTTGTTCATCATTTATTATCATCCATATCCATACTTTTGAACAAATATATCTCCAAGACCAGTTGGCCAATTTTAGTCAAAATTTATCCATAGTATCTAGGCTGGGGAAAGGCTGCTTTAGGTTTTGGGTCAGATCTGATCAAACTCTGGTTTCCATGGCAAAAGAAATCCCATGTTGACTTATAATGGGGAAAACGATGTCTCCACCTTTTTTCAGTTGAACCTTTTGATACTTGCAGGTAACAAGGACATGCATAAAATCTCAATTCCCGTAGACTTACAATGGGAAAATGGTGTCTCATGCATGCTAGCATTCATTTTGATCAAATCATCATCAAAGTGGCTGGTAATCAGGACAGGCATTATAAGCTCATTTGAGTTTGGTTTTGGGCCAAACCAGATCACTCATTTTGGAGTTGTTTTTCCTTTGAGTGACAAATCATACTTTTGAAATTGAATATCTCTGAAGTCAGATGGCCAATCTTTTTCAAAGCTTATGTGTAGCATCATTGGGTTGTGTGTGTGGGGGGGGTGGGGGGAGGGAGGGTGGTGCGGGGGAGGGCATTGGGGGGGTTAAGGCTGCATAAAGTTTTGGGGCAGATTGGATCAAAACACTGGTTTCCATGGCGACTTAAAGCCCCCATTGACTTAAAATGGGAAAAATGACATCACCTTTTCTTGGTTGTTTTTTATCCAGTCCCTTTTATACTTGCAGGTAATGAAGTCGTGCATAAACTCTCAGATGAGATCCAATTTAGGTCTCAGATGAGATCTGATTTTGGCCAGGTCTGACCACTGACTATGGAGTCAGCTGCTCTTGAGTTCTAAAAAATTTCCCATTATCTTATAATGGGAAAATGGTATCTCCATGTTAGCTCATTCAGTTTTGATTGAACCATCAAAGTTGCTGGTAACCAGGACAGACATAAAAGCTCTAATGAGTTTGATTTTGGGCCAGATCAGACTACTCACTTTGGAGTTATATATTTTGCTCTTGAGTGATGAAAATTTTACACATTTGAACTTGAATGTCTCTGAAGTAAACTTGCCAATCATGATCAAGTTTTATGTGTAGCATATTGGGGTGGGGGGAAAGGCTGCATAAGGTTTTAGGGCAGATAAAAACATCTGTGATGGTAGCTTGGAGTTTTGAATTACATTCATACCTTCAGCTAACAGTTCCTCAGGTGAGGGATTGTTGCCCTCTTGGATGACTTGTATTACTTACTTATCTTCTGGGGATTCTTCAAAGAAAAAGGGTAGCAAATAACTTCCATGCTTTTACTTGATCTTGCTTATAATTAATATAATTAAATACCAATCTTTGATTTAAATTTAACATTTTAAATAGGTAGAGGAGTGGTTAACACTGCTGACTTCCGATCACGAGATCCCGGTTCAAATCCAACTAGAGGAGGAATTTAGCTTATGACTTCAATGCTTGACTGCATAAAGCCTTTCATTATCCTCCTTCCATCACCTCAATTTACTTTAAATAATGTTGGATGTAAAACACCAAATTATCATCATTGAACATTTTAACCCTTTTCATGCTGAATAAATTGCCACGCCCATTTCTAATTTTCAGCCAATCAGATTACTTGATCCAGATTGTTGATATAAATTCACATACTGAATGACAAACAGTGCAGATCCAGGCTTCTGAAGAAGCCAACTGATCTGGATCTACACTGTTTGCTAAGATGAGGCATGTCGTATTCAGCAAGAGAAGAGTTAAGCTTTCTCATGGTAAAATCAGTGTATGAAATATTTTTTCATAGTTTTCACAAACGCCAAGTACATAATGTGCTTGTATAGTAAGAAGGCAATATATTCCATTCAGACTGTCTTAGAAATGAAAGAAATATCAAGACTTGTTTTCTGACAGAAAATATAAAATGTTGTCTGTTGATATAGTAAGAAGGCAATATATTCCATTCAGACTGTCTTAGAAATGAAAGAAATATCAAGACTTGTTTTCTGACAGAAAATATAAAATGTTGTCTGTTGATAATTTTAAACTCAGTGTATTAAATGCTTTGAAACATTACAAGATTGTAATCATTTATGTTTCTGTTTTATGTTTTTCAAATTGGATGATAGGGTATAAAGACATAACTCCATATTAAAGAAGTTATCAAATTTAATGGTATATGTTTGTTTTATTTTGCAGCAAAATATAGTTTGGGTGTACCCTTCAGGGTAGGTTTTGATGCAACCCCCCCCCCCCCCCACCCAAAAAAAAAAAAAAAAAAAAAAAAAAAAAACAAAACAACAAAAAAAAACATTTATTAGATCCCAAGGTCCCTGTTGGAGGAGGAACTCAACTCATGACTGGTGCTTCATTGCACAGAACTTTTCAGTTTCACCCTTCTCACTCTAAAGTAGAATTTATTGTCATGTACATAAACCCATTATTGGCTCAGTGAACACTTTCACATGTCTATTTTCAATTTAAGTGGAGTCTGATTTAGTTTATTATCCCCTCACACAATGAAGTGGTGAGAGGATATAGGGTTTGTCCCATACGTAAGTACATACATAGGTACCTATGTACATATGTATATATGTTCACCTTTTGTCATCACTCTAGCACCTACATTTTTATTGATAGATTTTAATATAACTTCACACAAATGTTGGGTATGATAATATCAAGAGCAAGTATGGCTTTCAGAGGCCTGGGCTCAAGGTCAAGGTCCCTGTGGCTTTTTTTAGAAAAACTTAATCATTGTTCTAGCGCCTACATTTATTGATGAATTTTAATGTTACTTCACGTGTTGTGTATGATGTCTCAAGCAAGTTCGACTTTCAGGGTCCTGGGCACAAGGTCAAGGTAACTGGCTATTTCTAGAAAAACTTTCATCGCTGTAGTGCCAACATTTATCAGTGCATTTTAATATTATGTCACACAAATGATGGGTATTATATCTCAAACAAGATTGCCTTTAGGGTGCTATGCTCAAGGTCAAGGTCACTGTGGCTATTTTTAGAAAAAAAACTGTTAAGGCTCTAGTGCCTACATTTTATTGATGGATTTTTATACAACTTCACATGAATGTTTGATATGATAATATCTCGAGCAAGTTTGACTTTCAGGGTGCTGGAGCAAGGTCAAGGTCAAGATCATTGTTGCTATTTTTAGAAAAAAAAACTTTGTTAATGCTCTAGTGCCTTTTATCAATGGCTTTTAATACCAGGTCAGCAACATTCTTTCATGGAGATTGATCATGAAGTATTTTCTTCTGTAATTTTCACCCTTCTACTGATTCAAGGAGGGCAGTTGTCAACTTCTGGCAAAAGAATGTGCACAATACTTGTTAACTGCTTAAGTGACTAAAACTGCCCAGGAAAAGTGTGGTTAGATAAACTGACAGCGCTCAACATGACCCCATTGGGTTGACTGGGCAGTAAAACCTCAACACAAACAAACAAAAATATGTTATAGGTACTCATTAAAAGCACCTTGGCAAAGCACTTTTCATGTATACCTACAACATGTTACTGTGAGAAATAAGAAAAACAACTGGTACAATATTTTCTGTTGAAAAAAGTGCCTTATCTAGCTATGTGATCCCCTTTGATGCATAAATATACTGTTAACTGAATGTATTGTATTGAGATTTGTGTTAGAAGAAATTAATAATAACAATAATGGAAAATATTTCTTTATGCTAGGAGGTATGCAGCAGGTAAAGATTTGCCATTACGAAAATGTGCCTATTCAAATAGACAGAAAATTTCACCACCAAAAACAAAGTTTTCAGATAAAAAATCTGATATTTTTCATATTTCTGCTCAAAACATAGATTGTGGGTACTTGTTAGAACTGCCTTGCTGAGGCAGTTCTAACAAGTACCCACAATCTATGTTTTTGAGCTGAAATATGAAAAATAATGTATATCCCTGTGAACCCCAGTTTTACAGTATAAAAGGGGTTTAAGGGGTCAAAATTATATAGGTATGTTTTCGTGATGTCTAGCAGAATTCAGCTCATGATTGTATGGTTCTTCACTACACAGATCCTTTCATTATCACCCCATCATCTTCTTGATATTACTTAAATAGTGTTGATAGAGATGTAAAACACTTAACCCTTGCCTTGCTGAATAAATTAAGATGCCACGCCCACTTCTAATTTCCAGCCAATCAGATTACTTGATCCGCGTTTTTGATAGAAATTCACATATTTAATGACAAACAATGCAGATCCAGATCAGCTGGCTTCTAGATCTGCACTGTTTGTTAAGACAGGGCATGTCGTGTTCAGCAAGAGAAAGGTTAATGATCAGGTTCTACATTGTTTGCATTAAAGACAGGAATTTCTATCAAATATAGTAATAATAAACACTAACCAGACATCTTGCTATTGGACTGGTCCAGAGAGTTGTGGTAGAAGAGTCCACTCAACATAAATAAGTTAAGAGATCATATTGCATTGAGCAGCCCATCATAATAGAAAATGACTTTATCACAACAGTTCCGTTGGATCAGGGTCATCATTTCACTGTGGTCTGTCAACACTGGCAGTTTTTGTTTCGTCGCGGAAACTGGTGTTGAGGTAAACATCTTCAGAATGACAAGTAGAAAAGGAAACCAAAACACTGTTTCTGATTGTGTTCACTCATAAAATGGATAGTTTGTTGTCAAATTTTCAGATCATAATGTGAAGGCATTCTACTGACATTATCATAGTCGAGCAAGAAACTGCTAATTCCAGTCTAGTTATGGATTGTTCTTGTTTTGTGGCAAAACCAGAACGATGAATTCACCATAATTATTAGCTGATAAAATGTAAAAAAACATAACTCAATATAAAATTATCACACAAATGATGATATGTGTTCAAATTTTAAAAGATTAGATAATAGGAAACACTCAGTCACTCTCAAGATCCCAAAAGTTCAGATTTCACTTATTAACTGTACTTACACCAGTTACAATTATGAATGTAGATAGTAGATAGACCAGTGCTATAATTGCAGATAGAATGTTTAACAGCACTACGCTATGGTTGTGACCACTGTTTAATGATTCTCATCAGATTGCAAATGTGCCCTGGCATTTTGACAGTCTCCCTGAAAGTTCCTGTGTATCAATTCCCACGAAATAAATATGTCTTTTATCTATTTTTAGCTCTGGAATTAGAGGTGCTGGCTCTGAACGTGATAATGGTATGCTACATTATGACCGGTTCCCAAGTCAGAGTGATGAATTTGACGAGATTGAAGAGGTTGTGGAAGAGTATAGCTTGGCACCACTGTTCCAGAGAATACATATCAGTGGTGATGATACATCAGGGGTAAATTTGTTAACTGGCTTTATAATATTTTAGTCGAAGTGTCTGGTTAGCAGTGTTAACCCTTGTCCTGCTGAATAAATTAAGCCACACCCAATTCTAATTTTCAGCCAGTCAGATTACTTGATCCAGATTGTTGATAAAATTCACATACTTAATGGCAAACAGTGCAGATCCAGATCAGTTGGCTTTTTTAGAAGCAGTCTGATCTGGATCTACACTGTTTGCAAAGGCAAGAGATATCCGAATTCAGCAGGACTAGGGTTAAGTGCTCCCAACTTTGGATTAAGGGTCCCAGGTTTGAATCCTGCTGGTGGCAGAATTCACCTCATAGCTGTATGGTGCTGTATTGTACAGAGCCTTTCATTATCACCCTTCCATCATCTCAGTATGACTTAAATAATGTTTAAAAGGCAGTAAAACACTGAATCATTGCCATTTGTAATATAGTAGAACTGAGAGAGAAAATAATGCTATATTTTCCCAAGGTTTTTGGACAGACAGGCCAGCTGTGCAATAGTGTAGAGCCAGATTTAATGCCATAATTTAAAATATGGCATCTGATCGGGGTCTACTCTGCTTGCCTTCATGTAGCAATTTGTAGACACACCAACAGGTACTAATTGAGTTGTCAAACTTTTGGACTGGTATGGTATTGAGTTCAGGTGTCCTGTTATTTAGGGTAAACAAGATAAGTTTTATTGGTTGTGTGTCCATCAGAAGATTCTTGTGTTGATAAGTATGAGAGATCAGAGTTCAAACTACTGTATTCTACCTAATTAACGCACATGCTCCCATAAGCGCACAGTCAAGCAATTTTGCAATCAATTCCATATATAGTCTTCAGATTACAGCCAGAGTAATTTTTGTCTACTTCTTTAAAATGGCATATGTTGTGGGTACCGATGCAATTCAAATGAGTACCCACAACATATGCTTTATAAAGAAAATCAGAATAAAAAAGCACAAAATAAAGTATAAGAATCATTAGATAAGCCCTTCGCTGATCTTTTTAAAGGGCACCCTTAGTATAGGTGGGGACATATTTTACCACAAGTTTTCCCAGTAATTGTGAAAAACCTATGCACATGGCGTGGTAATTAGGTTGAATACCGTATGTTTTATCTTTCCGTCACAAAAAAATATAGCTATTTCAATCGAGAAGTAAAGATAGTATCAAAGCTAATCTGGCCATACAATTGCATAGACATTCCAACCATATCCACACTGGTCTAATTCAGCAGATGACAGATTGGGATATTTTCCTTTTTCCTTTTTTTTTTTCCAGAAAACAGGATTCAACATTTCATGCATTTGTTTTCCATCAGAGACAATTTGCAAGAAATGTCTAAATCTGTTTTCTGGGAGAAAGGAGAAAAAATATATAATACATCATCTGCTTGAATTTTTCTCCAGCACACAAAGTGTTTAAGTAAATTTAATTTGTTACTGTATTAACCCTATTATTTGGAAACCACAACTTCTCACTTGTCATAAAATTTGAAAAAAAAGTACTTTAATTTTTATATGGTAGGTTTGCAAGGGGCTTGTTGAATGGCCAACAGTGTAGAGCCTGATCAAACTGCTCCTGACAGGAACAGTTTGATTAGTCTAAATTGTTTGCACATGCTTTTATTTCTGAACATCTATAGTAAATATGGTACACAGCCTAATTGGAACCAGGTCTAATTTTCTCTTTGATTTGCCTGTGATCAGTTCTGATTTGACTGATATTTTCCTTGATATTATTTCTTAGTTGATCTTCAGCTTGAGAAAACCAACTTACCATATTTTCACACTGAGTATTTGGACAGGCAGCCTGAGCTAACTGAAAAACCAGATCAGAAACCTGGGCCCAGTTGTTGAAAGCATTGTTAGCTTAACAAGCTCATTAGAGGTCAAAATGTTGACTGTTCTAGTAAGTATGATATCTAATTTGCGGGTATTTTTGCTGAAAAAAAGTGAGTAGCTTTTGCAAATGCAAAAGCTACCCACATTTTTTCAGCAAAAATATTAGCATATATGCCATATTTAATGATCAAAGTTTTAAAGATAAGTAACTAAGGACAGCGTTAGTTTCGAACAACTGGGCCCAGATAATACATCTGATCAAGGTCTAGACTGTTTGCCACTCATCCAGCTGTTGTGTTGCATCAAGAAGGAGTAACATGGACTCTTTCAAATTTTAGGCCATGTTTGCTAAGCAGATAAGGTGTCCCGATATTTGTTGTTAATACTTATAAGATCTTTTACAAGTATGTCTTTAATCATACTATAGCTTGATTATCACAAAAATCTTTGAAATGTCTTCTGAAAATGAAAAAAAAAAGCTCTATAGCAGCAACAAAAAAGGAAGAAAGCTATTGAGTTCATTCTATCATCTTCAAGGAAGATCTAAAGCCGTACTCTGCAAAAGAAATTTGAAGAAATGAAATAATTTATAGCTTGACATTCGAGGTGTGAATTTTAACTTATTTCTCCTCATGTGTGTGTACCCTTTGGTAACCCATGCTGAGGCACTTCTGTTGAGTTACTATAACATGTACTTTTGTGGAGAAATCAGAAAAAGGTAAGAATTAATTTAAAAAAAAATATGCACTAGCCATTATTAGATTAATATATAAAGAGGTTTAGCATAAAACTAGTCATCTGCAGTCATTTTGAGTGACTCTCTTTTGCTATAGTCATCTAGTTGAAAACCACAAATGTCTGGACATTGTTATTATATAATATATATTGACTCCTCTTGAGGTAAAATCCAGGGCCAAGTTGTTCAAAACTAACAATGTTAGTTTCAAAACTAACGATGTTGGTACTTAATGTATTGTTAAAACTTTGATCATTAAGTAAGGCAAATATACTAATATTTTTGCTGAAAAAAATGTGAGTAGATTTTGCATTTGCAAAAGATACTCACATTTTTTTAGCAAAAATACCTGTGAATTAGATATTGTACTTGCTAGAACAGTTAATATTTTGCCACTAACAAGCTCGTTAAGCTAACTATGTTTTGAACAACTGAGCCCAGGCAAATATTTTACTTATTTCTCTATGAAAATGTGTTATGGCTGCTCATTTAAAGTGCCTTAGCGAGGTGCATCTGATGAGTACCCACAGCATATATTTGTATTGAGAAAAAAAGAAAAGTATGAATCATTTTTGATTAAAAAAGTTTGCCAAACAAGCTGATCTAGACCTTTATGTAATGTGTAGGCTGCAAGAGTCAGGGCAGGGCTTGTTTCACTTGATACAGTTTACTGTCCTTTATGTCAATTTTTAGCTCGCCTGTACGAAGTACAAGGAGAGCTATTGTAGTCACCCCGGTCGTCCGCGTTTGCGTTTTCGTTTGCCTTTGCGTTTGCGTTTGCGTTTGCGTTCCCGTTCTAGTCACACTGCGTTAAAGTTTTTCAAATGCTTATATCTCAACAGTCACTCCTCACAGAGGCATCAAATTTGGAACTTAGGTACCTTGGAGGGTCTTCTGAGATTCCAAGAGAATAAACCCCTGGGTTCATGCCCCTGGGTGGGGCTAGGGGTCAGAATCTAGGACACCTTTGTAATACTGTGTTAAAGTTTTTCAAATTCTTATATCTTGACTTTCACTCCTCATAGAGCATTCATATTTAGAATTTGGGTACCTGGAGGAGTCTTCTGAGATTCCAAAAGAACATACCCCTGGGTTCATACCTCAGGGTGGAATGGGGCTAGGGGTCAAAATCTAGGACACATTTGTAAAATCTTATATGCCTACAGGTTATAGACACAACTGGTTATACATCAGCTAACTATGTGACATCAGTTTAAGTGAAAGAGAGTGAAGGTCATGGTGACCTACATTTTACGGTCCAGGTCACCTAGATTTCACGGTCCAGTGATTTTGCCTTATATCTTGAATACTATTTGTTGGATAAATGTCACACCTGGGATATTACTTCCATGTGACCCAATGAATGACCACTTACTATATCTAGGTCATTGTGACCTATATTTCATGGTTCAGTGATTTTGCCTTATATCTTGAATACTATTTGTTGGATAAATGTCACACCTGGGATATTAGTTCCTTGTGACCCGGTTATTGACATCAAAATATATCTCTGTTGGTGTGACCTATATTTCATGGTTCAGTGATTTTGCCTTATATCTTGAATACTATTTGTTGGATAAATGTCACACCTGGGATATTAGTTCCATGTGACCCAATGAATGACCACTTACTATATCTAGGTCATTGTGACCTATATTTCATGCTTCAGTGATTTTGCCTTTTATTTTTATTACTATTTCATGGAGAATTGTCATACCTGGATTATTATATCTATGTGACAAAATGATTTACATACAAATACATCTAGGTCAGTGTGACCTATATTATATGGTTGAATGATTTCGCCATATAACTTGAAAATTATTTCATAGAAATATGTCATACCCATTTGACTTAATCATTCTAGGACACTGTGACCTATATTTTATGGTTCACTGATTTTCCCTTATAAAGGAAGACAGTGTGATGCAGAAATATCATACCTATTTTATAATTTCCATCTGACCCGAAGGAGCAAGAACTCATGATGGGTTTGTGTTTTATTATTATTATACATTTTGAATTTCTTAATGATAAAAATGTTACAATATAAAATGTACCCAGCAGACGAGCTACGCTGTCCTACGACAGCTCTTGTTATTACCAGTACTCTAGACAAAGCAAAATTTGTTGGAGAGGGTAGAAATAGTTATATTTTTATTCCTCCAAAACATATGTTGATACCTTTTGGAATAGCCTTGTCAAGGTGATTCCACTGAGTGCTACAGCATGTATATTTTAGTGGGAAAAGAAGAGCTACAGTACTGTATATACCTGAAGGTACATTTTCTCATGTTTTGACTCATTTAACCTTTGTCCTGCTGAACCAGAATATGCCCTGCTTTTGAAAACAATGTAGATCCAGATCAGTTGGCTTCTTCAGAAGCCAACTGATCAGGATCTACACTGTTTGTCATTCAGTAAGTGAATTTGTGTCAACAATCTGGATTATGTAATCTGATTGGCTGAAGGTTAGAAATGGGCATAGCATCTTAATTTATTCAGCATGACAAGGTTAACTAAATCTAAAACAGGATGGAGTATTTTCCTTGATGGGGGTAAGTAATGTGTGAACAGAAACCCTTCACCACTGAGTTTGTATTTTAAACCCAGAGTTGCTGAGGTCACAAAAAAAATGCCATAATGGGGATGTCGAAGGTACTTTGAATTATTGTAGATGTTTGGTTTAGGACTGATAGGAAATATGATAGTTTAACATAATTCTTGATCTAGTGGCATTTTCTGGGACCAAAAGCTAAATGTTTTAGGGGACCCCTTGTACAACTCCTTTGAATGCTTACTCTTATTAAAATACTTTGGTAATGTAAACATGTGAAAACACAGAATGCAGCATCTGATCAGGATCTACATTGTTTGCATCACTTGCAGGAATTTATGTGAAACATAATAATAAAAATTAAACTGAACAGACAATCTGCTATTAGAAACAGACGGGTCCACAGAGTTGTAGTAGAAAAGTCCACTTGACTTAAATAGGTTAACGGAGCAGTGCCATGCTTGGGGCAAGTAACAGTGAACAGTGAAAGCCCAGTCCAGCTTGTGTATCCATATAGTCCTATGACAAATTTATAATTATAATGTACAGTATCTATTGGGAGACAGTGAAAGCCCTGATTGGACTGTATGACAATGTACTTAAGCTATCTTTACATATGGCATGGCTCCTTTTATTAGCTAACCTGAGCACTAAGTGCTCAAGGTGAGCAGTTGTGGTCAGTCCTTCGTGCATCTTACATTGTGGGTCATGTGGCATCAACATTTTGCTTTAAAGGCCTACTCCTCCTACACCCCTGGGCCACTTGCTTGAAACTTGGTAAGAAACATGATCAAAATTAGCTAAAATTGTTCTGATCAAAAATCCAAGAATGCCACCATCTTGAAGATCTATTTTGCGCTTCTTCTCGTGAACCAAAAGGCCAATTGACTAGAAATGGAGGACGTGTCGGGGCAACTTGCAGATCAAAAATAGGCAAAATTTTTCCGACCATATATCCAAGATGGCTACTATGGTGGCAATCTTGAAAATCTGTTTTGCCCTTCGTCTCCTGAACTGAAAGGCCAACTGAATGAAACTTGGTAGGAAGTATCAGGGCAACTTGCAGATCAAAAATAGCTAAAATTGTTCTAATCAAAAAACCAAGGTGGCGGCATCTTGAAATCTGTTTTGCGCTCCTCTTGAACGGAAAGGCCATTTGACTCGAACCTTGGTAAGAAGTATCTGGGTGACTTGTAGATGAAAATAGCTAAAACCGTTTGGATCGGAAAATCCAAGATGGCAGCCATGGTGGCCATCTTGAAAATCTGTTTTGCTTTTCTCTCCTGAACCGAAAGGGTTATTGACTTGAAACTTAGTAGGAAATATCAGTGCAGTTTTTAGATCAAAAATTGCTAAAATGATTCCAATCTGAAATCCAAGATGGCTGCCATGGTGGCCATCTTGAATATCAATTTTGCCTTTTGTCTTCTGAAGTGAAAGGCAAACTGACTCGAAACTTGCTAGGAAGTATCGTAGTGACTTGCAAATCCAAGATGACAGCCATGATGGCCATCTTGAAAATCTGTTTTGAACTTCTTCTCCTGAATGTAAAGGCCACTTGACTCGAAACTTGGTTGGAAGTATCAGGGTGACTTGCAGATCAAAAATAGCTAAAAGTGTTCCAATTGGAAATCCAAAATGGCCACCATGACTGTCAGCTTAAAAATCTATTTTGTGCTTCTTCACAAAAAAAAAAAAAAAAAATGCTAAGAATTATCAGGGAACTTGTAAAAAATAGCTAAAATAGTATCCGATAGGAAGTCCAAGATGACCATCATGGCAGCTATCTTGAAAATCTATTCGGCGCTTCTCCTGAAGGGAAACCCCAGTTGATTCAAAACTTGATAGGAAGTATTGGGATGATTTGTAGATCAAAAAAAAGGTAAAATTCTGATCGGAAATCCAAGATTGTCGCCCTCGCGGCCATGTTGAAAATCTATTTTGATTTTTTTCTTCTGTACCAAAAGGCAAATTGACTCAAAACTTCATTGGAAGTATCAAGGTGACTTGTAGATCAAAAGCAGTTAAAATCCTTTTGTTTAGATGTCCAAGATGGCCGCCATCTTGAAAACCTACATTGAACTTCATTGACTCAAAACTTGTCTGGTAATCAGGTGAGCGATACAGGGCCATCTTGGCATTATTGTTAAGTTTTAAGACAACAGGTCTTCCATCAGGGACTGGGCAAAATATGTATGTTACATAATATTTTTTTAATTTTGAATTGAAATAAAAAAGTAATAAAAATGAAAGAAACATCAAAAGTTGTATATAAATGATGTTTTGTGCCTTCTGCCTCACCCGTAACTCTTCATATCTGACTTTTCCTATCCCATTTTTGATTAGTTGTAATTGGACCAGTCCAAAATAATTAAATTGTAACAGTAATTGCTTTGTTGCTTCCAATTTTAAACTTTGTTATATAACATATTTACCCTGATTATTCATACACCTTAACACTTTCCCCAATATTGGTGACTTCTGTTGACTGCTGATAACCTTTGCAAACAGTTTGGACCCAGATCAGGCCCAACAAAATGTTGGGCCTGATCTGGATCCAAATTGTTTGACATTCTGATGATATTCCTGAAAGATTGTTTTTGAAAAAGTTAATTTCAGAACAAAAAATTCACAGATGACAAAAAAAGCATGCAAAATTACCCAGCATGCAAAGAGTTAATTCCTTATCATACTTGTCTTAAAATTTAAACAGTAGATTCAGAAATGAATGACCCTGGAGAGCCATGAACACCAAAACAAAAATGAAAACAGTTGAAATGTCCTATTGTACTACCAGTTGATATGTCTAAAGACTGGTACATGAATGGCAAACAGTGTAGACCCTGATCAGATGCTGCATTGTCTGATCTGGGTCTACACTGTTTGCATAGGCCTGCTCATCAGAAAACTTAGGGTAATTATGGAACATGTATTTAATAACCAGTCTCACTAAAATCACAATGTAGTGTTTGAATGTCAGTCCCACTCTTCTTTACCCAGTGTAGGCCGAATGAACTCCTGCACACTATATATTAGAAGAGTCCAATTTCAATTTTAGGTATGTCTGGCTATGCAATTTAGATATTACTAGAGAAAAATGGCTAAACTATTTTCAAGTGTCTGACCTGGGTATGCACTGTATGCTGATTACCCTTTTAGGGTCTCCAGACTCCAATTGGTTAAAATAATGTTTACCTATTCAGAATTTACACAGTCAAAATTAACACAGAAAATTCTTCTATAGGATCACTGGTCACTACATTTCAAGATCAGCATAGGATAAAACTCATCACATGATCATATGGCATTATGCAAAACCGTATAATTACTGGTACAGTAAATAGCTCGAACACCGATGGCTCGTTTACCATGGATCATTCGAACTCGTTTTTGAGTCCCTGTGAAATTCTTCCGATAGGTCCAGAAAACAAATATTTAGGTAAATGTTCTGATTTTATCATGAAATTGTTTGTTGTTGTGTGTACTCATTAGAATCTCCTCATCGAGGCGATTCTAATGAGTACACTCAACATACAATTATTGTATAGAAGATTGAAAGAACTCCCTAATTTATCACCATTTGCTTCCTGACCTTGCGCCATAATTAAACCCTCAGTGGCTCGAACTAACCATATCTCGAACAAATTTCCACGGTCCCAATGATGTTCGAGCCATTGAAGTTCGACTGTATTTTACTTATCACACTGTATGACTGATCTAATGATAATGAGACATGAATTTATATTGACAATTGATTCTGTTTTGAATTTAAATATATTTGACTCATATACTTATTTTTTCAATGAAAGTTACACATTGTTTCAGTCAAATTATCTCCTACCTAGCTATACCAATGACTGAAATGTAAGATGTCATTAGAATCTTCATACATGATTTAAATGATGTATCAAGCACTACTGTCAGGTAAAGTAAAATATTTTAAGTCAGTCGACTTTTCAGTTGCTAATGGTACTAGCAGCCAAAGAGACTTTAAGGAATATGAAAAATGAAATGAACCCTTACAGTGCAGGATCTTCACATTCTCAGGGGGAACCTACATATATGCATTTTATCATGTTTTGTTTTGCACCTAACTAGGGACAGATACAAAATAATATTTTGTACTAAACCAGATGTCCATTTCTGAATAGCTGCTACACCTTCAATCATCTTACCTAGCATATACTTTCTCCCTAACTGGGATATAAACAAATCAGCATCATTTTATGCCCAAGACTTACGTCAACCCAGATGTTTACCTCCATTTTTGGTTAATTTAACACTTCAGTCATTTAACATGGCACATGCTAAAATTCTCCCTTACAATGGACTAACAGACTGCTGTGTCATTTTATGACCCTGACCTATATTTCACAGTCGAATGGCTTTATCATTTTTGCATCAACCTTAGCATTTAGCTGCATCTCTGATTAAATGTATGGCCTACAGTCACTTAAACTGGCATACTTATTTCTGTTACTCAAAAGTAACTCCTATCTGTTACTCGTTCTGTCAGTAACTTGTTTTGGTTACCAAAAAACTTCTGAGATCTATGGCTTTTCTAAGATCCATAAAAAATTATTGCCTACATTTTAATTTTGCAAATCATACATTGCTGAAGAAATTAGTAACAGTTACTGGTCTGGCAAAATTGGAAAATGAAAGATAAATGACTGTAAAAATACTGAATTTTCTGGCTTTAACTACTTAAGGTTACCTCTTAAAGTGTTCAGTTACTTAATATATTAGATTATCATTCAAAGTGTTTAGTTACTTAAGGTTACCATTTAAAACAATTCAGTTAAGGTATCATTCAAAGTGATCAGTTACTGGTTACCGTTCAAAGTGTTCATTTACTTAAGGTTATCATTCAAAGTGTTCAGATCTTAAGATTACCATTCAAAGTGTTCAGTTACTTAAGGTTATCATTCAAAAGTTCAGTTACCCAAAATGTTCATTTATTTAAGGTTACCATTCATAGTGTTTAGTTACTTAAGTCTGCCATTCAAAGCATTTAGTAACTGTTTTAATTACTTGCTTAAGTAATTGTAAATGGTTAGATCTTTAACTGTATAACTGGATGTAGCAGAGAGCTTAAAAGGAATTGATTTACTTTCAAAAAACTCTGGACTGCAGGAGATATTAACCTTTAGTGATAATACTTGCTTTTGTTTGTAGGTGCCACAGAAAGATCTTGAACTTGCTTCTCAAAGTCTTGTAAAAGCTCTAATGATCAGAGAGAAATACATGGCTATGTCCCAACAAAGCTTCCCACAGATAACAGCAAGGTTTCTTCAGAGTCTGGAAGATAAGGAAGAGTTCCAAGGAATGACAGAAGGAGTAAATTTAGCTGACAAAAAAGCATTATCAGGTAAAGATCATTTTATCAGTTTATAGAAATATTGGTATACATTGTATCATCAGCTTCTTTTTTGGATGGGTTTTTCAAAAATCCGTCCATTAAAATAGTGATTTTAGGGCAGGCGGAGGTTGGGCGGGTGGGTGGACGTCAGGCGTTGGGTGTCATTTGAGGTTTACCTTTTGTTTAACCATTGAAAAAGCTGTCCATAATGCTGTTAGGCATTTTTCTTGTACATGTTGAAGAGAGTTTCATAGCTGAATATTAGCTACATATTAAGACCTGCAAAAGCTGTAAATGGAACATTTTTATACACTTGTAAGCAAAATTCTAAGAATGGGTATACCACAATGGTTGGTCTGTTAGTCCATCTGAAAGAGCTTGTGTAATTTGTTTGGCCCAGCATCATTCTGCTGCTCTCCACTTACCTTTAACACTGATTGCCTTTGGTCTAAATTAGATTCTCTTTATCACATGATTTGTAATATGGTCAGTAGGAGGTCTGACCAACATAATGATTGTTACATGATGTTCTTGTTCAGGCCAAATAGACCAGTTATTTCTACTTTTGCTGTTGTGCTTCTCAGAGTGTTATATAAATGGTACTGATGTAATATGGTCAGTAGGAGGTCTGACCAACATAATGATTGTTACATGATGTTCTTGTTCAGGCCAAATAGACCAGTTATTTCTACTTTTGCTGTTGTGCTTCTCAGAGTGTTATATAAATGGTACTGATGTACGGTTTTTGCTTGTCAAACATATGCAACTGAAATCTTCTCATAATAATTTTAATACAGCAGATAATGAAGTTTGTTATGTTCTAAAATTTTCCAGTCAATCATTTGCTGAACATGCTACATGTCTGTTGATCTCTGCTTCCAAACTATGAAATAGATTGTATTTGCTTTAAGTAAACACTTGGAGCATGTTTCAAACTGTACACATGAAAATATCTCAGTTATTTTTATTATAAATGGTTATCTCAATTATTTTTGCTTGATGAATAGTTCGTTAGATTATGTTTTTCACAGTTCTTGAAAACCATTGTTTTAGATTAATAGGACAGATGCCAGTTGGCAAAATATTTTCCAAGCTTGCACTGCCAAGGCAAACAGAGTCCATTGGTCTGAAATGGAGTGCAAGCGTAATGGGCAGTCCAATTTTCTCATTATGCAGCTTGTACAAACAATGAAAGTACCATATTTATAGAAAATATTCATACAGAAAGGATGAGCAAACAGTGTAGATCAATTTCCTACACTACAGAGCAGGTGTTCTATGAGGGTCTACACTGTTTGCCATTTATCATGCAGTTTTTAAACACATAGGTAGTATAATGAACTTGTTAAAATTTTAGGACAAATATGGTAGCAAGTTAGAATGTTAGAATATTTTGGATAACTGTGGTAGCAAGTAGGTCAGGTATAACTTCAACTCTGTAGTCATCACAATCCCAATATCTGCAGAGAGAAGCAGAAACCCTGACCAGACTGTATAAATATACATGTTGATACAAGTCCGATGTTCATATATGTTCATAGCAGCAGACAAGAATATTTTTCTTATTTTTCCACAAATATAGTTATGGGTACTAGAAGAGGCACTTCTAATGAATACCCACAACATTGTTTTCATGGGAAATAGGAAAAATATTTTACTTTTCAATTGAAAAAATGTGTCTTGAGCTGTGATATTGTCTCACATAATATTTTTTTTCCACAAAACATCTCTGTTCTCTCTCAGTAATAATAATTCTGTCCCTGAATTGAAAGGTCATTGTGCTTGTAATGTAGTCTTTAAAATGTTTAGCACTTTGAATGTTCTCGTACTTAGCTAACATTGTTTTGGTATCAATAGCTATTTTAGAAAGAGCAAAAGGTATATTTGCTTGCTTTTGAATGCATCTTTAAGAATGATTTGACCATTTATAATAAGCCAGACTGAAGAAAGCTCTTATAGGCATTTTGATTTGTGTTATTTAATGCAATTTGGCACTGAGACAGTTTTGTGCAAAAATTCTACAATATGTCAGTTACTGTAGATTTAGGAAGGTAGTCTATAGCATTTGATTCCTCCACAGCCACTTTTTGATTGGTGGAAGAATGTATTTAAGACAGTTGTGCCTGGTTAAGTGTTTTTGTGATTTTAAATTCTATCTGCTACCATTTGGCTTCTCGCATATGCCAGCTGCCTTCCAGAACATGAATTATTTAGATTATTTATGGGGCTTCTGATTAATAGTGGAGTATATGTGCATGGTTTAACACCAACCATGCTGAATTTTATCACTCTGCATGCTGGCTGAAAACTTCAGCAGATGACATTTTGAAATATTTTTCACACTTTTCCTAGAAAATAGGCTTTGATATGTCATGCACATTGTCTGGAGACAATGTCATGAAATATCGAAGCCTGTTTTCTGGAGAATTAAGAAAAAAATGTCATGAAATATCGAAGCCTGTATTCAGGAGAATTAAGAAAACGTGATCAATTTGTAATCTGCTGAATCAGCCCAGAGGGTGTAAAGATTAACAGGGGCCTTTAGTATTAGGCTTTCCATAATCTGAGTGACCCTGTTCCACTATATATAGGCTCATAAAAATTCCAAAAGATTAGTGCAAAATATGGGCAATGCAGGCAGGGTTTGATGACTTGCTTTAATTCATCTCCACATTAATCACAATCTTTTTTAGGCAAGAGTCTACATGATTATCATCAGAACAAAAATATACATGGAAAGGGTTGCGAAAATGGCCAACTTTTGAAATGGTGAAATCTGACTGTGATATTTGAATACAAATTTATTGACTGACCATGAGTGGTTTGTTTGAAAGTTTATTCCTTCCTCTACTACAGAAACTCCAATTATAAACAATGGCTGTCTCATTGCTGGATATTATGTCATGCACTGTTAATGTTAGTTTACCCCTTCAAAACTGAGAATTGTTACCTGTGCTTTCATGGTTTACCATGAATACAAAAACCTTTTCCTTTATAAGTTTGTAAAAGGTGGCTGTCAGATGAATACTCAAAGATTATCCAGAAACTGACACCAAAATTATTTTCAGATTGAAACAGAACTTAGGTAGGGCTGTGAAGAGAGACCACTTTATTGAATGTTCTTTCAAAGAACACAGATTTTCATGCATAAACTAACACCAACATACTTCAAGGATCTTATCAGAAATGTTGATGCCTATCTGGCTGTAATTCGTTCAGTCTTGCTTTACATCCTGATTTCATTTGGCATGTATTTTATACAGTAACATTTTACATCCCACCCCACAAGTTACAAGGTATGTTATAATTGCAATCCGTGTCTGCAGCATTGGATATGATGTGGAAAGTTTAGAGTTGTTAGTGGTGAATACTTATTGCTTAACTAAGTAAACTAACATTTGAGCTACAATGTAAGAAATGTACATTGTACCTTCTGACATGTGGGCCCATGAAGACTCAAAGCAGCTTGTACATCCACACGGTCTGATCAGAGTCTTTGTTGTCAGCATGAAGAAAAATGTATCCTGGGTTGTCCAAAATGAGCTCAGTAAAGAGTCTGATCAAACTGTGAATGTGCTGACTTAGCTGATTCTTCAATGTGCACACATGTCTGAAAGGTTGTTTTCTGCTGTTGGGGTCATTTTATTATTGGTTGAAATATACTGGCTATGGGCAAAACCTGACAAAATGACAATTTAACCTGTACCACTCTCTGGGCATTTTCAGCAGACGATAAATTGATGATATTTTTCTTATTTTTCCCAGAAAACAGGATTTGACATTTCATGCAAATTGTAGGAGACAATTTGCTTGAAATGTTAAATCCTGTTTTCTGGGAAAAAAATGAGAAAAATATTTCAAAATGTCATCTGTTGGAAATTTTACCTAGAGTGCTAAGCGATAACGGTAATTGATTCACTTTCATGGGAGACAAGTCTTTTCAATTTTTTTGCTCCTTTCTGGAAAAGGGGACTTTGGTAAATGTTTTAAAATTTGAACAAAATTTAATGATTATCATTTTTGCTGTTCAAAACTTTAGAAATAATAATCTGCTAAAATGTTCAAAATTTTAGGACAGCACCATTGACAGCCAAACTTGGCTTGGCTATTCAATGTTTTCAGACACCAAAACAACATAAAAAAAAAGAAAATATGCGACAAAAAGCAGTTTCTTATTTGCTTTATGTGATTGATAAACTTATTTGAAAATGTATGAAGTTGTAAAATAATTACCATTCACTGATGTTTGTTTTCAATAACATCCGATTAATTCTATATTGAATAAATGTTCCTCACAACCAAAAAATTGTTATTGTCCCCTACAAAATTAATGGACAAACACGTTTATTCAGGTCTCCGGGATTGTGCCACTTTCTAATGGTAAGTTGGTTTAAAAAGTTAAAAAAAAAAAAACAAAAAAAACAAAACGAAAATATTTTTATCCTGTAAGAAGCCCTGGGGAAAATTCCCAGTTGACAGCTGTTGCATATGGATTCTTAAGTAATAGCACTCTCCACTTTTCCGTTAGGTTGCCAAATACTGAGTAATGGTCTGTAATGCCTTTATATGTGAAAAGCGCAGGCTTGTTAGACTTTTGCAGATTCTCATACTAAATGCATTGGACTTTTTTAGCTCACCTAAGCCAAAGTCTCAAGGTGAGCTTTTGTGACCGGTCTTTGTCCATCATCTGTCGTCCATCGTCTGTCTATCATCTTTTTACTTAAAAGAAATCTCCTAACCTGCTGAATGGATTTTGAAATAATTTTACAGGAATGTTACTTGGGTGACCCTCTAACAAAATTGCCTAAATGGTTCCGCTCAGCTAAACAAAATGGCTGCCAGAGCTAAAAGTAGAAAAACCTTTAAATGACATCTCCTCCCAGGCCAGTGGACCAAATTCAAAATAATTTCACAGAAATATTCCTCTTATGCCCCTTTACCAAAATTGCCTAAATGGTTCCACTCCGCTAAACAAAACGGCCGCCAAAGCTAAAAATAGAACAACTTTTAAACAACATCTCCTCCCAGGCCAATGGCCCGATTTCAAAATGTTCACAGAAATGTTCCTCTCATGCCCCTTTACCAAAATTGCCTAAATGGTTCTGCTCCATTAAACAAAATGGCCATCAGCGCTAAAAATAGAAAAACCTTTAAACATCTCCCAGGCCAATGACCCGGTTTCAAAATAATTTCACAGAAATTTTCCTCTCATGCCCCTTTACCAAAATTGCCTAAATGTTTCTCAGCTAAACAAAATGGCCACCAGAGCTAAAAATAGAAAAACCTTTAACGACATCTCCCAGGCCAGTGGCCCTATTTCAAAATAATTTCACAGAAATGTTCCTCTCATCCCCCTTTACTAAAATTGATAAATATGGTTCTGCTTCGCAGAACAAATTGGCCGCCAGAGCTAAAAATAGAAAAAACATTTTAAACAACATCTTCTTCTAGGCCAAGAGCCGGATTTCAAAATAATTTCACTGAAATGTTTCTGTAATGCCTCTTTACCAAAATTGCTAAAATGGTTTGGCTCCGCTGAACAAAATGGTGCCAGAGCTAAAAATAAAAAAGGGCGTAGACTGTCATGCATCTGTCAACCTATTACTTAAGAGACATCTTCTCCTAAACCGGTTAATAGATTTTAAAATAATTTTACAGGAATGTTCCTTGAGTGACTCACTACCAAAATTGCAAAAATGGTTCCGCATAGCTGAACAAAATGTCCACCAGAGCACAAAATAGAAAAACCTTTTAACGACATCTCCCATGCCAGTGGCGCGATTTGAAAATAATTTCACAGAAATGTTCCTCTAATGCCCCTTTACCAAAATTGCTAAAATGCTTCCACTCTGCTAAACAAAATGGCCGTCAGAGCTAAAAGTAGAAACTTTTAAACGACATCTACTCTTAGGCCTATGACCGGATTTCAAAATAATTTCACAGAAATGTTCCTCTTATGACCCTTTACCAAAATTGCTAAAATGGTTCTGTTTGGAAGAACAAAATGGCTACCAGAGCTAAAAAAAAAAGAAAAAGGCCATAGACTGTCATGCATCTATCAACAATTTACATCTCCAACTAAACAGGCTAATGGATTTTGAAATAATTTTACAGGAATGTTCCTTAAGTGAGCCTCTACCAAAATTGCTAAAATGGTCCTGCTCGGCTGAACAAACTGGCCGCCAGAGCTAAAAATAGAAAAAAAAACTTTTCAAGGACATCTCGACATGGCCCGATTACAAAATAATTTCACAGAAATGTTCCTTTAATGCCCCTTTACCAAAATTGCTAAACTAGTTCTGCTCCGCTGAACAAAATGGCCACCAGAGCTAAAATAGAATACCGGTAACCTTTAAACAACATCTCCTCTTAGGCCTATGACCGGATTTCAAAATAATTTCACAGAAATGTTCCTCTTATGTCCCTTGACCAAAATTGCTAAAATAGTTCCCTTTGGCTTAACAAAATGGCCACCAGAGCTAAAAATAGAAAAAGGGCATACACTGTCATGCATCTGACATCAATTTACTTAAAAGACATCTCCTCCTAAACCGGTTAATGGATTTTGAAATAATTTTACAAGAATGTTTCTTGAGTGACCCTCTACCAAAATGCTAAAATGGTGCCATTCAGCTAAACAAAATGGCATCCAGAGCAAAACAAAAAAAAGGAAAATCTTTAAACAACATCTCCTCCTAGGCCAAGGGCCCGATTGCAAAATAATTTCACAGAAATGTTCCTCAAATGCCCCTTTACCAAAATTGCTAAAATGGTGCTGCTCTGCTGAACAAAATGACCACCAGAGCTAAAAATAGAAAAACCTTTAAATAACATCTGCTAGGCCTATGGTCTGATTTCAAAATAATTTTGCAGAAATGTTCCTCTGATTAAGTCATATTCTCCTTGAGTGCTATGATACGCAGGTGAGCGATATAGGGTCATCATGGCCCTCTTATTTTTTTTTTGAATTGCAAAATTTACACTGCTCACTGACATAATGCTTTCTTTTGGCTATATGCATAGATCAATATCAGACTGCACTGACTCAGATGCACAAGTTAATCTTTGTCCAAGCTGGGCCCACTTGTTCAAAGCGTCGTTAGCTTAACGAGCTTGTTAAGGGTAATTTCGTTAACTGTTTTAGCGGATTCAATAAAAGCTACTCACATTTTTTCAGCAAAATTTTTCAGCATATTTGTGTATCACTCGATGTAAATTTTAACGAATCGTTAACTAACGACATCATTAGCTTTGAACAATAAGCGGTTTCTCATTTCTACTCAAAAGGTCTCATATACAACCACTGCAGACCCAACCAGATCAGCTTGCTCATCCATGCAGCCTGATCAGGATCAAAGATTTTTGCTCTGCACCAAACTGAACTGCATCAACCTGCTTTTATTATTGTTTTGAGTAATACGAGGGATGTTCGAAATGAATTGCTTATTGTCCTCTAGCTTGATATCCAATTGGGGCACGATAAAAACCAATACATACCTGTATAGAGCTATTCAATATCTACACAATGGTGTATAAATGTACATGTTAGACTAAGTGTAAGACATAAAATTTGCCATTTGAATACACGCAGTCATTGACCACTGCAGTAAAAATGGTTGGTAGAGGCGTCGACATAAAAGATGAAATACGGGCTTACATCAAAGCTCACTCAAAACTTGGTTGTTCTTTGAAGAAGCTGATGACTGAAATTTCTACTGCTTTTGGACCTTCTTGTGTGTCTTATGACACAGTTCGGCGGTGGAAAAAGAAATTTGAGTCTGATGTAGAGTCCATCAAAAATGCACCGAAATCAGGTAGGCCAAAATCTGCATCTCGTAAAGAAATCGTTTCCAAAATAAAGGAAATCATTGAAGGAGATGCCATATTTACAGTTCGTGATATTGCACGAAAGGTAGGCATATCACTATCAATGGTTCACCTTATTTTGAAGAAGCATTTGAAAGTCAGAAAGATTTCTGCTAGATGGGTGCCACATCTGTTGACTGATGAGCAAAAGAGGCAATGGATTAAAGTTGCCAAAAAGCTGCTTCAAATGTTTCCAAAATATGACAAAAAGCAGTTTGCCAATGTCGTCACAGGTGATGAAACCTGGGTCCATTTTTTTGAGCCCGTCAGAAAGGTTAGCAATAAGGTCTGGGCCACTAAACACAGCAAATGCCCAATAATTGCCAAACATTCTTTGAGTACAAAGGTTTTGTATGCAAGCTTCTTCTCTGGTGAAGGAGTCGCAATAAAAGTGCCAGTGTAAAAGGGCAAAATCATCACCGGAAAGTACTACAAAGACGTAGTACTGAAGAAACTGAAAAAGTATTATCAGAAACGACGCCCTGCCACTGGTTTTAAACATGTCCGTCTTCTACATGACAATGCCCCAGCTCATACCTCCGCAATAGTTACGGCGTTTTTGAAGAAAGAAAAAGTAACTGTTTTGCCTCAACCCCCGTATTCCCCAGACCTTACCCTATGTGATTTCTTTTTTTTCCGAAATTGAAAGCATTCCTTGCTGGGCGGAAATACCAGTCCCGACAGGCACTTGGATCTGCTATTCATCAGTACCTTATTACTGTGCATAAATCAGCGTACCGTGACGCCTTCAAGAAGTGGATACATCGGCTGAAACTTTGCATTTTTAGCCATGGGGAGTACTTCGAGGGCATGAAATGAGTACTTTTGGGCTAACTTGAAATTTGAAGTCTCCAGATAGAAATAAGCAATTCATTTCGAACATCCCTCGTATATCTTTCTTTTTAAATAAAAGATAAATGAATTAAAAATATGCACTGTCGTTTAGAAGATGTTGCTGGAACAGATGATCTACTTCTCAGAAACAATTTTTTTTGCAATAATTGTATACTAATCCTTTCATTAGATCCTTATCCAGTGAAAATGTTCTTTTGTGCAGCTAATGCACAGACTGATAGATTTGTAAAATATGAATAGGCTCATTTGTGCTTGTTGGGACCATTACCTGTTCAAATGCACAGTGCACATCATGACAATTGCTTGGTAATGGGCAAGGAGCAATGACTTAGATCATAATGCGCAGATACACATGTAAATCTAGAGTTTCACATATAGCATGCTATATTTAAATATTGGAAGACAATGTGCCAGAGAAACGGCAAATCCTATTGAATGAAAGTATGGTCAGATGAGCAACAACGACCCAGATCAGAATTCACATGCTAATGTAGAATTTGTGTATAGCACACTATTAAATATTAGAAGAAGATGTGCTGGAGTAATGCCAGGTCATATCGAATGAATCAATATACAAATGAATCAATATACGGATGAGGAGCAACAGCCCAGGTCAGAATATGCGGGTGCAAATGCTAATATGCTAATACAGAATTTGGCATATAGTATGCTCTGTTAAAGAATTCGCAGACGATGTGCTGGAGTAAAGGCAGATCTTATCAAATGAAACAGTGTATGGATGAGGAACAATGGCCCAGATCAGAATGCGTTGATGCACATTCTAATCTAAATTTTTGTATATTACACACTCTGTTTAACTTCCTTAGGTAGAGCTCATCCCATTATGTCCAGTGTGCATCTGTACATCCATTTGAATGTCTGTCAGTAAACAATTTCTTGTTATCACATTTCCTCCGAGACCACTGGTCAGATTCTTTTGACCGAAATTTGACAGTGCTGATAAAAAATTGCCAAGAAAAAGTGGTTTTCGAAATTTTAGAAATCAACATTTTGCATAATTCTGCTGTTCGAGATTTTAGAGGGCATTTTCAGAAATTATTCTGGGCAAAAATATTAGTGGTTCAAATTTTTAGGTAATTTACCGTACTTCGAAAGGAAAAAAAATTGCTCCCGCTCCCAGTGGGAGCAAATTCTTCCTGTTTTGGAGTAGACCCTTTTTCAAAAGGGACTTGGGATCCTGAAAAGCAAACTGTAGGTATTTTACAGAAATTCTACCAAGCATATCCAGTCCCCTTTAAATGTTTTTCCTGTTATTTTCTGAAGCAGACATTGGAATTCTGTTAAGCCATCACATAAATCATAGCTACAGAGAATGTGATAGTTGATGCCATAATTTAGCTAATTCTGCACCAGACAGTATCTTGCTGATGCCAAGGCATTTCCAGTGAGTACTAGCAGAATATGTTCTGGTGCAAAAGTAACAAAAAAGTTCTTTTGAATATTATCTTTATTTGTGCTGCTTAATTTAAAATGTATGTTTTCATGTTAAAGGTAGGGATGGGGTTTGGGTCAGGGAGGCATTATTGCCTGAAGCAGGTTAATGATTAAAATGTTCTGTATGTCCCTAAATATCCATATAGACATGCCTAAGCGAACATTGCAGACAGATCAAACTACTCTTAAAAAGTACAGTTTGATAGAATCAGTACTATTTGCCAGTCAGCCAGCACTTTTAAGCAACTCTACCTGTATTAAGCAAGTGCCTGTCTTAAGCACTCTCTTTTGGGCTTTCCAAAAGGATCTTGTTTGACTGTATGTGTAAATTTTAATGCCTGCCTAGGGGATTTTTGACACAAAGTTGTGACTCATGGATAGGGAATTAGACAGCTAATTTTCAAAAATGACCAATTCTCCAGGATAATCTGGTCCCCTCCTCTACTGGAAAGCATTGATAGGTGTATGAAAATATGATGAGGAGCTATCCAGATGTTTAGTGTTATATTGTTTGGCTAATTAAAAAATTAATCTGAATATACATGTTTTGTGTGTTTTGTCTTGTTTTTAACTAAAACCTAACAGCATGTGTATTCTATTTCCTGGCTTCAGATAAGAGGACTTTGTTGCATATAGCCTTGTCACTTATGAGTTTTGTATCATTAGTTGTTCAGTGAGGATTCGGCAAATACAGCCTGAATATTCTAATATTATGTGTTATTTAACTATTAATCTTGCTATTCACAACTACAGCATAAGTTATTTTTTTTTTTTTTTTTTTTTTTTTTTTTCAGATAAACAAGGTTGTCATTTCATGTGAAGTGTCTGCTTTTCAGATGATTCACATGAAATGATGTGTTATTTTCTGGGAAAAATAATAAAAACAAATTAAAAGGTTGTCTGCTTCAGTTTTGCTTAGTGCATAAAGGGTTAACTCATTCATGACTATTTGGGTTGCCCCATGGGAAGAGGTGTCTTCCAGCATGTGCAGAATGCATTGATTCAGATTCATCCCACACATCCGGTCACTTGCTCTCCATTGATACATCCTGTAGTGTCCAATGATTCTCTTAACAGACAGCAAAGGCCCTGATCAAACTGTGCAGAATCTGTGCAGGCTGATCAGGGCCTTTGCTGTCGGCATATGCCCAAAGACATTTTCACATGGCACAGCCCATTTGATAGATGGACATGGAACAGAGCTCTCATAATTCCCTACTCATGTTGTAACTCTACATAAGAGGGGTATCTAGCAAAATATTTTTCTTATTTTCCAAGAAAATATATTCTATGGTACTCATTAGAAGCACTTCTGATGAGTAGCCATGCATAACATAATTTTTCATAGAGATAGAAGAAACTATTAACCCTTGTTCTGCTGAACCCGGATATACCCTGCCTCCGCAAACAGTGTAGATCCAGATCAGTTGGCTTCTGAAGAAGCCAACTGATCTGGATCTGCACTGTTTATCATTAAGTATGTGAATTTGTATCAGCAACCTGGATCAAGTAATCTGATTGGCTGAAAATTAGCAGTGGGTGTGGCAGCTTAATTTATTCAGCATGACAAGAGTTAATTATTTTTTGGCCTGAGAGAAGAGCCTTATCTAGAGCTATAGTTTTATTTGAAGTATGGAAGTACATCACAACCTCTTTATAACACTATTATTGGGGTCCATAGCATAAACTGTGTTAGTTAAACAACCGTTTTATATCCAAACAAAAATGTATAGATTATATTGAAAAATGACATTTATGGTCATTTTTCAATATAATCTATACATTTTTGGGATCCATCTTTGAACTGTGTTATATCCAAAACCGTAGTATAATGAACCATGTTATAAAGAGGTTGTAGTGTAGAAGGGAGTGAGTGTGGGTTACAATTCTAGTTTATTGAAGAACTATAACATTGTTTCAGAATGGGAAGAAGGTAAATGAGTGCTACAGAGTGTTGAGCTACTTAGTGTGAAAATTGGGCTCTTTTGTATTAACCCGTTGTAGTCTGGAGACCCCTTAAAGGGTAACTGGCACACAGTGCAGACCCAATCAGAGGCTGCAGAATGTGGCATCTGATCAGGGTCTCCACTATTTGCAAATAGTTTAGTCATTTACTGAGTCATTCAGTCTTCAGTGGGTTAAATGTTCCATGCTTGAAATTTAATCTAATTATTTAGACAGAGAATTCTGAGCAAACACTGTTGAGCTGATCAAATTGATCCTGTCACTTTTGCCAGCTGAAGATAAAGTTTGACATTTGACACTCACTGTCTCCTAAGGAGATAGGTACAAGACAGTCTGTGTGAAATATTAAACTTTATTTTGTTGGGAGAAATAAGAAGAAAAATATCATCACAATGTTGTCTGCTGCATTTTCTCAGAGAGTGCTATATGTTAACCCTTGTTCTGTTGAACTTCGACATGCCTTGTCTTTACAAACAGTGTAGATCCAGATCAGTTGGCTTGGGAAGAAGCCAACTGATCTGGATCTGCACTGTTTGTCAATCAGTATGTGAATTTATATCAGCAATCTGGATTATGTAATCGGATTGGCTGACAGTTAGAAGTGGGTGGTGGCATCTTAATGTATTCAACCTGACAAGGGTTAAACTACTCTGCCAACCAGTGAACATTCAAAAGCAATAAAACCAAGTACCAAACTGTATGGATACTCCATACCTCCAGATAAAAGAATTTCTCAACCAAGAAGTATTGATATTGTTCTTATTTCTCGACAAAAACATGTTGTTGGTACTCATTAGAAGTGCCTCACCAAGGTGTTTCTAATGAGTACCCACAATGTATGTTTTCATGGTGAAATTATTCTTATTTCTCCATGGAAACATATGTTGTGGGTACTTATTAAAGGTACCTTGCTGAGGCACATCTAAAGAGTACCCAAAATATAATTGTTTTCATGGAGAAAGGAGAAAAATATTTATATGCATATTTCTCTTATCTGAAACTATGTCAGACATTGAACAAATGATAGAATTGTGCTTGCTGGTCAGGTTCTTCTCTGCAAGTCATATTTGAGCCAGTGCGTGACAAAAACTACAATGACGTGTGCAATCAGCAAAGATTGATAAGCTGCACATCGGAGCGGTCTGATCTGAGCCTGCTGATTGCATTTGCCTTCTTCAGCCATCAGGCAATTCAAAGAGGGCTGAATGAGAACCCTTGCCATACTTCGTGGATGTACAGGTTGATCTGTCTTTTCTGGTCACACAGTCATGTCTTATTGTATTTTTTGTCATGCGCTGGCTCGTTTACAAATTCCATTTTCACAGTGTGGCTCTTTGATTTGCTAGTGTGTAATATTTTGATATTTTAACATATTTGCATAGAACTTTGAATATAACTTCAGCGCTAGTGTTTGAGTGTATCATTGTGTGATTTTTGACCAGCATAGAGCTGCTGGGGCAAGTTAACAGATATTTGAGACGTATCACAAACACTTGGGCTTTGGGGCATTTGGGAACAGTGATCTAACCCAAAATGTTTTTGATATACAAATAAAATATATTTATTATAGGATTAAAGATTTTACACAAACACACATGCATATGTACACACACACACACACACACACACACACACACACACACCTTGTATAGAACTACTGGCATTTCATTAACACAGATGAGCTGTCAAGCCATTTGTTTAGTTGTATGGATAAATCTTCAAGGGAGCTCACTCTCTTACCAGAAAGTACTTTCCTCCCTCACAGACTTTGAAAGCATGCAGTGCTCTTTCTTAGGTGTTACTACTCATTCCCCTCAAGATGCAGAAAAAATATCACTCTTTATGATAGTGCTAGATTAGAAGGGTTTCAAGATAATAGTTTTCCTATTTTTCAATGAAAATATAAGTTGTAGGTACTCATCTTTAAGCATTGTCCTGCTGAACGCGGATATACCCTGCCTTTGCAAACAGTGTAGCTCCAGATCAGTTGTCTTCTGAAGAAGCCAACTGATCTGGATCTGCACAGTTTGCCATGAAGTATGTGAATTAATAGCAAAAATCTGGATAAAGTAATCTGATTTGCTAAGAATTAGAAGTGGGTGTGGCATCTTAATTTATTCAGCAGGACAAGGGTTAATGAGTTCCATAGTGTATGCTTTCGTGGAGAAATAAGAAAAATAAAACTACTTTTTGGTTAAAAAAGTGTCTTTTATTATCTGGAACTATGCCAGTCTACTGTCATCTGCTAATGATTGCCTGAAGTAGTGTGAAGCTATGGTTTTACACCTCGTCAACTGCATGTCAGTCATTTTGATGGTGTGACAGTGATGAAAAGACTCATGACTATATAGCTGATGTTATGCCATGTCATAACATTAAGGAGAATTGATACTTGGGAAGGTAGCTCTGTCCAAATCATTTTGGCCCCTTTTGGAAAGGGGTCTGCTGTCCTTGGGGAGAGCTAGTTTCTGTCCTTTCAGAGTAGACCCGTTTTCAGGTAAAGATTGGTGTGCAGGAAAACAAACAGGATATTTACAAAAGTTGTCTCCCTTGCAAAAAAGGCCAGAAATTCTGCCAAGGGTATCCAGTTCCCTTTAAGTGAAAAGTAACTGTGATTGGCTTTGCTTAATCGATTGTAGACTGGATGAACTCCCCAACTCTATATATTGGAAGATTTTAATTTCAATTCAAGGTGATTTTAAATGATACATATTTAGATAGTGATTTAGATATTAATAGAGAAAATTGTTTGAACATTTTGCAAACAGTGTAGACCCAGATCACACACTGCATTTTGTGGCATCTGATCTAGGTCTGCACTGTTTGCCAGTTACCCTTCTATGGGTCTCCAGACTACAACCGGTTAATGACTTTTTCAGTTTTCCAGTGTAATAATATGCTTAAGTGTGTTTGAGTATCACACTGTAATGCAACTAAATTTTTAACTGCATATACATGTATGTTTTGTTTTGTTTTTTTTTTCAGCACTGCATCATGATGATGGCTGATTTTGTGTTTTAAGCCTTGTTCCACAGTATATCAGTTATAGTGAGATAATGAAAGGCTCTGTTGAATGAAGTGCCGAATTATATACAGTCAAATGTAGTATTCCACTTTCAAAAGTTGTATTCCACTTCCAGTGGGATTTGAACATGGGATCAAATGACTTATAGTCAGAAGTGCTAACTGTTCAACTACGGGCATGCTTCTGAAACTTTTCTAATGGCAGCATCAAGAATATGAACATGATACAAATACTGGAAGAATTTCTTTATGCATAATTTGTTAAGGGGAATGGATACACTCTCTGGGGAGGAAACTCAGACAAATTGTTTTACATCCCTTCTGGAAAAGGATCTCCTCTAAAAGGAAATATTTTTTCCCAAGAGAAGCAACTTCTTACCTTTTAGATTAGAGCCAAGGAGTCTACTATAAACCCAAGGAATTTACTATAGACCCAAAGGATCTATTATAGACCTAAGGAATTTACTATTGACCCAAGGTGTCTACTGCAGACCCAAAGACACAGCTATAAAAGAGAAAGAACTTGCTCCCCTTTGGAGCAGTTTCTTGCCTTTTAGAGTAGACCTTTACAGGGCTTAGTGGCTCAGTTGGTTGTGCATCTGACTGGTGATCAGGAGGTTGTGGGTTTGACCCTCTGCTGCCGGGTCTGCAACATTCTTTCGTGGTGATTGATCATGAAATATTTTCTATGGTCATTCTCTCCTTTCCGTTGATTCAAGAAGGGCAGTTGTCAGTTTCTGGCGAAAGAATGTGCACAATACTGGTTAACCACTTAGAGGACTAAGCCTGCCCAGTAAAAGTGTGATTATGTAAACAAACCACGCTCCACATGACTGTGGGTTGACTGGGCTGTAAAACCTCAACACAAACAAATACAGAAGCATCTTGGTGAGCAGGATAGCAAATTTGAAGTCACACTTGACAGAAAATCTACCAAGTGTATCCTGTCCCCTTAAACTTTACAGAACCTTCAGGCGTAAAATGATAAAATGTATAAAGACAACATAAACATATTATAAATATTTTAGTGATCATTTTGCTATCCCACTGTGAACCTTGGCCCTGCTGAACCCAGATATGCCCTGGCTTAGCAAACAGTGTAGATTCAGATCAGCTGGCTTCTGAAGAAGCTATCTGATATGAATCTACACTGTTTGGCATTAAGTATGTGATTGTATCAACATTCTGGATCAGGTAGTTTGATTGGCTGAAAATTAGAAGTGGGCATGGCATCTTAATTTATTCAGCATGACAAGAGTTAATTGCTTTCAGTTTTGAAAGTCAAACATTTTTTCTGGTCAAACTGTGAACATTCTAATAAGAATAATTATGTTGTGTCTGAATTGGCAGTCGGGTACAGTACTTTTTGCTTCTGAATATGACTTTTCCATAAGGTGTCACATTGGACACATTCATTTATTAAGGATATACAGAAGGGATATTAGTCTCCTGACCAAACCAATGTCACAAACCTTGTGACACTATCCTCAGAAGCTATAGCTCAGGACACTTACTTCTCCACAAAAGCATACAATTTAGGTACTTAATTTAGAAGTGTTTAACAAGGTGCTTCTAATGAGTACCAACAACATATGTTATCAGGGAGAAATAAGAAAATTATGAATAAATTTTAATTAGGAAGCAAAGTCATTTAGTATGTGAATAGTGAAGGCCCAGTCTTAATTGCACCTGCAGTCTGGCCTGGTCCCATGTGAATCTGAATCACTTGTTAAATTCAGAAGGTCTAACTTTGTGCGTGCAAATATGATTTCTCTGTCCAGCTCAGAATGCATACATATACTGTCTTTGTTCACATATGGGTATTATTGTATTGGACCTGATTACTGCACATAGTGCACAGTCAAGCAATTTTTTAGTCCGATTACAGTCATGATGTACTTTTCCCTTATTTTTTCGTACAAGCATATGTTTTGGGAACTCATTTGAAAGTCAATGCAAGTCAAATGAATACCAATGACATATGCTTTTATGAACAAAATCAGAAAAGAAAATAGTGCTTATTTAGCATTATTAAATACACCCCTCATGAATTCATCTGCTGATATTTCTTTAAGTGTGCTCTAATTGTATGTAGTTTCACCTATGCCCCATATTTTTGTCTTAGCCAAGATATTTAGTGAAGGTAAATGACTATACTACCAGGGGAGGTTACTCTGATAAGAAAGTATTTATTTCTATTCTCAAATGGGCAACTCTTAGCCCTTCGAGGGGTGGTCGGGTGTGGCGAAGGTGTCGTGTATCTTACGTCACCAGGGCATCCATCTGATATTGGCTTACAGTTGGGCAAGGCTTGCTATCCTTGTAGCAGGTAAGGGTAGAGGGGAATGTTTTTATTTCTTCAGTTTCTTCCCTTTCATTCCTGTTCCTCTTTCTTCCCAGTCCCTCTCTTTCATCTCCTCTACTGTCTCTTTTCTCCCTTTCTCTGGGAGATGACACAAAAAGACCCACAAGGGTTGATGTGTCGTTAAACCTCAACACAATCAAAAACTTAACCCTTTCAACATTGCAGACCAACACAGCTGCCTATCCAAACAGTGTAGATTAACGAGCCCTCTGATCTGGAGCTACACTGTTTGGCAGTCTTTTTTATTGTTTAGACTGAAACTCTTATTTTCAATAATGGACCACTCCATATTCAAAGATGGAAGAGACCACTTAGGGGTTAAAGGAAAGATTTTACTATCCATTTGTGGTTCATTATCAGGATTTTATCTTCTGCAGTGGTCTCTTTTTGACAAGGGAGATAAAGGCTTTAAGCTGAATCCTTTCAGCTGGTAGACCAGAGTAGATATATTTACAAACAGTGTAGATCCAGATGAAATGGCTCATAACAAGCCATCTCATCAGGATCTACACTGTTTGCCATTCTGTTTTTGATTTTTGACTGGCATACCTGTTAGTAATAGTGGATGTGCCCAAATTCAAAGACAGATGAGTCCACTTCAGAAATTCAAGGGCAAAAGGGTTAACACTCTTTGAAGTGTATGTCATTTATATTGAATTTTAGATTTTATCAGTCCTTCACTTTCTACGTATAAATCAGGATTAAATGATGGTTGGTTTGAAATGTTTCTACCTACCCTCTATTACTAGCTACATGCCAAAATGTTTTGGTGCTATTCTGATTTTTTTTTTTTTTTTTTTTTTTTTTTTGATTTCTGAAACACAAAATGTACAGAACTCCTACCCCCTGAGAAAGCCAGCCTTGGTGGATCAGTGGGATGTGCGTCTGGCTTGTGATTAGGAGGTTGTGAGTTTGTCCCCCACTGAGTCGGGCAACATTCTTTTATGGAGATTGATCATGAAGTATTTTCTATGGTCATTCTCTCCCCCTTTGCTGATTCAAGAAGGGCAGTTGAATTGTCAGTTTCTGGCAAAAGAATGTGCACAAGTACTGTTTAACTGCTTAGAGTACTATGCCTGCCTTGGAAAAGTGTGATTAGGTAAATTGACCGCTCTCGACATGACCCTATTTGGTTAACTGGACTGTAAAATGGCTACACAAACAAACAAACCCATCTGAAAAAGATAAAAAAAAAGAAGAAATAAAAAGAATGAGTAGAAACACAACAAATACCATATCATACCCTTGTCATGCGGAATAAATTAAAATGCCATGCCCACTTCTAATTGTCAGCCAAACAGATTTTTTAATCCAGATTGTTGATATCAATTCATGTACTGAATAACAAACAGTGCAGATCCAGGTCAGTTGGATAAGAAGCCAACTGATCTGGATCTTCACTGTTTGCAAAAGCAGCGCAATTGGTGGTTGGGTGGTGCGAAGGTGCTGTGTATCTTACATCACTGGGGCGTCCAACTGATATTGGCTTACAGTTGGGCAAGGCCTGCTATCCTTGTAGTGGGTAAGGGTAGAGGGGGAATGTTTTTATTTCTTCTGTTTCTTCACTTCCATTCCTGTTCCTCTTTCTTCCCTGTCCCTCTCTTTCATCTCTACTCTCTCTTCTATCTCTTTTCTCCCTTTCTCTGGGAGACGACACAAAATGACCCTCAAGGGTTGACGTGTCGTTAAACCCCAACACAATCAAAAAAATGTCTATGTTCAGCAGGACCAGGAATAAAACTAATGTTTGTGGAATAAACCAGGACATGTAGTATATACCTTTTACATTGGCCTCTCTTTCAGAACATCCAATTAATGCCCCAAAAACTTCAGGTGACCCTTTTAAGGTAGAGTTGCTAGAGAGTGTGGGCTGCAAGATGAAGATGAAGGAAGGAGTTGTTCATGTCTACAAGGATGAAGAAATGTTGTCGAATGATCAGCCACTAGACTGGCCTTACGTTGATGTTCGGACCTTCCTGAGTGATCAGAATCTCATGTATTGTCTCATGTCAGATGGGCCTCTGTAAGTACTGTATGGTAAATGTCCTAAAATTTCATACACTTTATTCCATACAGTAAAACCTGTGTAAGACGGCCACCTTTGAAATTGACCTTAGTGGTTGATGTGGAAAGGTGGCTGTCTTATAAAGGTACATGTCATTGTGCCAGCAAAATTACATGACATGTACCTTTATAAGACAGACAACTTTTTCCCCATCAACCACTATTTAAAGTCAGTCTCGAAGGTGGCTGTCTTACACAGGTTTTACTGTACTTTTTTGGCTTAAATTTTGTTTTATATGCAATTGTTTCATAAAATGCTTAATGCAGTGGCAAACTTCAGGAGCAGTCTGATCCAGGTCTGCCTGTGCTATTTTGGCAGAAAACTTGAGTGTACAAAATTTTGGGACATTTACCATAATTTCCCCAAATATTCAGACAGCATAAATATCTGTGCCAGTAGCACAGTTGGTAGAGCATCTGCCTCAAGATTGAGAGGTTGTGGGTTCAACCCTTAACTGGGTCATACCTAAGACATCCAAATACATTGTACTGGTAATAGCTGCTCTTTCATTTGGCAAACAGTATTAGGAAGAAGAGCTAAGACTGGTCACACCTACCTGTGTCAGTATCATGTGACTGGTGACAGTATCACTTCAGTGTGTTTTGGAATGCTTATTCTATTCATTTCAGTCAGAGTTGGTATTTTTGGTTTGTTTTCATAATTTATTGAACACAAAGGCAGTAATTTAAATTTCTGGTGTCATTATTAACCTGTTGCACATGGATTATAATTTTTGGATGACAGTCGGAGACTGTTTGCATTAAACAGAAATCTTGGCTGCATTTCTGCATGATTTTTTTACTGTTGGAACTCTTCTTGATTGAAGGAGAGTGGATACACTTGCAAGGGAGGTAAATGTCATGGCCCAGTTGTTCAAAGCATCGTTATCTTAACGAGCTCATTAAGGGTCATTTTGTTAACTATTTTAGCAACAATATTCTGATATTTTTTGCTGAAAAAATGTGAGTAGCTTTTGCACTGCAAAAGCTACTCACATTTTTTCAGCAAAATATTTCAGCATATTTGCTTATCACTTGATGTAAATTTTAACGAATCGTTAACTAACAACATCGTTAGTTTTGAACAACTGGGCCCATGTCTATGTTCTGATAAAGAGTCTACTCTGAAAGGAAAGATTTTGCCACCAACATTGTTACCTTTCTAAAAAGACCCCTTTCAGAAGGGGATTGGTGTGCAGAAAAGTAGTCAATAAAGTTGATTCCTATGTTAACAATGGCAGAAAACATATCCAGTGTATCATGATTCCTTAACCTTTGTCATGCTGAATAAATTAATCAATGCCAACTTCCAATTTTTAGCCAATCAAATTATTTTATCCAGATTGTTAATACAAACTCACATACTGAATGGCAAACAGTGCAGATCCAGATCAGTTGACTTCTTTAGAAGCCAACTGATCTGGATCTAAACTTACTGCAATAGCAGGGTATATCCGGGTTCATTAGGACTCAGGGTTAACTTGGCATGGTAGTATATATATATGTATTGTTGTTTTGAGAAAAATAGCAATTGTTTTTGCAGGAAATCATTCTGTTATCGTCGCCTGAGTTACTTGTCTGGGAAGTTCCAGTTGCACATTCTGTTGAATGAACTGAAAGAATCGGCAGCACAGAAGGAGGTGCCTCATAGAGACTTTTATAATATCAGAAAGGTGTGTACTTAAGATTTTTATGGGATATTGTGAGCATCTATATACAGTATTTTCATGTGTAAAACTGTTATGCCCCTGGTATAATGTTCATTTTTCCTAATAGATATTATCAGACTCTTATTTTTGCACTAAGATTGATGGTCTGGACAAGGTACACGTTAGGGTTACTTCACTTCAGTGGAGGCATCGGTAACTTACCCAAGATCTCTAGCTGATCTCTGATCTCAAGTTGCCCAAAAGTGTGAAAACTTTGATGCTATTTCAGGTTGATACCCACGTCCATGCTTCTTCATGTATGAACCAGAAGCACTTGTTGCGATTCATTAAGAAAGCTATGAGAACTCGGGCAGATGAAGAGGTGTGTTTGGGGAAGGACAAGAAACCCATGACCTTGAAACAGGTAACTGTCATTTAAATAATTCTTGTTAACATTCAGCAATTCCAGAGCTGAACTTGTAGTAGGTCCATATATATACTTAAGCCACTGTCAATAGGCTACCTCATTTAAGCAATTTCCTGCATAGCAAGACCTTTTTTCATGTCCTTTAAAAGAAAAAATATAATGGGAGTTTACCTGAATTAAGTAAGCACCTGTCTTAAGGTGAATGGATATACCTGTTAGTACCATTTTTATCGCACCTGCTTGTAGCAGGGTGCGATATAGGCGTCCGATTTTCCGTCCGTCCGTCCGTCCGTCTGTCAACATTTATGTCGACGTTCGACATTTATGTCAAAGTTAGTATTCTAATCAACTACAAGACTAAACAACCATCAAACCTTGCATGAAACATCTCCCTGACCTCCTGACTTTGCGACATAGGCGTCCGCTTTTCCGTATGTCTGTCCATTCGTCCGTCCGTCTGTCAACATTTATGTCGAAGTTCGACATTTATGTCAAAGTTAGTATTTTAATCCACTACAAGACTAAACAACCATCAAACCTTGCATGAAACATCTCCCTGACCTCCTGACTTTGCGACATAGGTGCCCACTTTTCCATTCGTCTGTCTGTTTGTCCGTCCGTCTGTCCGTCTGTTAACAGTTCTGTTATGTCGAAGTTCGACATTTATGTCAAAGTTCGTATATATATATATATGATCAACTACAAAACTAAACAACCATCAAACCTTTTATGAAACATCTCCCTGACCTCCCGACTTTGCGACATAGGTGCCCGCTTTTCCGTTCGTCTGTCCGTTCATCTGTCCGTCTGTCTGTTAACAGTTCTGTTATGTCGAAGTTCGACATTTACGTCGAAGTTAGTATTCTAATCAACTACAATTCTACAACAACCATCATACCTTGCATGACACATCTCCCTGACCTCCTGACTTGGCAGGTATGTTGACCCAGTGACCTTGACCTATATTTGCGCTCCATTGACTTTGACACAATTTACGTTGACGTTCCAGATCTTCTCAACTATAAGGCGTACAACTACCAAACCTTGCATAGTGCTTCTCCTAGATGTACTGACTTGGCATATACCTTGACCCGGTGACCTTGACCTATATTTTGCGCTCCACTGACTTTGATATATTTTGCGTCGACGTTCGATATCTCCTGGACTATAAGGCCTACAACCATCAAACCTTGCAAAGTGCTTCTTCTCAGTGTACTGACTTGGCAGATACCTTGACCTGGTGACCTTGACCTATATTTTGGCTGAAGTGACTTTGACATAATTTACGTCAATGTTCCAGATCTCCTCAGGTGTAAGACCTCTAGCCACCAAACCTTGCGTAGTGCTTCTCCTAGATGTACTGACTCGGCAGGTATCTTGACCCGGTGACCTTGACCTATATTTTGCGCTCCAGTGCCTTTTACACATTTTACGTCAACGTTCAATATCTTCTCAACTGTAAGGCCTACAACCATCAAACCTTGCATAGTGCTTCTCCTCAATGTACGGACTCTGCAGGTACCTTCACTGGGTGACCTTGACCTATATTTCGCGCTCCATTAACTTTTACACCTTTTATGTCACCCTTCCATATGTCCTCAACTGTAAGGCCTTCAACCACCAAACCTTATATAGCACTTCTTCTCGATGTACTGACTCGGCAGGTACCTTGACCTGGTGACCTTGACCTATATTGTGCACTCCAGTGACTGACACATTTTATGTTGATGTTCGGTATCTCCTCAAATATAAGACCTACAACCACTAAACCTTGCATAGTGCTTCACCTCATTGCACTGGCTTGGCAGGTACCTTGACCCGGTGACGTTGACCTATATTTGACACATTTTACGTTAATGTTTGATAACTCCTCAACTATAAGGCCTACAACCACCATACCTTGCATTGTGCTTCTCCTTGATGTACTGAATTAGCAAGTACGTTGACCCGTGACCTTGACCTATATTTCATGCTCCAGTGACTTTTACACATTTTACGTCAATGTTCCATTATCATTGGGCTGTATGATACGAAAAGTCAGTGCTGAAGATATAGCCATTAGAGGGAATGGGACTGGCCTGGAATATATGTGCCCCACTAGGCACTTTGTCTACATTTTTTTCAACCCAGTTTTCCAAGTAAGCACTGCTAAGAATGAAATAAACTTATTTAATAACCACGTTCTGATTGTGGCTCCTGTGACTTTTGCCCCAGCAGGTGCGATGACGCCTTCCGCGGAATTCTTGTATTACCTTCACCTGTATTTTGTGATTGAACGTGTCAGCCCTGACGTTTAGCTTCATTTCTGATTAACAGTATGACCTACTTTCTCCAAGCCTGGCATGCACTTCCAAACAGAAACTCAAAACACTACATTATCATTCTGTGACCCTAACCTTTATTTCACCGTCTAATGACTATTTTTTACATCAGTTACAGAATTTAGCTCCATTTTTCATTAGTCATATGACCTACATTCATCAAATCTGGTATACAGTTGAAGAGGGCAGTTCATAGCCATCAACTAGTATATTGAAATAGAAAACCAGGGCCCAGTTGTTCAAAGCTAACGACGTCGTTAGTTAACGATTCGTTAAAATTTACATCGAGTGATACGCAAATATTCTGAAATTTTTTGCTGAAAAAATGTGAGTAGCTTTTGCAGTGCAAAAGCTATTCACATTTTTTCAGCAAAAAATATCAGAATATTGTATATTAAATCCACTAAAACAGTTAACGAAATGACCCTTAACGAGCTCGTTAAGCTAACGACGCTTTGAACAACTGGGCCCTGGTTAAAACTAAATGGCAGTGATAATACTGTGTCAAAGTTTTTTGGTTTATTTTCTTATTTTACTTCATATCATTAATTTATTGTATAATTTCAAACTTATATTTGGTGCTTCCTTACAGGTGTTTAAGAGCCTTGACCTTGAACCATATGACCTTAGTGTTGACCTTCTGGATGTACATGCAGTAAGTTAATCCTTAAATCACTAGTCACAAAAGCAGCGGATCATGCTTTTTTTCTCAGATAATAAGGGCATGATTGACATTTCATCATGGGTGATTCATATAAAATGTCAAGCTCCATTTTCTCAGATTATTCACATGAAATGTCAAGCCTTATTATTATTTTTTTTTAAGTTAAAGTAAAACAAACATTTTTAGAATGATGACTGCCACAGTTTTAAATGGGATAAAAGTAATGAGATAACTACCCAAGTATTTGGACACATGCTCTTTTCTGTACTTACCCTAGGATTTGAAAAAAAAAAAAAAGCTCCAGGTATGCTGACACATCCATTTGTTTTTTTTTATTTCTCCATGAAATATGTTTTAGACTCATTAGAAGCACCTTGAGTAACACAGCATATGTTTTTGTAATGAATAAAGAAAAAATCAAATATTTTTTGGTTGAAAAAAGTGCCTTATCTGGAGCTATGAAAAAGTGTGTTTCACTCTTTGCTGTAGTATTTAAATAATGCAGACTCTTTTAGGAGCAGTTTTCTTGAATACTTTCAATATTCAGACAAACCTGCCTGAGTGAACCCTGCATCTGCATGGTTCACTCAGACAGGTTTTTCTGCATATTAAGGGTAGTTGGGGTCTATAAGTCGTGATGGAGGGCAAAGTCATCCATGTCTGGTATGGCAAAATCGAAAGTCTTATTATCCTGTGCAGACTGTTAAGAGTGTTTGCTGCACATGTATACTTATATCTGAACTTCATAAACTTCAATAGAGCTGCATCTTGGGAAATGGTGTCTTTGTGGCATATATGAACAGACATGATCCAAGTCAGACAGAGAAGCTGCACATTCTGATAGGGGCCTTTGCTGTACATTGATATTTTGTATTTCAGCCAAGTGTTTGGACAGATAGGCCTGAACAAACCATGCTCTTGTGTGCAAATTCTGTCTTTTTAGAGTAGATCCCAAGTTCAGAAGGGAGCTTAAACCAATTCTGAAGAATTGTCTCCCTTGACATATATCCAATTACTGTAAGGCGTTATTCTCAAAAGCTGATTGCATATAAATACTCTTCTTATATAAAGCTATGAGTCAGCCCATACCCTATAAACTCATTTTCTTATTGCAGGATCGCAACACTTTCCATCGCTTTGACAAGTTCAATGCCAAATACAATCCTATTGGGGAGAGCAGACTGAGGGAAATCTTCATTAAGACAGACAATTATGTAGGAGGAAAATATTTTGCTCATGTGATAAAGGTAAGTACATGTATTTTGTTGATCAAATTTGATATATTGAGATAAATTGTCTTGAAGGAGGGTGGTAATTTGGTTATAAACAAGTTCCAAAGGAACAAGGTTTAGCTGAATTATCCACTCTCCTGAGTGACAAAGTTTAACATATCAAGCAAACATGTTGATTATTTCATTTATTATGTACCAAAGCTCACCTCTACAAAAGTACATGCAGAACCATTGCACTAGCCTTGATGTTAGCATTGGTAAAGGCTTCGGTATTGGCACTGGCATCCATGCATATTCAGCCTTTAACCTTTACCACTCTCTGGGCATTTTCAGCAGACGACAGATTGATGATATTTTTCTTATTTTCCCAGAAAACAGGATTTGACATTTCTAAGGAGACAATTTGCATGAAATGTCAAATCCTGTCTCTGGGAAAAATAAGAAAAATATTTCAAAATGTTGTCTGCTGAAAAATTTACCCAGAGGGCTGAGCGTTAAAGACTTTAAGAGTGGTATTATCGAAACACTTGGCTGTAATTACTTCATATATGACATGTAAGTAGATATTGGTCCAAAGTTTTATGTAGTACCACCCTCACTCTTCCTATTATACTTCAAAAACCCAGGCTCCATAGTTGGTAGCATGTCTGACTGTAGATCCTGGGGATTGTGGGATGGGGTTGGGTCACAAGTTCCAGTTTGGCCACCTAACTTTCATTGACCTTTGTTCACTAATTTAAGAAGGGAAGTTGTCAGTTACTGGGAAACATTATGCAGAAAGTAATAGTGATTTGCTTAGGGGACTAAACTTGTACAGAAAAAAAAAGTGTGAGTAGGTTAACTGACCAGCTCAACATGATCTTAACAGTGTTGACTGAGCTGTAAAACTTCAATCAAATCAAAATGCAGACTTAAAATTTTCATATTAAGGTTAAATGTTTTTAGTTCTTAAAGATCAAAATCTCCTGAATGTTTAGATTTAGTTGAGTCTTGCATTGTTGTTATCTACTGACCCAAAGTTTTGTTTAGTGCAAGCCCCACCTCCCTCCTGACCTGGAGGTCAAGGTTACAGACAATTTTATGTTAAGTTTTCTGTTAAGTATTAAAAGATATTTGTCATACATTCCCAATTGTATCCCTGTCATTTGTGACAGATTTTATGTTCTGGCTTCAACTTGAATATGTTTTGGAATATTTTGAAACATACTCAATAGAATTGTGAAGTAGGTCAAAGTGCTGTGTGACGTACAAGACTGACAACTATGTCACTGTATTTGTCCAGTTAAATCCCCTTGCATTTTGACAAAATTGTGCTTTGTTGTAACTTGAATACACTTAGATAGCATACAGTAATGACAACTCTTGTCATACTTTCTTTCAGGTTGTCTTTCTTGTGCTTACTGACAAAAGCTTTTTTGGAAAGAAACTTACCTTTTGTGGGATTTCCACATCTCTTGTTTTGTTTCATTGTAGGAAGTAATGAATGACCTTGAAGAGAGCAAGTACCAGAATGCAGAATACCGTCTTTCCATATATGGCAGGTCACGTGATGAGTGGGACAAGCTTGCCAAATGGGCAGTAGACAATCATGTGTATTCAGACAATGTTAGATGGCTCATACAAATACCTAGATTATAGTGAGTATTGTCTCTACAAGGGTGACATTTAATAGCTATTAATATTCAGTGCTCCAGATAAGGCTCTTTTTTTTTCACCTGAAGAGTACTGATATTTTTCTTACTTCTGCATGAAAGCATATGTTGCATGTACTCATTAGAAGTGCCTCACAAAGGTGCTTTTAATGAGTACTCACAACATAGTTTTTATGGGGAAATAAGAAAAATAATTGATGGCTACCCCCTCTTATCTGTTGCTGTGGATATTGATATATGTATATATATAGAGAGAGAAAATTTTCCAATTTAGCTCTGATATTTCTTTTGTTTTGCCCTCAACACTCCTAAGATTGCCCTGTTTATGCCCAGATATCCTCAGTGAACTCTTATGTCATGAATGTTGGAAAGGTCCATTATACATCGAAAAGGATGTTTAAAAGAAATTGTCTTAATTGCTGTAAAACTTGGAATGCTGTGCAAAAAAATTGGCAGATGACATTTTGAAATGAAATTTTGAAATATTTTTTTCTTATTTTCCCCAGAAAAAGGCTCTGGCATTTCATAAAGATTTTCTCCTAATGCAGAGTGTCTCCATAGGGGACAATTGGAGACTGTCTGCATGTAATGTCAGAGCCTATTTCTGAGAAAAATAAGAAGAATATCATTAATGGTAAAGGCTAATTGCAATTGCTTAAGCTACTTTCAATTGGTAACATCATAGAAAACAGTGTAGAGTCTGATCATGTTTGCCAGCATCCTTTTTGTGTTATGTAATGGTGGTTAAGAACAGTAATTTTTGTTCAACATGGATTAGATTCCTCCATTAGGCTGAGTGGTTAGTGCTCCTGTGTCCTGTCATGAGATCCCAGGTTTGAATCTGCTTAGAGATGCAGTTCAGCTTATGACTTTCCGGCATTTCATTGCACAGAGCCTTTCATTATCAGCCTTTCATTATCATCATCTAGATATGATCTTAATAATGTTGAAAGAGACATAAAACACCCAGTCACCATTATCGTCATCATTGTTGTCATCATCATCATTATCACTATCATCATTGTCATCATTATTCCCGATTAATTTTAATTTCAGATTTTACTAGTTATAGTGTTTTTTTCTGTGTTTCAGTGATATATACAAGAACAACAAGCTGGTGAACAGCTTCCAAGATATACTAGAGAACATCTTCATGCCACTGTTTGAAGTGACAAATGATCCCTCCTCCCATCCGGAGCTGCATGCATTCCTGTTCCACGTATGTATATTATTTTTTAAGGACTTGAAGAAATTGTTACTTTGGAGGCAAAAAATTATTATAGCCCTGCTTTGAAAAAGTGGGGCTATACTGGATTTGACTTCTCCTTCTGTCATTCCTTCCAACCATCATTCCTTCTGTTCCTCATTCCATCCCTCCTCATCAGTAAATATTTTTGTTACACTTTTCTTAAGAACTGTAAAGGTTAGAAAGTTGAAACTTAGTATAAAAATCCCCAGTGGGTTGATGCATCCTGTATACCTGAATCAGGGGCAAGGGCCCATAACTCTTGGAGTTGCATCCCTTGATAGGTTTTACAATTTGCCACTAATGAAAAATTTTTGTCACTCTTTTCTCAAGAACTGTAAGGGTTACAAAGTTGAAACCTGGTACACACATGGACAGTGGGTTGATGTATTGTGTATAAAGGAATCAGGGCCCAAGGGCCCATAACTTCTTTAGTTAAATCCCGTGATAGGTTTTACAATTTGCCATAAATAAAAAATTGCAGATTAAAAACGGCTAAAATAGTTCAGATTGGATATCCAAGATGGCCACCAACTTGAAAACCTATTTTGAACTTCTCCATGACAGAAAGGTGAATTGACGTAAAACTTGGTAGGAAGTATCAGGGTGACTGGTAGATCAAAAATAGCTTAAATTTTTCCAACTTGAAATCCAAGATGGCCACCATCTTGAAAATGTATTTTGAGTTTCTTATCCTGAATGGAAAGGCCAGTTGACTGGATACATGGTATGAAGTATCAGAGCGACTTGTAGATAAGAAATAGGTAAAATCTTTGATCAGAAATGCAAGATGGCTGCCAACTTGAAAATCTGTTTTGAACTTCTTCTCCTGAACCAAAAGGCCAGTTGACTGGAGATGTGGTTGGAAGTACCAGGGTAGATTGTAAATAAAATGGGAAATCCTAGATGGTTGCCATCTTGAAAATTTATTTAGAAATTCTTCTCTTGCACTAAAAGGCCAACTGACTCGAAACTCCGGCCTCGGTGGCTCAGTTGGATGCGCCCTACGACTGGAGACCAGGAGGTTGCGGGTTCAACCCCCACCGAGGTCGGCAACATTCTTTCGTGGAGATTGATCATGAAATATTTTCTACGGTCATTCTCTCCCTTCCGCTGATTCAAGAAGGGCAGTTGTCAGTTTCTGGCGAAAGAATGTGCACAATACTGGTTAACCGCTTAGAGGACTAAGCCTGCCCAGTAAACGTGTGGTTAGGTAAACTGACCACGCTCGACATGACCCCATTGGGTTGACTGGTCCATAAAACCTCAACACAAACAAAGACTCTAAACGTGTCTGGTACTCAGGTGAGCCATACAGGGCCATCTCGGCCCTTTTGTTTACATAACAAATCTTGCTTTCTGGAAAAAAAAATAATTAAAAATTTTTTTTATGTAGCACGCAAAGAGCTAATTACAACATACATGTATTAATGTTGCACCCAGTACTTTTGTGGTGAAATAGGAAGACTATTTATCAGAATTTGTTACCTTTTAACAAGGGTAACAGCTATATTTGCCTGATGTTCTTATTTCTACTAGGTCTCTGGTATAGATTCAGTGGATGATGAATCAAAGACAGAACATCTCAAGTTTGATATAGATTCACCTTTGCCAGATAAATGGACCGCTACGGAAAATCCTTCCTACAGTTACTACATTTACTTCATGTATGCTAACCTGATGGTGCTGAATCATTTCAGAAGGTAAGCTTAGATTTAACCTTTACCAGTCTCTGGGCTAATCCAGCAAACGACAAATGAGTGATAGCGTAATAACCCTAAATGTTGGTACAGACAGGCCTGAACAAATGGTGTAGACCCAGATCAGACACTGCAGGATTCAAATCAGTTTCTGAATAACTATTACACCTACAATAATCTTATCTAGCAAACACTTTCTCCCTAACAAGGACAAAAAACAATGTGGCATCATTTTATGACTATGGCCTATTTCTCAGAGTCTTAAGGACTTTGCCATTTTTAGCTCACCGGGACTATGTCCCTGGAGAGCTTATGTTGTCACCCAGTCGTTGGCGTCTGCATCTGTTGGCGTCTGCATCTGTCGGCATCCGCATTAGCACAATGTTTAGATTTTCAAAGGTGTGCATAGTTTTTTGATTGTTTAAGGTACTGCTTTCATATTTGGCCTACACTTACCTTAGGGTAAGACCTTTCAATAGCATACACACCCATCCCTAAGTTAGACACTTTATATAGGTCAAGGTCAGTTCTTGCTTCGTCATTTACACCCATGTTCAAGTTCTGAATTTAAATTTGGAAAAGTGTACATAACTGCTGAAGTATTCAATATAGAGATTTAATATTTGGCCCACACCAGCCTTAGGGTTAGACCTTTCAAAAGCACACAACCCTGCCTCAGTTTGACCTTCTGCCTAGGTCAAGGTCAGTTCATACTTTGTCATTTAAACCCGTGTTCGAGTTCTGCATTTAAGTGTTTGTAACTGCTGAAGTATTCAAGATACCGCTTTAATATTTGGCCTACACCAATCTTCGGGTAAGACCTTTCAATAACACACACCCCTTCCTCAGTTTGACCTTCTGCCTTGGTCAAGGTCAGGTCATACTTTGTCATTTAAACCCATGTTTGAGTTCTGCATTGAAGTTTTGAAAAGTGTTCGTAATTGCTGAAGTATTCAAGATAACTCTTTAATATTTGGCCCACACCTACCTTACTTGCCTCAGTTTGACCTTCTGCCTAGGTCAAGGTCAGGTCATACTTTGTCATTTATAGCTGTGTTTAAGTTTTGAAAAGTGTACATGACTGCTGAAGTATGTAAGATATAGCTTTCATATTTCGTCCACACCAGCATAAAGGATTCAGCATGTAAGATATAGCTTTCCCATTTTGATCAAACCAACCTAAGGGAAGACATATACCCCATCCCTCAGTTTGACATTCTTACGACATCAAAGACAGCTAGGTCATACTCTGTCATTTACAGCTATGTTTAAGTTTAAGTTCTGCATTTAATCTTTAATATTTAAAGATTGTTTTCTTATCCAATCAGCCCTTTCTGGCAAGCTGCGTTGTCTTATGACAACTTTTGTTATGTCAACCCTGGCATTTAGCTCCTTTTCTGATTAACTGTAACATCAACAATCATCTAACATGTCAAATGCTTTCTCCCTTAACATTGATTCAGACACTGCAATGTCATTTTATGACCCTGACCTATATTTCATAGTTGAATGACTTTGTTATTTTTTGCAATTAGCTCCATTTTGCCATTAGTCCAAATGAAGGGTGATAGTTAATAATAATCAAAGCTCTTGATAAGGCACTTTTTTCAACTAAAAAGTATCTGAATTTTTCTTATTTCTCAACAAAAACATATGTTGGTACTCATTATAAGTGCCTCGGTGAGGCACTTCTAATGAATACCCACAACATATGTTTTCGTCTAGTAATACTATTTACCGGATACCCACTCTTATCTCGGCCTATGACAGTTATGCTAATGTTTCTCCAAAACTAGATGATTTCAATGTTTACCTACAAGGCATGGTTGGTGCAAAAGCAAAAAACTGGTTCCCTAAATTTTTGCTAAAATCGCCACTGTATCTGGAGCTATGACCCTCCTAATATTGTGTTTGACATCTATTATTTTCAGAGAGAGAGGGCTAAATTTAATTGTGTTACGGCCCCATTGTGGTGAAGCTGGCAATGTCACACATCTTGTAGCAGGATTTATGCTGGCAGAGAGCATAGCTCATGGGCTGGTACTTAGAAAAGTAAGTGTGCACCATATTTACCCTGAATATTGGGACAGACACACCTGAGCAACCTGTGTAGACCAGAGTAGTTACATCAGGGAGTTCAGCATGAATTTTTTAACCCTTCAAATGCCATGAAAACCTGCATCTGAAAATGTTGTCTGTTTATGTCGTCTACTGAATATTCTTGCAAATTTTTCAAACCTACTTTAGCATACAGGCAAACAGAGTGGACCCTAGAGGAGCAGTCTTTTCTGGGTACACACATTTTGCAAAAATGACTTCTAAAATCAAAAAGCAGATGGCAAAGCAGATGACGATTGTGTGATTGGCAGTTTAAGGGTTAACAGTGATACAGAATCAATTGTTCTAAATTTATCATATGTATTCTAAGGAATGACGGTGCCTGAATATTTAGGGTTACGGTTAATATTGGAACTACATATTTGTTTTAAAATGGCATATTTTTGGCTGGTTTTAGTAACAAATTGTACAAATTTCTTGACCAATGACCATAATCTAAAGAGGAGATGATACTACATAAATTGATAATCTAACCAAAATAATAACAAAATCCATGCATGGGTTATGAAGAGATGACTTAAAATATTAACTCAAACTTTTAACCAAAAGCTTTAATGTCAAATTTCTAAGCCTATGACCTGGAGTATCTAAAGTCAGTCCGGGTATCACTAAAATCCATGCAGGTGTTAAGGACATATGATTAAGAAAATGTAACCAAAAACTTTAAAATCTAATTCCTAATTCCGTGACCACAGTGTTGCAGAGTGTAGGGAGAAGGCACTATATGTGAGTAAGAATCAAAGCATCATAACTTGTCAGAATGATTTGGTAGAGCATCTGCCTTGAGGAGGGTATGTTATGGATTTGATCCCAGCAGGGTCATCCCTAAGACTTTCTAAATTGATACTAGCTGCTTAGCTAGGATGAAGAGCTAGAACTGATCGAACCAGTACCAGTACAATGTATCACATAAGTGTGATACTGTAATGGGATGGCGCTATACAAAGGCATTGTTAACAGTGATATTGAACCTCTGCTAATAAGTTGTTCTCAGTATCAATTGAACCCATGCAGAAGTATAAAGTACATATGACTTCTCAAAACATTTTGACCAAAACAGTTTATGTAAAGTTTCTAAGTCTGTATCTAGGACCTTGACTGGTCACCATGTGTGATTGGTAGGTAATTTATAACTCATTAGACCAGTAACTTAGGTCACTCCAATCAACAAGTAGTGAAATTAAAATGTTCAGTTTTAGGACATGTATGGCAAGGAGTTATGATGAATATGCTACTCATTAGAATTGCCTTCCAGATGTGATAATAGTGAGTACATGTAACAGATACTTTCATGGAGGGATTGGGGGTGGGAGTGGAATATTTTTTAAATAAAAACAACATTTCTTATCTTAAAGTTTTGTTCCTGAAGTGTAGAATATTTGTGACTTCATTCACAGGTTCAGTTAGGGCACTTTTTTCAACCAAAATATTTGGTATTTTTTTTCTTATTTCTTCACGAAAACATATATTATGGGTACTCAGTAGAAGCTCCTCACCAAACATGTTTTCATGGAGAAATAAAAAAAAATATAACTGGATACTTTACTTATTTATAGCTGTGTAATGCTTTCTTCAGGTTCCAGTGCTTCAGTACCTGTACTACCTTGCACAGATTGGGATCGCCATGTCGCCACTGAGTAACAACTCCCTCTTCCTTAATTACCACAGAAATCCGTTGCCAGAGTATTTTGCTAGGGGACTCAATGTATCCCTATCTACAGATGATCCATTACAGTTCCATTTTACTAAGGTATTTTCTGAACTAATTGAGAGATGTTGACTTGGTTTGCTGTATTGACTTGGTTTGCTGTGTCAGCCATAATCTACCTACTAATTGGTATTATCTAATCATAGTGATTGTCTTTCTTGTCGAATGAGTAAAATCTGTAATGAATAACATTATGTAGAAAGAAGATAAAAGTTATAGCCTCAGATGAGGCATTTTTCCTCCAAAAAAGTACTTAATGTTTTTTTTTTATTTCTTTGTAAACATGCAGCTAGCAGAAATGCTACTAATGAGTACCCACATTGTATGTTTTTGATGGAGAAATAAGAAAAATGTTTATGCGGAAACCCCTGCTTTCTGGAGCTTTATAAAAATGCTTTTATATTTTTTACAGTTTTGTAAAATACCTCAAGTACTTTCATACTGTCCCCTAGTCATTGGGCTCCCAAAATAGATGGGCTTACGTTGCCTGTACGACAGAACTACTAGTAACTTAAGGCAAGACTAGTTTGCCAAAGTGCTATTTTTTTTGCATGATAAGCAATCCCAATTAGTAACCACAAGATACAATTTGGTGCAGAGTAACAAGAATATCATAACTTTCAACCCATTTGTCACCTTCTCTGGAGCCAAGACACTGTAATGTTCATTCTTTTCTTATACTAAACTTTGAACAGGCCCATTTGACTTCTTTCTAAGGGGAAAACATTGCAGACCTTGACTAGCTGAGCAGTTTGATCTACTTCTGTATTGTTTTCTCAGACATTACTGTCTGAATATTTAGAATGAATTATAGCATTCAGAAAATTCAAAATGGCAGTGGCATGATAGTGATAGCAAGCAATTGTAAGGTACAATTCTTCTGCATAATAATATACTACCATATTACCCTAAGTATTTGGACGGATATTCCTAAGTGAACAGTGTAGACTCAGATCAGATACTGCAGAATGTGGCTTCTGATCTGGGTGTACACTGTTTTCCACTCAATCCAGTAGTTTTGTTTAAACGCATAAACAGGTAGTGAAATGGACTTTTTCAAAGATAAAGGCAAATATGGTAAGGAATTAAAGTGTCCAAATGCTTTGGGTAAATACAGGGTTGCGTGAAGTAGGTAGTTTGCTCTATCATATTTAACCCTACTCATGCTGAATAAATTAAGATGCCAAGCCCACTTCTAATTTCCAGCCAATCAGATTACTTGATCCAAGTTTTTGATAGAAATTCACATACCTAATGACAAACAGTGCAGATCCAGATCAGTTGGCTTCTTCAGAAGCCAACTGATCTGGATCTACACTGTTTGCTAAGACAGGGCATGACGTGATTAGCAAGAGAAGGGTTAATGTTCTTAGCCTTGTAGCCTTCATCAACTAGGTCTTTTTGGTCTCTGTGACCTGTACTACCATATCTACAGCCACAGTGTAAAAATACATTTACTGCTATTGTCTGTGACTATGAGTAATATTTTTGCTAAGTAGCAAAATTCATAAAGGTTGCCAGTGTAATGACAAGTTAGGAAGTTTCTGTATTATTTTTGCTCTAAAATATATCTCTCCAATACGACAAAGCATGAACTACATAAAATACGCTTATACAATTTAGCATAAAAAAGAAAGAGAAAAGTAAAGATGATCTTTACCCCTATGGTTTAGGTGATGGGATGGGGGTATCTTGATGGTCAGCTTGGTACCAATACTTGAACAAAAAGAGATGAGAAAGGGGCAAAATGCAGAGATTCAGATCATCCTGCACATGCACATGCACAAAGTCTTATACTGGCATTTTGCTCTCCATTTATATGTTCTGTAGTATCCAGTGATTCTATTAGTGTACAGTGAATGCCTTGATCAGACTGTGCAGATGTGCAAGCCGATTTGAGCCTTCACTGTCCCCATATGCTTGAAGGTACAGTTCTGCTTGGCACAGCCCATTTAGGGTCAGTGTTGGAAGGTGATTTGTTTGACAAAGTGCTAGTTATCTGCAAAACTCAATATTTCCTTTTTCTAGATGATTACTTCACCTTTCTAAGTTGATACCATTGATGCCAACTGGACTCTTCTACCTTAACTCTTTGGGCAGGGTCATTTCCTCAAGGGATGTCTGGTTTTTATTAGTATCATGTTTTGTAGAAATTTCTGTAGACCCTGATCAGATGCCATGTTTTGCAGCATCTGATTTGGGTTTACACTGTTTGCCAATGTCCCTTATATGGGACGCTAGACTTAAATGGGTTAATTCAGATTATTTTCAAGTGTCCCGATTTATTCAGAGGATTTATAGTTTACTGTTGGCTATTACATGAAAGTCCTCTTTATTTGCAGTCACTTTCAACTTCCCATAGTACTGATAATCAAAGCTCCAGATAAGGCATTTTTTTTTCAACCTAATCGTTTTGATATTTTTTATAGTTATCTATGAAAACATATGTTGTAGGTAGTCATTAGAAGCACCTCAGCGAGTACCTATAAGATGTTTTCATAAAGAAATAAGAAAAATGCTGTCTGGATACCCCTGCTACTCAAGAGCCAAGTTGCCATGTGACCTCACTTTCAGTACCAATAGAAAGCTTATACACATGTATATTGTATTCTGCCAATTCAGAAGGTGGAAACTAGATGGCAAAAAAAAAAATAAAACATAAAAACTTCCCCAGGCTTTAAGGCTTAGTTTAAAGTTTTTGTTGTTGTTTTTTTTGTTTTGTTTTGTTTTTGTTTTTTTTTTTTGTTTTTTTTTTTTTTGTTTTTTTTTTTTTTTTTCAGAAAAATTATTGGATATTGCATCAGTCATTTTCAGAGTAATTGCCTCCTTAATAACCCCAAGTATTTGGACAGACATGCCTGAGCAAACAATGTAGGTCCAGAATGTGGAGTCTGATCATGTCACAGTGTTTGCCACCCATCCAGCAATCCAGACACATCAGCAGGTAGACACAGACTTGTTCAAGTTTTAAGACAAGTATATTAAGCATTTAAGGTGTCTGAGTGCTTGGGCAAATCTTTGATGATGACAAATGTATGGTAACTGTGTTGTTTTCATTAGCCTTTACATGTGCTCTATGTGTCATTCTGCTTAATATACATGACCTGTGGCTGAGAAAATACACCTCATGACATGCATCTACTGGTATGAAGCAACTCACACCAGGCTCCATAGCACAGTTGGTAGCATATATGACTGCAGATCCAGGGGTCCTAAGTTGGAATTCCAGCTCAGCCTCATAACTTTCCTGGAAATTGATTCTGAATTCTAATTCTACAATCATTTTCCCTTACATTTTATTCAAGAAGGGCATCTATCAGTTACTGGCAAAAGTATGTGCACAACTATTTGTTAATTGCTTAACAAAGCTAAGGGTGAGCTATTGTGCTCACTTGCCATCCGTCGTCATCGTTCGTTGGGCAGACACCAAGCACATTCCGAGGTTAGCATCTCTGTAGAATTTCACATTATGAGGTTGATATCTGTTTATTTCATCATTGTGGGGATTAAATGGTGTTGTGGGGTTAAAACATTGGTGTTGTGGTGTTAAAAAAGATCAAAGAAAGATCAAAGGGATAAACTTATAATGTCTATCTCGTAAGTACATCCTTCCATCCACACCTTTGAACAACTTCTCCTCTTTAACCCCTGGGCCAATCTTCTTTAAACTTCATGAAGGGCCTTGTATTAAAGAGGGATTGAAAATTTGTAGAAATGGTCACGGTCCATTAATCGGGATGGCCGCCACACCCATATATGGTAAAAACACTTAAAAATCTTCTTCTTCAGAACCAAGAAAGCTTCAAGGCTGAATCGTGGTATATAACATCATGGTTTCAAGGTCTGCCAAGTTTGATCAAATGATGACCCTAGGTTGACCTTTGACCTTTTTTACGGCAAGGTCAAATTTGTGTTTCCATGCATTTGGATGGGGAAAATGTTGAAAAGTCATTTTCTCAAAACGTATTAAAGACTAATGGCTGAAACTTACAATAAATGATTAAAGTAGTAAATCATTTTAGTTATGATCAAAATTTTGTCCCCTGGGGGTTATCTGCCCTTGCCCCTCGGCAATATACATCTATAAAATTATGTAATTTTTAAATGTTTTTTGTTCTCTTAAACTGCTTGAGCAATTTTTAAGAGATTTCACATGGGGGCCTTCTGTCAAAAGGGTATTGCCAGTTTGCTCAAATGGTTCCGCCCCATGAAATAAGATCGCCGCCATGCCCATATATGGTAAGAACACTTAAAATCTTCTTCTCCAGAACCAAGAAAGCTTTGGGGCTGAATCTTGGTATATAGCATTGAGGACTCAAGGTCTACCAAGTTTTTTCAAATGATGACCGTAGGTTGACCTTTGACCTTTTAACGACAAGGTCAAATTTGCTTCTATACATTTGTATGGGGAAAATGTTGAAAAGTCATTTTCTCAAAATTTATTAAAGACCTCATTTATTTAAAATTTATTAAAGGCTGAAACTTACAATGTATGATTAAAGTAGTAAAACATTTTAGTTAAAATAAAAATTTTGTCCCCAGAGGTTATCTGCCCTTGCCCCTGTGCTATATACATGTATAAAATTGTGTAATTTTTCAATGTCTTCTCTGAAAACGTTTGAGCAATATTTACCAGATTTCACATGGGACCTTCTGTCAAAAGGGTATTGCTTTTTTAGCTCACCTGTCATGTAGTGACAAGGTGAGCTTTTGTGATCACATTTTGTTTGTTGTCCGTCATGTGTCCCTCTGTGTGTCCATGCATCCGTAAACAATTTCTTCAAACAACATCTCCTAAACCACTGATTGGATTTTTACCAAACTTCACAGGAATAATCCTTGGTTGATCCTATTTCAAATTTGTTCAAATGGTTCCAGTCCATTGCATATCTAGGTCACAGGAGCTAAGAATAGATCTTTTAACTGAAAACTTCAAAAATGTTCTTGTCAGAAACCACTGGACCGATTTCAATATACTTTTGCAGAAGTGTTCCTTTGGTGATCCTCTACCAAGAATTTTCAGCCATTATGATTCGTCAAAAATAATGGCCGCCAGAGGGCGGGCTTATTTTCTCTATATATTTATATAGAAAACTTTAAAAATCTTCTTGTCAGAAACCACTGGACAGATTTCAATATAAATTGGCAGAAATGTTTCCTTGATGACCCGCTACCAAGATTGTTCAAGCCATCATGATTTGTCAAAAAAACATGGCCACCAGGGGACAGGGCTTATTTTGCCTATGTATCTATGTAGAAACTTTAAAAATCTTCTTGTCAGAAACCACTGGACTGATTTCAATATAACTTGGCAGAAATGTCTCCTTGGTGACCCTCTACCAAGATTGTTCAAGCAATAGTGAGTCGTCAAAAAACATGGCTGGCAGGGGGTGGGGCTTATTTTCCTTATATATCTATATAGAAAACTTTAAAAATCTTCTTGTCAGAAACCACTGGACCGATTTCATTATAACTTGGCAGAAATGTTCCCTTGATGACCTTCTATCAAGATTCAGTTCAAGCCATCATGATGCATTAAAAAACGTGGCCGCTAGGGGGCAGGGCTATAAAATTTATATAAAAATCTCAGAGCAGTGAACTTGGCTGAAACTTCAACAGTAAGTATGCAAATCTGTTTGCTCAGGTGAGCAATATAGGACCATCATGGTCCCCTTGTTCTTTTAAATGGTTCCGTGCATTTGAACAAGATGGCCACCATGCCCATATATGGTAGAAACACTTAAATATCTTCGACTCCAGAACAAAGAAAGCTTTGGGACTGAATCTTTGTTTATAGCATCGAGGACTCAAGATCTACTAAGTTTGTTCAAATGATGACTGTAAGTGAACCCTTGACCTTTTTACGGCAAGGTCAAATTTGCGTCCCAATGCACTTGTATGAGGAAAATGTTGAAAAGTCATTTTCTGAGAATATATGAAAGAATAATGGCTGAAACTTACAATATGTGATTAAAATAGTAAAACATTCTGGTTATAATCTAAATTTTGTCCCTTGAGGGCTATCTGCCCTTGCCACTGAGCTAATTACATGTATAAAATTGTGTAATTTTTTAATGTCGTCTTCTCTGAAACTGTTTGAGCAATTTTCACCAGCTTTCACATGGGCCTCCTGTCAAAAGGATATTGCTAATTTGTTCAAATGGTTCCGCACAATTGAACAAGATGGCCATCAAGTCCATTTATGGTAAAAACTCTGAAAATCTTCTTCTCCAGAACCAAGAAAGCTTTGGGGCTGAATCTTGGTATTTTACATGGAGGACTCAAGCTCTACCAAGTTTCTTCAAATGATGATCATAGATTGACCTTTGACCTTTTTACGGCAAGGTCAAATTTGCGTCTCTATAGATTTGTATGGGGGGGAAAGTTGAAAAATCATTTTTATGCCCCCGCTATTTTCAATATAGTATTACTGCTGTCCGTACGGACATCCTTCCCATCCGTCAGTCCCGTCCGTCCGTCCCGTATGTAACAAAAATGGTTTCTGTTCGATACCTTTTGAAAAGATTAGTGTATTGGATTCAAATTTTGTACACAGGTATATAATCATAAAATGTAGGTCAAGTTTGATTTATGGTAAAATCCACCAATTATTATTGGAGTTATGGCCCTTTTTCAACTTTGAAAAATGGTTCGCATTTGATATCTTCTGAAAAGATTAGTGTATTGGATTCATATTTTATACACAGGTATATCATTATAAAACATAGGTCAAGTTCGATTTAGGGTAAAATCCGCCAATTATTTTAGGAGTTATGGCTCTTTTTCATTGAAAAATAGTTTCTGTTTGTTACCTTTAGTATATTGGATTCATATTTAATACACAGGCACATAATCATAAAATAGAGGTCAAATTCCATAGAGGGTAAAATCTGCCCATTATTATGGGAGTTATGGCCTTTTTTCATCATTGAAAAATGTTTTCCTTTCGATGGTTTTTTAAAGATTAGTGTATTGGATTCATATTTTATACACAGGTATCTAATCATAAAATATTGGTCAAGTTTTTTTTAGGGTAAAATCCGCCAATTATTATGAGAGTTATGGCCCTTTTTCAACTTCATTTTTTGCAAAATGCCTGTGTGCAGATGAGGATGGCCCCTGGGCAAGGGCATCTCTGTCATATTGACACATGTTTTCAATATGTATTTAAGACTGATGGCTGAAACTTACAATGTATTATTAAAGTAGTAAAATCAAAATTATTTGTCCTTGCTCCTGTGCTATATAAAAGCTTGAAATCTTTAAATGTCTTCTTCTCTAAAACCACTTGAGCAATTTGCACCAGATTTCACATGGGGGCCTTCTGTCGAAGGGATGTTGACACTTTGTTCAAATGGTTCTGCATCATTGAACAAGATGGCTGCCATGCCCAAATATGGTAAAAACATTTAAAAATCATCTTCCAGTACTAAGAAAGCTTTGAGGCTGAATCTTGGTATATAGCATTGGGGACTCAAGGTCTACCAAGTTTGTTAAAATGATGAGACTAGAATGACCTTTGACCATTTTATGATATGATCAAATTTGTGTGTGGCAATACTGGAAAACTGTTGCATGGCATTTGCAAATATACAGGTGAGCGAATTGTGACCCATGGGCCGCTTGTTTTAATTCTCATTGAAATTAAGGTGCTGCTAATGAATACCAACAATATATGAGTACGACAAAACCTACAATAAGACTTCTAATACCTCCGACATACGAAATATGTAGGGGTATATAGTTTTTGGTTTCCGTTCCTCCGTTCATTCATTAGTTTGGTTTTTGTTTGTTTGTTTGTGTGTTCGTACTTTAGTTTGCTCATAGAGTCAAAGTTTTTGCATTAAAGTTTATAAGACCTCATATTTTGAAGACTCTTTGATGGATTTCATTTATATTTGGCCTGATGGTAGATAGAGGTCTGAAGTTTTTTATCAGCAGCATCCCCACCCCGGGGGATGACCTTGGGGTCAAGGTCACTGAATTTTCATATAAAAATAAAAACTTTTGCATTTAAGTTTATATAGCTATATCATCAAGACCGAGGAATTTCATATACAATTGACACATTGGTAGATATAGGTCTAAAATTTTACTCAGCATGATCCACACCTGGTCACAGACTTAGAATTTTCATATAAAAGTAAAACCTTTTGCATTTAATTTATATAGCTATATCGTCAAGAACTTTTATTGAATTTCATTATCCCCTGAACAAAGGTTGAGGGGATATAGCTATCAGCAAGGAATCTGCTTGTCTGCCTGTCCATCTGTCCGTAGACGCATTATTTGTTTGTACTTTAATTTAGTCGTAGGGTCAAAGTTTTTACTTTAAGGTTTATAAGACCTTATATTATGAAAACCCTTCGATGGATTTCATTTATATTTGGCCTGATGGTAGATATAGGTCTAAAGTTTTTATCAGCACAGACCCTACCCGGGCGGATAACCTTAGGGTCAAGGTCATGGACTTAGGATTTTCATAAAAAAAATTTTGTGTTTAAGTTTATATAGCTATATTATCAAATCCTTTGAGGAATTTCATGTATATTTTACATGATGGTAGATATAGGTCTAGAGTTTTACTCAGCCTAATCCCCATCCCAGGGTATGACCTTGAGGTCAAGGTCATAGACTTAGATTTTTCATATAAAAGTAAAATTTTTTGCATTTAAGTTTATATAGCTATATCATCAAGAACTTTTGTTTCATTATACCCCAACCGATAGGTTTGGGGGATATAGCAATCAGCATGGAATCCATCTGTCCATCCATCCATCTGTCCATACACACATTATTGTGCACCTCATAACTCCTTTACCATTTAAGCTATTTTCATGAAACTTTGTCAAGTTGTAGAGGGCATTGGGTCGGGGTGTCAGGTATAAGAATGACAACTCATGACAGACCATAACTTCAAAACCCTTTAAGATATTTTCATGATACTTCACCAATATGTAGAAGACATTGAATAGGCATATCGCATTCAAGAATGACAGCTCTGACTCCATTCTGGAGTTATCTGCCTTTGTTATTTAAATCTTGTGTGAGCAATAACTCTAAAAACTCTCTAAGATATTTTTGTGATACTTTACCAATATGTAGAGGACATTGAGTAGGCATGTCACGTTAAAATTTTCATTAAAATTGAAAATTAAAATTTATATAGCTAAAATGTATATTATCAAGACCCTTTTGTTGGTTTCATTAATAATAAGGATGATGGTATATATAGGTCTAAAGTTTTTCTCAGCACCCATCTCCAAGCTGGGGCATGGCTTTTAAGTCACAGACTTTTGATACAAATGTCAAAGTTTTTGCTTATATTATAAAGACTGATTGATTTCGCTGGTATATGGTGATAGTTATAGAACTAACATTTTATTTAGCTCGATCCCTGCACCTGTGCCTGACCTTTGAGGTCAAGGTCAAGGACTTCACATAATATGTGATTAAATTCTTTCAATGTTATAACATAGAGCATACAACTGCCATCTCCAGAGTCAAAGCTACATACTTTGTGCTCTTTAAAAAGTGGCAGTGGCCTCGGTGGCTCAATTGGATGCGCTGTCCGACTGGAGGTCGCAGGTTCAACCCCCACCGAGGTCGGCAACAATCTTTCGTGGAGATTGATCATGAAATATTTTCTCCGGTCATTCTCTCCCTTCCGCTGATTGAAGAAGGGCAGTTGTCAGTTTCTGGCGAAAGAATGTGCACAATACTGGTTAACTGCTTAGAGGACTAAGCCTGTCCAGTAAATGTGTGGTTGGTAAACTGACCGCGCTGGACATGACCCCATTGGGTTGACTGGGCCTTAAAACCTCAACACAAACAAATAAAAAGTGGCAGTAGCTCTGGTAGGGGGTATAAGTGCCCCACTGGGCACTTTGTCTGGTGTGACTAGTGAAGACTCAGATCAGCATCCGCTTCCAGGCAATCTGATCAGAGTCTTCACTGATTGCATTTGCCTTCTATATCCTCCGGGCTTTCCAAAGAGGAATAAACAAAAACCTTTGCCATACTGGTACCTGGTGGATATACAGGCTGATCTGATTTTTGCTGATCACACAGGTCTTATTGTAGGTTTTGTTGTGCACTGGCCGATATGTTTTCATGGAGAAATAAGAAAGTTATTGATTCTTTTTAGCTTACCGGAGCATGGAGTGAGCTATTGTGGGCCATAAAACCTCAACACACAAACAAACAAAGTGAGCTATTGTGATTGCCCTATATCCGTCATCTGTCGTCCACAATTTGCTTCAAATGACATCTCCTCTGTAACTACTTGGTGGATTTCAACCAAAGTTGATAGGATTGTTTTTTTGGAGGTCTTCTACCAAAATGGCCATCAGAGCTAAAAATATAAAAAACCTAAACAATATCTCCTAGGCCAGTAGACCGATTTCAAAATAATTTCACAGAAATGTTCCTTGGGTGACCCTCTACCAAAATTGCTAAAATGGTTCCACTCCGCTGAACAAAATGGCCACCTCATCTCCTCCTTTGCCAGTAGCCCGATTTCAAAATAATTTCACAGAAATGTTCCTTGGGTGACCCTCTACCAAAATTATTAAAATGGTTCCGCTCCGCTGAACAAAATGGCCACCAGAGCTAAAAATAGAAAAACCTTTAAACGACATCTCCTCTAAGGCCAGTGGCCTGATTTCAAAATAATTTTACAGAAATGTTCCTTGGATGACCCTCTACCAAAATTGCTAAAATAGTTCTGCTCTACTGAACAAAATGGCCACCAGAGCTAAAATTAGAAAAAGCTTTAAACGACAGCTCCTCCTAGGCCAATGGCCTGATTTAAAATTTTCACAGAAATGTTCCATGGGTGACCCTCTACCAGAATTGCTAAAATGGTTCTGCTGCGCTAAACTAAAAGGCTGCCAAAGCTAAAAATAGAAAAAAAAACTTTAAACAACATCTCCTAGGCCAGTGGCCTGATTTCAATATAATTTCACAGAAATGTTCCTTGGGTGACCCTTTACCAAAATTGCTAAAATGGTTCCACTCTGCTTAACAAAATGGCCGCCAGAGCTAATCTTAGCTTAGGTGAGCAATCCAGGGCCATTATGGCCCCCTTGTTTACTTATCTAGAGCTATCCTGCTACAGTTTTGAGGATATATTTTTTTCTTGGCTTCAGAAACTAAGGAGATAAATGCTTATTGTTTTACAAAACTTTTGCACAGCGATAAAAAATGTCTATCCTAAAAAAAAAGAATACTGTTTTTCTTATTGCTCGCTAAAAGCATAAGAGAACTGCTTTGTGTACTTTGTTTACCCTGGTTTTCAGATACTCAGTCTTTTTCCTGGCTGTGTACCTTAAAAATCTGGTCAAAAGGTGGAGATTTTTACTACCAACCCATCCGGCTTCGCTGGCTCAGACGGATGCACATCCAGCTGGTGATCAGGAGGTCACAGGTTTGATCCCAGCTGGGTCAAGCAACATTTTTACGTGGAGATTGGTTATTAAATCTTTTCTATAGTCATTCTCCCTTCCACTGATTCAAGAAGGTCAGTCAACAGTTCTGGTGAAAGAATGTGCATAAGTACTGGTTAACCACTTAGAGGACTCAGCTTGCCCAGGAAAAGTGTGGTTAGGTAAACTGACCAACTCGACATGACCTTAATAGTGTTGACTGGGTGGTTAAACTGCAACCCAACCAATCTGCCTACAAAATTACTCAGAAAATCATAGCTACAGATAAGAGGGGGTGTCCACATAATATTTTTCTTATTTCTTAATGGATACATATGTTGTGGGTACTCATTAGAAGTGCCTCAGCAAGAGGCACTTCTAATGACTACCACAACATATGTTTTCATGGAGAAATAAGAAAGATATCAGCATTTTTTCTGATGAAGAAAAGGCCTTCTCTGTTGCTATGGAAAATTCAGACCCATCTAATAAACATGGTCTTCGGCCAAATTGTTATTTTCAGCAAGGTCCGGTGATGTCATGTGGAAAGCAAAGCACAGAAACAATGAAGACAATTCTGATGTAAAGATATTGCCAAACACAACTAAAATATTTCTTTTAGGACAATAAGTCAAACTAACAAAAAAAATGAGTACCTACAACATAGTATTTGTGGAGAATAAAAATATGGATATGTTATGGTTAAAGAAAAGGATTAAAAGCATTGTATGAGTTCTATGTATTATGGGGGTATATTTATTATTTTCTTAGCTTTATAAGCCTTGCAATAATTCTGATGTGATCCATATCATGCATAAATGTATTCTTTGGAACTGTCTCATCTCCACAGCCTTTGCAGCTAAGTATCCCCAGTCAGCATTCTACGTAAATCTATATCAGGGTAGCTGACGGGCCGATGACGGCCCGATGTAGATTTACGTCGAATGCTAGCTGGGTCTACTCTAGAACCATTTTAAAGATTTATATTGTATACAGTTTTTTTGTTGTTGTTTTTTTTGTTGTTGTAGTTGTTATTGTTTTTTATTAATCTCTTACCTCTTGATTAATTTGCTTGAATTCTTTAATGATGTCCCCAACCTATTGGAAGGGAGATATATTGATTTTGGTGTGGATCCTTTTGGTGTCGGCATTGGCGTGACACTTTCTTGACAGCACAATATCTTGTGAACCACTGGTTGGATATTTACCAAATTTTCATGGATATATAAATGGGACATGAGCATCAAGGCTTCAAATAGGGTGCTTTTTTTTACCCGAAAAGTATTGATATTTTCTTACTTCTCCACAAAAATATATGGTTGGTACTCATTTGAGGCCACTCACCAAGGTGCTTCTAATAAGTTCCCATAACATAAGAAAAATAAATATCAGGACCCAGTTGTTCAAAGCGTCGTTAGCTTAACGAGCTCGTTAAGGGTCATTTCGTTAACTGTTTTAGCGGATTCAATATACAATATTCTGATATTTTTTGCTGAAAAAATGTGAGTAGCTTTTGCACTGCAAAAGCTACTCACATTTTTTCAGCCAAAAATTTCAGCATATTTGCGTATCACTCGATGTAAATTTTAACGAATCGTTAACTAACGACATCGTTAGCTTTGAACAACTGGGCCCTGGATTACAGCTCCTAATATCTAGAGCTATGGGTTTACAGCAATAAACCAGATAAACATATGTGACAGCAGCATGGTTGGAGGCTGTCAAACACAGAACATAGCCTCAGCACATGAATCACATTGACATTGATCATATGATTAAACTTGTGTCGTAGCTCCAGATAAGAAGGAGATTCACATAAATTTTTTCTTCTCCTTATGGAAACATGGGGGTGGTCGGCTTTGGTGAAGATGTCCTGTATCTTATGTCACCGGGGCATCCAACTGATGTTGGCTTACAGTTGGGCAAGTCCTACTATCCTTGCAGCTTGTAAAGGTAAAGGTAGAAGGGGAATGTTTTTATTTCTTCTGTTTCTTCACTTTCATTCATTTTCCTTTCTCCCCTGGCCCTCTCTTTCATCTCCTCTACTGTCTCTTCTGTATCTCTTCTCCCTTTCTCTGGGAGACGACACAAAAGGACCCACAAGGGTTGACATGTCATTAAACCGCAACTCAATTGATCAAATAGGAGTTAGTTATCTCCCTTTCCAAAATTGCTTATATGCACAAATTTTCTCCCTTTCCAAAGTAGGATTCATGTATTTTGTTTGCCAAAAAAGTAAATGATGGTATAGAAGTTCTTGCTAATTGGGAACATTTACATTTAGGGGTAGTTAACCTTACCAGATAATGGGCAAATTCAGCAGCTGACATATTGATATTTGTCTTATTTTTTCCCAGAAAATGGGTTTTGATATTTCATGCAAATTGTCTCCCAAGAAGACAATTTGCATGAAATATAAAAGCCTATTTTCTGAGAAAAATTAGAAAAATATTTCAAAATGGTATCTGCTTAAACTTTTTACTCAGTAAGCCTTTAATATTTCAATAAAACTGCCTTATTCAGTGGACGTAATGGATAATCTTTAACTTAGAGGAGACAGTGCAGTCTTTGGTATGACACTTTGGCAGCTGTTTCTTTTAAAAAAAAATGTGCTTTATGCATGGACTTGTACTAGAAAAACCTATATTATGCCATAGACTTTAGTAAAGATATAGAGCAGTTTTCAGAGCTCCAGATATGAAGGTTATCCAGATAAATACTCCTCGTTTCTCAATGAAAACATTTTGTGGTCACTCATAAGAAGTGAATAAGTGAGTCCCTTCTGATGAGTCCCATGACACAAGTTTTCATGGAAAAATAAAATCCATTATTTTTTGGTTGGAAAAAAGGTGAGCTTATCTAGAGCTGTATAGATCAGGGCCTTCATTTTGTGCTGTTCACTGGTCCTGCTCAACCCCTATATACTCTGCCTTTGCAAACAGTGTAGATCCAGATCAGATGGTTTCTGAACAGATCTGGATCTACACTGTTTGTCATTAAGTATGTGAATTTATATCAACAAACTGGATCGAGTTATCTAATTGGCTGAAACATAGAAGTAGGCAAAGCATCTTAATTTATTTAACATGGCAAGGGTTAAATGCAGGAATATTGTGCTGCAAACAGAAAATATCTACATTGGTTTGTGAGGAAACTCAGCTGTTTGGGCCCTGTCAAGCTAAAAGCTGTCTTTGGCTTCAAGCATATTGCAAAATGTGCATATCTAGAGCATCCTGACAACCATGTAGGCTCACTGCTTTCCCTTGATACATACTGCAGTAACAAATGATTCAACAAGCAGATTATGAATGCTCTGATCACACTAATGAGTAAACACATATTTGGAGAAATTAGGGAAAAAAAATCTCAAGACTGCTTGTGGCATATAGTAGGTTTTCCCAGTTAATTGTCCTTGCAAATGCAAATCCCTGTCTGTCGGGCTTGACCAAGGTAAGTAAACTGTCGTTTCAACTTTTTTATTTGTTGATAGAAAGTCATTCAGAGCTCTAGACAAGTCAGTAAGAAGTATTTATTTTTAACTTATTTCTCTACGAAAACATATGGTTGGCGTACTTATTAGAAGTACCTCACTTTTCAGAGGTGTGCACCCACAACATCTGTTTTAATGGAAAAGTGAGAAAATTGTTTTTCTGGATATCTCTCTTACCTAGAGCTGAACTACTTTCAATTATGTATTTCTAGTGTGTGAATGTGTATCTAATGGTAGTTGTTAGACAAGAATGTTTACACATAGAGCCCTAATCGACACATATATAAAATTGCTATAAAAAGATAATAATATACAATTTAATGGTAGGACAAACAAACATTTGCACTATAGCAATCACAAGGTTGCTTGTGAATGAATTACTTGCCTGTTACAGTAATAGGCATTGAAAAAGCATGAAAAAGAAAGAACTTATAGTGACCATATATGGAAATGGTTTTGTTTGGCCTACTCGGTGATGTCAGTGCTGATTAGAGCTAATATATGTGAACCTCACTAATACATAATTTTTCATTGTTTAACATATTTACCACATGTATTCTGACAGATTGGCTTGCCTAAGCAAACAGTGCAGACACTATGAATGTTTGTCTAATGAGAGTTGTTAGAATGATCAGTTATAGAGCCCTCATGGACACATATAAAATTGCTATGAAAAGATAATAACATACAATTTAATGGTAGAACAAACAAATATTTGCACTATAGCAATCACAAGGTTGCTTGTGAATGAACTACTGGCCTGTTACAGTAATAGGCATTGAAAAAGCATGAAAAAGAAAGAAATTATAGCGACCGTACATGGAAATGGTTTTGTTTGGCCTACTCGGTGATGTCAGTGCTGATTAGTGCTACTATATGTGAACCTCACTAATACATAATTTTTCATTGTGTCTAACATATTTACCACATGTATTTTGACAGATTGGCCTGCCTAAGCAAACAGTGTAGACCTCATCATACACTACAAAATGTGGCATTTAAGCTAACGACGCTTTGAAAAACTGGGCCCAGTAGTTTTAAGATACATCAATATGTGTTGAGCAAGAGAAGCAAATTATTTCAATTTAGAGTAGACCCCTTTTCAGAAGGGGCTTGATGTGCTGGAAACAAACAAGAAGTTGTAAAACTTGTCTCCCTTTGAAAAATGACTGATAATCTACCAAGTTCATTGACCTCACTTCCCTTCAGGTAAATAAATTCATTGAGAAAAGCCCTTCAGTAAATTGTTCATGAAGATAGCGTTCAGTTTGATTTGTCTCTGCTGTAGGTCATGCAATTCTCTTCTGTCCAAAATTTTATGTTAGAAATGGTACCGATTATGTACTGTTTTTATTATACCCTCCCCAGTGTACATAATGTGCCAAGGGTGTATATAGTTTTTTTGTTCACCTATATGAAAGTACTGGTACAGCTATAGCAATCACCACTGGATCCAAGAAAAAAAATGTTCATTTTATTTTAATTTTGTATTACATCACATTATCATTTTTACAAATCTCTTGTAAAGGCACTTTTTTTCAGTCCAGAAGTATTGATATTTTTCTTATTTCTCCACAAAAACATATGTTGTAGTACTCATTAGAAGTGCCTCAGTGAGGCACTTCTAATGAGTACCCACAACTTATGTTTTTATGGAGAAGTAAGAAAAATATTAACCTGATACCCACAGTTATCTAGGCCTATGATTTTTTTTTTTTTTTTTTTTATCATTGAACCCTCTAGAAAATTTGAGAAAATCTTATAATTACATTGGAAAAGTTTGGTTTTTTTTGTTTTGTTTTTTTTAAATAGTGCTTGTTTTCCCTGTATAGGGTATAGGATGATTTACAGATTAGGGGTTATATAATTATGCTTATGTTCAATTCCCACTGGTGGCAAGATTTTTCTTTGTAAACTGGCCAGATGACTTTATGCAATGGTGAGGTTCCCATTTGTCCATGCATCCGTCTGTCTTTGCACCTGTTTGTACCTTATTACGTTATTTATTCCTGATGCAGGAAAGGTTTTAATCGGTTACTAAACTTCAATTTGTAAACTTTTGAAAGATTATCCTGATAACAAAATTAGTAAAACTTAAAGTCAGTAGTTCACTGATAGGGTAGAAAACATGTGGGATAAGGAGAAATAGCATGTTATTATGGTTTTCTCATTTTCATGCAATGTTTTACATAGAACTCTATCTCAGACACATTAAACTTGGTATTGTTTGGTAAGAGATTAAGTGTTTATTGAGACTTATTCAGCATTTGTGCAGTGTAATGACACATAATGATGGTCACATAATTATCCATGGTTCTCACTTTTTAGTTGGAATCATGGAAGTTGCAGGAGCAGTTATTCTAAGCATTTTTAATGCAGAAACAGTCTTTTACCTGCAAAGAAAATTATTGTACTGGTGGTGAAAATAGATAAGAAACAGATACTGTATTTTACAGTAAAGCGATTCAGGCCCATATGGGTATCTTGTTTACAACACAATTATGGCCCTTGGTTATTGTCAAAATTTTGTTTCAACTCAATCTATTGGGATCAGCCTCATTCACCGTTATGTGTCAATTTTTGCAAATTTACATCAGTTATGGCCCTTTCTTATGGTCAGAAGCATAGATACATCATTATAACCACCGCAGACTGTGTTGTGTGTGGGATACTGTTTTCATGTTGTCCATTCATCCAGTCAGTTTTGCTTTCTCAGCCAGTGTGTGGGGTGGAAAGGGGGTGGGGGAGGGGGGTTGAGTGGGGGGAATGGATGGGGCTGTAATAAGCACTGCTTATTGACATTTGTTGTTGTTTTTTTTCTTTTCCATGTATCTGTGTGCAAACTTATATACCATCAAACTTTTCTCTGGAACTACTGCACATAGGATCTTAAAATTGGGTTCAAATGTTGGGTATAACCCATCCTATTTGGGGAAAGTGAAAAGGCCTGCTCCTGCTTATTCTTCTATTTGTTTATCATTTTTTTCTTTCTCTCCAGTTGAATTGTTGATGGATTAGTGTCAGCTATGGGCATAGCTTCAGATAAGGTACTTCTTCAATCCAAATTACTGATATTTTTTTCTTATTTTTCCACAAAAGGTGTTTCGATTGAGTACCCACATATATATTTGTGGGGAAATAAGAAAAATAATATGTGGATATCCCTTCTTATGGCTGGGGTACATGTGACCCACTGGTCACCTTGTCTTGTTTTTTTATGTGGCAGTAAAATTGATTGTTTCAGGAACCATTGATGGAAGAATACAGTATAGCAGCTCAAGTGTGGAAACTGTCAACCTGTGATATGTGTGAGATAGCCAGAAATAGTGTACAGCAAAGTGGATTTCCACATGAGGTAGGTCAGTTGTAAATTATGCGTGAGATAGCCAGAATGGAGAATTAAGAAAAATATAAATGTTTTTCATTTGAATATAGTGCTTTATCTGGAGCTATGTGCCTTATTAGCTAACCTGAGCAGATATACTTAAGGTGAGCTATTGTGATTGGTCAGTGTCCATCATGCATCAAGCCATTACGAAAACACGCCTATTCAAATATATTGAAAATTTCATCACCAAAAAGTGAAAATATTCCGATAAAAACTTCTGATATTTTTCATATTTCTGCTCAAAACATAGATTGTGGGTACTCGTTAGAACCACCTCACCGAGGTGGTTCTAACGAGTACCCACAAGCTATGTTTTTGAGCAGAAATAAGAAAAATAATGTATACCCCTGTAAACCCCAGTTTTACTATATAAAAGTGGGGTATAAGGGGGTCAAAATTATATAGACATGTTTTCGTAATGGTTGTCCGTGGTGTGGCGTAAACAATATGCTTTAAATCACTACTCCTCCTACGCCCCTGAGTCAGTTGACTGGAAACCTTTTAGGAAGCATTTGGGCGATTTGTAGATCATAAGTAGCTAAAATTGTTCAAAGGAGATCTATGATGACCACCATTAAAGCTTTTGTCTGTTTCTTCTCCTGAACTGTAATGCCAGTTAACTCAAAACTTGGTAAGAAGTACCAGAGCAAACTGTAGGTGAAAAATAGCTAAAATCTTTCCAGTTGGAAATCAAAGATGGCCACTATTTTTGGCACTTTTCTGGAAACAAAAGGACAAATGACTAGAAACTTGGTAGGAAGTATTGGGCTACCGTGTAGATAAAAAATAGTTAAAATAGTTCAGATTAGAAATCCAAGATGGCCTCCACCTTCAAAACCAATTTTTCGCTTCTTCTCCTGAACCAAAATGCCAGTTGACTTGAAACTTGGAAGTATGAGGGCAATTTGTAGATGAAAAAGGGCATAAATCATTCTGATTGGAAATCCAAGATGACCGCCATGGCCCAATTTTGAAATATTTTGTGTTTTTTCTCCTGAACCAAAAGGCCAATTGACTAAAACATGGGTAGGAAGTATCAGGACAATTTATAGGTCAAAAATTACTATAATCATTCTGATCAGAAATCCAAGATGGCCACATTGGCTGCTATCTTGAAAATCTATTTTGTGCCTCTTCTCCTGAACCAAAAGGCCAATTGAATTAAAGATTTGCAGGAAGTATCAGGGCAACTTGGAGATAAATAAAAAATAGCAAAAATCGTTCCAATCTGAAATCCAAGAGGCTGCCATGGCCGAAATCTATTTTGTGCTTCTTCCCCTGAACCTAAAGACCATTTGATAAGAATCTTGGTAGGACGTATCGGGGCGACTTGTAAATCAAAACTAGCTGAAATTGTTCTGATCTGAAATCCAAGATAGCCACCATGTCTGCCATCTTGAAAAACCATTTTGCTCTTCTACTCCTGAATCAAAAGGTCAGCTGACTTGAAACTTGGTAGGAAGTATCAGGATGACTTGTGGATCAAAAATAGCTCAAATTGTACCATTGGAAATCCAAGATTGTCGGCACGCCATCTAGAAAATCTATTTTGAAATTCCTCTCCCAAACTGAAATACCAGTTTACTTGAAACTTGGTAGGAAGTTATCAGGGTGACTTGTAGAAAAAAAAAATAGCTAAGATTGTCCTGATTAGAGATTCAAGATGGCCACCAGATAGCTATCTTAAGGATCTATTTTGTACAGTAATTCTTCTCCTAATTGAAAGGACATTTGTCTGAATAAGATGTATCAGGGTGAATTGTAGATTAACAATAGCTAACATCATTTGGATCTGAAATCTAAGAGGGTTGCCATTACACCATATTGAAAATCTTTGAACTTCTTCTCCTGAACCCAAAGGCCAACTGACTCAAAACTTGGCAGGAAGCATCAGGATGAAGTGCAGATCAAAAATTGATAAAATTGTTCTGATCAGAAATCCAAGCTGGATTCCACAGTTGTCATCTTGAAAATGTATTTAAAAATTCAATAAGGCCAACTGACTCGAACCTTGGTATGAAGTGTTGCGGCCACTTGTAGATAAGATCTGTTTTGATTTTATTCTCCTTAACCAAACAAGGCCAATTGACTAGAAACTTGATTGGAAGTATCAAGGTGACTTGTAGATCAAAACTAGCTAAAAACATTCCAATAGGAAATCCAAGCTGGCCTGCGATCTTTAAGATCTATTTTGAATTTGTTCTCTTGAACCAAAAGGCCAACTGACTCAAATTTTTTCTTGTAGTCATTGAGCGATACAGGGCCATCTTGGACCACTCTAGACAAGAGGGGTATCAAAATAATACTTTTATTAATTTCTTATTTCTGAATGAAAATATATGTTATGGAGACTTATTAGAAGTGTATTTACATCGAGTGCCCACAACATGATTTGATGCAGAAATAGGAAACTATTAATGTGTTTTGGTTGAAAAATGAAACTGTTGATTATTTCACAGGTGAAACAGCATTGGTTAGGTCTTAACTATATGAAGGAAGGTGTTGTTGGCAACGATGTCACCAGGACCAATATTCCTGATATCAGAGCTGCATACAGATATGAGACACTCGTTGATGAACTGAAATGTATATGCCGTGGAGCGCTGTCACATGATCCCATGACATCATCGAAAAGTTCTGTTAAAGGCTAGATGAATCTGGTGCTAAAATGGAACAATATCAACTATATATAAATTGTGCTGTAAGAAATGATACTTTATGGCATAAATGCTGAAAGCACAGATTGTCTTGTGTATTTGTACAGGGGTGGCCAAATACTTCCATGATTATGGACGCAAATCCATATCTTACTTCTGGAGACATAGGAGCTATTCATTAGAATGCTGTAATGGGTATAAAGCTTTCATATCTTTTGCAAAAACAACATTGTCATTGATCTTAGAATCGGTTTGTAAAATTTACTAAGATTGTGTTGAGCTTGAAAATTAATGTTTTGAAAGTAAATCTTCAGATGTGAGAGGATATATCTAGGTCTTGCTTCAGATTTTCAGCACTTGAAAAGTTTGCTGGTTAAATGTCTCCGTTTCAAACAATATCACAATGTTACTTGCCTACACTGAAATTGTTAGGAGAAACCAACCCTATTGGAACAGTGTAGCTTATATGACATATCATATTTAAAAGCATTAACATTCAGATAGACAGGCTGAGCACACAGTATAGACCCAGATGATATGCTCCTGAATGCAACCTCTGATCAAGCTATACAATATTTACTGTATCAGACAGACATGCCTTTGCTGGCCTCAGTGGCTCAGTTGGATGTGTGTCCGACTGGTGATCAGGAGGTTGCAGGTTAAATCCCCTCCGGGTTGGCAACATTGTTTCATATAGATTTGATCATGAAATAAGAAGGGCAGTTGTCAGTTTATGGCGAAAGAATGTGCACAATACTGGTTAACTGCTTAGAAGACTAAGCCTGCCCAGTAAAAATGTGGTTAGATAAATTGACTGCGCTCGACATGACCCCATTGAGTTGACTGGGCCATAAAACCTCAACATAAACAAAACATACATGCCTAACCAAACAGTGTTGACTCAGATCAGATGCTTCAGATGGCATCTGATCAAGGACCATACTGTTTGCCACTCGTAGAACAGTCTTTAGACACATCAGCATGTAATAAAATGGACTTATTTAAATTTTAGGACTAGTTTGATATTAATTTAACCCATTTCAGTCTGGAAATCCCAAAAAGGGTGATTGGCAAACAGAGCAGATCCAGATTAGATGCAGCAGAACACAGCATCTGATCAGGGTCTCCACTGTTTGAAAAAATGTAGCCAGTTTTCTTTAGGAATACTTTAATCACGTAGCCTGACATACATAAAATTGAAATTTGACTCTTCCAGTACCTAGTGTTGGGAAAGTTTATTCAATCTGAAATGGGCTATGGTGTCTGAATGTTTAGGGTAAATATAGTAAGGCTACAAATCTAGTGGAGAAAATTTTATTAGCAGTATGAAGATGAGATAAACTCATATGAGACTCCTATGCTCCTGATGAGAAGATAGGGAGTTTAAACTCATATAATAGACTCCTATGCTCCTGATGAGAGGATAGGGGGTTTAAGCTCATATGATAGACTCCTATGCTCCTGATAAGAAGATAGGGGGTTTTAACTCATATGATAGACTCCTATGCTCCTGATGAGAAGATATGGGGTTTAAACTCATATAATAGACTCCTATGCTGCTGATGAGAGGATAGGGAGTTTAAACTCTTATGATAGACTCCTATGCTCCTGATGAGAGGATATGGGGTTTAAACTCATATAATAGACTCCTATGCTGCTGATGAGAGGATAGGGGGTTTAAACTCATATGATAGACTCCTATGCTCCTGATGAGAAGATAGGGGGTTAGACTCATATGATAGACTCCTATACTCTTGATGAGAGGATAGGGGGTTTAAACTCATATGATAGACTCCTATGCTCCTGATGAGAAGATATGGGGTTTAAACTCATATAATAGACTCCTATGCTGCTGATGAGAGGATAGGGGGTTTAAACTCTTATGATAGACTCCTATGCTCCTGATGAGAGGATATGGGGTTTAAACTCATATAATAGACTCCTATGCTGCTGATGAGAGGATAGGGGGTTTAAACTCATATGATAGACTCCTATGCTTCTGATGAGAAGATAGGGGGTTAGACTAATATGATAGACTCCTATGCTCTTGATGAGAGGATAGGGGGTTTAAACTCATATGATAGACTCCTATGCTCCTGATGAGAAGATATGGGGTTTAAACTCATATGATAGACTCCTATGCTCCTGATGAGAAGATAGGGGATTTAAACTCATATGATAGACTCCTATGCTCCTGATGAGAAGATATGGGGTTTAAACTCATATGATAGACTCCTATGCTCCTGATGAGAGGATAGGGGGTTTAAACTCATATGATAGACTCCTATGATCCTTATGAGAAGATATGGGGTTGAAATATCTTATTTCTCCAAGAAAACATATTGGTACTGACATTAATCTGAATTTCATATTAAAGAGGTAATTTTATTGAGTACCCACAGCATATTTTATTATGGAGAAAATAAGAATAGTACAAGCTGTAGATAAGAGTGCAGGGGTATCAAAATAAATATAATAAGTGCTAGTGCACAACAAAACCAACAAAATGGCAGGTGCACCCAGCAAAGATTCAGAATAGCCTGAGCATCCTCCCAGTCTGATCAGAGCTGTCACTGTGAGCTCACTGTGAACTCCATCATTCAGCATGTGGACAGCGACAACTCTGATTAGACTGGGCAGATGCCCAGGCTGATCTGAGTCTTTGCTTGGCTCACATGCCATTTTGTAGGTTGTCATGCTGGCTCATATGTACCTTATCATAGTTCCAAAGAAGAGGGTATCCATATTATTTTTCTTATTCCACCACAAAAACATATGTTGTGGGTACTCATAGAAGCCCCTTAATGAGGGGCTTCTGATGAGTACCCACAAAATATATTTTTGTGGAGAAATAAGAAAAAATATTTACATTTTGGCTGGAAAAAGTGCTGTATCTGGAGCTATGTTTATGACATGCAGTCTGGTCAGGGCCTCTATCAGAACAAAATGATGCTGCTTTCTTCATCTTCAGTTCAGGGTCAGTACCATTGGCCAGTCATCTAGCAGTTTTGCACTGGTCAATAAATAGTGAAACATACTGGTTCAAGTTTTCAAACATGTATGGTTCAGGAGTGAAGGTATGCTGGAATATGGTTCTTTACTTCTCGGGGCCATATGTGATATATGAAGTGTATGTTGTTGGGATATTGTGCTAGAAAATATATTGTGTGAAATGTATGTTGTTAGAAAACACAAATGTATATGGCGCCTTATGTGATTAATGAAGTGTATGTTGTTGAGATATTATGCTAGAAAACATATTGTGATATGACTTGTGTTTGTACAGTTTTGACAAAAGTATCTGTGATGCTGAAAATATATTTATGTTTTGTTTCAAAATAAAAAATAACTCTGCCATGTAAAAGATGCCATTGGGGCATTTGTGGTCAGACAAGGCCCATATCAGCTTGTGTATCCATAGTCTGGCCACAAGGTAATAAAACTTTTTTCATGCTCAACTCAGCTGAGCATGAAATTTGTTTTGCTTATAAATTTTAACATATTGACAATTTTTTAAAACTTCTTTCATACTCAGCTCAGCCTTTTTTGTAATGGCAATCTCATCAGGGCTTTTGCATGCTCAGCTGAGTAACGCATGAGAAAACGTTTTAATTGTTGGTATCTTAATTTTAGTGTGAAGTAAAATTTCATGCTCAGTTGAGTTGAGCATGAAGAAAGATTTATAAAGGCAGAGACTGATCAGGGCTTTTGCTGTCTACTTAATGATTCATTTGGTATTATTGCATAAAAAGCAGTGCCACACGCTATTAACAGCTGTGCATTAACCGGCGAAAAGCCGTGTATTAACAAAGCAATTCACATGCTGTTAATGCACGGCTACGCAACTTTCAATATGGTCATACTAGGGCCACAGATTTTGCAGCCGTTACGAGATGTGTACTGCTCGGCCCTAGAACGAGCATAGTCCGTGGAAATAACATTCGTGAGACATCAGTGAAAAGGCGAAACAAAATAGTGCAACAAATAACGCAAAATGTAGCAAATGTTTTCAGATTTAATGCAATAATAGCGATCAAACATGGTTTTTCAATGCATTAAGATTTGCCAGGTCCCTTGGGAGGTGTTGAAAACCACGGCCTTTGGCCTCGGTTTTCAACACCTCCCACGGGACGTGGCGAATTGGTCATATTGACTAGCACCAAAGAACCAGATAGGACATGGTGAATGTGCATGCTGATTTGGGCTCTCACTTTCGAGAGGGTATTGGTACACTTTTAGGGCAGAAAGCTCTGTCAACACAGATTCTGCTTGCTTCTGAAAAAAGGTCTATTTTAAAAGGAAAGAATTTGCTCCTCTTGGTGCAAATTCTTTCTTTTTAAAGTAGATAATGTACAGGAAAGCAAACCGGATACCACAAAAGTTGTCGCTCTTGTATAAAATGGCAGAAATCTACCAAGTGTAACCAGTTCCCCTAAATAACATAAGCCCCTAAGATATTTTTTTTGAAGATAGCATGGCTGAAATTAAAACTGAAATGAAAGACCAATCAGTTTTAAACTTGGTAGGAAGCATTGGGGTGACTTTTAGATCAGAAATGAATAAAATTGTTCTGATCGGAAATCCAAGATGGCTGCAATGACAATTTACTTAAAACTAGGTAGTAATCCTCTGAGTGACTTGTTTAACAAAAATAGATAAAATTGTTCTAAAGGAAATCCAAGATGGCTGCCATTTTGAAAGTCTGTTTTTCGCGTTTCCATAACTGAAAAGCCAATTGACTTGAAACTTGGTAGGAGGCATTAGGGTGCCTTTTAGATAAAAAAAAAATAGCTAAAATAATTCCGATTGGCAATCCAAGATGGCTACCATTACAGTCATCTTAAAAATTTAAACCTGAGTTAATTGACAGGAAAATTTAAGACCTGTTTGCTCGAAAAAGTAAGAAAAATGTTAAACTCTTCAATTGGCTAATTTTGTGATAAACACTCTAAAAGTTGATGTATGTACAGTCGTAAAGTTTAAATGTAAAATGTCTGTGTTAATATTTTGTTGGAATGTGATATGTGTATGTATGTACCTAGAAATAGTGATTGATTTAAATGTGGGAAAGGAAGGTGTCATGTAGAGACTATGTAATTATGAACTGTTTCATGCATAAAGGGACAACAAAGAACTGGATTCGCAAGCACCTCAGTGCATTTTCAGTTGGCGTTTGGTTTTCATCACACCTGCATAGGGACCCAGTAATCTGTCTATCAATCCACATTTGCACCAACCCTAAAGTTCATTTCTTGATAACTATCATACCTACAGTCATCTTATCTGGCAGGCACTTTCTCCATAGCATGGACTCAAACAGTTCTGTATTCCATGATCTAATGCCTTTGTCATTTTCCAATGTCAGTTCTAACACACCTCCCCCATGTAGTGAATGGTAAGAAAGCATATTTGTGCAACAATTCTTTGGGTGGAACAGTGTGATGTGAAGAGCTGCCATTTTATGACATCGTCAAATTTTTCTAATGTCTCATGTCGTATCCTTGAATTAGATGGTACAACATGGTTTTCATGCATGAGATACAAATACAAAAAAATAATGAATTACATGCGATACAGTCAAAAGACTTGGCGGGAGTCTTTTCAACATTGGTGAATACTAGGGAGAATTTGAAGGAAAGAAATGAGGTTTCTCTGATTTTTTAGTGTGCAAGAATTGAATTAGATCAATTCTAGTGCTTGAATTGCTGAGTAGTAATTCACTCTTTGGAGGTTAGTTGAAAGAAAATAAATCTCTCGAGCTTTGCCCTTGTGATTTGATCTGCTTTACAACTGACTTCCAAGCAGTAAACTATTACTTGACAATTCAGTGCTAGAGCTGATCTGTTTCTTAAGCCTAGAGTTTAGCTCCATTTCTTTTAACCTGTAACCACTACAAACATCTACCAGTAATATATGTCCAGACATACCTGGAGTTCTGGTATAAGATCTGCCATGCATGCAGCTAGCCAGGTATCTGAAAGGGGGCCTACTGATGTGGATGTTGCCCCTGTACTGTATGTTAATCAAAAATAGGATGATGATGATGACAATGATGATGCTTTCTCATAAAATGAACTCAAACACTGCAATCTGTATTTCATGATCAAATGACTGTTATTTTATTTGTCAGTGTTTAGGTCCATTACTATCATCAAACCTGGCACACACTTCCTCTCTAGCAAGGACTCAAATGCTGTCATTATTTTATGATACCGACCTATAATTTATTTCATGGTCTAACAACATTTTTTTGCATTGACCCTAACATTTAGCTCCATTTTTGATTAACCAACCATATGACCTACAGTCATTACACATGGTATAGATATCCTCCCTTCCTCCCTTACAGGGATTCAAACATTTTGATATCAGTTTGTGACCTTGACCTACATACATGTACCAAGGTTTCATTGACTCATTCTTGACACGAATTTTCATTATGAATTTATAGCACTGGCAGGTGCCAGCAGTTGTGATGCAACCTTCTGCAGAATTTTTGTTGCAGCGAGGAATTAAATGCTTGTGTTATGCTATGTAGAATCTACCAGGAACAGTGATGACTCATATTAGACAGCGTGAAAGTACAGGCTGAACTGGTTTTTGCTATTCAATCAACATTTACTGTGAGTTTTGTATGCTTGATATAGCTTGTACATATCTCCAGATTAGATGCATATCCAGATATTTTTTTTTTTCTTATTTCTCCATGAAAACATACATTGTAGGTACTCATTAGAAGTGCTTCACTGAGGTGCATCCTATGAGTATCCACAATGTATGTTTTGGGAAACGAGAAAAATATCAACAGTTTTTGGTTGAAGTCTCGTTATCTCGAATTTCAAGGGACTCTCTGAAATACTTTGAGATATCCGTACCTAGACATATGAGATTTGTAGAATTGAGGAAAAAATAATTTGATTAACCATATGTAATTGGACAAAGTTAGAGATATATTGAAAATATTGTGGAAAAGAGGAGAAATTGCTCCTTAGGAGCAATTTCTCCTCTTTTCCACAATATTCTATACCTGTTGTTACATTTTCCTGTTTAGGCAGGGACCAGATTTTCACTTTGAGATAAGTGGTTATTTGAGATAAGAGAGGTCGAGATAACGAGAGTCAAATGTAGTGTCTTATCTGGAGCTATATGATATTGGAGACAAGCAGCTGATGTAGTAAAGAAGTAGCAGTTGTGTATCCAGAATGTACCAAAGAACAAAGATACACAGTAAACGTCCTAAAATTTCATACACCAAAGTTTAAAATTTCATACACCAAAGTTTAAAATTTCATACACCAAAGTTTCTGATAAAAAGGAATATACAACCAGTGCAGACCCAGATCCAACTGCTGAAGGAGTCCGGTGCAGTCTGATCAGGGTCCACACTGTTTGCCATTCCATTATACATGCTCAGAAAGAATTGCATAAAATGCCAAATTTAGTCCAAAAGTATGGAATAAACCATGAAGTTGTAGGACCTTTACAGTATTTATATTTATTCATTTTTAATTCTATTTAAATTTTGTTAAGGATTTGTTTTTTATTTAACTCTTGTTACAGTTATTTGATATTTTGTTAAGACTGAACCTTTGGTTTGTGCTCCAGCCTTCAAATTATGAGGTCCCAGGTTTGAATCTCACTGAAGATGGGGCCAGCCTCAGTGGCTCAGTTGGATGCGCATCCGACTGGAGACCAGGAGGTCACAGGTTTGACCCCCGTTGAGGTCGGGCAACATTTTTTCGTCGAGATTGATCATGAAATATTTTCTACGGTCATCCTCTACCTTACGCTGATTCAAGAAGGGCCGTTATCAGTTTCTGGTGAAAGAATATGCACAATACTGGTTAACCGCTTCTCCCTTCTGCTGATTCAATAAGGGCAGCTGTCAGTTTCTGGTGAAAGAATGCGCACAATACTGGTTAACCACTTAGAGGACTTAGCCTGCCCAGTAAGTGTGGTTAGGTAAACTGACTGTGCTCGACATGACCCCATTGGGTTGACTGGGCCGTAAAACCTCAACACAAACAAAAACTGGAGATGGAGTTCAACTCATGACTGTATGACACTTCATTGCTCAGAGCCTTTCATTAACACCCTTCCTTCATCATCTCAAATATTTTATATGATGTAGAAAGGGATGTAAAACATGTAATCATCACCACCTTTGCTATACATCTTGTATAAAACACTTTTGCAAACAGTGTAGATCCAGATGAGATGGCTCGTAATGAGCCATCTCATCTGGATCAACACTGTTTGATATTCTATTAGTGATTTTTGACTGAAACCCTTATTTGCAACAATGGATGTGCACAAATTCAGATAGAAGAGTCTATTTTAGAAACTCAGGGGTGATAGGGGTTAAGTTTTAATCCAGGATATCAAGAATTTGAGCTCAGCTTTAGACAAAAAATACAGTCAAACTTTGTTAACCTTTGTCAAGCTGAACAAATTAAGATGCGTACTTCTAATTGCCAGTTATTAAGCATTATTGATCCATATTGTTGAGCCAAATTCATATACTGAAGGAGAAACAGTGAAGAAATGGATAGGAGAGTTGACTCTTAATCTTTTAGGTTTCTCACTGCTGTAGTTAGAGCCTCACTTGGGACACATGTAGGAAAACCAAGTTATGTTTACGGATGGTCAGGTGTTTTTCTTACCCCAGGCTCTCCGGTATTCAACCACCTTTGATGAACAATCAGCTCAATATAAGTGAAATAATCTTGAAAGGGCCATAAAACCCAAATCAAAAAAAAAAAAGAAAAAAAGCTGGAGCATCTGATCTCAGTCTTCACTGTTTGCTCTGGCCTCTCTGGCACAATACTTAGGGTTATTATGGTATCATACAGCAAAAGCCTTGAACAGGTTACAGTCTGGTCAGCCTAAGCGGCTAAAAACTTGTAATAATTTATCCAGAATATACCAAAGATTAATCTTTAGATGTGTTTTTATTCTTTTTTATTATCTTAACACTCATGTTATATGTAAACTCTTAATGTGCCACTGGCAGATGGCATTCTGATTTCTAATTGTTATATGATTTTTTCAAGGAAATTAGGCTTGAAATTTTACAAGAAATGTAAATCCATTATTTTCTCATAAAAATACAGATAAAATGTTGTTTGGGGAAAAAAGTGATATTTTTATTTATTTTCTTTTTCAGAGAAAATAGGAATTGACATTTCATATGAATTGTATTTTCAGTAGACAGTTCATATGGCATGTTTATTAGTTTTATTTCCTCTGAAAAATATGAAACAAATTGCCATCAGCTGACATCAATCTGCTCTCGAATGGGAAGTCAGATTAAGCTGAAACTTAGTAGGAGGCATTGGGGAGACATGGAGATTCAGAACTGCTAAATTTGTTCCATTCCAAGATCCAAGCTGGCCTCCACTATGGCTATCTTAAAATTCTTCAAACGACATCTCCCAAACCTTAATCTGGATTGAGATATTATCTGAGGTGGCCCCAAGGTGGTCATCTGGCCATCTTGAAAATTTCCAAACATTGTCTGCTCCAGAATGGTAAGTCAGATTGAGCCAAAACTTGGTGGGAGGCATTGGGGCAACATGGAGATTCAGAATTGCAAAAAAGGCACAGCAGCCATCTTGAAGATCTATTGTTAGCTCACCTTGAGCTTTGCTCCAGGGCAGCCTATGCCATGGGCTATTGACCATGGTCTGTCCTTCATGCGTTTGTCCTTCAGTAACTTTTCACATTTTTGACATCTCCATCAGAACCGTATCCATGATGGTCACCATGGAGGCCATCTTGAAAGTCTTCAATTGTTATCTGTTCCCGAACAGTGTCAGATGGAGCGGAAACTTGGTGGAAGGCAGCCATTTTGAAAATCTTCGAATCACATCTCCTCCCAAACAGCAAGTCAGATTGAGCCGAAACTTGATGGGAAACATCAGGGTGACATTAAGATTCAGAACCGCTAAATCATTCAGCTCCAGTATCCAAGATGACGGCCATGGTGGCAATCTTGAAACTCTTCAACAACATCAGATTCTGGATTGCTAAAGACAGTCTGATCTGATAGCCATGATGGCCACCATGGCACAATGTAACATATCAGCCTAATCCAGATGAGCGATTTAAGAGGGCCTCTAGTTTGATTTAGGGTCACATTTTTAACTCATCAGGTGCTATATTTGAAGTTAAAAATAAGTAATTTCTACACTTGTTTATCATTACAAAAGCTTCTCTGTGTAATCAATGAATCTCTCAAACATGAAAATTTTGATGTTTAGTATGCTGGGTATAAATTTCAGCAGATAACAATTTGAAATATTTTTTCTTATTTTTCCTAGAAAATAGGCTTTGACATTTTGTGCAAATTGTCTCCTTAGGAATCCCTGTATTTTTGTGAGGAAGAAAAGGGGATTGGCATTTCATGTAAAATGTTGAGTCTTATTTCTGAGGAAAAATACAGTTGACTCTCTCGTTATCTCGAATTCCAAGGGACTCTCTGAAATACTTCGAGATATCCGTACCTCGACATATCAGATTTGCAGAATTGAATTCGAACAACCACATTTAACAAGTATATAATGTAATTCGACTCTGGAAGTAAGAGATGTTTTGTAAATATTGTGGAAAAGAGGAGAAATTGCTCCTTAGGAGCAATTTCTCCTCTTTTCCACTATTTTTTTTTACCTGTTGTTAGACTTTCATGTTTAGGCAGGGACCAGATTTTCACTTCGAGATATTCGAGATAAGTGAGGTCGAGATAACGAGAGTCGACTGTACCATCAGTTTGACATCTGCTGAATTAACCCGTAAATTGATAACGGTTAATTAATTGGGTATACAATGTATATTGGTTCATAAAACATACATAAGAAGTCCAAAACTAGTCAGATTCTTATTACAATAAATGAATTAGTAGATCTGGCCAAAAATACATCTTCCACACAAAGTGTACTTGCTGCAATGATTTTTTCTTACTGGGGTACCCTTACTCTGAGAATGTACTACAGTCTAACCTAATTATCTCGAACTCGCTTATTTCAAATTACCGCTTATCTCGAAGGGAAAATCTGGTCCCTGTTTTAACATAAAACTATGACAATAGGTAACAAAATAATGTGGAAAAGAGGAGAAATTGCTCCTAAGGAGCAATTTCTCCTCTTTTCCACATTATTTTATATATATATTTCTAACTTCAGGGGTCAAATTACATATTCATTTGTTAAATGTGGTTGCTCAATTTATTGTTTTCCTCACTCTCTCAACTCTGATATGTCGAGGTACGGATATCTCGAAGTGTTTCAGTGAGTCCCTTGGAATTCGAGATAATGAGAGTCGACTTTACATATAACGTATAGAAATGCCAGGTACATTTTATGGTACACAAAGAAGTTTAAAGATAGTCAGCTGAAAACCATAATATGGGCTATTCCATGCAAAAAATGACTTCGGGCATATGGGAGACAGCTAAGGCCCTGATTAGCCTGCACATCTGTGCATTCTGAACAGGGCATTCACTGTCTGGTCATCACGAAAACATGCCTATATAATTTTGACCCCCGAAAACCCCATTTTTATATAGTAAAACAGGGGTTTACAGGGGTTTACAGGGGTATACATTATCTTTCTTATTTCTGCTCAAAACATAGATTGTGGGTACTCGTTAGAACCGCCTGAGCAGAAACATGAAAAATATCATAGTTTTTATCTGAAAATTTTCAGTTTTTGGAGGTGAAATTTTCTGTATTTTTGCAATAGGCATGTTTTCGTAATGTAACAGGCTCATTGGATGCTACAAAATGTATAAATGGAGAGCAAAGGACGGATAATACTTTGCACATGCACAGAATGATCTGAATCTGCGCATTTTGCCCGTGTTTGAAGGCACATTTTGCATGGGGCGACCCAGTTTAAACATATAACATTATAGGCTGTAACATTCTTGAAACATGAAAAAATGGTGATCATTGTTGAAAAATAGTACCTAAAATTATTTTGATGATATTGTGATTGTTGCCGAGGAATTGTGAAGAAATAAAACAATGTGCAAAATGCTATTTTTGTTATTTATTTGAACTATTTATAAATGGAAAGATTTTTTTTTATTGAAAACTACACTCTCGTGTCAAGAATTTCCCTGTACTGTAGATCAAAGAGACATGCAGAATACAGTAATGGTGAATATAGTAATTCCATAGCCATGTGAATTTCCTCATAATTTCTAATCCCCAACCTACCACCCGGTCCCAATTCCCTATTTTTATGCCCTGCCACATGATAGTGGCAGGGGATTATGGTTTCATGTTGGTCAGCCATGTGTCCATCTGTCTCTGTCAAATGTCTGTCATATTGTCTGTCCATCCGTATTTTCGATTCCTGATAACGTTTTCACCAAACTTGGTATGTACATTATGATATTGTGGAGATCTGATTTGGAATTGCTAATAGGCAAATTTTAAAAAAAATTATGACAGAGTTATCTGCCTGTGACACGATATTGGCAGAGTATTATCGTTTAATATTTTTATTACTCTATTAGGTAGGGGATTTGTCTTGTGAATTCTGAATAAAGCATTTTTCTTTAAGATAGTGTAATTGAAGAAGAGCACAATTTATTTAGAATTCCTTATAAGAGCTGTGCGTGGGGCAGCTTATTTTGGACATTGCTTTCGGTCTTGCCTTGCCATGACAGTTTTCATTATTGGTTGCTCTGGCAACTGAAAGCACCTGTACACCTATAATGACTCCTTTACACTTAAAAATTCATAATAGATAAATGACAGGTTCTCTGAAAACAAATACATTTGACAATACTCATCTTTGGATATCCTGTACTTTGTGGAATTTATGCTCATCTGCTGTTTTGATCTTTTGCCGTGACAGCAGTTAGTATAAGATAATAAACATTCCTACGAGGCTCGTGCAAAAATTTGTGTCACTAATAGGCTTCCTTGGTTTTATCCCAGGTATATTTTAAAATGCTTCACTGCACTTGAATGGTGTTTTGAATAGCTAACCATACCCGTTTATTTCGTGCAAATTGCTTTCCAAATGACCGAGATATTTCAAATTGAAATGGATGCAGTCATATACACAGACCAATTTACTTGTTACAATGGAACATGGACCAGAAGACTGAAATTCGTAGCTATATTAAATGCCGCATTAAGCTTAATATAGATTCAAAGCAGATATTTAATGAATTGTGTGGTATATATGGACCTCAGACTATGTCAATGCGCACAGTTTTTAGGTGGGTTAAAGCTTTTAAAGCTGGGAAATTTTCTGTTGAAGATGATACCCGTCCTGGGAGGCATAAAACCTCTGTTACCAAGGCTAACATCGCTTCTATAAAGATTGTGGTCGAACAGGATGCGCGATTGTCTGTCAAAGATATAGCTAGTTGTACTGGTATATCAGAAGGCAGTGTGCAAGTGTGCAAACAATTCTGAAACTTGGACCTGAGAAAAGTTTGCGCTAGGTGGGTACTTCATTTGCTCACTGAGGAGCAAAAGACACAACGCCTTAAATGTGCCCGGGAACTTTTGAAAACATACAAAGGCTGTAATAGTCGGGTTATTTCTAACTTGCTAACAGGTGATGAAACCTGGGTGCACATGTTTGAGCCACAAAGAAGGACTGGTAATAAGCAATGGAAGCGAAAAGATCAAAAACGCCCATGTATTGCCAAGAGAACCATAAGTTCGAAAAAGATGTACGCAGTTTTCTTTAATTCAAGTGGGCCAGTCGTTCAAGTGCCTTGTCTATCTGGTCATACAGTCACTGGCCGATTCTACAAGAACTCTGTACTGAAGAAAGTGAAAGAGTTTAGCAATAAGAAACAACCAAGCAAAGGATGGTCTGGAGTCCACCTTTTACATGACAACGCCTCCTCTCATAAGTGTGAGGTTGTTAAGTCTTTTTTGGCTTCTGAAAAGGTGAAAGCTTTAAACCATCTACCTTATTCACCTGACCTGAGTCCCTGTGACTTCTTTTTATTTCCAAGGCTTAAGAAAAGGCTTTCTGGAAATAAGTATACGTCTAGAAGTTCTCTTGGAAGCGTTGTTTATAAGTGTCTCCAACAGATACAAAAAGAAGACTATTTATCTGCTTTTCGCGACTGGGTAAAAAGGTTACAAAAATGTGTTTCAGTAAAGGGGGATACTTTGAAGGTTTGTAATAAAATATGTTTGATAAAACGTAGCACTGAAATAATCCGAACCCAGTGACAAAACTTTTTGCATGACCCTCGTATGACAATTTTGAGATTGCTTGAGTGATTATATTGAAAGTAAGAATAGATGCTTAGCTAGGAGATAATGTCCTATATTTGCCCTTTTTAAGGGGTGGTTGGGTGTGGCCAAGGACGTAAATAATACAAGGATTTGCAACTTGTTCTCCGCGTAATAGAAAGAACCAACACACCTCGTGATACCCCGAGAAACCGCGAGAGACGTTCGAGAACCGATAGCGTCACTTGCCGCCATCTTGTTTTTTTCTTCGCCAAGAAATATTTGTTGATGAAATACTATCGTATGATCGTTACTGTTAAAAACTGTTGCCTTCAATAGATTTTATTTAATCAACTGTGTCCGTTTATGTCATGAATTAGTCAAAACAACATCGTTTTACCAACAAAAACGGGTTTCATCATGTAGACTGGAGCATGAATTTTTAGCAGATTTCAAGTAAGTTTTATATAACTTCTTACTTTATGTAGCGAATTTAAGGGAACGAAATAGGTCCTTGAATGTCTCAAGTTTACTAACTACCCAGTTATTTTTGCACATCTGCCGAACCAACTGAGAAAGAAGACCGTCGTTGAACAGTGCTGTACACATTGAGTGATGAAAGACTGATGCGAGTTTTCCAAATCATTGCCCTTTTGTAGCACGAAAAACATTTCAGTTTTCTGCGTTTTCTGTCTGACACTATAATTTTTAGTTAAAATTATATCTGATCCTGTGTTGGCCAGCATTTTAAAGTGCTAAATCGGCCAAACCATGCATTAAACGTGTGTTGTATTTCATATACCCTCACCCGTTATATGCACTGGAACCACTGGTTGTTGCCAAGGCATTACCCATTTTGTAACGCAAAAAACATTTCAGTTTTCTAAATTTTCTGTCAGATATTATTACTGTTAGTTACAGTTATACCTGAACCTGTGTTGGCCCGCATTTCAAGCCCTGTATCATCCTAAAATATGTAATATTTATGAGTTTATATGTTTATTCCAAACGCCCTCCCATTGTTTGTTATGGAATAGTTGACGGGGCATTGCCCATTTTGTAACACATAAAACTTTTCAGTTTTCTGATTTTTATGTCAGATATTATTATTATTAGTTAAAATTATATCTTATCCTGTGTTTGCCAGCATTTCAGGTCTTAAATCATCATAGAACAGGTGAAAATGTTTATTTCATTCACCCTACCCATTATTTGTTATGGAACACAGTTGTAGGGCATTGCCAGTTTTGTAACTCCAAAAACACTGTCAGACCCGCATCTGATTAACGGTCGCCTCGATATAAGTGAAATAATCTTGAAAGAAACGTAAAACCCCGAATGAATAAATTAAAAAAAATCAAGTATCATTGAGATTCTGATGCTGATCGGGACAGAAAATAATCGAAATGAAAACACCTGACAGATTTTTACCGGCAGCTGTGAATCTTCGATGTCTTTCGCCTCTTGAAAATCGCCGACGTTTACAAATTCATTTCTCCTTTTTATCAATTAAATAATATGAATGACGCCTTGTAAAAAAAAAAAAGAAAGATTATGTTTATTTATGCTGTGAGAGAAAACAATCAAGAAAAAAAAAAGGTAATGTTTATTAATGCTGTGAGAGAAAACAATCAAGAATTACGGTCGTGGTTGTTCGCTCTTTCGAGTGATACCGGCGATAGCGTACCTGTGTTGTCTTGGTAACGAAAGTCTCGCGCGGCTCTCGCGACCGTAGGACTCTTAACACAGGGACGCACGAGATATTGCGGAATTTCGTTTAGTTGCGAATCTTGTAATTTTATACGTCTTTGGGTGTGGCCAATGTGTCGTGTATCGTATGTCACCGGAGCGTCCAACTCATACTGGCTTGCAGTTGGACAAGGCATGCTATCCTGAAGCAGGTAAGGGTAGACGGGGGAATGTTTTTGTTTCTTCACTTTCATTCCTGTTCCTGTTTCTTCCTTGTCCCTATCTTTCATTTTCTCTACTATTTCTCCTCTCTCTATTCTCTCTCTCTCTGGGAGACGACACAAAATGACTAACGAGGGTTGATATTTCGTTAAACTCCAATACAATTTGCCCTTCTTTTATGGCGGGGTGGTGTGGGGAGCATATAGTATCATTCATACTCGTATGTATGTCCCGTACGAAAATGGCTTCCGTTTGATATCTTTTGTAAATATTAGTGTATTGTATTCATATTTATACACAGGTATATACTCGTAATCAAAATATAGGTCGAGTTTTCTTTGGGTAAATGAGAGTTATGGCTCTTTTTCAACTTCGAAAAATGGTGTGTGTTTTTTTTTTCGATATATTTTGAAAAGATTAGTGTATTGGATTCATAAATTTATACACAGGTATATAATCGTAAAATATAGGTCAAGTTTGATTAAGGGTAAAATCCATCAATTATTATGGGAGTTATGGCCTTTTTGCGACATCAAAAAAATGGTTTCCGTTCGAAAATCGTTTGAAAGTATAAGTGTATTGGTCTCATATTTTATACACCGGTATATAATCATAAACTATAGGTCAAGTTCGATTTAGAGTAAAATCCACCAATTATTATGCGACTTATGACCCTTTTTTAACTTCATTCTTTTTTTCCAAAATGCTTACATCCGGTTGAGGATGGTCCCTGGGTGGGAGGTTCTGTGTCGTATTGACACATTTCTAGTTTTATTTTGCATAATCCTATATCCTGTAATGTTAAGCAAATTTGACTTCATGTCCTATGATGATGTCAATGTAGTGGTGAGGAGATATAGGGTAGGTGGGTTGGGATTCGCAGGGAGAGGGTACACAGCGCTTGTCTGGGTAAAGACATTTGTCAGGTCTCAAACATTTTGTTGTCAAATAAAGGGATTGCCACATGCAGAGTTCTTTGTTAACCCTTACATTGCTAACCACAACTATAGCAGATGGCATTTTGATTTTCTTTCACTTTTTTAGAGCAGATATAGCTTGTGATCCACATGAAACGTTACAGAAAATCTAAATGGTTGCCTTTGAAAACAAAGAACAGATTACCGTTATAAAATGGGAGTCTCGGCGGTATTATTTAGACTCTTCGTAAATAGTAATGACGTTAGCAACACTGCTTACGCCTACCTTCGTATGCATGAGCAGAACTCTATTTTCAAAGCTGCCACAATGGGCCCAATGATCCCAAAGAAAATGAAAATAATATCTGCACTATATAAGCACGGGGAGACGTTCTACGACCGCCACATGGCACTAACACCAGCTAATCAACGGTTTCCTGTGACAAATATTTACAAAAGAATGTGCTTGGTTACTTTGCGTAGCACTTTAAAGGTTACTATACCAATCTGACCATAAGTTAGTCTGACGTTCCTAACCTATGCTGTTCTGCATATTTAGCAAATCAATTCATTGACACATGTCAGCTAGGCGCCATAGATGAGTGGTTAGAGTGTTGATTGTGATGTTAAAAGTTGCGGGCTCAAACTAATTTTAGATCATCATTACGAAAACATGCCTATTCAAATATAAAGAAATTTTTACCACCAAAAACTGAGCCAGCCTCGGTGGCTCAGTTGGACGCGTCATCCGACTGGAGACCAGGAGGTCACGGGTTCAACCCCCGCCGAGGTCGGCAACATTCTTTCGTGGAGATTGATCAGGAAATATTTTCTACGGTCATTCTCTCCCTTCCGCTGATTCAAGAGGGCAGTTGTCAATTCTGGCGAAAGAATGTGCACAATACTGGTTAACCGTTTAGAGGACTAAGCCTGCCCAGTAAACGTGTGGTTAGGTAAACTGACCGCACTCGACATGACCCCATTGGGTTGACTGGGCTGTAAAACCTCAACACAAACAAACAAACAAAACCAAAACTGAAAATTTTCTGATAAAAAAAAAAAACGATATTTTTAGCTCAACTGAGCAAAAGCTCAGGGTGAGCTATTGTGATCACCCTCTGTCCGTCGTCGTCCGTCGTCAACAATAAGTTTGTTAACTCTGTAGAGGTCACAGTTTTGACTCAGTTTTGATGAAACTTGCTCAGAATGTTTGCCTCTATGAAATCTAGGTCAGGTTTGATACTGGGTCACTTGGAGTCAAAAAACTAGGTCACCAAGCCAGATCAAAGGAAAACCTTGTTAACACTCTAGAGGTCACAGTTTTGCAGCAATCATTATGGATCTTGCTCAAAATGTTTGTCTTGATGATTTCTAGGTCAAGTTCGAAACTGGGTGACTGGGTCAAAAACTAGATGACCAGGTCTAATGAAAGGAAAACCTTGATAACACTCCAGAGATAACATTTTTGAAGTAATTATCATAGCGCTCAAAATGTTTATCTCGCTGATTACTAGGTCGTTTGAAACTGGGCCACCTGGGGTAAAAAACTAGGTTACCAGGTAAAATCAAAGGAAAACCTTGTTAACACTCTAGCAGTCAAATTTTTGAAGCAATCAATATGAATCTTGCTCAAAATATTTGTCTTGATGATTTCTAGGTCAAGTACAAAGCTGGGTCACTTGGGTTCAAAAACTAGGTCACTGGGCCAAATCAAAGGAAAACCTTGTTAGCACTCTAGAGGTCACATTTTCCAAGCAATCATAATGCATCTTGCTCAAAATGTTTGTCTTGATGGTTTCTAGGTCAAGTTTGAAACTGGGTCACTTGGGTTAAAAAACTAGGTCACAGGGCCAAATCAAAGGAAAACCTTGTTAACATTCTGCAATCTTGATAAAAATGTTTGTCTTGATGATTTCTAGGTCAAGTTCAAAACTGGATCACTTGGAGTCAAAATCTAGGTCACCAGGCCAAGTCAACGGAAAACCATGTTAACACTCTAGTGGTCACAGTTTTGAAGCTATCATCATGAATATTGCTCAAGATGTTTGACTTGATGATTTTTAGGTCGTTCAAAACTGGGTTACTTGGGGTAAAAAATAGGTCATCGTGCCAAATAAAGGAAGACATTGTTAACACGCTAGAGGTCCCATTTCGAAGCAGTCATCATTCATCTTGCTCAAAATGTTTATCTTGATGATTTCTAGGTGAAGTTTGGAACTGTGTCACTTATGACCTATATTTCACGGTCCAGTGACTTTCTTATTACTATTATTATTATTTATTTATTTTTTATTTATTTATTTTTTTTTTTGGTCAGTTTCTCAGTCACTATTTGTCCAACAGAGTGCTATTTGGTACTTGTGAAGTGTTTGTGTTTAGGTAAAGTTCTCAGTAACTATTGCTCCTACAGCCAGTGATACTTAGCACATGCATCCATATTTGACCTTCACCTCTATTTCACAGTCCATTAGACATGCTACCTTGTCTTACTTGTTAATATAATCATCATGAATTATGGTCAGAATGTGTGCCTTGTTCAGTTCTAGGTCAGGGTCTCAATATGCTATGATACTCAGGTGAGCGTAACAGGGCCATCATGGCCCTCTTCATATTTCTGCTCGATACACAGCTTGTGGGTACTCGTTACAACCGCCGTGTCGAGGCGGTTCTAAAGGGTACCCACAATCTATGTTTTTGAGCAGAAATAAAAGAAATAATGTATACCCCTGTAAACCCCAGTTTTACTATATAAAAGTGGGGTTTAAGGGGGTCAGTATTATAAAGGCATGTTTTCATGATAATGGGCTGAAAACACCTGTCTGTTCACACAGAGGATGCGGCTCTACCTTTCATTTGGTATTGCACAAGACATGGTCTCCTGCTACCTACTCAGAACAGACTAATCTGTGAACAGTTTAACTTGGTCTATGCTGATTACTCAGGCATGGACATATTCAAATTTTAAAACATATCGTATGGAGTTAATGTGTCTAAAATGAAGAGGAAAACTGCATCAGAAAGGAAAAAATTTGCACAGCAAACTGAACAACCCAATCAAATGAAACAATACTTGACTTCAAGCACTGGCATCATTTCTCGTATTTTCAGTCTCGTAAATTCGTACAAACTTGGGAGGAATTGATACACTTTTTGCTCCGCTTCTGAAAAGGGGTCTACTCTAGTCCTGAAAATAAATTCAGGGGAGCAAATTCTTTCCTTTTAGAAGAGACCGCATTTTAGAATGGATTGCCAACAGGAAGTCATAAAAGCTGTCTTCCTTGTGAAATGAGAGAACATCTGCCAAGTGTATCCAGTCCCCTTAAATAAGCTAAATGATCATGTCAAGATTATGAAAGTTCATCTGAATTTAATGCTTACGTTCAAAAGCGTCAATAAATTTCAAACGCTCTGCTGAATAAATTAAGATGTCACGCCCAGTTCAAGTTTTCAGCCAATCAGATTACTTGATCCCCATTGTTGCTACAAATTCACAGACTTAGTGGCAAACAGTGCAGATCCAGATCAGGCGTATCCGGGCTCAACAAGATCATAGTTAAATGTTTTTTGGTGAATATTAGCAAATACAGAATCGAGTAAAAATCTTCAAAGTGCCAAAAGTATGAAGGGTTTTTATTAGAGTATGTTTCGCTGTAGGTTTTTATACAAGAAATCGATACTGCAAAAACAGTACAACATGTGTGTGTGTGTGTGTGTGTGTGTGTGTGTGTGTGTGTGTGTGTGTGTGTGTGTGTGTGTGTGTGTGTGTTTAAATACAAGAATGGTTGGGAAGTTAGGGTTGGGTACAATTGCTTGTACGTTCAGTTTTGTTTTTGTTTGCATCTGCATTAGCATGGGCGAATTAGGCATGCAAGTTTGCGTCCATTCGTTCGTGTACTGACGTACACCCTAGTGTCCACCTTAAATAAGATCTACAAATTTTAAAGCTTTACAGTTACTTTCATTTCACTGTTTTAACAAAGGTGACAACTCTAGTTCGTTTAGTGCTTGTTTTCACATTCAGTACTCAGCGCGACATAAATTTCAACGAAGTTCTGTATTTTTTAACACATTGTTTCGGGCTCTCTTGTGTTCCTTATCAAGAGAAAATGGTGAATAACACATTGAAGTGATGTTGTGCGCTGTACAACGCAGAACACAAAAGAAGCAGTACTAACATGCAAGTTGAATGTTAGCAAGTATCTACTCATCTCACTCTTAACCCCTGTCATGCTAAATAAATTAAGATTCTACACCCATTTCTAACTGTCAGCCAATCAGATTACTTAATCCAGGTTGTCGATACAAATTTACATACAGTCGAATCTCGTTATCTTGAATTCCAAGGGACTCACTGAAATACTTCGAGATATCCGTACCTCGACATATCAGATTTGCAGAACTGAGGAAAAAATAATTCGACAAATTTAACAAATGTATGTAATTGGACTTGAAGTTAGAGATATAGTGAAAATATTGTGGAATTGCTCCTTTACCAAAATATTTTTTACCTGTTGTTAAATTTTCATGTTTAGGCAGGGACACGATTTTCACTTCGAGATAAGCGCTTATTCGAAATAAGCGAAGTCGAGATAACGAGAGTCAACTGTATTTAATGGTAAACAGCGCAGATTCAGAAGCCAACTGATCTGGATCTCCACTGTTTTCGAAAGCATGTCATATCCGGGTTCAGCAGGACAAGGCTTCAGTTATTTTTGCGTCCATATTACATTTCCAGTATTTGTATTGCACTGTTTAATTCTATGAATTATGCCAATGAAACGGTTTCTTTTTCTTTTTCTATATATTCCAGCAGCTGGTTATCAGGTTACAATTATGTAAAGTGAAAGCCGGCTATCAGGAGACTTTAAATTCTGCTCTAATATATAAAGAAAAGTAATTGAGAAAGCCTATATCCAACATTGGTCATTAGATAATTGCATAAATCTGAAAACAAAAATAAAATATATATTAGAGCTATTATAAAGAAGAAACAATACTAACATAGAAGTGGTTTATTAGAAAAAAATGTAACTGGTTGCCAGGAGACCTCGCCAAAAAATGAGCTGAGCCTCGGAGAGGCGCTTTTATTGAGTATCCACAATACATGTTTTCATGGAGAAATAAAAAAAATCAAAATCTCGTCTGCTGAAAAGTTTACCCAGAGCGCTAAGCGTTAAACAAAGATCTATTTCAATGTACTACCTGTTGATGTATATAGAAATTGTTGGAATAGTGGCAGAAAGTGTCGACTCTGCTCAGACGATAAGTGCTTCCGCAGCTGACCATGACTCCGATCCACATACATAGGATATTTATGCAATTCTTTTTTTACTGAAAGTATAAACATGGGTATTCTATTTAGGCGTTTTCCCACTGTCCACTTAATAATCTCTCTCTCTCTCTCTCTCTCTCTCTCTCTCTCTCTCTCTCTCTCTCTCTCTCTCTCTCTCTCACGTGTTTCTCAGTACAGTTTTAGCTAGTGCTTCTATGAGTACGATCACCCCAGTAAGCATTTTTTATAAATCTATAGCGGGCCGTTATCGGCCCGTCAGGGTAGCTGACGGGCCGATAACGGCCCGCTATAGATTTCTAAAGAATGCTAGCTGGGACTGTATGAGCCAGCGCAAGACAAAGCCTACCGTAAGACTTGTGCGACCAACGAAGACAGGTCAGCTGCGCATCCGCACAGTCTTCGCTGATCGCATATCATTTCTACAACCTCCGAGCTATCAAAGAGGGATAAATAAGAACCCTTGTCATACTGCGCAGATGTACAGGCTTATCTGAGTCTTTGCTGGTCACACAGGTCCTATTGTAGGTTTTGTCGTGCGCTGGTCATATGTTTTTTTGTGGAGAAAGAAAGAGCAATATCTCTTTGGATACCCTTCTTATCTGGAACTATGCCTAGCGGGCACACAAAGTTGGAACAACGTCGATTCAACGTAGTCAACCTTTTAACGTTGACAACTTTTCGACGTTGTGTGCCCTTGTGAAAACAACGTCGATTCAACGTTGATTCAACGTATTGACGTTGAATCGACGTTGTTTCAACGTTGTGTGCCCACTGGGATGAATGAATGACCTTTTTGATGGCATTCATGCTTTTTAGGCCTTACAATAAACAAACTGTTGCCAGAATGATTTTTTTTTCTCCCAGGCTGATGCATTGATCAAAACTGGAATCCGATCACATATGTCGACATGAAATTTGTCCCTAAGTCATCTTAGAAAGATATATAAATATGATGGGCAATTTGGATTTCTAACACTGCTTCTGTATTTGTGGCAAGCGTAAAGGAGAAACAGCAAACATGAAAGTAGCACTTATATTGTGTTTGGTGGTTCTGTTGGGAACAATATCAACCGATGGTAAGTCTTTCTTTCTTTCATTCATTCTTTCTTTCTTTCTTTGTATTTGAACATTTGCGTTTTGTTTTGTCGTTCTGTTGGGAACAATGTCAGCCGGTGGCAAGTTTTTTTGTTTTTTGTTTTTTTCTGTCTTTGCATTTGAACGAACGATTGCATTTGTGTGAAGAGAACAAAACATCAAAATGCATACTAGCAGTGCAATTTAATCCACCCCTTCCGTCAGAACTAGTACCACTACCCTTTACTTCTCCCGAGCATCTGACCACAAAGAAAGAAATTAAGATAACCAGTCGCCATCTTGTTTTCACTTTAATACTTGCGTTGCAGGTCTTTACTCAAAACCGCCATCTGGAAGTGAAAATTGCAGTCTGATCTCAATGACTTTATCAAATTTTCCGCGAAACGTCAACCATTGCTATTGTTGTTACCAACAACGTCAGCAACGTCGCCTAGAAATTATGACCTCAAAAACGCTCGAAATGAAATAATTCACTCGGTGAATCGTAGTCTTAATCATCCAGACGCTATACAATGTAAAGACCTGCAACGCAAATATAAAATATGATTTTCTTGATAATCCAGTTCTACTTTCGGGACATTGTTGTGTTGGTATTTCAAGCACAGGATGATTTTTGTATTAAAGTGAAAACAAGATGGCGACTGGTTTTCAAACTAAACCACACCTCCTGAAATTCATGCTGTGACTGGAAGTATTTTGGTAGGAAATCATAACGGCCGAATGTGAAAATTCAAAGGTAAAACATGAATGAAAATCAAATAAACAGTTTATTTGTTTATTTGTTTCTTTTGATCGATTACGCTACCGCTCACTCGTTTTTTACACGGAAGCCTTAGAACACTAGTGAATTATTTCTCCGTAATCGATCAAAACAAACATATGAACTCTATTTAATACACTTTTTTTTTTATCTGGATCACGGAAAAGTTATAGTTTGTTTATTTGTTTGTTTTGATCGATTACGCTTCCGCTCACTCGTTTTTTACACGGAAGCCTTAGAACACTAATATAAAGTACATGTATGATTTTCTTAATAATCCAGTTCAGCTTTCGTGACATTGTAGTGTCTGTATTTCAAGCACAGGATGATTTTTGCATTAAAATGAAAACAAGATGGCGACTGATTTTCAAATTGAAAAACGCCTCCTGATTTTCATGCACTGACTGGAACTATTTTGGTAGGAAATCATATTGTCTGAATGTAAAAATTCAAAGATAAAACATTAATGAAAATATAATAAACAGTTCATTTGTTTGTTTTGACAGATTACGGAGAAATAATTCACTAGTGCTCTAAGGCTTGCGCCTAAAAAAAAACAGTGAGCGATGGCAAAGGATTGCGATTTCAACGTGAAAGGGGCCACGCCAAGAGAAAATGTGTCTCTGAGCATGCACAAAATGCGCAGCTTCAGATTCACCCTGCGCATGCGCAGTCTCATACGGACATTTGCTCCCCGCTCATACATTCTACAGTGTCCACTGATTCTATTAGCAGACCGCGAAGGCCTTGATCAGACTGCGCGGATGCACAGCCTGGGCTGGGCTGGGCCTCGACTGGCCGCATATGCCCGAAGACATGTTTTCGCATGTCGCGTCCAAATAATGTCAGAGCATAACAAGAAACTCTTTTTGTCTACATTTCTATGTTAAATCCAGAATTTATTCATGCCGGGCAGAGCCTAGAGACATCGTTTCTTTAGTGTTATCCCTAAATATTAGGACACCTTAACTCCCCATTATTTGAACAAAGTAAATAAGAGAACTCAGGAAGTGATACAATCAGATCTACATCAAGTTCCCAACACCAAAGGGAAAGATAGACAAATACAATAAAGCAGTCACAAAATAAACAGACGGCAGAGTTGGCAATTCTTTCCCAGAAAAGCGGGAACTCTTTTGTCCAAATTTAACTGAATACTGCCTGTTTGTGTGCCTACAAGCTATCAAATGAGGCAATCAGGGTAGACCTTGATAAGACATCGCATTTATTGGCGTCTGCTCTGCGGGTATACTATTTGTTCAAGAGCCTAGCGTATTAATCCTAAATGTCGCAACACCTTAAGTCATTACTATACTTGTCCTAACTTTTGCACAAGTCCATATTATTGTCTTTGATGTGTCTAAAACTGCTGAACGAGTGAAATTCAGGGTAGACTCTGGTCAACACTAAGCTCTACAGCATCTCATCTAGGTCTACACTGTTTGCTGAAGTCTATAGATTTACCTTACATATTTAGACAACTCAAGTCCACAAATGTCCTTACATTTGAATCCGTTCATTTTACTACATTTTGATTTGCTTAAAATTGCGGTTTCTCTGCAGTGATCTTTGTCTATACAGTGTATGTAACAGCTTCTTATTGTCTCAATTTGTCCTATCTGTTTTCTTTTACAGTGTTCGCACAATACTTGTGTGAATCTGGTTATACATTTAGCTACAAAGAATGCAAAAAAGACACCGATTGCGATAGTGAGAGATGTGTTACTAACCATTGTTGTGTTAAAATACCTTGATACAAGTGAGTTGTCAATTAGATCCTCACATCTATGTAACTCTAGGTTAAATGGATACTCATTAGGGTGAAGGTAAATGGAACCAGCAAAAATATACGGATTATATATTTGATAAAAAGCTTGATTCTGATTGGACGATAATAGATTAGATTGTTTGTTTTGCACAAAACACTATATTTCATTTAATTGCAGACCAAATTTAAATTTGTCAGTGGTTATTTTAGTTTGCAAGTAATGCAAAATAAGACCGGGTAGACTACTGTTTTTCTTTCTTTCTTTCTTTCTTTCTTTCTTTATTTATTTATTTATTTATTTATTTATTTTTTTTTTTTTTTTTTGCCTATTTTTCTTTTGAAAATGAGGGTACATGTATTCAAGGACTGAAAAGTACTAAACCATGCTGACGGATCCTGTTTGCAATGTATTTTTGAGTCTATTTATTTATGTATTTTATTTATACAATATTTTATACAATATTTTTGTAAACTTTATATTACTAGGTCCGAGACACTACTTACCTTTCGAATAATAATGAATTTAATATCTATCGCAGAACATTTTGCAGGTAAGAAATTAAAAGTGAACTCGTAGACTTTTCTTAAATTTATCTACTGTTCTGAAGAGCTGTGGAATGAGTGGAAGAGCTGTGGAAGATGAGTTCCATAACTGTGTTGCAGAACATGAAAAAGAGCGATTGAATAGCGCAGATAGATCCTGACCTAGGTATAGACAAAATACCATTATCTGATGACCATAGAGAGAATGAATGTGTGTTTGATAACGGTTTCAACAAGTCAGAAATATATGCTGGTGTCAAATTATTGATCTCTTGATAACCACTTGATGTACCTTGACATTTAAGTTATCCGTCGAATTTGTAAGACAGACATTTCATTTGAGAGTTTTGTTGATATTTTATTATGACGTGTAGAGGTGGCAAATTGCGCCGCCATGTTTGGGGAGCCCTGTGGATTATCCTTAAGAGATAAAAATGCATTTTATAAGTATAAAAATCTAATCTTCTAACTTAAGACTTTTTCTGTTACTTCTTTTGTGCAAATTCGGGGCCAAAAAGTTCGCTTTTCCTTTCCACGAATTCATAAAATATTAACGTCAGTTTGTTTTACAATAATAGAGCTAGACCTACAATGCTAGAGGTGCCGAAAATTAAAATATCAAAAAACTTTCAAATAAAAACACAATATGTGTAGATCGTATGTCCGTAGGTACCCAAACTGATACACAAAACTAAAATCTTATCCTGTCTTGTATATATCGGACTGGATACCGGTTTGTATTCAATCTGCACATGCAAGGGGTACAGCTAAGTACAATATATATGTGCGGTCAATGCATATTGTGTAGAGTTGTTTGAGTAGCCTTCTTTGTAGCCAAAATATGCCTTTATTTGATTGAATTTGGATATTTGATTTTCCGGCTGCCCTAGATAGAACGTTGTAAAGCAAAATGACGTAAGTATTTTATATATTCATGAAAAAGAAAAAGGAAATGTTTTCTTTCGAATTTGCGCAAGTTTGAAAGTAAGTTTCTTTCGTATTTATAAAATAAAATGCATTTTTGTCTATTAATAACCACTTGCTTTGCCTTTACATTTAAGTTATCAGGTAAATTTTTGAGAAACGCATTTCATTTGTGATTTTTGTTGATATTTTATGATGACATGTAGATGTGGTAACTTTCACCGCCATGTTAGGGCAGCCAGCAGATTATCCTTAAGAAGCGATATTTTAATAGATAGCTTCGAACATAAATGCTCTATTTGTGGGTTCCAAGAAGGATGGTCGTCAATAACTCTGCCCAAAAGATTCTGTTTCGAGACTTTTTTATGATTATAACATCTACATTTTAGACAAGATCATGCGTTTCATTTATACGCTTCCTTATTCCAAGTAGCACATATGTAGGTTTGTCAAAGCTTATTGGCAGTTTATTTTGTCTGCTCTCACATATGATTCTTAGAAAAATCAGCAAGAATCTCTTCAGTTAAGCATCTATATCAGGACTACTTGTATGAACTGTTGCGTCGTCAGCAAATAAATCTGAATAACAGTGTTTAATGTATAAGGGCTTGTCGTATATATATATATATATATATATATATATATATATATATATATATATATATATATATATATATATATATATATATATATATATATATATATATTGCATCGGTCCTAATATTGAACCTTGCAGGACGCCAGATCGAATAGATGAGAAGGGGACATTCCTCTGTCACATTCTGTTGTTGCGTACACTATTCGAAGTATGAAAGAATTTTATGGTCAACCAAGTCAAATGCCTCATTGAAATCAATAAACATTGATCAATGTATATGACTTTTATTAATAATTAATATCCATTGATCAATCAATTTTATAAGTGCAGTTTGACAACTATGTTCTTGGCGAAAACGCGATTGGATTTTATTGGTAAGACTGTATTTAAGTATGCCGCCAGAAGCTTATCAACATGTCATTTAAATATTTTAGAAATACATGTAATAGGTAATATCGATATAGGCCTACAGTAACAGGGATCAGACTACTTTTATAGATAAGAAAATCGTTTGCAAGTTTAAGCTGATTCAGTAATTTCCCTAAGACGATGCTTTAATTGATGAGATCTGCGATACTTACTGGCAATGAATTAGCTACTACAGATTTTTTTTTATCCTAGGTCAAATACCGCCTAAACTATCGATTTGCCTGTGCGGAATATAATGCCTGTTGCATTTTTTTTATTTGGATTGTACGGCGCTTTCAAGAATATTTCACTTACATCGAGCCGATCGTTCACCAAAAGTGGATGAAAACCGGAGAAAAAAGACCTGACCATCCGTTAGCAGAATTTGGCTTTCCCACATGTGACCCGAACCAGGCTCAACCCCTGCGGTGGAAAACCTTATGAATTAAGAGTCATCTCTCCTATCCACTAGGCTATGGGGGCCCGCTATTGCATGTTGATACTTATTCTGGTGTAATATTTGGAACGTTGAAATATGTATCATTTTACACTCTATTATTCACGAAGTTCACCAATTCAGTCATATCGACCTCTAAACTTTCACTGCCATTACTGCCAAAGATTTCAGACATAGACAAAAAGTATTCATACATTTATGATTCGATATCGTCAGAGAATATAAACCGCTCAGTATTTATGAAAATCTCTTCTGGTAAGTTATTGTTTGGCCATTTATCATTATTGTTGACTTAACAAAAATGTTGCCATATTGCTCTAGTATCTTTTGCACTTTAAATGAATCTGAAACAAGTTTGCGCCTTGCTGTTTTTATCAAATCCTTGTCTGCGCTATCGATAGTTTGTTTCCTATCCACTCAGAATCAGAGCTAGGAGGGCGATATATTCTACTTTGTCTAATTCAGGCAGAAGCAGTATCGTCTCGTCTTGAACCAGCTTTATGTAATCATTTTTCCTGAATTTAATCAGGTCTAGGTGAGACATGTTTGCCATTCAATGTTATTTCTGTTTCACAGATTCATCAGCTCTAATTAAGTTTGGCTTTGTAGATATTTTCACGAGACTGGAAATAGTTCTCGTATTTTATTTCCACAGTTTTTGAAGAGTTCACTCCCTTGACTCGTTCACCCGGCATGGCCAGTCTTCGAAACAGTAAGCAAACTAATAGCATCAGGGCGTGGCGTGTTAGTATGGCCTTTTAAAAGAATATATAGAAATACAAAATATGCTATCTTTAGAAGTATAACTTTGTCTTTTAAAATGCACTATGACAGTGATAGTCCATACATTAATCCAACTATCAACAAAACAAAAGTTCCCAAAGTTCGTTTTTTTCCCCCACTGATTAATAGCCATATTTTAACATCATCGATTTGATATCATTTCCTGGTTTCCACTTAGTCTAAAGCTAACCTTTACTTTGAGACCAAATGAGGAAGTAAAGGAATATTGTGAGGATCAGAAACTCAGAATCTTGCCAAATGCTATAATGGAAGCCAACGGAAAATTAATTAGGCTTCTGGTCCCTGTACAACTCGACCACGCAACCTTCTGGAGATTGATTAGGAAATTATTTCTACGGTTTACTTTCTCCTTTCCGCTGATTCAAGAAGGCCAATTGTCAGTTACTGGCGAAAGTATGTACACAAGCTTAGAGGACCCAGTCTGCAAAGGGTAAAAATGCTAGTAGGTTTACTAAAAGGCTCGACATGACGTTAACTGTGTTGACAGGGCTGCGAAATCTTACGTCTCAGCCAGTGCTCTAGAAATGTTTATCAAAAATGTGCTTCCCCTAATGCATTGAAATATGCTCTTCGGGTGAAACAAAAGACAAAGTGACTGAAATATTTCTTATTTTCCAGAAAAAAAAATAATTAAAAAAAAAAAATGAATAAATAAATAACTACTTGACATTTTAATTCTGTAGCAATTTTGCATGTGGTGTTTGCCTCCTTTCTGAACTCTGTGGACTTGACCCTTTTTTTACAAATTGAAATGTCGTCTTTGTCGTCATGAAAGGAATTTGTAGCAGACAATGTAAATATTCATAACGGACAGTGGATACACTTGCAAGGGAGGCAAATTTGTCAAGTTTGTTTATTATATTGCATGTGTTGTAATTCGTATGATAGTTAAAATATGTTTAAATCAATATTATTTACAACCTAACCTTCTGAAAAGGATCTACTCTAAAAGGAAAAAAAAATTGCTCCCCGTGGGAGCAAATTATTTTCTTTTAGAGCAGATTTCTTTTCAGAAGGCCTTGCTGTGCAGGAATTTAAACGTGCGATCACTAAAGCAATCCCCTTGGTAGAAAATGTTAGGAACTCTACCAAGTGTATACGTTCCACTTAAACAGAAGTACCAGTTTAACTGACACCAAAATGGACTCAACCCCTTTCTGGCACTTATCCCTACACTTAAATTATGTGTTAGAGTGGACTTTTTGTTGTATATGTATTACATAGCTCCGGATAAGAGGGATATCCGAAGTATATTTTTCGTACTTCTCCACGAAAACATACGCTGTGGCGCCTCTACAATGTACTTTTAACGAATACCACAACATATGTCTTCGTGGATAAGTATGAAAACTATCAGTTCATTTGTATGAAAAAGCGCCTTATCTGGAGCTGTGTGTTATCTAACGTTTTTTTGTTTTGTTTTTTTTTTATTTTATTTTATTTTCAGAAAACAAACACATACGGATAGTAGTAGGCTAGTCTACAAATGTGGCATATTCTCTTGTAGAACGAACACATCATTACTACTGAAATAGTGAAATCTTAAATGCGTATGCTTGTTTTGAACAATATGAAATAAAACTACATCCATCATAGAACGTTATGTGAGTTTGTCATTACGGCAAGTGAGTTTGTCATTACGTTATGCGAGTTTGATTTTACTTATGTGAGTTTGCCATTACGTTATGTGAGCTTGTCTGTATGTTATGTAAGTTTTTCAGTACGTTATGCGGGTACGATATAACTCCTTGTGGGTTTGTCAATACGTTCTGTCATGAACCGTAAGTGGCGGAAATCAACGGGATTCCCCGACTTATAGAAAGTGCTTGATAATCGACAGTACTTAATACACATTACCATTACCGTTAGTGTCATCTATCTATCTATCTATCTATCTAAAGCTTTTCTAGCGGACATTAGTTCCTAAAGAAGGATTTTCCATGCAACATCGCCTTCTAAAATTAGACAGTGGAATTACAATACATACCAGCGTGCTGGATCTCATTTTGTTGTTTGAACTTGATGCAAATACGAAAACCAGTGTTGTAATTTGGCCAAGAGCAACAGCAACACAGGAGCTTGAAGTTATTATTTTATCATATAAATGCCTATACGGGTCTTTGAAAATCATATAGGGTTACCAAGAAAAGAATAAAAAATATAACTTCATGCTTCTGTAAACAGCAATTGTGGACGAAACCGCAGCAGGCGGAAATGCTTCGGAAAATATCATGAAGAAGAATTCAAAAGTAAACATTTCGCATCGTTATCGGACAAAGATTTCCAAAAACTCATGAAAGAAGGAGCCTCAAACACGAGAATATGGAGACGGGTCACAGACGTTGCAGTTCGCGCGTTTTGAGCATAATTAAAGAAGAAAGAAATAACAGTGATTTTGAAAGCTTGTCATCAGAACAGATACACGGACTTTTGAAAGCTTGTCATCAGAACAGATGGACGGACTTTTGAGTAAATTTGAGTTTGAAATTTGTCATTAAATTAGAAAAAAGAATGTCTATTTCCTTTTATTGCTTTGTTCGAGTATTTGTATGTCAGTCAGTCTGTACGTCATTCAGTAGCTTTTATATAATAAACTATTAATTATTGAGTCATTGGATAAGAGGTGATATCGACCAGAGAATACCAATATTGACCTCGGCTTCGCCTCGGTCAATATAGGTATTCTTTTGTCGACATCACATAGTTCAACGACATAATAGTCAATAATTGTATAATGTTTACCTCAACAGAATGCATCAATTGTTTTGTTAAGTGAATAAATTTAGTAGACTGGCAACATTAATGACAAGTGATGTTGATCGGTCCTTGACCTTAGCCAGGGTATTTTTTAACAAGCACTGTCTTATATTTGCAAAGATTAGTATTTATATTTAAACAAAAAGACTGTCACAGACAGTTTCAGCTAGTCAGAGAAGTAAAATGAAAAAAACGTACATTGTCAAATAATGTATATAGAACTATTACCCCGGTACAAGGCTTATCCAGGCAACAGCAGCGATTAACTGAGAACAAATACACCAGTTATCCCGTTAAAAATTTCTGTTTTCTTTTGAAAGTTTTACGATCTGTGCGACTACACATTTCTTTGTAAGTACTTATCCGTACTGCATACTCCCACGACTGTCCCACTACCAGTCCTACTGAAATGACATACTCCTTTACTGTCCTAGTACCAGTCCTACTGATACGACACAGTCAGCTACTGTCAAAGTAACAGTCCTGCTGATATGATACAGTCCACTACTGCCCAGTACCAGGTCCATTGATATAATAAAGTCCCTGTCTGCCCCAGTATCAGTCCTACTGATACGACACAGTCTCTACTGTCTAAGTACCAGTCCTCCTGATACGATACAGCCCACTACTGTCCCAGCAGTAGTCCTACTGATATTGTACAGCCCACTGCTCTCCCAGTACCAGTTCCACTGACCGACACGCTCCAATTGCCCCAATACCAGTCTTACTTATAAGCTACAGTATACTACTAACCCTGTGCTACCACTACTGACACGTCACAGTCCATTGCTGGCCCTGTACCTGTCCTAGTGATAGCCAACAGTCTTATTGATACGATACAGTACACTACTGCCCTAGCACCAGTACTAATAATACGTCGCAGCGCAGTCCGTTACTGCCCCAGTACTAGTCTTTCAGATACCCTTCAGTCCACAACTGCTCCAGTACCAGTCCTATTGATACGACGAAGTACCTTACTACCCCAATATCAGCCTTACGGATACCCTATAGTCCACCTCTACCCCAATTTCAATCCTACTGATACCCTTGTCCACAGTACTGATACCTTAAAGTGCACTACTGATACCTTAAATGCACTACTGAGCCAGTATCTGTCTTGTTGATACAACACAATCGCCTACTGACCCTAGTGCAAGTTCTATTGATACCCTTCAGTCCACTACTGTCCAAGTACCAGTCCTTCTGAAATGATAGATCCAATACTGCCCCAGTACCAGTCCGATACCCTACAGTCCTATCCTGCCATGTACTAATCCTCTTGATATAACACAGTCCACGTCTGCTCCAATACGAGTGCTACTGATAACCTACAGTCCGAAAACTCCCAGTACCAGTCCTATTGATATGACACAGTTCACTACTGTCCCAGTACCAGTCCTGATATAACAGGTCCAATACTGCGCTAGTACCAATCCTTCTGATACCCTGCGTCCTATTGCACAAGTACTACTCCTATTGATACATCAGTCCTCTTCTGCCTCAGTACGAACACTACTGATAGCCTTATGTCCAAAATTTCTCAGTACCAGTCCACTACTGCCCAAACACCATTCCTACCGATACCCTACAATCTACCCCTGTCCCATTACCAGTCCTATTGATATGATAGTCCACTACTGCCCCAGTACCAGTCTACTGATATGATACATTTCACAACTGCCCCAGGACCAGTCGTATTGATACGACACAGTAAACTACTGCCCTAGTACCAATCCTACTTATACGCTATAGTACACTTTGCCCCTGTACCAATCTAATTAATACGTCTTAGTCCAGTACTGCCCCAGTACCAGTCCTACTGATACCTTACAGTTCACTACTGTCACAGTACTAGTCCTAGTGACACCCTAAATCAGTACCGGTCTTATTGATATGTCAAAGTCAACAACTGCCCCAGTACCCGTTCTACTGATAACCTTGAGTCCACCTGTCCCTGTATCAGTCCTGTTGATACACTCGTACGACACAGTACACTTCTACCATCCCTACTTATTCGCTACAGTACATTACTGAAGCAGTACCAGTCTTTCTGATATGTCACAGTCCAATGTTGGCCAAGTATCAGTCTTACTCATACCCAACAGTCCACTTCTGCCCTAGTAGCAGTCTAATTGATACCATACAGTACACTACAGACCCTGTACCTATTCTATTTATACACAACAGTACTCTTCCGCCCCAGTACGTTGCAGTCCCCTACTGACCCAGTGCCAGTTTTACTTATTCCCTTCAGTCCACTACTGACTCAGTACCAGTCCTAGTGATAACCTACAGTCCAACTCTGCCCCAGTACCAGTCCTATTGATACCAGTCCACTATTGCCGCAGTATTAATCCTACAGATATTCTACAGTCCACTGTTGCCCCAATACCAGTCCTATTGATACAATTTAGTCTACTACTGCCCCAGTACGAGCTCTACCGATATGACACAGTCCACTTCTGCAACAGTACCAACCCTACTGATATGCTACAGTACACTTTTGCCCCAGAACCAGTCCTACTGACATCCTACAGGCCACTTCTGTCCCATTACCAACCCTACTGATACGATACTCTCCATCACTTCCCCAGTACCAGTCCTACTGATACGATACAGCACCAGCAACAACTCTATTGATATGTTACGGTCCAGTACTGTCCTAATACGCGTACTACTGAAACAGTCCACAACTGCCCCTGTACCAGTTTTACTGATCAGACACAGTAATAACACTAGTCTTACCGATAGAGTGTAAGGAGGTCTGGTACTGTGTTTATAGTGGACTGTAGCGTATACGGAAGTTAATGCTGAGTCTATAACGGATTGAAGAGTATAATGAGGACTGGTACCGGGTCTGTACTGGACTGAAGAGTATTAGGGGGACCGGTATGGGGTCTGTTTTGGACTTTACAGTACACGGAGGATTGGTACAGGTTCTGCAGTAGACTGTGGAGTAGACAGAAGACTGGTACTATGCCTGTGGTGAACTGTAGAGTATACGGAGGACTGGTACTCGGCCTGTAGTGGACTATATACGGAGGCCTGATAGTGTGTCTGTAGCTGACTTTAGCGTATACGGAGAACTGGAACTTGGTCTCTAGTGGACCGGTGAGTATACGGAGGACTGGTACTGGGTCTGTATTGGACTGTAGAATATATGGAGGACTAGTGCTGGTCTGTAGTGGACTGTACAGTATACGGAGGACTAGTTCTGGTCTGTAGTGGATTGTAGAGTATGCAGAGGACTGGTGCTGTGTCTGTGGTGGATTGCTGAGTATATGAAGGACTGTTACTGGGTCTGTAGTGGATTGAAGAGTATACGGGGCATTGGTACTGTGTCTGTAGCTGACTGAGGACTAGAACTTGATCTGTACTGTACTGTAGAGTATACGGAGGACTAGTACTGGGTCTGTAGTGGACTGTAGACTATACAGAGGACTAATACACTGTCTGTAGTGGACTGTAGAGTATACGGAGGACTGTTACTGGGTCTCTAGTGGATTGTAGAGGATAAGAAAGACTGGTTCTGTGTCTGTGGTAGACTGTTACTGGGTCTGTAGTGGATTGTAGAGTACACGGAGTACTGGCACTGTGTCTGTAGTTGACTGTAGAGTATACGAAGGCCTAGAACTTGGTCTGTACTGGACTGTAGAGTATACGGAGGACTGGTACTTGGTCTGTAGTGGACTACAGAATATACCGATGACTGGTACGGTGTCTGTAGTGGACTGGTACGGTGTCTGTAGTGGACTGTAGAGTATATGAAGGACTGGAACTGGGTCTCTAGTGGATTGTAGAGTATACGAAGGACTGGTTCTGTGTCTGTGGTAGACTGTAGAGTATACGAAGGACTGTAGCTAGGTCTGTAGTGGATTGTAGAGTATGCGAAAGACTGGTTCTGGGTTTTAAGTAGTATGTATAGTATTCTGAGGGCTGGTACTGGGTCTGTACTATACTGTGGATTATAAGGTGTACTGACACTAGGTCTGTACGGGACTGTAGAGTATACGGAGGATTGGTACCTGGTCTGAAGTGGACTGAACAGTATATGCAGGACTGGTTCTGGGTCTGTAATAGACTGTGGATTTTACGTAGGACTGGTGCTCAGTCTATAGGAGACTGTAGAGTATACGGAAGACTGGTACTGGGTCTGTAGTGGACTGCACAGTATACGCAAGCCTGGTACTGGGTCTGTTCTGGACTGCAGAACATACGTAGGTCTGGTTTTGGGTATTTAAAGAACTGTAGTGTATATGGAGGACTGGTACCTTTATTGTAGTGGAATGTAAAGTGTTCGGAAGATTATTACTGCGTCTGTAGTGAACTGCCAAGTATACGGAGAACTGGTCTGTAGTGGACTGTAGAGTAGTGAAGGACTGATGCTTGTTCTGTAGTGGACTAAAGAGCTCTCAAGGGACAGGTTATAAAGTTTATACAAATGACTCAGTTCATTTATCGTTCTTTATTGTTTTCAATCCCCCGGAGTCAGGGGCTTTTCGCAAAGGCTTTACCATAGGTTTGTCTTCGCAGTGTAGGGCGTTTACCAGGGTTTTGTATTTGAAAATATGAAAGACCCGCTATTCCCCGTCCCCGTACGGCCGGAAGTTTCAAATGACTGGTGCATTAGTTGTTTTTTTTTTTTTTTTTTTTTTTTTTTTTCATATTTTTATACTTCGACTTTGTAATAACTCCATTCACGTGATTCCTTGTATGTTTTTGATTAATACAATAAGTAAATTGCCATGTTCATGTTTTGTCTTTACAATCCATTTTTATGGATTTGGCCAAATAAAAATTAAATTGACTGGACTTGAACTGGTTTTGGATAATATTTCCTACAAGAACAAATTGTCTGCAAACACATCAAGCTCAGACTGTTATAGAAGGGATGACCAGTTTAGTAGGATTTCATTTTGAGAGAGAGAGAGAAATAGAGAGAGAGAGACATGGGTAAAAGTGGAAGTAACTGCCCAGATTTTTTGGTAGAGGTGTGCGAACTAAATCTCACAAACATGGCCGATTGTTATAATCCTGAACATGTTTTACATTTTAGACCCATACTGCGCAAATACCGTGCCTATATTTAAATTTTTGTCGCAAATCCCACCCCATATTTGCCGCACATAGCACTAATAAGTAGGCAGATGATCCCAGAGAGAGAGAGAGAGAGAGAGAGAGAGAGAGAGAGAGAGAGAGAGAGAGAGAGAGAGAGAGATAGAGAGTCTTATTTCTTATTTGCTTCTTTTTGCATTGCTATTTACAATTCATAGTTTTCACCCATAGCAGTTGTTTCGATATGGTTCACCTCTGTGCCAAGGTAAGTTTTCTTGATGTGAAATGCATGTACATGACCCTTTTCTGTGCGGCCGTCATGTCATACGGCCATGTTCCATTTGAAAGGCGATGCGCAGGCTGGTCAGGGTATACGCTCCTTCCATGTGTTAGAAGGCCGTTTTGTTGTTTGGAAGTCGATGCGTAGGCTGGTCTGGGTTTACAGTGGTCCAATATGTCATACGGCCGTTTCGTTTTTGGAAGGCGATGCGCAGGCTGGTCTGGGTATACGCTGGTCCCGTATGTCATACAGCCGTTTTCTGTTTGAATAGACAATGCGCAGACTGGTCTGGGTTTACACTGGTACAATACACTGTAAAAAAAATCCCGTAGACTTTACGTTAAAATAACTGGCAACTGGCTGGCAGCGCATTTACCGTTATATTTCACAGGCGCCCGTTGGTTATTTACAGGAATCACCTCACTAGATCCCAGTAAGCATTCTACATAAATCTATAGCGGGCCGTTATCGGCCCGTCAGAGTAGCTGACGGGCCGATAACGGCCCGCTATAGATTTATGTAGAATGCTAGCAGGGTAGTAGGGCAAGAAGCGTAACGCAGGACACAGTAGGGATGTGAACTACAGCACCGTATCTGAAGTCTACCTACATTTACTCCAGTCTACGAGATAATTCCTACAAAACGTTTACATGTGCCCGTACAGTAACGGTAACTACACTGGCAGCCACTTGCCAGTGACTTTACTGTAAAACCAACGGGAATTTTTACAGTGTACATGTATATCATACGGCCGTTTTCTATTTGAAGTGGCAATTCGCAGACTGGTCTGGGTTTACGCTGGTTCTATATGTAATACGGCTCTCTGTTTAGAAGTCGATGCACAGACTGATCTGGGTTTACGTTGGTCCCACCTGTCATACGGCCGTTTCCTTTTGGAAAGTGACGTGCAAGCTAGTCTGCATTTACGCTAGTCCCATTTGTCATCAGAACGTTTTCTACATGTAGTGGCGATGCGCAGGTTTGCCTGGGTTTACCCTGGCCCCATATGTCATACGGGCATTTTCTATTTGAATGGGTGATGCGTAAGCTGGTCTGGGTTTACGCAGATTCCATATATTATACGCCCTTTTTCGTTTTGGAAGGCGATGCGCAGGCTTGTCTGGGTTTATGCTGGTCCGATATATCGTTAGGCCGTTTTCTATTTAAATGGGCGATTCGTAGGCTGGTGTGGATTTACACTGGTCTCATATGTCAAAAGGTCGTTTTGTGTTTGTAGAGGCGATGCGCAAGCTTGTTACCCTTAGTTATATTTAGAGATAAGGTTGCTGTTAATTAAGCTCCCTTCTATTTACACACATGGAAATTGTTGGGCGACTATTTAGCGATCTAAGCTCGAGTCCCATGATCCCACATAATACAAAGTAAAAACGGGATATACAGGTGTACCCATATGTGATTTTCCAAAAGCATTTGGTATTTAAATTTGATTTCATTTTGATCTGTTTCTAGCAAACTCGTATACTGCATAAGTCTGTCTAAGGGTACTTAAAACCCAACTTCTTCACCGAATTATATAATGGAATAGTCATGGCTTACATAGCTCCAGACAAGAGATAGAATTTTACGCCCCAGTCAAAACTGTTAAGGTCATGTCGAGCCAGTTAACCTATTCTATTTTTTCTGTACACTTGGTCCTCTAAGCCGTTCGCCAATACTTTGTGCACATACTTTCGCCAGTAAATACAAAGTAATAAACGCCTACTTGAATCAGCGGAAGTGGAAAATGACCCTAGATTTATTTCATGATCAATCTCCACGAACGGCTGCTTATCTCCATACGCACAAAACGTGGTTGTGAACAGAAAATCGTAAGGAGATCTTCCGAAGGGGTTGCAGAGAGTCAGTTTAGGTAGCGTTGAAGGCAGGTGTCAGTTAAAATAAGGCTGACTTTTGGCACAATCGCCGATATCCAAAATCGGAGGATGCAATTCAACTAATAGGTCAACCATATAATCACACCGAAATGTCATTCATTATGTTGCCGTATTTACCAACGACGTAGCAAGAACGAAAATACTTTAACCCCCACACAGAAAGGAGTATAGAAAAAATTCTTCGTATTACTGCTTTCAACATGGGGTCTTGGGTGACGAATTCATATAACTCGCAAGGCATACTGCAAATCTCATTTGTGTACTGATGTTGACTTAAATGTCATTACTCATTTATTGATGATATACAAATAAAATGTGTTTTTACAAAAATGGGGACTATTCTTAAAGGAAAGAATTTGCTCCCAGTGATAAACTAGAGATTCTCAGACTTACGGTTTTAGAGTTCCAGGCCTTGCAGGCAAAGGTGCCTGAGCGTCCGTCTGTCCGGCCATCTGTGTCTGGAGATCTCCCTTACTTATACTCTGGATGCACGCCTTATTTTTTTTTTTTTTTTTATTTTTCGTGATTTTTGCATTCTTTGTTGAAAATCACCTTCTAGGGCACACAAAACTGAGTTTCTTAGTCTTATGGTTTAAGAGTTACAGGCCTTGCAGGCATAGGGCCTTATATTTCTCATTATTTTTTATTCTTTGTTGAAACTCACTTACTAGAGAACACAAAATTGAGTTTCTTAGTCTCATGGTTTAAAAGTTACTGACCTTGCAGGCAAAGGGCCTTACATTTCTCATTATTTTTGTATTCTTTGTTAACTAGAAACGTGTCCAAAGTACACAGATACCCCCGCATTGACGTAGGCTAAGCTGATTGCCATGGAAGATATAAAGAATTCCTTAAAAGTATTACCTCAGAAACCATATCCTCTATGAGGCTCACTTTCTGTTGAAATATTCATCATATTAGCCTCTGCAGATTTTGTGTTTATTTGAAATTTGGTGAGATTTGACGCCTCTGGGCCTTCTGATACCCAGGCCACCATCGTTTACAGCTCTTTAACTAGGCTACGTAGCCAAGTTAGGTCGAGGTAAAAATGTTATCAATTAAATATAGTGACTACAATCTAATTACTTTGGAAGTTTTTTGGTATAACTGTTTTTTTTATGGATTTTTATGATAAGCATGTATATTTCTTTGACAATGAGTGTTCAGATTCTTCAGAACGTCAGTAAGAGCGTAAATTATTTTCGTGAAACCGAGTCTTAGAAGACGTATTGTAATTAATTTTCGGGACAATATAATTGTAAAAACAACAGTCTAGGAGAATTAGTTTGAAATAAAGGTGAAGCTCCTCTGATTTTCGTTATATCAAAATGAACTCCGTTAGCAACCTTTAAATAATTGGTATACTTGTCCTATAATTTCAACAGGTTCATGCTGTTTTAAAAAAGGCTGTGTGTGTGGCAAACTGTGGTCATCCTGATCAGATGCATTATTCTATGGCATCTGATCTAGATCTACACTGTTTTCTCAGATAGTCAAATGGGCATGTTCAAATTTTAGGATACATATGGTCAGCAGTCAAAGTCCCAATATTTAGGGTAGGTGTGACACTTCAATACTCTAGCTTTTGATGAGGTGATAATGATAATCTTTTGATGTTTTACATCCCTTTCAACATTATTTAAGTCATATTGAGATGACGGAACCCAGTAAGCATTCTACATAATACTATAGCGGGCCGTTATCGGCCCGTCAGGGTACCTGAGGGGCCAATAACGACCCGCTATAGATTTATGTAGAATGTTAACTGGGAAGGTTGATGATGAAAGGCCCAGTATTTTAATTTCTGCCAAAAACATGTCTTGTAGTCTTCATTATAATATGTTTTTTTTTATGGATTTATGGAAAACTATCAAAAGGTTATGTTTGATATGCAGCTCAAATGTAATACTCTGTAGAATAAATATACAACAAGAGTTCCGCAAGCGGGGCATTATACACCCGCGGCAAGTAATAATATGTAGCACATAAACTGACTCGTGTAAAATTCAGTGCTCTGTATGTAAACTGTAAGTGGAGTTAACTGAAAAAAAAAAAATAAATAAAAGGGGCATAACTCTACTGATATTTGGTTACCTGTAACCTCAGGGTCCAAGCTGGCCCAGAAATTTTGGGAGAAGTGACTTCTCCCTCCTGGGAAAATAGGGAGGTTTGCTGTATCTAGGGAGAAGTGGTTTTGGACAGAGGATGGACGACAGAAACATGGCTATACTATTATATGAGCCTTTGGCTGATTTGCTTTCCCTATACTTCAATATCTGACCAAACAGTAACAAAACAAGAAATAAACAACCAAAAAAAAAAAAAAAAATGCTGCAAGAAAAGTTTTGTAAAGCTTGTTTTATACTGATTCTGTTTTTTTTTTGTTTTTTTTGTACTTCAAGGGAGTCAACTGAGAAGAGTATTTAAAAAGAAAATAAAAAATAATTATATTTATAAGTTTTGATATTAGTCAAACTTCTTAATTATATATCATTTAATAAATTATTTATAAATATTTAATAATGGTAACATTTCCGTGCAAATCTAATAAAACAAAGATGAAAATAAATAAATAAATAAATAAATAAATAAATAAACAAATAAATAAGTAACTTGCCCATATGGCCATAACTTTAGTTATTTGCATAAAAATATACCTATTATAAAATAAAATTTGCACACTATTACCTCTAAACAATATACTGCGAAAAGTTTACAGGAATTTTCAAAGGGGCATAGCTCTGCCAGTATTTACTGTAACCTCCAAATAATATGCGCTGCTCCACATCATCGTGTAACTATTTATGAAGTTCAACTTGATTGGATGTAAACTGTAGGAGGAATTAGTCAGAAACGAAAAATTTACAGAACTTTTCAAAGGGCTATAACTCTGCTAATATTTGGTGGACTGTGAACTAGAAACAATATGCGCTGCTCCACATCATGATCTAACTACAAATCAAGTTTCAGTTTAATCGGATGTAAACTGAAGGAGTTAGCCAGAAATGAAGTCTACAGAAATTTTCAAAGGGGCATAACTCTGCTAATATTTGGTGGATTGTTACCTCAAAACAATATGCGCTGCTCCACATCATGGTCTAACTATAAATCAAGTTTCAGCTTGATCGGATGTTGTGTAGGAGCAGTTAACCAGAAACGAAATGTTTACAGAAATTTTCAAGGGAACATAACTCTGCTAATATTTGGTGGACTTTAACCCCAAAACTATATGCGCTGCTCCACATCATGGTCTAACTGTACACCAAGTTTCAGCTTGATTGGTGTAAACTGTAGGAGGAGTTAGCAGGAAACGATAAAAAAGTTGTGGACAGACGGACGGTCGCCAGACCCAATAACATAATATGGGCAGAATTTGGATGATGAACACCACTGGTTAAACGAAAATCTTTAAAGGTTGCTTTAGCAACACAAAAAAGAACATTAGCGTCTCGGCTTTATGGAAACTACTTCTCACGACAGCAATGCAGCCCACACGGTTGCACACACCTCACAGGTCACCATCTGGACAAGCAGATCTCAATTTTCCAAGAAGCAAAAAGGTCTCAGTGATCCTAAGGGAAATTTAAAAAAAAAACATGTTAGCCAAATCTGTTTGCTACTCATCCAGCTGTTTCTAGAATTGTCAAAAGGCAATCAAAGGGACTTCTTCAAATTTAGGATAAGTTTGGCAAGGTGTTAAGGTGTCTGTATATTTAGAGTTAATATGGTAAACCCTAAAAACTGGCCCATAGCTACAGGTAGGTGAGGGTACCAGGTGAATATTTTTTCTTATTTCTCCACAAAAACACATTAGTAGGTCGGTACTCATTAGAAGCGCCTCAGTGATATGTTCCTTATTTCTCCATAAAAACATGTTGTGGGTACTCATTAGAAGAGCCTCGCCATAAAAACATGTGGGTACTCATTAGATGCACCTCAGCAAGGTGTTTCAAATGAAAATTACAACATATGTTTTGGTGGAGAAATAAGAAAAAATATCAATACTTTTTGGCTGAAAAAGTGTATTATCTGTAGCTATGCTGACGTACAATACTCTGTCTTGATCTAGATCTCCATGTTGCATCATGTTCACATACCTCCAGATAACAGTAATTATCTTTTTGTTTATCTTTTTCTCCATAATGTATGTGTTCATGCAGAAACAGAAGAAAACAGCTGGAGATATGAGTAACATTTTTCCTGCTTAATGAAATCCTAATAAAAACACACAGAAGGATATATATATAGATTAATTTTAATTTGATATAGAGTTTAAAAATACAATTTTTGTAGCTATTTTATTGTTACAAATACATTAATTCAGGCCCTGCTGAACCCAGATATGTCATGCCTTGCAAACAGTGCAGATCCAGTGAAGAAGCCAGCTGATCTGGATCTGCATGATTTGTCCATTTATATAAACAATCTGGATTAAGTAATTTGATTGGCTGACAAAAGTGGGTGTGGCATCTTAATTTATTGAATATGACAAGAATTAAAATATTAACAAATTGCATGGAAAGAACAAAGAGTGAGAAACATACAGAAAGCAATATGCAAATGATTCACTAATTAAACATTAGCTCTCTTGAGCACAATCAGCAAAACCAGCCGACAATAAATTGATACAGTTTAGTTGTTGTTGTTTCAAGAAAATTGATACTGCCAATTATTACAAATTGTTTTAAATAGCAGTGACACTGAACAGACACCTGTGATGGAGACACTGATCGGGGTATTCACTGCTTTATTTTGGACATTACACTTAGCATGCTGGGTAAAACTTACAATCTGAAATATTCTTACAGGCAAGTAGCAGACAGTCTGCAGGAAATGTCAAACTCTAGTTTCGTGGACAATAAGAAACTATATCGAACTGTCATCTACAGTGTTTGTCCAGAGAGTGCTAAGGTTAAAAAAAAACAAACTAGTAACAGTGTTTTCAGAGAAATCCCTCCCACCCCCACCCCCACCCCCCCTCCCACACACACACCAAAATTCTTCAGTTTTTCTACTGCTTTGATCATGAAAATTAGGTCAATATCACCAAAATCTAATCAACTCTTTGTTATGTCCCAATTATATTATCCATGAAAGTTTGGTAAGAATCCAAACATTGGGTCACAAGATATTGTGCATACAAGAAAGTCACGCAAATACCGATGCCAACACCAATGAGATCCGTACTAAAAACAAATATGTCCCCATTCCCATAGTAGGGGGGACATAATAACCCTTAATTACCCTATATATTGGACAGACATGCCTAAGCAATCTGTGTAGACCTATAAGGAGCAGTCTGATCAGAACCAACACTGTTTGCCTTTTAACCAACATCTTAAGTCAGTTTAGCATCTTGTCAAAATGATTTGTCATTTTTTTTTCAATAAATATGCTAAGTAATTAAGGTGTCTGAATATTGTAGATAATTTTAAGTACATGTACTGAAATGTTCCTGATTTATCTCCCTAAATGCTTAGTATGCTGGATCCAACTTTCAGCAGACAACATTCTGAAATATTTTTCTTAATTTTCCCTGAAAATAGTCTTTGACATTTCATGCAAATTGATTTTTGAAGACAATTTGCACGAAATGTCAAAGCCTATTTTAGGAGAAAAGTAAGAAACATAATGTCAACTTGTAATCCACAGAAAGTGCTGAGGGAGTGGTATATGTTAACAAGAGTTGTCAGAAGTCAGCTCAGCTGATTGGAGAAGAAAACAATCTTTAAATAGTAAAGATTAAAGCAGAACTCAAACATAGCTGTAAATGACAGAGTATGAGCTGACTTTGAAGTCTGAAGAATGTCAAACTGAGGGATGGGGTATATGCCATTGAAACATCTTCCCTAGGTTAGTGTGGACAAAATATGAAAGGTATATCTTACATACTGAATCCCTTAGGTTGGTGTGGATGAAATATGAAAGCTATATCTTACATTCGACCTAGGCAGCAGGTCAAACTGAGGAAAGGATGTGTACTATTGAAAGGTCTACCTAAGGTAGGTGTGGGTCAAATATTAAAGCGGCATCTTGAATATTTCAGCAGTTACAAACACTTTTCAGAACTTAAACGCAGAACTCAAACATGGGTTTAAATGACAAAGTATGACCTGACCTTGACCTAGGCAGGTCAAACTGAGGAAAGGGTGTGTGCTATTGAAAGGTCTAACCCAAAGACTGGTGTGGACCAAATATTAAACCTCTATCTTGAATACGTCAGACGTTATGTACACTTTTCAAAACTTAAACGCAAAACTTAAACATGAGTGTCAATGACAAAGTAAGAACTGACCTTGACCTACATCAAGGGTCTAACTTGGGGATGGGGGTGTATACTATTGAAAGGTCTTACCCTAAGGTAGGTGTAGGCCAAATATGAAAGCAGTACTTTAAACAGTTAGATAGTAGATCTGTATGATCCTTTATGCTCTGAAGGTACATTTTCTCATGACACAGCTCAAATCATTTTCAACCATCACTTGATGCACACTGGGAAATCATTGTTTCCTGTACTTGGACCAAAAAACTGACAAAACTGCACAGTCTGACCACAGCCTTTACTGGTCACAGTACAATACAAAAATCTTGTATAAATATTCTAATAGCTTAACCCTTAAAATGCCAAGAAAACCTGCCTCTGAAAATGTTATCTGTTTATGTCGTCTGCTGAACATTCTTGCACACTTTTCAAACCTGTTTTTGCATATAGGCAAACATGTGGACCCTGATCAGACTGCTCCTAGAGGAGCAGTCTGACCTGGGTCCACACTGTTTGCAAAAATGACTTAAAATCAAAAGCAGATGACAAAGCAGACAACAATTAATTTCTTACCATACTTGTCCTATAATTTGAACAAGTCCATTTAACTACCTGTTGATGCATCTAGAAATTAAAAGAGTAGCAAACTATAGACACTGTTTTCTGCCTGATCTGGGTCTATACATTTTTGCTCTGGCTTACCAAATTTGTTTTGTTTTGATTAAACAATGCTTGAAAAAATCTTTCAGTCATATTGTGATGGTGTCTGGGTGAGACAAGCAGCTCCATACTTATTTAGAATGCTGTCTCAGTGAAATGTCATGCCCCAGACACATCATGATATTTCTCCCATTAAACTGACATTAAACTGACACCAGGCTGATCAGTATTAGCTCTATTTTCTAAATGCTGAGCACCAAGAGAAAAAGCGGCTAGTACCATTTTTGTTTGTTTGTGTTGAGGTTGTACAGCCCAGTCAACCCATTTCGGTCATGTCCATGGCCATCAGTTCACCTAGCCACATTTTTTTTTCCTGGGCAAGCTTTGATCTGTATTAAAGATGTTAACCAATACTTGTGCACATTCTTTCACATTTATTAAGGTCATGTCAAGCAGAGTGGTCAGTTAACATACACTTTTTCCAGGGCAGATTTAGTCCTCTAAGTAGTTACCAGTACTTGTGCACTCACTTTTGCCACCAACTGACAACTGCCTTTCTTGAATCAGCAGAAGGGGGAGAATGACCATAGAAATTATTGCTTGATCAGTCTCAACAGGAGCTATGTGACTAAGCTGGGATTTGAACTTGTGCCCCTGGATCTGCAGTCAAATAATGTTTTAAATGTGCAATCTGGCCACACATGACAATGCATAGTCCCATTTACATTGTCAGTTAACCTTTATTACCACTCTCTGGGCTTATGCAGTAGGTGATAAATTCACAATATTACAAAAACTGATTATTTTTCTTATATTTCCCAGAAAAAAGGATTGACATTTCATGCAAATTGTCTGCAATGGAGACAATTTGCATGAAATGTCAAATCCTGTTTTCTGGGAAAAAAAAGTAAGATTCTTAAGAGATATCCAAGTCATCTGCTCAAAATGTAACCCAACATGCTAAGGTTTAACACCATCCCAAAGATATACCACAAATGATTAGAAATGCAAGAAAATCACCCTTGTGCCATACGTAGGCAATGAAGCCTAGATCAGCCTGCACACTGTAGAAGAGGTCCTGATCAGATGGCAGGGATGCATGGGCTGATCTAGGCATTTACTGTTCACGCAATATGCCATAAGAACCCTATTCTTGAATTACACATCATATACAGTCGTTTTTCGTTATCTCGAAGTCAAAGGTACTCTCTGAAATACTTTGATATATCCGTATCTTGACATATCAGATTTGCAGAATTGAGGAAAAAAGATAAATCAAACAACCACAAATGAATATGTAATCTGACTCCTGAAAATAGAGATATACTGAAAATATTGTGGAAAAGAGGAGAAATTTATCCTTAGGAGCAATTTCTCCTCTTTTCCACATTATTTTGTTACCTGTGTCACAGTTTCATGTTAAAACAGGGACCAGATTTTCTCTTTGAGATAGGCGGTAATTCAAAATAAACAAGTTCGAGATAACGAGGTTTGACTGTACCTGTATACCATGATGAAGATTTGGTATTTTCTGTCCCTCTCAACACAAAAAATCATTTAAGTCATATCGAGACAAAAGAAGATTAATAATAAAAGGCTCTATGCAAATGAGTGTTGTACAGTCACAAGCTGAATTCTGTTTCCAGTGGAATTTGGGTGTTGAACTTCAGGATCGACAATTGAAAAAGCCAGCCATCCTTTCGAATACCATGAAATCAGTCAACAGTGACTATATACTGATGTGTGCCAGGTGTCTGCAAAAACAAAAATAGCATGGAAGACCTTGTACAAAATGCTATTATAACATGAGCTAAAACAGATTCATACAGCTGTTTTGTTTGTGCTGAGTGTTTTACAGCCCAGTCAGTCAACCCAATGGAGTTATATTGAGTGTTGTCAGTTTACCTAACCACACTCTTACAGGGTAGGCTTAGTCCTCTAAGCAGTTAATCAGTATTGTGCACATTCTTTCACAGAAAACTGACAACTGGCCCCTTCTTTAATCAGCGGAAGGGAGAGAATGACCATAAAAATATTTCATGATCAAATCTCCACAAAAGAATGTTGCTGACTTGGTGGGGATGGGATCCGTGATCTGAACACCAGTCGTACGTGCATCTGACTGAGCCACCAAGGTTTTGTTTAACTTTGCAACCCTTTTCCTCAAAACTGAGACATTGCCCAGGATAAACGGAAAATCTATTCATATTTTATTTACCCTGTACATGTTTCATACATAGGTCTAGATAAGAGCGGGTATCAGGTAAATATTTTTCTTATTTCTCAATGAAAACATATGTTTTGGGTACTCATTAGAAGTGCCTCTGTGGGGCACTTCTAATGAGACCCACAACATATGTTTTTGTTGAAAAATAAGAAAAATATAGACATTTTTTGGTTGGAAAAAGCACCTTATCAAGAACTATGTTCATAGCTTCAGACAAGGCTCTTTTTTTTAACCTAAAACTATTGATTCTTTTCTTATTTCTCCACAAAAACCTATGTTGTGGTACTAATCAGAAACACCTTGCTGAGGATATGGATAACCCCCCTTATCTGGAGCTTAGATGTATAGAAGGATATAAACAGGCCTGAGCAAACTGTGTAGACTCAGAAGAGACTCATCAGTATGAAGCTTTTAATCAGGAAATCTACTGCTTGCAGTTTGTCCAGCAGTATTTTCGACACATCAACTGATAGAACATTTAACTTGTTCATACTTAAGCAATAGTGTGGTAAGGCAATGAGGTGCAAGGAGATGGTTCAGATTTTAGCACAAGTATGGTAAGGAGATTGATTGATTCTGTTAGGGCTTAATGACACCGTCAGCCCTTGTGGGTCATTTTGTGTTGTCTTCCAGAGAAAGGGAGAAAAGAGACAGTAGGGGAGATGAAAGAGAGGGACAGGGAAGAAAGACGAACAGGAATGAAAGTGAAGAAACAGAATAAAGAAATAAAAACATTCCCCCTATACCCTTACCTGCTACAAGGATAGCAGGCCTTGCCCAACTGTAAGCCAGTATCAGTTGGACACCCCAGTGAAGTAAGATACACAACACCTTCACCACACCCAACCACCCCTAAATGGTAAGATGAAGTGTCTAAATGCTTAAAGTAAATACAGTAATCTTTATGTTACATTAGTGTGATGACTAGGTATATGTGAGTCAAAACGTCAGAAAAGATACCTTCAGACATATACACCCAGAAAAGATTCAAATCAGCCTGCACAGCCTCATCTGAATCTTCACTGGGCACATTTGATAGCCAAGGATGCAAAGTTTTTATGGGGACAGCACAAAACATAAGACAGTGCAGATGCACAGGCTGATTTGAATCATCATTGGGTGCACATGTCAGAAGCTTAAAGTACGTTATATACAAACACTAAATGAAGAATGACAGTTCCAGTGTAGATATGTTACAAACCCTAACAAGATGAAACAATAAGTAAAGTGACACTAAATGTAAAGTTTTATAGTTTGTAGACATAAACAGGGTCGAAGCTAGGATGGACATCAGCACATAAATGGAGGAACGAACAGATGGAAACTTGCAAGCCTCAGTCGCCCATGCTAACACAGGCACAACAACAACATTTCCATGACAAACAAGTACGTATACAGAAAAAATGACAATCAATGGGTTTTTTTTTCTGTATAATCTATTAATTATTTTGATATAATATTTTTGGGCCCATGTTATATTGGAAACCATGCTATAATAAACTCTATATAAAAATAGCCATCAGAAGAGATGGCAAATCCCCCGAACAAACTGCCATTTCTAAATTTTGTGTATTTCAATCAATATCATGGAAATACTGAACGAGAGCAAAGTAAAAAGATGCAAAGATAGTACGAAATGTGACCAAAATAATAGGTGAAAACAAAAAAATAGGTGTACTGTGAATGATTATTTTTGCATGTTCTATTATTTATATTTTTTATTTTTGTCAAAACATCTAATAATTACTTCTGATGTGATAATTTGTACAGGTACACAATATTTGCAAATACTTTGAATTTGTGAGTGTACATATTCAGAAATAATAGCAAAATAAAGGTAAAGGAACTTGGCAGTATGTTTATTGAGTAAAAAATCAAGTTGCCCTTCTTGCATGCTACACACCTTCTTGCCTTGATATATGTCCCTACCAAAAATTATCAAGTTATCTCAAACAGTATGGGAGTTATGGCCTGCACAAGATTTTGGCATCAGGGGAGATAAGAACATAATGGAGAAAGTGAGAGTACTTTTCACAACATGCCTTCTGGTCCTTATCTATGCCTCTACCAATTATTATCAAAATATTTTAAACCACATACTCAAGGATTTAGCTTAGAAATTCATCCAGGGGAAGTTACTATAAAGCAACCACAGCAGAGGTTGTCTCTTGCATGTGACACACCTACTGTTTGTTACCAATGCCTCTACCAAATATTATCAAAATATGTCTAAGGGTATCAAAGTTATGGAACGCACAAGATTTTGGCTTCAGGAGAGATAACTACATAATGAACAAGAAAGCTAGAGTTGTCTTTCTTGCATGTGACACACCTACTGGTCCTCCTCTTCATCTCTACCAACTATTATCATATTATCTCAAACGGTATGGGAGTTATGGCCTGCACAAGATTTCAGTTTTAGGAGAGATAACTAAATAACGAAGAAAGTGAGTTGTCTCTCTTGCACGGGACATGCCTACTGGTCCTCCACTTCATTTACCAAACATTATCAAAATATGTCTAAGAGTATCAAAGTTATGGAGCGCACAAGATTTTGGCTTCAGGAGAGATAACGACTATAATGAAGAAACATGCCTACTGATCCTCCTCTTCATTTCTACTAAACATTATCAAAATATGTTTGTTTGATTTGGGCTTAACATTGCTTTCAACAATCTTTCAGTCATATCGCGACGGTGTCTGGATGTGACAGGGAGCTAAATGCTCACTTTTAGAGTGCTGCCTCACTGAACTATCATGCCCCAGACACTTTGACATGATATTCCACCCAGTCACATTATACTGCCACTGAGCTGACCAGTTCCGATTCCTAGCTCTACTTTCTTAATGCTGAGTGCCAAGCGAAAGAGCAGCTAGTACCATTTTATTTGGTATGACCCGGTCGGGGATTGAACCCGCAACCTCCTGGTCACAAAGCGGACGCTCTACCACTGAGCCACTGTGCCGGTATATCAAAATATGTCTTAGGGTATCAAAGTTATGGAGTGCACAAGACTTCAGCTTCAGGGGAGATAACTACATAATGAAGAAGAAAGTGAGAGTTGTCTCTTGCAAGTGACATGCCTACTGGTCTCCTCTTCATCTCTACCAAATATTATCATATTATCTCAAACTGTATGGGAGTTACGGCATGCACAAGATTTCAGCTTCAGGGGAGACAACTACATAAAAAAAGTGAGAGTTGTCTCTCTTGCACAGGACATGCATACTGGTCTTCTTCATTTCTACCAAACATTATCAAAATGTGTCTAAGGGTATCAAAGTTATGGAGCGCATAAGATTCTGGCTTCAGGGGAGAAAACTACATAATGCAGAAAGTGAGAGTTGTCTCCCCTGCACACGACATGGCTTTTGGTCTGCCTCTTCATTTCTACAGAATATTATCAGAATATGTCTAAGGATATTAAAGTTATGAAGTGCACAAGGCTGCATCTAAGATTTCTGTTCCAGGGGAGAGGTGTCATTCTTGCACACAACACACCTACTGGTCCTCCTCTTTATCCCTACCAAAATGTTATCATATTACCTCAAACAGTATGGGAGTTATTGCCTGCACAAGATTTCAGCTTCAGGGGAGATAACTACATAACGAAGAAAGTGAGTTTTCTCTTGCACATGACACGCCTACTGGTCCGCCTCGACATTCTTACCAAGTATTACCAAAATATGTCTAAGGGTATCAAAGTTATAGAGTACACATGGCTGAGTCTACAATTTCTGCTTCAGGGGAGATAACTTCATTATAAAGTGAGAGATGTCTCTTGCACATGCCTACTGGTCCTCTTCATCCCTACCAAATATTATCAAATAATCTCACAGTATGGGATAAATGGCCTGCACAATATTTCAGCTTCAGGGAAGATAACTATATAATGAAGACAGTGAGAGTTTTCTCTCTTGCATGTGACACACCCAATGGTCCTCCTCTTCATTCCTACCAAATATTAGCATAATATGTCTAAGGGTATCAAGGTTACGGAGCACACAAGGATGAGTCTACAATTTCTGCTTCAGGGGAGATAACTACAAAAGGAATAAAGTGAGATTTGTCTCTCTTGCATGTGACAGGACTACTGGTCCTCTTCTTACCCTTCCAAATATTATCAACTCTCAAACAGTATAGGAGGTATGGCCTGCACAAGATTTTGGCATCAGGGGAGATAAGAACATAATGGAGAAAGTGAGAGTACTTTTCACAACATGCCTACTGGTCCATATCTATGCCTCTACCAATTATTATCAAAATATTTCAAACCACATACTCAAGGATTTAGCTTAGAAATTCATCCAGGTGAGGTTACTAGAAAACAACCACAGCAGAGGTTGTCTCTTGCATGTGACACACCTACTGTTCATTACCAATTCCTCTACCAAATATTACCAAAATATGTCTAAGGGTATCAAAGTTATGGAATGCACAAGATTTTGGCTTCAGGAGAGATAACTACATAAGGAAGAAGAAAGCTAGAGTTGTCTCTCTTGCATGTGACACACCTACTGGTCCTCCTCTTCATCTCTACCATTATCATATTATCTCAAAACAGTATTGGAGTTATGGCCTGCACGATTTCTGCTTCAGGACAGATAACTACATAACGAAGAAAGTGAGAGTTGTCTCTCTTGCACGGGACATGCCTTTTGGTCCTCCTCTTCATTTCTAACAAATATTATCAAAATATGTCTAAGGGTATCAAAGTTATGGAGTGCACAAGATTTTGGCTTCAGGGGAGATAACTATATAATGAAGGAGGTGGGGTTGTCTCTCTTGCATGTGACATGCCTACTGGTCCTCCTCTTCATCTCTACCAACTATTATCATATTATCTCAAACTGTATGGGAGTTATGGCCTGCACAAGATTTTGGCTTCAAGGGAGACCACTATATAATGAAGAAAGTGAGAGTTAGTCTCTCTTGCACAGGACAAGCATACTGGTCCTCCTCTTCATTTCTACCAAACATTATTGAAATGTGTCTAAGGGTATCAAAGTTATGGAGCGCACAAGATTTTGCTTCAGGGGAGAAAACTACATAATGAAGAAAGTGAGAGCTGTCTCTCATGCACACAACATGCCTACTGGTCCGCCTCTTCATTTCTACAAAATATCAAAATATGTCTAAGGATATCAAAGTTATGAAGTGCACAAGGCTGCGTCTAAAAGGTTCTGTTTCTGGGGAGTTAACAACATAATGAAGAAAGTGTGAGTTGTCTCTCTTGCATGCAACACACCTATTGGTCCCCCTCTTCATCCCTACCAAAATATTATCATATTACCTCAAACAGTATGGGAGTTATTGCCTGCACAAGATTTTGACTTCAGGAGAGATAACTACATAATGAAAAGAGTAAGAGTTGTCTCTCTTGCAAGAGACACACCTACTGGTCCTCCTCTTCATTCCTACCAAACATTACCAAAATATGTCTAAGGGTATCAAAGTTGTAGAGCACACAAGGATGATTCTACAATTTCTGCTTCAGGGGAGATAACTACATAACAAAGTGAGAGTTGTCTCTCTTTCGTGAGACACAACTACTGGACCTCCTCTTAATTCCTTCCAAATATTATCTAATCTCAAACAGTAAGGGAGATGGCCTGCAAAAGATTTCGGCTTCAGGGGAGATAACTACATAACAAAGACAGTGAGAGTTATTTTTCTTGCACATGACATGCCTACTGCTCCTCCTCTACATTCCTACCAAATATTATCAAAATATGTGTAAGGGTATCAAAGTTATGGCATGCACAAGGATGAGGCTACAATTTCTGCTACAGGAGAGATAACTACATAATGATGGATGGATGGATATTTTATTTATAGACGCTCAACCCTAAAAGGGCATATAGCGTCTAATAATTTTTATATTATATAATGATTTTATTTAATGAGAAATTAAAAATCTCTAGGATTGATGTGTTCATTTTAAAAAGATAAAGTATCAATGATTTTGTTATTAAAAATACTGATTATATTTTATTAAAAAATCTGATCTCTAAGAAAGTCGAGTATTTTCTGAGTTGGCATATCATTAAGAAGTTCCTTAATAGTTTTTACATTAAAATACTTTGTGCAAATATAAATTCTGCACAAGTGATAAGAAAATGTTTGACTGTAAAAGTTTCGTTACAAGGAATGCAGAATGGAGCTTGTTCATTTTTTAATATATAAGAAAGAGCAATTCTACATCTGGTGATTTTTGTTTGTTCTTTTCTGCTGTAATTAGAGAATGTGCATTTGCTTTTAAAATTTGGTTTTATTTCATTTAGTTTATTTTGGGTTTGGGGTTCCCAAACAGACTGACATTTGTTGTTAATGTATTGACGGATGTTTGATTTAAAGTTGGAGTGAGGAATTTTGAAATTTGTTATCACTAAGGATAATGCAGATTTGGCTTCTAAATCGGCTAATTCATTTCCACGAATATTAATGTGGCTGGGAAGCCAACAAAATACAATTTCTTTTGAAACTGAAAGGTAATAATATTTTTTAAGAATTTGCTGAATTAATGGGTTCCTATGGTGTAAATCTTTAAGAGATTTTAATACAGAAAGAGAATCTGAATAAACGATGAATTGTTTTTCAGACTGATCTCTGATATGATAAAGTGCAATATCAATTGCCTTGGCTTCAGCGGTAAAAATGGAGCTATTATCAGGTAATCTGATACTGTCAGTAAAATTTGGACTAATAACAGAACAAGCAACTTTCTCATCTTGTTTTGATCCATCTGTATAAATTGACAGGTAATGTTTATAACTTGATTTGATTTCTAAAAATTCATTCTTAAAATATGTGACTCAACTTCAGATTTTTTATTTTTATGAAGGTCTAAAATAATCTTTGGATGGATGGATGGATATTTTGTTTATAGACGCTCAACCCTAAAAGGGCATATAGCGTCTAATAAGTTTTATGTTGTATGATGATTTTATTTAATGAGAAATTTAAAAATATCTAGGATTGATGTGTTTATTTTAAAGAGATAAAGTATCAATGATTTTAAGTTATTAAAAATACTGATCATATTTTATTAAAAAGTCCGATCTCTTTAAGAAAGTCGAGTATTTTCTGAGTTGGCATATCAAAAAGTTCTTTTATAGTTTTTATATTAAAATACTTCGTGCGAATGTGATTAAATTCAGCACAAGTGATAAGAAAATGTTTGACTGTGAAAGGTTCATTACAAGGAATGCAGAATGGAGCTTGTTCATTTTTTAATATGTAAGAATGAGTAATTCTAGTGTGTCCAATTCTACATCTGGTGACTTTTGTTTGTTCTTTTCTGCTGTAATTAGAGAATGTGCATTTGCTGTTAAAATTTGGTTTGATTTCATTTAATTTATTATAAGTTTGTGTTTCCCAAACAGACTGACATTTGTTGTTGCTGTATTGACAGACGTTTGATTTAAAGTCGGAGTGAGGAATTTTGAAATTGGTTATTACTAAGGATAGTGCAGATTTGGCTTCTAAATCGGCTAATTCATTTCCACGAATATTAACGTGGCTGGGAAGCCAACAAAATACAATTTCTTTTGAAACTGAAAGGTAATAATATTTTTTAAGAATTTGCTGAATTAATGGGTTTCTATGGTGTAAATCTTTAAGAGATTTTAATACAGAAAGAGAATCTGAATAAATGATAAACTGTTTTGCAGACTGATCTCGGATATGATAAAGTGCAATATCAATTGCCTTGGCTTCGGCGGTAAAAATGGAGCTATTATCAGGTAATCTGATACTGTCAGTAAAATTTGGACTAATAACAGAACAAGCAACTTTCTCATCTTGTTTCGAACCATCTGTATAAATTGACAGGTAATGTTTATAATTTGATTTGATTTCTAAAAATTCATTCTTAAAAATATGCGACTCGACTTCTGTTTTTTTATTTTTATGAAGGTCTAAAATAATCTTTGGAGGGTTTAACGTCCATGGCTCTTTTGATGGAAAAGAAAAATGCTGAACATTTTTAATATTGATATTGGCCTCTTCAAGTAACGGTTGTATTCTCAGGCCAAGGGGTTTAATAGCTGTTGGTTTATTATTGTAAAATCTTTCATATTTAGGGTTAAAAACACAATCATGAGCTGAATTACGTGGATTGGCGGCTAATTTAGTAACATATTGAAGAGACAATTTCTCTCTTCTTATATACAATGATGGTTCATTTGATTCAGCGTATAAACTTTCGACGGGGGAAGTACGAAAAGCCCCTAGAGCCAGACGTAAACCTTGGTGATGTATAGTATCTAAAGATTTTAAATAAGATTTTCTAGCGGATCAACTACTACATAATGAATAAAATGAGAGTTGTCTCTCTTGCATGTGACATGCCTACTGGTCCTCCTCATCATCCCTACCAAATACAATCAAATTATCTCAAACAGTATGTGAGTTATGGCCTGCAAAAGATTTTGGCTTCAGGGGAGATAACTAAATAACGAAGCCAGTGAGAGTTGTCTCATTTGCACGCGATGCCTGTTGGTCCTCCTCTACATTCTTTCCAAATATTATCAAAATATGTCTAAGGGAATCAAAGTTATGAAGCACACAAGGATGCATCAACGGACGAATGCCATACTGATCGCTATAGCCCCCGAACCTATCAGTCTGGGGATAAAAAGGCTCCTATGTACTTGGTGGATCAGATCATTGGTATACCTGCAAGATTTTTTTTCCTTTTTTTTTTTGCAAAAACAATATATGGACTGGAACCTGGGACCTCACCATCAGAAATCAGGAGCCACTGACCATTTAGCCTCCCAGACACTTCTGTTTGGCGATTTCCTACAATAACTTGAAAACAAATTACGGTTTCAATTATGAGTTTTGGATTACCATATTTACCCTACATATTGGGACAGCCTGGCATTAGCAAATGGTGTAGACTCGGCTCAAAAACCATAGAACCCAGCATCTGATCAGGATCAACATTGTTTGCCACTCATTCTGTAGTTTGTAAACACATCAACAGGTATTTAAATGTTTTGTTTTGTTTTTTTTTTTCAAATTTTAGAACAAGTGTGATAAAAATGTAAGGATTTTCAATAATCAGGGTAAATACGGTTGTCTTCTAAAAATGACACGCCATAGTTTCAGATAAGGCACTTTCTTCATCTAAAAATTATTGATATTTTCCTTAGTTCTCGATGAAACTAGATGTTGTGGGTCCTCATTAGAAGCGCATCAATGAGGCCCTCCTAATAAGTACCACAAGATGTTATCATTGAGATCTAATGAGATCTAAAGAAAAAATATTTATTGGATACCCCTCTTATCTGGAACTATTGTAAGCACTGACAAAATACGATGGATTCCATAAAATAGCAATTTTGGGCATTTTGGGACTTATTCGTGGAGCGTTTGGCGATAGAACCATGAGAATAGCAAATGTATACACAATACACTGTAACAGTGGACAGCGTGCTGTAGTGGATACATCACTTGGGAATGACTTAAGTAGAGTGAATTGTCTTACTGGCACCTCGCAATCTTTTTTTTTTTTATTTTGCTTTGGAATTTTTTTATCAATTGAGTATAAAATATATTTATTTTTTATTTTTTTTTTTTTTTTTTTTTATACCTCATAACCGATTCCAAAATGAAAATGGCTAAAGGGGCGTGATTGCATCTGCTGTTCATACACCATTATGAAGGACCCCCCTAATTGGCACTTACTGTATTTACCGGGTCTGAGCAGACAGTGTAGGTCTGAGCAGACAATGTAGAGCCAGAGCAGACTGATTATGGTGGGGTTTAACATGTCAACCCTTGTGGGTCACTTTGTGTTGTCTCCCAGAGAAATGGAAAAGAGATAGATGAGATAGTAAGGGAGATGATTGATTGATTGAGTTGGGGTTTAACGACACGTCAACCCTTGTGGGTCATTTTGTGTCGTCTCCCAGAGAAAGGGAGAAAAAAGATAGAAGAGATAGTAGAGGAGATGAAAATGAGGGACAGGGAAGAAAGAGGAACAGGAATGAAAGTGAAATAACAGAAGAAATAAAAACATCCCCCTCTACCTTTACCTGCTACAAGGATAGCAGGCCTTGCCCAGCTGTAAGCCAATATCAGTTGGGCGCCCCGGTGAGGTAAGATAAAGGACACCTTCGCACCACCCAACCACCCCTAGTAAGGGAGATGAAAGAGGGACAAAGGAGAAAGAGGAAAATGAATGAAAGTGAAAAAACAGAATAAAAAAAAAAACATTCCTCCTCTATCTTTACCTGCTGCAAGGATTGCAGACCTTGGCCAGCTGTAAGCCAATATCAGTTGGATACCCCAGTGACATAAGATACATGACACCTTTGCCTCACCCAACCACCCCAAGAACCCAGAGCAGAATGCAATGTGTTTAGAGTCGCTATAGAATGTCTCTCATCTGGCAATTTCAGATAGATAAACAGGTAGTTGAATGACTTTGTTAAATTTTTTGAGCAAGTATGGTAAGGTATCAGAATGTTTTGGGTAAACATGGTATTTTTTTTTTTTTTTGGCAATAATAAGATATTACGTCGTTTTCTCAACACTTTATCATCATTCAGTCTGATCAGGACCTTTGTCCCATTGCAAAATTAATGGATACTATATAATATATGAATGGGCAGGAACAATCTAGAGAAGATCCAGATGAGACTGTGTGGATGCACAAGTTGATCTTGTCCTTCACTATTCGAATGCAATAAGAGCTTATCATTACACATGTTAAAGACTTTTTTGTATTAATGTTTAGGATGTTGGGTAAACATTTCAGCAGACATTTTGAAATACCAGAAAATAGAATTTGACATTTCATGCAAACTGTCTCCTTGATTGAATCCTATTTTCAGGAAAAAAAATATAAGAAAAACATAAAAAAAAAAAAAATTGTCGACTGCTGAATCTGCCCATAGCGAGGAGGGAAGTGATAAAACAACACAAGAATTTTCACATTGCGGTGATTTAGATCAAAAAAAAAAAAAAAAAAAAAAGACAGGAAAAATAAGAACAAAACATGCACAGAGATAAGATATTATGAGTAAAAAAAAGACTGTTACAAGACTTTGACTTTATGGACAATAGTGTACTCTTTTTCTTCAAAAAGTTATACCTGTAACAGTATGTGTAAATCATGTTTTTTTGTTTTTTTTTTGTTGTTGTTGTTTTATTTTCTTTTGTTTGGAACAGATCTTTGTTTTAATAGTTATAAATCAAAGTAATCTTACCTTCCAATGCTGTTCCCATCAGAGATACCAGTGCAATCCAGAAAAAAGTGTACATCTTGAAAAGAACTATGAAAATATATTCAGCTTGTATACCCCTCTTAGTTCACTTTCCATGCATGTATCTACAGATATAGAGTTAAAGCAGTGCAGCTGGGAGATTTAACTGAATTAATCTGCTCCCCATGCCATGCTGAAAAATGCATCTCTAACACTGTAAAATGCGGAAAGTTTAAGCCCTCCAACCACGTCAAGGTGTGGTTATGCCTGGAGGGTTTTTTGAACCTTGTACTCTTGAGAGCTATAGTTTTCTTTACCAGATCCTATGCCTCTCAATAGTAAAGGTGGTGGCTTAAATTTGAGTATGTTGTCTATTTGTTTTTGTTTGGGAGAAATGTCAGTTTTTGCATTTTATTTAACCTTTACCACTCTATTGCCAAATTCAGCAGACAACATATTTTAGAATTTTGTTTTTTATTTTTCCAAAAAAAGACTGACATTTCATGCAGATTGCCTCCTGAAAAAGAAAACAGAACAGAGTAGAAAACAGAAGCTTGTCTTTTTTTGTTGGGGTTTACAATATTTTACTGACTGGTTAATGAGCATAATAATAAGCTCCTCAAATTTCTTCATGAGCATCATCATGAGCTTCTCAAATTATTCCATGAGCGTCATCATGCGCTCCTCAAATTTCTTCGTGAGGATCATCTTAAGCTCCTCAAATTTCTTCATGAACATCATCATGAGCTCCTCAAATTTCTTCACCAGCATCCATCACGAAAACACGCTTATGTAATTTTGACCCCTTTAAACCTCACTTTTATATAGTAAAACTGGGGTTTACAGGGGTATTCATTATTTTTCTTATATCTGCTCAAAACCATAGATTGTGGGTACTCATTAGAACCGCCTCGCCGAGGCGGTTCTAACGAGTACCCACAATCTATGTTTTGAGCAGAAATGTGAAACATATCAGAATTTTTTATCCGAAAATTTTCATTTTTTTTTGGTGGTAAAATTTTCAGTATATTTAAAAAAGCAGGTTTTCGTAATGATTATAAGCTCCTCAAATTTCTTCAACTCCCCACACCTGCCCCTCCAACCCCTGCCCTTCTTAACACATCATTCCTTTCATATGACTTGCTTCTTAAAGAGGACCTTTATGTAAACATAAATCTAGACAAGCGGACTATTAAGAAAACTACTTTTATTTCTCATCAATAACATGTGGGTACTTGTAGTACTGTACTGAGTATCCACAACACACTTTTGTGGACAATTTAAGAAACAATCCATACTTGTTGGTTGAAAAAAGTGTTCCATCTGGATGGATGGATATTTTGTTTATAGACGCTCAACCCTAGAAGGGCATATAGCGTCTAATAAGTTTTATGTTATATGATGATTTTATTTAATGAGAAATTTAAAAATATCTAGGATTGATGTGTTTATTTTAAAGACAAAGTATCAATGATTTTAAGTTATTAAAAATACTGATCATATTTTATTAAAAAGTCCGATCTTTTTCAGAAAGTCGAGTATTTTTTGAGTTGGCATATTAAAAAGTTCCTTTATATTTTTTACATTAAAATACTTTGTGCGAATATAATTAAATTCAGCACAAGTGACAAGAAAATGTTTGACCGTAAAAGGTTCGTTACAAGGAATGCAGAATGGAGCTTGTTCATTGTTTAAAATATAAGAATGAGTAATTCTAGTGTGTCCAAGTCTACATCTCGTGATTTTTGTTTGTTCTTTTCTGCTGAGATTAGAGAATGTGCATTTGCTGTTAAAATTTGGTTTGATTTCATTTAATTTATTATAAGTTTGTGTTTCCCAAACAGACTGACATTTGTTGTTGATGTATTGAAAGACGTTTGATTTAAAGTCGGAGTGAGGAATTTTGAAATTGGTTATTACTAAGGATAATGCAGATTTGGCTTCTGAATCTGCTAATTCATTTCCACGAATATTAACGTGGCTGGGAAGCCAACAAAATACAATTTCTTTTGAAGCGGAAAGATAATAATATTTTTTAAGAATTTGCTGAATTAATGGGTTTCTATGGTGTAAATCTTTAAGAGATTTTAATACAGAAAGAGAATCTGAATAAATGATAAACTATTTTTTAGACTGATCTCTGATATGGTAAAGTGCAATATCAATTGCCTTGGCTTCGGCGGTAAAAATGGAGCTATTATCAGGTAATCTGATACTGTCAGTAAAATTTGGACTAATAACAGAACAAGCAACTTTCTCATCTTGTTTCGAACCATCTGTATAAATTGACAGGTAATGTTTATAATTTGATTTGATTTCTAAAAAATAATTCTTAAAAATATGCGACTCGACTTCTGTTTTTTTATTTTTATGAAGGTCTAAAATAATCTTTGGAGGGTTTAACGTCCATGGCTCTTTTGATGGAAAAGAAAAATGCTGAACATTTTTAATATTGATATTGGCCTCTTCATGTAACGGTTGTATTCTCAGGCCAAGGGGTTTAATAGCCGTTGGTTTGTTGTTGTAAAATCTTTCATATTTAGGATTAAAAACACAATCATAGGCTGAATTACGTGGATTGGCGGCTAATTTAGTAACATATTGAAGAGACAATTTCTGTCTTCTTATATACAATGATGGTTCATTTGATTCAGCGTATAAACTTTCGACGGGGGAAGTACGAAAAGCCCCTAGAGCCAGACGTAAACCTTGGTGATGAATAGTATCCAAAGATTTCAAATAAAATTGTCTAGCGGATCCATAAACTATGGATCCATAATCCAGTTTAGATCGAATTAAAGATCTATAAAGATTTAAAAGAACAGTACGATCTCCTCCCCAGTCGGAACTGGAGAGAACTTTAAGAATATCAAGTGCTTTAAGACATTTAGCTTTTAAAGCTTTGATGTGTGGTATAAAAGATAATTTGTTAACGAACAAAAGACCCAGGAATTTTGCTTCACTGACGACTGGAATTGGACTACCGTATATGGTGAGATGAGGATCTAAATGTAGCTGACGTATCTGACAAAAATGAACGCATTGAGTTTTTGTTTTTGAAAATTTGAAACCATGTTCTGTTGCCCAATCTTCTATATTGTTTAAACATCGTTGTAGTTTGAATTCAATGGTTTCCATATTTTTCGATCTAATAAATATTCCAAAATCGTCAACAAAAAGTGAACAATCAAGGTCTTTCACACATTTAACAATATCGTTAATTTTAATGCCAAACAAGGTAGGTGATAAAATGCTTCCCTGTGGTACACCTTGTTCTTGTTTAAATATGTCCGATAACGTATTACCTTCGAACATTAAATGTTCGATCTGATAAAAAATTTTGAATAAAAAGTGGTAATCGGCCTTTAAGGCCTAATTTATGTAAATCTTTCATGATGCCATGTTTCCATGTAGTATCGTAAGCTTTTTCAAGATCAAAAAATACAGCTACGACATGTTCTTTTTTAATAAAGGCATCACCAATAAAGGATTCCAAACGGATCAAATGATCGTTTGTACAGTTATTTTTTCTGAATCCAGCTTGATATTTTGTTATAAGCTGGTTTGATTCCAAGAACCAAACCAGTCTATCATTAATCATTCTCTCCATTGTTTTACATAAACAACTTGTCAAAGCAATAGGTCTGTAGTTAGTAGCTACAGTATGATCTTTATTTGGTTTTGGTATAGGTATAATCGTTGCTTTACTCCAGTCTTTTGGAAATTTTCCAGTGATCTAAATATCATTTAAAATATTTAATAAAGTTTTTAAAGCGTTATCGGGTAAATGTTTAAGAATTTGATAATGAATGTCATCAGGACCAGCAGCTGTATCATGAGATTTATGAAGAGCATCTAATAATTCTGAAGCTGTGAATGGTACATTATATTTTTCATGATTTAGTGATGTAAAATTTAGATGCTCTTTCTCTCGTTCCTGTTTTATGTTTTGAAAGGTTTCGGAATAATTTGCACTAGAAGAGTTTTTCTGAAAATTCTCTCCTAGTGCATTGGAAATATCTTTAGTCGTTGAGCATATATTTCCATTTGATTTAATATGGACATGCTTGTTATTTTTATTTTTGCCAGTAATTTTTCGAATCATGTCCCATATCTTCTTTGCTGGAGTTCTAGAATTAAGTTTGGAGACGTATTGCTGCCAAGATGTTCTTTTAGCCGTTTTTATTGTCTTGCGAGCTTTTGCTCGCATTTGTTTGGCATGGATTAGATTTTCTTTTGTTGGCTGCCTATTGAACTTTCGTAAGGCAGATTTTCTTTTATCTATTGAATTTTTAACATCTTTATTAAACCAAGGTCTATTTCTTTTTGAACGTGTCGAGGACTTTGGAATACAATTTTTCGGCTACATGAATTAATGTATCAGTAAAAGCTTGTATATCATCTGCTGTTTTAAACATTTCAGGATTTAATTTTTCATTACATAGCTCCATAAAATTCTCCCAGTTTGCTTTATTCAAATTCCATCGGGAATGATGGTCTTCATTTGTCGATTCAATTTCTTCAATTTTAATTGGAAAATGATCGCTCCCATGAAGGTCATCTAAAACTGACCAATCAAAATCTAAGTAAATATTTGGAGAGCATATAGACAAATCTAAAGCAAAATAATTTCTTGTAGGAGAATGAAGATAAGTTGGTTGTTTATCGTTAAATAAACATAAATCATTTTCTGCAATAAAATTTTCTATTATTTCTCCTTTGTCATTTGTATCCAGACAACCCCATAGTTTGCTGTGACTATTGAAGTCACCTAATAATAAATAAGGACGAGGTAACTGGTTTATAAGATTTTCTAAATCGTGTTTAGAAAATTTACAGTGTGGAGGAAGATATAGAGAACAAATTGTTATGGATTTAGACAGAGTGACATTTACAGCAACAGCTTGTAAATTACTATTTATATCTATCTGTCTATGAGGAACATTTGATTTTACAAGGATAGATGAACCTCCTGAGGCTTTCTGATTTTCAGTTGCGATATGATTATATAAACTATAATTTTTAAAATTAATATTATCTGTATTTTTTAAAAAGGTTTCCTGGAGACAAAAGGCAGTCGGAGAAAGTAGTGTTGTTAAAATTAAAATTTCGTTATAATTTGCTTTTAGTCCTCGACAGTTCCACTGAATAATTGATTTTTTATCCATGATAAATGGAGAGATGATTTGAAAATAAGGAACTTAATCCTTTTGTTTTCTCTGAGACTGTGAGAACATGGAGGAGTCAGTCTCTAACTCCATGTTCTCAAGGGAATCGAACCGATTGACCAACTTGATCGGATCGGCCGACGCCCCTTTACTATATGGATTTGGTTCTTTATCTTTTTCTTTTCCATTTTTTCCTTTCTGGTCAGCTGTCCTGGACCTGGATCTCTGTTGTGATCCACTTGTTTTAGTCGGCTGTGTTTGTGAACTGTTTTGAGATTTTGTTGATGGTCTAGACTGATGAGTAGATGTGGGTTTAGGTTTAGGTTTTAGAGTAGGAGTAATAACTTTTGAATTTGCTTTGATGACAGAATCTTTTTCGTTAAACTGGGTAGAAGTTTCTTTGGTTTCAGGTTTAGTGTTTAGGGATTGAACAACTTTTGCAAAGGTGATTTCAGGTTGATTTTCTTGTATTTTTTTGGCTTCCAAATAAGTAATTTTTTGTGTAACTTTAATTTTCATTATTTCTTTCTCTTTTTTTCCAAATTTCACACTGATTTGATTTTGATTGATGGTTTTTGTGACAGTTCACACACTTGGCTTCATTTTTACAAGCATTTGTAGAGTGATCAAAGTCACCCATACCACATTTTTCACATACTGATCCAGGTAATTCAGGACAGCCGTTTTCATGATGTCCAAACCTCTGACAGTTGAAACACCGCAGAGGATTTGGAATGTAGACTTCAACCGGTATAATTCGGTAAAATATTTTTAGTGATTTCGGTAAAGTTGTGGTGTTGAAAGTTAGTAAAAGTGTATTTGTTTCTATAAAGTTTCCATCTTTTTTAATTTTAAAACGTTTGCAAGCTGTTACTCCTTGTGTGTTAAGATATTCTGTGATATTTTCTTCAGTTTCATGTTTTAGCATCCTGTCACGGATAATACCTTTGCAACTATTGAGTGTTTTATGTTCCGTGACAGAGACATTAATGTTAAAGAATTTTGTAATTTTCAAGAGATTATCAGTTTGAGATTTTCTGTTAGTTTCGACCAAAAGAGTTCCATTTTTTAATTTTTTTACATTTTTTGGAGTGCCTATTAAAGATTCTATTTGCTTTTCTATGATGAAAGGAGACAGTGAAGTAATTGGTTTGTCTTCCTTACTCGAAATCACTAAAAATTTAGCGAAGTTCTCATTTGCTTTGAAAGTAAAAGTAGTCGGTTGCGTGTCGTCCTCCGAAGAGTCGAACGCCAGAAATCGTTTTCGAGAGGCCATGGTGATGAAATTTTTGATTCGATAGCTATGCGCCCCACCCTCCATGGAGCCCTACAAGGGGACGTTTAACAGAAATGGATCTCCTATTTCTAACGTCAAGGCTACATTGCTATTATACTCGGTGTCAAGATCAGAGTCTTCAGCTCGGCCTCATGCTTAGATGATTTCCCACCTATTCATCTAAATTTCCATAGAAAAATTTATGAACAGTTGAGTTCATCCCCCTATCCACAGCCTCCACTCACAGAGGTTTCCGCCAAAGCCCCAATACAAGCCCACCAATTGACCCTTCAGCCGCCGCCCATTGAAACTCACTTAAAGTTAGAGGAACGTGAGAAAAATAAGCCCGGTTTGGTACCATAAAGATACGTATGAAAGAGAGAAAGAAGCTAAGAACAAGTTGTGCGCTTCTAGAGCTTGGCACGACTGAGCCGATTGATCCAGGCCGGATCTAACCCAGACCGCTCTTCTATCTGAAATAAGGGCCAAAATGATGTGTTGAAAAGCTGGAGATCCCTGGGCTTTCCTCAATCATCAGGTTCCCCTCTCCCAGCATACGAGACGCCACCCACGGCAAACAGGTGGTTCCTGTTTTAATAGGGGATTACACCCTATCCACTACAGAAGGAAAGTGATCTGTAGATTTTATTCCCTACAGACAAGGGAGGCCGAAAACGTCTGGGAAATTGAAAGGTTATTTTTAAGATAAATTAGGAGATCCATATTTAAAATAAACAGTTTATTAAAGAAAGAAGGATTCATTTTGGATTAATTTTTTAAGAGAGTCAAACAAATAAGCTGTGTTAGATGATATGTAGCTTTCAAATGATATGTAGCTTTCATACCTTGAAAAACGTTTAGTTTTTTATCTAACAATATTAAATGCATCTTACTTTTTAATGTGGAGAATGCTAGAGTTCGGAAAAATGACACAAACACAAGACAAACACATGTTAAATACAGATGAGGTTATAATCTTCGTCCCATGTGCGACCCACGGGCACAGAATGATACACAAACAAATGAAGCATGTTAGTAACATGAGATAGGAAAGGTTTAAAAGGATAGATCTCGCGAAATTTGTTTTTTCCAATTTAAGATGCATTTCAGTAAATTTAATTTTATAGTCTGGAATTATACCGGTTGAACGGACGGTTGCTCTGTTATGTTAGGGGTTTTACCCAACTGCCACAGAAGCGGAAGGCAGCCACCTATTTCGAGGGCCCGGGTGGTCACGGGCGGCCTCTTTTAGACGGCTCGTACGTCACGCAGAGGGTACGTCTGGCCTATTCTAAGCCCGGGACCAGCACGGGACTGTTCCATCTGGAGCCATGCATAAGCAGTCTATATTAGAGTATGCCCATCTTAACCTTTACCACTCTCTGGGCTAATTCAGCAGATGACATTTTTATTTTGCCAGTACATAGGCTTTGACATTTCACAGAAATTGTCTCCTTAGAAGATATTTGCCTTGAAATGTCAGACCTAAGGAGACCATTACCATGAAATGTCAATCCTATCTTGTAAGAAAAAAAGAAATATTTTAAAATGTCCTCTGCTGAAAATTACACCCAGCATTCTCAGAGCAGTACTTGGTACTAACCCACAGAGTAGTACTTGGTACTATCCCACAGAGCAGTACTTTGTACTATCCCACAAACTCAGATTGCACTCTTGTGCTATGTGCATGCAGTTACAGGTAAAATATAACCTCTCGTCTGATAACCTGAGACGTCTGGTTATAATTTACAGTTTTACGGAAAGCAGATAGGAACCATAAATTTGAGGTCTTTACACAACAACTTATAATGAAAACAAAATATTCTTTTCTGGAAAATTAGGAAATTAAACTATGATATGATATGAAACGGATTATCATATTTACACTAAATACTGGGACTTTCTCTTTTTCCAATACTAAGGATTATTAGTGTTTGAAGACTTAACCCTTTCAATCCTGCAAGCTAAATGAGAACTTTTCAAACAGTGTACATCCAGATAAGATAGCTCATAATGAGCCATCTCATCAGGATTTACACAATTTTTATCTGTCTGTTCTTGACTTATTGCCCTATCTACAGCAATGGACATAGCCAATTTCAAAGATGGAATGGTCCAAATCAGAAAGGGTTAAATTTTGTGGGATTTATAACAGCAAAAGCCATACCCACATGCATATCTATGGGACAGTCTAGTCATGCCCATCTATCATTTTAACACGTCCTTCAAGGATTTTAACCTTAAGCAAGCTGCAGGCAACATCAGTCACCAGTGAGTACTTTATCACAGCCCACTCTACGCAACTTAAGTTCTCAACACATCTTCAAAAGGTTAAATTTGTGGGTTTTATAACAGCAATAGCCAAACTTGCAAGCATATCTATGGGACAATCTAATCATGCCCATCAACAATTTAAACACGCTCACCAAGGATTTAACCTTAAGCATGCTGCAGGCAACATCAATTACCAGTGAGTTTGTTTTAATAGCCCACTATAGGCAACCAGTTGTCAAGCAAACACATCCTCAAATTAAGTGCCCATATTTCATTCAAACTGATTGTGAGTGGGCAAATAACTTCACTTCATCCCAACATGTACATTATCACGACTTAAGAGACTGAGAAAGCAGGATTACTTACAGCCACCAGGCAAACATACAGAGTTGAGCAAGCAGCATTTTTCTCTGTCTGCCTCTCATTCAGCTGTTTTCAGAGCCATTTACAGGTGGTAAAATGGACTTCTTGATACTTCAGGACAAGTATGGTTATTGTAAAGATGTCCCATTATTTAGGTTAAATGTGGCAGGACATGTCTTGCTTATGTTTTGCCTTGGCAAAAATAATTTACCTGGCATTCTGCTCTGCTGACTGAGTTAAAGGGCTCCTTACACTGTATCAAACTGTAAACCTCCTTGCATACCGCTGTATGGATCCAGACAAGTTATTACATAAAAATCTGAAATTTATTAAGACAACATCAGGAAAGGGCTCTTACTACATGGTTAATTCGATGTATCAGTGGGAGAAATTAATATGCCATTCAAACACTAGATCTAATGCTTGCAGACAAGGAGTATCAGTGGGAGAAATTAATATGCCATTCAAACACTAGATCTAATGCTTGCAAAGACAGACTACCTCCTTACTACCTTAAGTACAAAAAGCCCATGGGATCACTTTCAGTCGTTGTTGGCACCAACAATGTTGCGTGTGTTTAGCTCCGTTTCTCGAACATCAAGGCTTCCATGATGCACCCTGCCCACTGCTACCAACTGATATTGGCCTAGATCTACTTTTCATACTTGGCTGAACAATGTTTAAACTGTGCTTTTAGCTCCATTTCTTGAACACCACCAGCAGTTGCAACATAGCTATTCGGCAAATTTCTGGTTTGAGTAGTTCATCAAGAGCATTAGAATTAACTGGTTACAGAAGGCTCACTGTAGTAAGTAGGGGAGTTTAACCAGGATTTTCCGGTTTAGCTAGTTATAGCCAAGTCTTATTGTATTTCAGAAAGTAAGAATGTAGGCCAACACATAGTGAAGATGTTGAATCACAATGTCTTCCGCAACATTGCTTTTCAGACATCTTTGTAAGACTTAAACCATATACAGAATGAACTCTATGAATCAGTGGGAGAAATTCATACGCCTTTCTGACATTAGATCTAAGTCTTGCAGACAAGAACAGACTACCTTCTTGCTATCAAGCACAGACTTTCTTTTATCTGAAGAACAATAAGCCCTGGTTAAATAGCTGAAGTTGGTAAACTAGCTCAATAAATAAGTGCCAGTGGGCAACATCACTGACACATGATAAAGATGCTGAAACACAATATCCTCCACAACATTGCTTTCTTGACATCTTTATAAGACTTACACAATGTGCTGAATGAACTATGAATCAGTGGGAGAAATTCATACGCCATTCTGACACTAAGTCTAAGTCTTGCAGACAAGAACAGACTACCTTCTTACTACTTGAAGTATAGAAAGAAAGCTCTGGACAACCAGCTGAACTTGAAGCTATTGCTTAACTAGCCTACATCCTTACTTTCTGAGATACACTAAGCCTTGACTAACCAGCTAAACAGGAAAATCTCAGTAAACTTGCCTTCTTATTACCTGTAGAACAGTCAGCCTTCCTTAACCACTTTATCCTAATGCTCTTGATCAACTACTCAAACAAAAAAATTGAAAATTTATGTCTGGACGGCTGATGGTGTTCAAGAAATGTGGCTAAACGCACAGACAAACCACTGTTCAGCCGAGCACGAGAAATAGGTCAAGGTCAGTACAGTCGAGTTGATAGCAGTGAGCAGGGTGAATCACAGCGGATGTGTGTATAAAGTTTCTTTAGTCTAGAAGCTTTGGTGTTTAAGAAACACAGCTAAACAGACTTAACATTGCTGATGCCGACAATGACAACGCCAATGTGGCCACCATAAAAATGATCCCTCTGAGCCTTCGTTGTCCTAATGTAATAAGGGTCCTTTCCTGGTGAGATGGCACAAATATTTTGAACAGCAGGTGTATACAAGTAGCAAACATTGCCCACAGAGTACACATCAACCATCAAGACTTACTTGCAAAATATTCGCAGCTGTAGGCATCAGGCAAGGCACTACCCAGTTAGCTCTACACCAAGCCGTTTCATCTGCTATGACAGCTGCAGACATCAGGCAGGAGATATCCACTACAGCAACCCCTGCAATTGTATCAAATATACTAAATATTAGTGCAAATATTTTGAACAGCAGGTTTATACAGGTAACAAACATTGCCCGCAGAGTACACATAAATCATCAAGACTTGCAAAACACTGGCAGCTGGCATCAGGCAAGGTGCTACCCAGCTAGCTCCCCACCAAGCCACTTCAACTGCTTATGACATGCAAATCAAGACAGCTGCAGACATCAGGCAGGAGATATCCACTACAGCAAACCACTGCAATTGTATGATATATGCTAACCATGCTAACTGTAACTTCTCAAATGAAAAGATAATTAAAATTTCTTATTTTAAGTGAAGCAATCCAGTAGCATTTAACATGTATTACCAAATATTGAAAATGAACATTAGTTTTTTTTATTCACCAAAGCTACCATCTGGCATGGTTTACATCTTCCTCATGGTGTGAAAGACAATAACTCAAAAAAAAAAAGAAAGACAGTTAACCTAAGTGACGTTTGCTTGTACGTCATTTACCTGTATTGTCCTGTTGCACCTTGTCAGTTTCTTCCTATTATCTCTTCTATTGGTACTTTGAGAAGGCTGGCGCTTGTGATTGTGACCTTTCCTGGTAACATTTTATATGTTTGCTATTCATATAAAAAAAATGCCTGTCATGGTTACAGAAATGTTTTAGAGCTTTATATCTAGTTCTTAAAGCTCTGTCTCCCGAATGCTTGGATGTATTTAGTGGGTATTTGGACTGGCAATCCAGGCTGGCACTCAGGAGAATAGTCCATATAAGCATTACGGAAACACTCCTATTCAAATATACAGAAATTTTTACAAACAAAAAAGGAAAATTCGGATAAAAAAAATTTGTATATTTTTCATATTTCTGCTCAAAACATAGATTATGGGTACTCATTAGAACTACCTCAGTGAGGCAGTTCTAATGAGTATCCACAATCTATGTTTTTGAGCTAAAATAAGAAAAATTAATGTATACGTCTGTAAACCCCAGTTTTAGTGTATAAAAGTGGGGTTTAAGGGGGTCAAAATTATACAGGCATGTTGTCGTGATGTTTAAAACTTCAGGCAGCAACATGATGTCATCCGATATGTATGCATCACGAAAACATACCTATTTAGTTTTGACCCCCTAAAACACCACTTTTATATAGTAAAACTGGGGTTTACAGGGGTATACATTATTTTACTTATTTCTGCTCAAAAACATAGATTGTGGGTACTTGTTAGAACCGCCTCGGTGAGGCGGTTCTAACGAGTACCCACACTATGTTTTGAGCAGAAATATGAAAATATCAGTTTTTTATCTTAAATATTTCCAGTTTTTGGAGGTGAAATTTTCTTTATATTTGAATAAGCGTGTTTTCGTAATGTATTCTATTTTGATACTAACTGCATATCAGCAGCTTCAATGATAATTCCAACTCGAGCAGTATCAGGAATCCACGTGACCAAATGACCAGGTGCACAGAGTTTGTTACTATTTCTAGCTCTGCATCAGGTAGGATTTTTTTAGAATATCTCGATTAACACCTATTGAATTTGTTGAAATAAAGCGCAGAATACGCAGAAAATCAAGCTCTTTCTGATGATGTAGGCCCTATTCTGCAATCTGGTTCGATTCTCGAGAACATTCGAAAAATGTTTTTTGTCAAAATTTACGTACATTGTCCCAGTGGCCCAGATTGACAGCAAAAACATTAATGTGAAGGCAAGATTTACCGTAATAACCCCAAGTTTTGGGACACCTTATCTACTTACCATACGTATCCTAAAATTTGAAATAGTCAATTCTACTACCTCGTGATGTGTCTAAAATATTGCTATATGTATAGCAAACAGTGTAGATCCTGTGGCATCTGATCTGGGTCTACACTGTTTGCAAAAGCCTATCTGTCCCAATACTTATTTAGGATTATTATGGTATACTTCAATTAATCCAATAAGAAGGAGTCCCAGAAATATTTTGTTTATACAATTTTCTGAAATGATCTACTTTACTTTCGACATAAACATGACCAAAGTGGGACATAAACATGACCAAAGTGGGAATATAAGATATAAATTTTATTTTTGCTGATTTAATCAACATTTAAACACAAGTGAATCACACAAACTTTATATCAAACCTTTAAGACTTTACCTAGTTTGTGAGTCATTTGCCAGCATTTACATGTTGATAAAATCCGCAAAAAAATGAAATTCACTCCAATATAAAAAAAAATAGCAACCTTTTAATGCAGCCACCAAGAAGATTGATATATGAAAAGAAGTTACAAAGATATTGATAGTACTGTATTTGTCCTAAGTATCTGTTCGAACAGACTCCAGTACAGATCTAGAACAGACGTGGCATTTGATCAGGGTCTACACTGTTTAACATTCATCCAGCAGATTTTAGATGAATCAACAGGTAGTGAAATGTGTTTTTTGGAGGTATGGAAAGAACTAGAGTTGTCTGATAACTTACTGAGGGTACAGTATTCCCACCTAAGTATCAGACAGACAGGCCTGAGCAGAATGTGGCATCGGATCAGAGTAATTACACTCCTCTAGGAACACAGTAACTGCACCTGAAATAAACAGTTTACGTAATAACTATAACGAAACAAGAAAATTGCAAGAAAATGCATACTATTATGAACCTAGAGTCCTGAATTTTCTTTACAAAAAAAAAAAACAATCAATGTACTATGGCATTTCTCTATAATGTACTGCTGCATTCTCTAAGTTGTACTGTGGAATCACTAAAATGTACTGTGGCAGTTCTCTACAATGTACTGTGGCAGTTCTCTACAATGTACTGTGGCAGTCTTTAAAATGTCATTAGACAAACTGTACTGTCATAATGTTGTAGTATGGAACAGGCAGATGAGCAAACTGTGTAGACCAAGATCTGATGTGTCTGATCAGGGTCTATAATGTTTCCTATTCAGTCTAGTAGATTTTAGACAGATTGAGGGGTAGTATAATGAAATAGTTCAAATTTTAGGACAAGTATGGGAAGGGGTTAAGCTGTCCTAATATCTAGAGTTAATATTGTAACTCATTACGAAAACATGCCTATTCAAATATATAGAAAATTTTATCTCTAAAAACTGAAAATTTTCAGATAAAAAACTCAAGATATTTTTCATATTTCTGCACAAAACAGATTGAGGGTACTTGTTAGAGCCGCCTCGCCAAGGTGGTTCTAATGAGTACCCACGATCTATGTTTTGAGCAGAAATAAGAAAAATAATATATACCCATGTAAACCCCCATTTTACTATATAAAAGTGGGGTTTAAGAGCGTCAAAATTATATAGGTATGTTTTCGTGATGTCAAAAATTAGCTCAAAGGAAGTATGCAGAAGATAGGTAATATTACTTTACTCACTAGAATTGCCTCCAGTTATTTTAAATCTCAATCAGCAGTACGTTTTACATTGAAGTTATTGTTTCATCACAAGCAAGAAAATTTACCCTTTGGCATGTGTGCCCAGCAAAGAACCTGATCACAGTCTATCAGAGACATTCATTGGAGACCCAAGGTTCACAGGTTCTCTCGGGTAATCAAACAGCATGGATGCACAGGCTGACCTACATATTCCATGGGTGCACATGTACAGTCGTGTATTTTCTGGTATTGGAGATCATTTGTCAAAATGCATGGTGTCTTGCATAGTGATCTTACTTGATAATATTAACCCCAGGTAAGACAAATATAACCAGATAAATATTTTTTCGTAATTCTCCACAGAAATATGATTGTTCACGAGGTATTTCTGTGTTTTTTTTTTGTATTCTGCATTATCTGATCTGGGTCTATAATGTTTGCCAATTAATCTATTTTCTGCCCATAGTGACCTCTTCTGATCTAGATCTAGACTGTTTGCCAAATTCTACTCTGTGAAACACTGGTCATAAATGCTATAAGAAATGTATTTTGCAGCAGGGGCTACTTACCTGCCACGTTCAGCAGTGGCATCTGTTTGTACGTCTCACAGGTGTCCACACAATACTCTCCAATCCAGTTTGTGCATTGCTGGCTGAAAAATCTCATTTTACACGAAAACAAAATTGTTATTAAGGTTAATGTATAAAGATAAATGATTTAAAGCATTTATAAATGAGCATGTGCCAAAAAAATCTTTGTATTCATTAGATCCTACAAACTCTACTTCATTTATTTTATGTCACAGTTCTTGTTACAACTGATATCCTGAGTAGCTAGGAATGTAATTCATGCAGGTTAGTACAAAATTTTCAAACAGGCATGCAGTTCATGCAAGTTAGTACATGCAATCCATGTGCTCAGAATTATATATTTATATTTATCTAGCCGTCACAAGAAGTATGTTTGTCAGGAGTATTTTGCAAAATTAAGCATTAAATATGAACTTGAAATTAAGCATTAAATATGAACTTTAAATTAAGCATTAAATATGACCTTAAAATTAAGCATTAAATATGAACTTGAAATTAAGCATTAAATATGAACTTAAAATTAAGCATTAAATATGAACTTAAAATTAAGCATTAAATATGAACGTGAAATTAAGCAATAAATATGATCTTAAAATTAAGCATAAAATGTGAACTTGATAATCTATATGCTTTATACATTAATTTCCTTTTAAATTTTGAGTTGGAATTTTACAGCCGAGTCAACACTATGTAGGTCATGTCAAGCCAGTCAGTTTATCTAACCACACTTTTACTGGGCAGGCTTAGTCCTCTAAGTGGTTAACCAGTATTAGTGCACATCCTTTTGTCAGAAAAACTATCTATAGTTTGTACAGTACTACTACTTCTTTTCACTGCTACTTCAAATGCTGCCTATACATTGAATAATCTCTATAAACAGTCATCTCTGTACACCTGCCTCAGCTCTATTTGACTTTCCAAAGTGTTCATGTTTTACCTCCCTATGACAACCACCTCTTTACACCAGCCAGTTTATAAACTCTACATGGGTGGCTATAGAGCTGGGGTTACACTGCATTCCATACAACAACAATATACAGGTCTTCCTTCAGTGCAAATATGCCAATCACTACTACAAACCTCTATTTAGGAGTGTTGGTCCCAGCAGATCAAGAAATTTTATTTAGAGATCATTGGTCTTAATTAGCACACAACTACTGACTTTGCCTGAATCTGTCTACTATAAACTAAACCTTTACACTGGAATTTTGCAGTATCCTCAGCATCAGAGAATTCTAATGCAGCATTGCATTCAATGATGTGGATTTTTTAGTCTGCTAGAAAACCTATTTCTGTACACAGAAATATCTAAAGACTTGCTGCCTCCAAGGCTGGCTTGAAATGGAGTTTTAGACAATATTCTAAAAATATCTTGTCCAGACCCAATGCTATGTAAACAGCCTGTTATTAAATTCTGGCCCGAAATTCAAACCAGTGTGGTATCTTACTCCATGAGCCACAACTCGGGAGACACACACTCATGTAGGCTTTCACCAGAGTCTAAAAGTTGGTTTTCTTTTGCTCCAGCATTTCAGTTGTTGCATGCTGTCGAGTCCTCATCATTGTTTCATCTCTGTAATGAGTTGATTTTTTGTGTTCTCGGAGATGTAGCACTGTTAAGTTAGGAAGCCTTCATGCGGACTGAACAAATTATGTGTTCAGTTGTTGCATGCTGTCGAGTCCTCATCATTGTTTCATCTCTGTAATTAGTTGATTTTTTGTGTTCTCGGAGATGTAGCACTGATAAGTTAGGAAGCCTTCATGCGGACTGAACAAATTATGTGTCTAAACCGCGGCAGAAGGGCGAGGATTGTGGCCATGTAAAATCGATTTAAGCCCCCCAGTGAAATACTTTTCACTGACCGTTCCAAGGCAGATCTTCTGTCACGGTTTATTTTTGTTATAGTTCGTCTTTGAATGTGTGTCGCTTACATCTTTTTGTTTTGGATAGCCATTTTGCCGATTTACGGGACAGTAACTGTCCGTTTGGCTTTCTGCTAGTGATGTTTCCATTAGGTTCTAGTTATTTTGTGTTTCTTTCCCTTTGATGTCTCTGATGGGAGATGTGGGATAATTGTATCAATTCCTGATCATTGCCTTCCCATCTACTTCACTCCCATTATTCCTGTTTATGGCTAGCCATTGTAAGAGTCGAGTAACTTTCGGGGTTTTTAGATTACAGGATATAAACTTAGGTATATTGGATATTTTAAGAATATGGGATATCATGGAATGTTAGTATATGGGAAAGTACAATTATTACAAAATCCAGCTTTGAGATGCTGATAGTGGCATCCCCTCTCCTTTCATATACACAAGTCCTTCAAGTGAAGGTCAGGTTTGATGCCCCAGTCAACAAAATTTCAGTAATGTTGAGATACTGCCTCTGTCAGATTTTTAACCGACCTGAAAGTGTTAGATTCTAAAGTCCTGCTTTACCTACTAGCAGTTTTGCTGCAGAGGTACCAGGAATCCCAACTATTTCTCTGACCCCTATGGGCAGAGGAAGCCAGGAAACATCCAAATCTTTCTGTCGGTCATCTCATGGTGATGCTTCTGTATTTGTTCCATTTTCGAAGAACTGTTGTTTTGTGTTATCACAGTCTCAAAATATCCTGAGATAGAAATCCTTTTGCGATACAGAATAAATTAAAAACAGAACATAGCAGACCACTGGCTGCTAGCATTTGTTAAGGACAAATGAAAAAGTCAACTTCCTCAGCACTCTTAACAGGTTTGAGTGGAACTCTTATTTCCACATAATAAATAGCCTTCAAGCTATTCAACCATCACAAGCAGACTTTAGATCAATCCATTTTAGTCAGCTCCAAAATAGTTTTACCATTTTGCTGGGCATCAGTTGCCTCATAAGACCACCAGATACCACCATCTCTGTTTTAAATCCATGAAGGATTCAGTTGTTAAAGATTATATCAACTTCTCAACACACAAAGAGCAAAGAACCAAGCCTGAATACATGTCTCAGCAACATTTTGTTTAAGTGGCTATAGAAGACCTTGAATAGACTAACAATGCATAGGTTGGTCTGACTCTTTGCTGTTCATATATGAGAAATGCTAACCCAGAGTAGGTCTAGGAGCATGTGTATATACACACTGTTTATTAAGCATATTTTTTCATTTTATACAGACACCAGTTTGCAAATATTGTCCAATAATACACATTTCTCTACAATACAGAATTGAGACAATATATATCAACTTCCCAAAACACAAACAGCAAAGAACCAAGCCTGAATACATGTTTAAGCAACATGCAATATAGTTAAGGACTACAGAAGCCTCTGAATAGATTGACAAAGCATAGGTTGTTCTGAATCTTTGCTGTTCATATATGGGAAATGCTTTCCTAGAGTACATCTAGGAGTTTTGTTTGTGTTGAGGTTTTACGGCCCAATCAACCCATTAGGGCCATGTCTAGCACTGTCAGTTTACCTTACCATACTTTTTCCTTGGCAGGCTTAGTCCTCTAAGCAGATGACAAGTACTTGTGCACATTCTTTCACCAGAAACTGACAACTGCCCTTCTTGAATCAGTAGATGGGAGAGAATGACCGTAGAAAATATTTCATGATCAATCTCAATGAAAGAACCTATAGGAGTACAATGTATAAACACTATACATGTATAAACACTTTTTATAAAGCATTTTTTTTCCATTTTATACAGACACCTGTTGGCAAATATAGCCAAACAATAAAGGGTTTCTCTACAAGACATACAGGTTTAAGAGGATATATCAATTTCCCAACACACATACGGAATTAAGACAATATATATCCTTCCCAAAACACAAAAAGCAGAGAACCAAGCCTGAATACATGTGTAAGCAACATACAATATAGCTAGGGACTACAGAAGCCTCTGAATAGATTGACAATGCATAGGTTGTTCTGAATCTTTGCTATTCATATATGGGAAGTGCTTTCCCAGAGTAGGTCTAGGAGTTTTGTTTGTGTTGAGGCTTTACGGCCCACAATAAGGGTCATGTCTAGCCTTGTCAGTTTACCTTACCTACTTTTTCCTCGGCATGCTTAGTCCTCTAAGCGGCTGACCAGTTCTTGTGCACGTTCTTTCACAAGAAACTGACAACTGCCCTTCTTGAATCAGCAGAAGGGAGAGAATGACCTTAGAAAAATATTTCATGATCAATCTCCACGAAAGAATGTCTAAGAGTATGTGTATAAATATGCTGTATATAAAGCATTTGTTTTTTTGTTGTTGTTTTTTTCGTTTTATGCAGACAATTATTTGCAAATATAGCCCAATAATAAATGTTTCTCTACAGGGCATACAGGTTAAAGAGGATGTATCAACTTCCCAATACCCAAAGAGCAAAGAAACAAGCCTTATTACATATCTAAGCAATATAGCTGGTGACTACAGACGACCCTGAATAGACTGTCAATGCAAAGGAGGTCTGAATCTTTGCTGTTCATATATGGGAACTTCTTTCCTCTAGTGGGTCTTGCATCTTTTTGTTTTTGGTTTTGTGTGCATTTTTTTTTCATTTTATACAGACACCAGTTTGCAAATATAACCCAACAATAAAGGTTTCTCTATAAAACAAACAGGCTGGTAGCAGAGCAAGTGTTGCACTTGCCTGCTGGGTACAATGTAACTCTCTATTTCAAGCTATTCTCTTGTGATACGGTAATGAAACACCCCAGTTGTTTTTACCACCATTTTAAAGCAAAAAATTACAAATACTTGAATATTAGACACATTATTTCAACCATCAAACTTTCAAGGAGAATATCCTAGTTATTTCCTGCAAGTTACATGTACCAATCTTTCCAGGGTAAATTTCACTCTTCCAGGGTAATTTCCTAATTATTACATGAAAATTACCCGTTTTTCCAGGAGAAAATTAACTGTTCCAGGGGAATATCCTGTTATTTCCTGAAAGTTACCAATATTTTCTGAGAAAATTTCAATTCCTGTGGAATATCCTAGTTATTACCTGAAAGTTACCAATCTTTTCAGGGGAAGAGTCAGTTCCAGGGGAATTTCTTAGTTGTTATGTGAATAATACCAATCTGTCAAGGTCCTGGGGAATATCCTAGTTATGTACTGGAAGTTATCCCACATTCCAGGGGAAATTTCACTATTCCAGGGGAATTTCTTAGTTACTATCTTAAAGTTACCAACCTTTCCAGAGTTTCACTGTTCTCCGAAATTTCTTTATTTCTTTATTATTTGAAAGTTACCAATCTTTCCTGGGGAAATGTTACTGTTCGAGGTGAATATCCTAGTTATAATCTGAACATTACCAATCTTTCACTGTTCCATGAGAATTTCCTAGTTATTATTTGAACTTTACCATTCTTTCCAAGGCAAAGTTACCAATCTTTCCAGTGGAAGATCAACTGTTCAAGGGGAATTTACTAGCTGTTATCTAAAAGTTATCAATGTTTCCAGGGGAAGATGCACTTTTCCAAGGATATTTTGTATTTGTTACCTGAAAATTACCAATCTTTCTAGGGGAAGATTTACTGTTCAGTTGGAATATCCCAGTTATTTACTGCAATTTACCAATCTTTCTAGTGGGGAATTTCAAAGTGTTCAAGGTGAATTTCTTAGTTATTACCTGAAAGCTACCAATCTAGGAATATCCTAGTTATTTTCTGCAAGTTACCAATCTTTCCAGTTTATATGTCAATGTTCCAGGTGAATTTCCTAGTTATTACCTGAAATTGTTTGGAAAGTGCTGCAGTTTGTGATTGTGGCACTCCCTGGACTTTTCTCTTACCTTTTTTTATCAATCATTCCAGGAGAAGAGTCACTCTTTCAGTGAAATGTCCTAGTTATATCCTGAAAGTTACTATCTTTCCAGGGCACTGTTCCTAGGAAACTTCCTAGTTATTACTTGAAAGTTACCAGTCTGTCCAGGGGAAAGTTACCAATCTTTGCAGAAAGTTTGCTGCTCTCTCCAGGGGATTTCCCTTATTGTCTGAAAGTTACCAATTTTTTGTACCCCGACATTAGTTGAAGGGGACTATTAAAATGGGTTTCTCCGTCTGTCTGTAGACACAATGAGATGGGTAGCTTGTGGACGCAACTCCTGTTACAGTTTTTAACCAATCTTTTTGAAACTTTGCAGACGTTTTTGTCACGGTCTGAAGATGTGCATCAGGTTTTGGGGTTATTTTTTTTTTTTTTTTTTTTTTTTTTTATTTGGGTTTTACGGCCCTTTCAAGAATATTTCACTTATATCGAGCCGATCGTTCATCGAAGAGGTTTTGGGGTTATCCTCCTGTTATTTTTTATCAACTTTTTCCACTTTTATGACTTAAGTTTTCTTTCAGGTTTTTTGTTTGTGTTGAGGTTTTATGGCCCAGTCAACCCAATTAGGTCATGTCAAGCACGGCCAGTTTACCTAACCACAAGTTTACTGGGCAGGCTTAGTCCACTAAGCGGTTAACCAGTATTGTGCACATTCTTTCGCCAGAAACTGACAACTGCCCTTCTTGAATCAGCAGAAGGGAGAGAATGACCGCAGAAAATATTTCATTATCAATCTCCACGAAAGAATGTTGCCGGCGTCGGCGTTTTTTTTTTTTTCAGGTCAGACCACTATTAGAATAGATACTTTGTGGGCGCAATTCCTCCTAGAGTTTTCCACCCATCATTTTGAAACTATGCATACTTGTTCTACATGGTCTGTTGATGTGCATGTTGTTTATCCTCCCTTTTTTTTTTTTTTTTTTTTTTTTTTTTTCATCAACTTTTTCTGTTTCGACTTAAGTTCTTTCCAGATTTGATTACTATTAAAGATACCTTGTGGGTGCAACTGGTCCTAGAGTTGTCCATAAATCATTTTGAAACTATGCATATTTGCTCTACATTGTCTGAAGATGTGCATGTGGTTTTGGGTTATCCTCCAATTTATTTTTTATCAACTTTTTCCACTTTTTTGACTTGGAAAAGTTTTTTCCAGGTCAAGTAGTATTGGAATAGATATCTTGTGGGCGCAACTCCTCCTAGGATTTTCCACTGATCATTTAGAAACTATGCACTATGCTTGTTCTACATGGTCAGTAGATGTGCATGTAATTGTGGGGCTATCCTGCCATTATCTTTTTTTCAACTTTTTGCTTTTTTTCAACTTAGTTTGTTTTAGTTGTGACACGATGACATGGGTTACTTGTGGGCGCAACTCCTCTTATAGTTTTTATACAAAACTTTTTGAAACTTTGCAGGTGTTTTTGTCATGGTCTGAAGATGTGCATGTGCTTTTGGGTTTAGCCTACTATCATTTTTATCAACCTTTTTTCCACTTTTTCGACGTTTTTCAAGTCCCGACTTGTATCAGAATAAATTTGTTTGTGTTGAGGTTTTACGGCCCAGTAAACCCCATTTTCTGTCGAGCCCGGTCAGTCCACTAACCACACATTTACTGGGCAGGCTTAGTCCTCTAAGCAGTTAAACAGTATTGTGCACATTCCTTTGCCAGAAAATGACAACTGCCCTTCTTGAATCAGCGGAAGGGAGAGAATGACCGTAGAAAAAAATTTCCGACTTTGGCAGGGTTGAACCCGTGACCTCCTGGTCTCCAGTCGGACGATGCATCCAATTGAGCCACTGAGGCCGGCATCAGAATTAATACCTTGTGGGTGCAACTCATCCTACATAGAGATTTCCACCGATCATTTTGAAACTATGCATACTTGTTCTACATGGTCTGAAGATGTGCGTGTGGTTTTTGGGTTATTCTCACATTATTTTTTATAAACTTTCTCCATTTTTTTTCGACTTGGAAAAATTTTTTCCAATTAGTACTGGAATAGATACCTTGTGGGTGCAACTCCTCTAATTTTCTACCAATCATTTTGGAACTATGCATATTTGTTCTACATGGTCTGAAGATGTGCGTGTGGTTTCGTGATTATCCTCCTATTGTAGTGATTTAAAAATCACATCCTTCACCGACAAAGCAATGATGTCGGGGGGGATGCTTGCCCGCAATAGGCTTTTATTATGTACAATGATTTGTATCTTTCTGATAATAACTAGGTAATTCCCCTCTACAGCAAAATTTCCTCTGGAAATATAGGTAACTTTCAGGTAATAACTAGAACTTCCCCTAGAAAGATTGGTAACTTAAAGGGTAATAACTAGAAAATTCCCTTGGGACAGTGAAACTGCTTCTGGAAAGATTGATAACTTGCAGGACGTACTTTCCCAAGATAGGTCAATTTTCAAGTGTTGGATATTCTCTTTTACCTCATGATGCACAAAGTGCCCAAAATGTACTATATATGGATATACCAACAAAATACCATACCAGACTTGCACACTATATGGTGGAGGACATATAGCGGTCAGATAGTGTATTGCACAGGTATATGCATTACTTATAAATGTGACAGAAGACTGTCAGATGCTGATAAAGGGCACTTTAAAAAGGAGCTTAACTACAAATCATTGATCTGAAATGTTCCTGGAGAATATCCAACTTACTTTAAAATTGATCTATCTTGGGAAAGGGTCATACTGCAATCACGTCCTGCAAGTTACCAATCTTTCCAGAAGTTCCACTGTCCCATGGGAATTTTCTAGTAACTACCTTTAAGTTACCAATCTTTCTAAGGGAAGTTCCTAATTATTACCTGAAAGTTACCTATCTTTCCAGGGGAAATTTTGGTGTTCTAGGGGAATTTCCTAGTTATTATCAGAAAGATACAAATCACTGTGTATAATAAAAGCCTATTGCGGGCAAGCATCCCCCGTCATCATGGCTTTGTCAGTGAAGGATGTGACTTTTAAATCACTACGATAGGAGGATAATCCCAAAACCACACACACATCTTCAGACCATGTAGAATAAATATGCATAGTTTCAAAATAATTGGTAGAAAATTCTAGGAGGAATTGCGCCCACAAGGTATCTATTCCAATACTAATTGGAAAAAATTAAGTCAAAAAGTGGAAAAAGTTGATAAAAAATAATGGGAGGATAACCCCAAAACACAAACACACATCTTCAGACCATGTAGAACAAGTATGCATAGTTTCAAAATGATAGGTGGAAACTGTAGGATGAGTTGCACCCACAAAGTATATATTTTGATACCAATCGGGACCTGACAAACGTTCAAAAAGTGGAAAAAAGTTGATAAAAATGATGGGAGGATAATGACCCAAAAGCACATGCACATCTTCAGACCATGACAAAAATACCTGCAAAATTTCAAAAAGTTTTGTATAAAACTGTAAGAGGAGTCTTGCCCACAAACCCATGCGTGTCATCGTGTCACAACTAAAAAAACCTAAGTTGAAAAAAAAAAAAAAGCAAAAAGTTGAAAAAAGATAAAGGCAGGATAACCCCAAAACCACATGCACATCTTCAGACCATGTAGAACAAAGTATGCATAGTTTCTAAATGATCAGTGAAAATCCTAGGCGGAGTTGCGCCCACAAGATATCTATTCTAATATTAATTGGACCTGGAAAAAACTAAGTCGTAAGTGTATAAAAAGTTGATAAAAAATAATGGCAGGATAACCCCAAAACCACATGCACATCTTCAGACTATGTAGAACAAGAATGCATAGCTTTAAAATGATCGGTGGAAAATCTAGGGGGATTTGCGCCCACAAGGTATCTAATATAATACAAATCGAACCTGGAAAAAACTTAGTTGAAAAAGTAGAAAAAGTTGCTAAAAAATAATGGGAGGATAACCCTAAAACCACATGCACACCAACAGTCCATGTAGAACAAGTATGTATAGTTTCGAAACGATCGGTGGAAAACTCTAGAAGTTGCGCCCACAAGGTATCTATTCTGAAAGTAATCAGACCTAAAAAAAAATTCATTGGACCTGAAAAAAAAACTAAGTGGAAAAAGTTGATAAAAAAATAACAGGATAACCCCAAAACCAGATGCAGATCCTTAGACCATGACAAAAACGCCTGCAAAGTTTCAAAAAGACCTGTTAAAAACTGTAAGAGGAGTTGTATCTGCAAGCTACTCATCTCATTTTGTCTACGGACGGACGGACAGACTGATGGATGGACCCATTTTAATAGTCCCCTTCGACTTATGTCAGGAGACAAAATAATACCTCCAAGCAAACGTGCTGGCACTTCTTTTAAAATCCCCAATACATTATCGTCACTCTGTTGGTTCTCCAGGTGGGCTGGCTCTTCTGATGCCTGGACTACTCCTGAATTAACAGGCTGGGGTTCAGGAGCGGGTGCCTGGGGTACTGGGTCCTGGGTCTGACCTGGTGGAGTGGGTGCCTCTCTTGACTGGGCTGCTGCAGCTTCTGAAAGAATTTGAAATATTTTTCATGATACTCTGACAAATTCAAAATAAATTGTTTATTTGTTTGTTTTATTCGGGCTTTACATCACTTTCAACAATCTTTCAGTCATATAGCAAAGGTGTCTGGATTTTGTAGAGAGCTCAGTGCTCACATTTTGAGTGAAATATCATGCTCCAGACACTTTACATAATTTTCCATCATATACTGACACTGAGCTGACCAGTTCTGATTCCTAGCTCTACTTTCTTAATGTGAGCACCAAGCCAAAGAGCAGCTGGTACCATTTTTTGAAGTCTTTGGTCTGACTTGACCGGGGATCGAACCAGTTATTTCTCGGTCACAAAACGGACCCTCTACCAACTAAGCCAATGTGCTGGTCTTGAAATAAATACTTTGCATCATAAAAAAGTTACTTTCATGGATGCCAAAAGATGCAGGGAATGCAGAGTGTATTATATGGGCACCTGTATAAAAATGTGAATGCAGTATGGCTGTGAAAATGATTGATGGTGTTAGATTCCACTCCTGTCTACTATTGGTGGGTTTTTGATTTCACTCCCATCTGATCAATACTCTGGATTTCACTCACATCTGCTGATCAATGGTCTTGGATTTCACTCCCATCTACTGGTTGGTATTTGATACCAATCCAATCTTCAGAGAGCATTTTAATGTTACAGCTAAAAAAAATCAATCTATTCTAGAAACTAGAGGCCAAAGTAGGCAAGAAATCGCTCACCTGGATTACGCTGATCATGATATGTTACATTGTGCCATGGTAGCCATCTTGGCTACCAATCCAGAATCTGATGTTTAAAGAGTTTCAAGACTGCCACCATGGCCGCCATCTTGGATATTGGAAATGAATGATTTAGCAATTCTGAATCTCTATATCACCTCAATGCCTCCCATCAAGTTTTGGCTCAATCTGACTTACTGTTTGGGAGGAGATGTGGGCTGAAGAATTTCAAGATGGCCACCATGGCAGCAATATTGGATATTGTACAGAACAATTTTAGCAATTCTGAATTTCCATAACACCCCAATGCCTCCCATTAAGTTTAAGCTCAATCAGACTTACCATTCTGGAGCAGATGTGATTTGAAGATTTTCAAGATGGGTGCCATGATTCTAGCAGTTCTAAATCTCCATGCTGCCCCGATGCTTTCCACCAAGTTTCCACTCCATTCAACTTACAGTTCGGGAGCAGATAACAATTAAAAACTTTCAAGATGGATGCCATGGTTACCAACATGGATATGATTCTGATGGAGATCTCGAAAATGCGAAAAGATACTGATGGACATATGGATGAGGGACAGACCATGGTCAACAGACCACAGCATAAGTGACCTGGAGCAAAGCTCCAGGTGAGCTAACAATTGAAGATCTTCAAGATGGCTGCTCTGGCAGCCATTGTGGATATCGTAACAGAATGGGTTTTCGTCAATTCTGAATCTCCATGTCGCCCCAATGCCTCCCACCAAGTTTTGGCTCAATCTGACTTAACATTCGGGAGCTGATGAGGTTTGAGGATTTTTACCTTGGGGGGCCATCTTAGATATCGGAACAAAACAATTTTAGCAATTCTGAATCCCTATGTCCCTCCGATGCCTCCCATTAAGTTTGGGCTCAATTCGCATTTCGATTTAGGAAGCAATGTCATTTGAAGAATTTCAAGATGGCCATCTTGGATGTCAGAATGGAACAAATTCAGCAGTTCTGAATCTCCATGTCCCCCCAAAGCCTCCCACCAAGTTTCAGCTTAATCCAAATTACCCTTCGGGAGCAGATGTTGTTTCAAGATTTTCAAGCTGGCCACCATGGCAGCCATCTTAGATATGGGAATGGAATGAATCTAGCAATTCTAAATCAATCTCCATGTCACCCCAATGCCTCCCACTAAGTTTGGGATTAATATGACTTACCGCTCAGGAGCAGACGTGGTTTGAAGATTTTCAAAATGGCCATCTTGGGGGCCATCTTTGATATCGGAACATAACGATTTTAGTAATTCTGAATATCTATGTTGCTCTGATGCCTCCTATCAAGTTTCAGCCCTTTCCAACGTACGGTTTGGGAGGAGATATTGTTTGAAGGCTTTCAAGATAACTGACATGGCTGCCATCTTGGATATTGGAATAGAATGATTTCAGCAATTCTAAATCTCCATGTGGCACAAATGCCTAGCTCTTACCAAGTTTGGGCTCTATCTGATTTAGGATTCGGAATCAGATGTGGTTTAAAGATTTTCAAGAAGACTGCCCAGGCGGCCATCTTGGATAGGTGAATAGAACAATTTTAGCAATTCTGAAGCTCTACGTCACTCTGATGCTTCCTGTCAAGTTTCGGCTCAATCCGACATGGTTTGGGAGATGTCCTTTGAAGAATTTTAAAATGGCCGCCATGGCGGCCATCTTGGATAGCCAAACAGAAGGATTTTAGCAATTCTGAATCTCTATGTTGCTATGATGCTAAGTTTTGGCTCAATCCGACTGACAGTTTGGGAGATGTTGTTTGAAGAATTTCAAGATGGCCACCATGGCAGCCATTTGGATATCAGAACGGAACAATTTCAGCAAATCTGAATGTCTATGTTGTTCCGGTGCCTCCCATCAATTTCGGCTCAATCCAACTTAAGGTTTGGGAGGAGATGTCGTTTGAAGAATTTCAAGATGGCCTTCACGGCGGCCATCTTGGATATTGGCAATTCTGAATCTCTATGTTGCTCAAATACCTCCCACTGAGTTTTGGCTCAAACTGACATGGTTTGGGAGATGTTGTTTGAAGAATTTCAAGATGACCACCACGGCGGCCATCTTGGTTATTCGAAAGGAATGATTTTAGCAATTCTGAATCTCTATGTAGCTCAAATGCCTCCCACTACGTTTTGGCTCAATCTGACATGGATTGGGAGGAGATGTCATTTGAAGAATTTCGAGATGGCCGCCATGGTGGCCATCTTGGATATCGGAACAGAACAAGTTTAGCCATTTTGAATCAGTCTCATCAGATTCTACAGTCTGCTTCTCAACCAGTAATGACATATGAAAAGATAGTCGTAAGAATTTATTGAAATTTAGGGCCGAAAGAATTTGTTCAAATTTAGGGCAAGTATGATAAGGTGTTTGTTTGTGTTGAGGTTTTATGGCCCAGTCAACCCAATGGGGTCATGTTGAGCGTGGTCAGTTCAGCTGACCATACTTTTACAGAGCAGGCTTATTCCCTAATCAATTAACCAGTTTTGTGCATATTCTTTCGCCAGAAACTGACAAGTGACGTTCTTGCATCGGGGGAAGGGAGAGAATGGCCATAGAATATATTTCGTGATCAATCTCCAGGACAGGAAGTTGCCGACTTGAGGGGGATGTAACCCCACCCCCCACCTCCACCCCCCCCCCCCCCCCCCCCATGTCCTGATCACTAGTCCGACAAGCATCTGACTGAGCCACCTAGGCCAGCTCGATAAGGTTTTAAGGTGTCCCAATATTTACAGTAAACAGGGGTTTCATTAAAAGGTGAGGGACGGGGATTTTCCCCTTCTACTGGGGCAATTTTCCCCTGCTACTTTTTGACAAATTTGCATAGGTTCTATCATAATTATCCTAAATATTAGGACAGACATGCCTTTGCAAACAGTGTAGACCCAGATCAGATGCAGCAAAATGTGGCATCTGATCAGGGTCTGCACTGTTTGCCATACATACAGCAATAATTTAGACGAGATAGTAGAATGGACTTCTTCAAAATTTTGGATAAGTATTGTAAGGAGTTAAGGTGTTCGAATACTTAGGGTAAATACAGTATATATAGAACATACAAAACCACCCGTCTACTTAGCCTTGAAGCACCGGGTGTCAGGAAAGCTAATGAAACCTCTGGTAAAGCTGTTACCCAATTCAAGCAGACAACTAAAGCAAGGATTACCTTGCTACATACATGTAGCTACAGTTAAGTTTGGTTTTAGTTATTCTTGGACTGAAACATACCCTGTGGGACTCACTGATATTGCCTTAATCTGGCAATATAAATAGACGGCACGGCACACACACAATGTTTTGGTGCAAAAATTGCCTTCTGACTTACTCAAATTATCTGGACCCTCAGAGTGGACCAATGTTGCTAGACAAACTTTGAAAAGCTCCTTCCATACCCTAGGCAGTGTTAAAAACAAAGTAACTGGGATTAATAATATACTTACCACACAGATGGCATGTCCAGGCATCAAGAGTGTCCTCTGAAATATAAACAGTACATTGTTTGCAACCAATTAAGTGCCATATAAATAAGGCTTACAAAGTAATTGTTTAGGAGTATTTGGTGATAATTCGAGGATTTTTTTATTATTTCTCTAGAAAAACATATTTTGTGGGTACTCATTAGAAGCACCTCTAAGAAAATTGTAATGAGTACTCACAACATACATTTCCATGGAGAAATTGAGAAACTCATCCCAGAATTATCAAACATTCCCCTTTTATAAAGTCCTCTGAAAGCCAATTATATTTCGCATGAATCATTTGATATATAAGCAGATCATTCACATGAACTGTCAATGAAGCCTTAATTCTCAGAAAAATACAAAGAAAATGCTTCAGAATGTCAGCTGCTTCAATTTGGATTGAAATCACAGCCTGTAAAGCCTTATTTTGTCAAAAAACAAAACAATAAAATGTTGTTGATTATTTGTTATGATGCTTTAGAAGTTATGGTTATGTCACTCAGCAGTGTAGAAGTGAAGAGGTTGGATCTGATCCAAATAACATACTTATTCTACGTATTTGTAAAGTTTGTGTTGAGGTTTTACGGCCCAGTCAACCCAATGGGGTCATGTCGAGTGTGATCAGTTTACCTAACCACACGTTTACTGGGCAGGCTTAGTCCTCCAAGCGGTTAACCAGTATTGTGCACATTCTTTCGCCAGAAACTGACAACTGCCCTTCTTGAATCAGGGGAAGGGAGAGAATGACCGTAGAAAATATTTCATGATCAATCTCCACGAAAGAATGTTACCAACCTCGGCGGGTGTCGAACCCGCGACCTCCTGGTCTCTAGTCGGGCGCGCATCCAACTAGATAACCCAGATAAATACCACACACTAGGGGTCAGTAGGGCATATCTATCCCAAAACTGATCTCTTGTGGGTTTTTTGTCCTCATCAGGGTCTACACTGTTTGCCATATGTACAGCAATAGTTTAGACACATCAGCAGGTAGAAGAATGGACTATTTCAAATTTTAGGACAAGTATAGTAAGTAAATTATGTGCCCCAATACCTAGGGTAAATATGGTAAATCTGTTTGTACAGATACCTCTCTATCAAATATATACTTTTTCTTAAATATGACTTTGTATGTTGTTCAATATAATACAAAAATGTAAAAAGATCAGTTTTGGCTTATATAAGCTCTACTGATCCCAAATATTTTGAGTCAAAAAGGAGCTTCAACTGAACCCCTGGAACCCCCTCTGAATCCACCCTTGATGTCAGGATACTGCAGGGGAACTTGAATGACAGCAGAAAACTGAAGAAATAAAACACCCTCTTTCTTTATCTGCTGGAAGCACAGTAGACTTATTCCTAGCCCACCACAGCAACTGCACATAATCTAACATACCCACACAATGTTTTGGTACAGAAATAAGAATTAAAATTCTATTTCTAAATTACATTCTTATCTAGAGCTCTGCATGGTAATGGTACTACCGGTAATCTTTATCACACTCTGGCTAAATTCAGCAGACAAATTATTTTTTCTGATTTTTCCCAGAAAAAGGGCTTTGACATTTCATGCTTACTGTCTCATGTCAAGTCTATTTTCTGGGAAAAATAAAATATTTCAAATAGTTGGATTTTTTTTCAGAGAAAGTAAGATTTGAACTATTTTTTTCAGAGAAAATAAGATCTGACATTTCATGTGACTCATTTGCTAGCTGACAATTCACAAGAAAGGTAAGTCTTATTTAGGTCAATTTAGGTCTGCTACAGGTTTGTTTGTTTAGCTCTTGAGCTGTCAAGATACTACAAGGGCTTATTTTGCAGGTTCCAGCCTAAAGCTATCTGGCAGGTTTGAGAGTGATCGCACCTATGCCAAAGAGAGCACTAATGTAGAATGACGATGATATGGCACTTTACTTTCCTTTCAACATTATTAAAGTCATGTCAACATGATGGGAGGGTTATAATGAAAGACTGTGCAATAACATGCCAAAGTCATGACTTGAATTCCGTCTCCAGTGGGATTTGAACCTGGGACCTTGTGGTCCAATGTTGGGAGCACTAACCATTCAGCCACCCTGACACTTCACTAATGTAGAAATTGTTACAGCGAACCCTCATTAGAACGACAGCATTTGATCCCAAAAGACGTTGCCATTAAAATGAATTTGCAGTTGTAAAGAATACTTAATGCACAAAAGACCTCGTTTTATTCTGGTTTCCTCACAGAACATGTTTTGGATATTTGTTAGAATCACCTTAGTTAGGTGATTCTAACAAATATCCAAAACGTATGTTGCTTGGAGTTTTAATGCAATATTTTTGCCTAATTTCTCATTAAATGTCACCTCTTAAGCAAAGGTTTCATGACATTCAAATTGTCATTATAACAAATTTTGTCGTTCAAACAAGTGTCGGTGTAATGAGGGTTGACTGTATAATCACACGACTTACCCCTCTTCCTAGCCCTGTATTCCGCTTGCTCCATCGCTGAAAATTAGAACATAAGACATGCTAAAGGAAAGGCCATATATGTGAAAACTGAAGATTCACTCTAAATAAATATATCTATCTGTAGCTGGGACTGTAGCAGAATTAAGGGCGAGGTTGGACATCAATAAAATCAGGATTTATTCCCACAAGAGTTTTACTCATGACTGTTCCAAGGTATTTCTGTTGTGAGTCCTCTTTCTTTGTCCATTGTCCTTTTGTTTTTTCTATTTTTGAAACAGTCCTGTTTTGTGTAGCCTTTTCATCAGACCAAATCCTTCTTATGCACTGCCAAGACCATGTTCTGTGACTGGTCATTCCTGGGTATCTTTGCATATCCTCATTTTGTTTTGGGCAGTGTGAGCATCTGCAGTCTGGTCAGGGTCCTTGCGCTTTCCTTCAGCTACAGTATTTAGCATACATGCTCAGGAGCTGTCTGAGCTAGGTCCCCAAACCCTAGACAAGGCAGCTTTTCATCCGAAACCATTATTGACTGTATATGGTACCTGCATACTAAATGTGAAAAGCACCAGAAGAATAAGAGTTTGTGTTGAGGTTTTACAGCCCAGTCAACCCATTAGAGTCATGTCAAGCGTGGTCAGTTTACCTAACCACACTTTTTCCTGGACAGGCTTAGTATGCTAAGCAGTTAACCAGTACTTGTGCACATTCTTTCACCTGAAACTGATAACTGCTCTTTTTGATTTTGTTTGTGTTGAGGTTTTATGGCCCAGTCAACCCATTAGGTCATGTTAAGCGTGATCAGTTTATCTAATCACACTTTTTCCTGAGCAGGCATAGTCCTCTAAGCCGTAAACCAGTATTTGTGCACACTCCTTTTGCCAGAATCTGACAACTGCCCATCTTGAATCAGCCAAAGGGAGAGAATGACCCTAGATTATTTTCCATGATCAATCACCATGACAGAATGTTGATGGACCCAGTGGGGTTTGAACCCATGACCTCCTGATCACCAGTCGGACATGCATCTGACAGCCACCGAGGCTGGCCACCCAGAAGAGTATAAGTTATTCTTGATTAGTTCAGTGAGATAAAACAACAGCTTAATACCAGCAGTGAAGACCCAGATCAGACTGTACTTCAGTGCCTTTGTTGTTGACGATTAGACCTGGTCTTTGTACCAAAGCTATAGCTATAATGGCAGTTTTTTTTTTTTTTTTTTTTTTTTTCAACCAAAAAGTATGGAAATTTTTTCTTATTCTTCCATTTTAATGTAAATGTGTGGTACCAAAGGTGCTTCTAATGAGTATAAACAATTAATGTATTTATGGGAAAATATGTGGATACCTCCTCTTCTGGAGCAATGTTGCATGGTACCAAGAAATGTCAATAAGCCACTGCTTATTAGCTACCCCTGCTCAGAAACCAAAAATGTAATTAAATTTGCAAAGTCAAATTCAAAAACAATTTTGGCATCAAACTTGCACATGCACTTTAAATATGTCTTCAATGTCTTGGAAAGATAAAAAAAAAAGATGTAAGATGGATGGATATTTTGTTTATAGACGCTCAACCCTAAAAGGGCATATAGCGTCTAATAAGTTTTATGTTATTTGATGATTTTATTTAATGAGAAATTTAAAAATATCTAGGATTGATGTGTTTATTTTAAAGAGATAAAGTATCAATGATTTTTAGTTATTAAAAATACTGATCATATTTTATTAAAAAGTCCGATCTCTTTAAGAAAGTCGAGTATTTTCCGAGTTGACATATCAAAAAGTTCCTTTATAGTTTTTATATTAAAATACTTTGTGCGAATGTAATTAAATTCAGCATAAGTGATAAGAAAATGTTTGACTGTGAAAGGTTCGTTACAAGGAATGCAGAATGGAGCTTGTTCATTTTTTAATATGTAAGAATGAGTAATTCTAGTATGTCCAAGTCTACATCTCGTGATTTTTGTTTGTTCTTTTCTGCTGAGATTAGAGAATGTGCATTTGCTGTTAAAATTTGGTTTGATCTCATTTAATTTATTATAAGTTTGTGTTTCCCAAACAGACTGACATTTGTTGTTGATGTATTGACAGACGTTTGATTTAAAGTCGGAGTGAGGAATTTTGAAATTGGTTATTACTAAGGATAATGCAGATTTGGCTTCTGAATCTGCTAATTCATTTCCACGAATATTAACGTGGCTGGGGAGCCAACAAAATATAATTTCTTTTGAAACTGAAAGGTAATAATATTTTTTAAGAATTTGCTGAATTAATGGGTTTCTATGGTGTAAATCTTTAAGAGATTTTAATACAGAAAGAGAATCTGAATAAATGATGAACTGTTTTTCAGACTGATCTCTGATATGGTAAAGTGCATTATCATCAGGTAATCTGATACTGTCAGTAAAATTTGGACTAATAACAGAACAAGCAACTTTCTCATCTTGTTTCGAACCATTTGTATAAATTGACAGGTAATGTTTATAATTTGATTTGATTTCTAAAAATTCATTTTTAAAGATATGCGACTCAACTTCTGTTTTTTTATTTTTATAATCTAAAATAATCTTTGGAGGGTTTAACGTCCATGGCTCTTTTGATGGTAAAGAAAAATGCTGAACATTTTTAATATTGATATTGGCCTCTTCAAGTAACGGTTGTATTCTCAGGCCAAGGGGTTTAATAGCCGTTGGTTTGTTGTTGTAAAATCTTTCATATTTAGGGTTAAAAACACAATCATAAGCTGAATTACGTGGATTGGCGGCTAATTTAGTAACATATTGAAGAGACAATTTCTCTCTTCTTATATACAATGATGGTTCATTTGATTCAGCGTATAAACTTTCGACGGGGGAAGTACGAAAAGCCCCTAGAGCCAGACGTAAACCTTGGTGATGAATAGTATCCAAAGATTTCAAATAAGATTTTCTAGCGGATCCATAAACTATGGATCCATAATCCAGTTTAGATCGAATTAAAGATCTATAAAGATTTAACAGAACAGTACGATCTCCTCCCCAGTCGGAACTGGAGAGAACTTTAAGAATATCAAGTGCTTTAAGACATTTAGCTTTTAAAGCTTTGATGTGTGGTATAAAAGATAATTTGTTATCGAATAAAAGACCCCGGAATTTTGCTTCACTGACGACTGGAATGGGACTACCGTATATGGTGAGATGAGGATCTAAATGTAGCTGACGTATCTGATAAAAATGCACGCACTGAGTTTTTGTTTTTGAAAATTTGAAACCATTTTCTGTTGCCCAATCTTCTATATTGTTTAAACATCGTTGTAGTTTGAATTCAATGGTTTCCATATTTTTCGATCTAATAAATATTCCAAAATCGTCAACAAAAAGTGAACAATCAAGGTCTTTCACACATTTAACAATATCGTTAATTTTAATGCCAAACAAGGTAGGTGACAAAATGCTTCCCTGTGGTACACCTTGTTCTTGTTTAAATATGTCCGATAACGTATTACCTATTCGAACATTAAATGTTCGATCTGATAAAAAGTTTTGAATAAAAAGTGGTAATCGGCCTTTAAGGCCTAATTTATGTAAATCTTTCATGATGCCATGTTTCCAAGTAGTATCGTAAGCCTTTTCAAGGTCAAAAAATACAGCTACTACATGTTCTTTTTTAACAAAGGCATCACGAATAAAAGATTCCAAACGAATCAAATGATCGTTTGTACAGTTATTTTTTCTGAATCCAGCTTGATATTTTGTTATAAGCTGGTTTGATTCCAAGAACCAAACCAGTCTATCATTAATCATTCTCTCCATTGTTTTACATAAACAACTTGTCAAAGCAATAGGTCTGTAGTTAGTAGCTTCAGTATGATCTTTATTTGGTTTTGGTATAGGTATAATCGTTGCTTTACTCCAGTCTTTTGGAAATTTTCCAGTGATCCAAATATCATTTAAAATATTTAATAAAGTTTTTAAAGCGGTATCGGGTAAATGTTTAAGAATTTGATAATGAATGTCATCAGGACCAGCAGCTGTATCGTGAGATTTATGAAGAGCATCTAATAATTCTGAAGCTGTGAATGGTACATAATATTTTTCATGATTTAGTGACATAAAATTTAGATGCTCTTTCTCTCGTTCCTGTTTTATGTTTTGAAAGGTTTCGGAATAATTTGCACTAGAAGAGTTTTTCTGAAAATTCTCTCCTAGTGCATTGGAAATATCTTTAGTCGTTGAGCATATATTTCCATTTGATTTAATATGGACATGCTTGTTATTTTTATTTTTGCCAGTAATTTTTCGAATCATGTCCCATATCTTCTTTGCTGGAGTTCTAGAATTAAGTTTGGAGACGTATTGCTGCCAAGATGTTCTTTTAGCCGTTTTTATTGTCTTGCGAGCTTTTGCTCGCATTTGTTTGGCATGGATTAGATTTTCTTTTGTTGGCTGCCTATTGAACTTTCGTAAGGCAGATTTTCTTTTATTTATTGAATTTTTAACATCTTTATTAAACCAAGGTCTATTTCTTTTTGAACGTGTCGAGGACTTTGGAATACATTTTTCGGCTACATGAATTAATGTATCAGTAAAAGCTTGTATATCATCTGCTGTTTTAAACATTTCAGGATTTAATTTTTCATTACATAGCTCCATAAAATTCTCCCAGTTTGCTTTATTCAAATTCCATCGGGAATGATGGTCTTCATTTGTCGATGTAATTTCTTCAATTTTAATTGGAAAATGATCGCTCCCATGAAGGTCATCTAAAACTGACCAATCAAAATCTAAGTAAATATTTGGAGAGCATATAGACAAATCTAAAGCAAAATAATTTCTTGTAGGAGAATGAAGATAAGTTGGTTGTTTATCGTTAAATAAACATAAATCATTTTCTGCAATAAAATTTTCTATTATTTCTCCTTTGTCATTTGTATCCAGACAACCCCATAGTTTGCTGTGACTATTAAAGTCACCTAATAATAAATAAGGACGAGGTAACTGGTTTATAAGATTTTCTAAATCGTGTTTAGAAAATTTACAGTGTGGAGGAAGATATAGAGAACAAATTGTTATGGATTTAGACAGAGTGACATTTACAGCAACAGCTTGTAAATTACTATTTATATCTATCTGTCTATGAGGAACATTTGACTTTACAAGGATAGATGAACCTCCAGAGGCTTTCTGATTTTCAGTTGCGATATGATTATATAAACTATAATTTTTAAAATAAATATTATCTGTATTTTTTAAAAAGGTTTCCTGGAGACAAAAGACAGTCGGAGAAAGTAGTGTTGTTAAAATTAAAATTTCGTTATAATTTGCTTTTAGTCCTCGACAGTTCCACTGAATAATTGATTTTTTATCCATGATAAATGGAGAGATGATTTGAAAATAAGGAACTTAATCCTTTTGTTTTCTCTGAGACTGCGAGAACATGGATGAGTCAGTCTCTAACTCCATGTTCTCAAGGGAATCGAACCGATTGACCAACTTGATCGGATCGGCCGACACCCCTTTACTATATGGATTTGGTTCTTTATCTTTATCTTTTTCTTTTCCATTTTTTCCTTTCTGGTCAGCTGTCCTGGACCTGGATCTCTGTTGTGATCCACTTGTTTTAGTCGGCTGTGTTTGTGAACTGTTTTGAGATTTTGTTGGTGGTCTAGACTGATGAGTAGATGTGGGTTTAGGTTTAGGTTTTAGAGTAGGAGTAATAACTTTTGAATTTGCTTTGATGACAATCTTTTTCGTTAAACTGGGTAGAACTTTCTTTGGTTTCAGGTTAAGTGTTTAGGAATTGAACAACTTTTGCAAAGGTGATTTCAGGTTGATTTTCTTGTATTTTTTTGGCTTCCAAATAAGTAATTTTTTGTGTAACTTTAATTTTCATTATTTCTTTCTCTTTTTTCCAAATTTCACACTGATTTGATTTTGATTGATGGTTTTTGTGACAGTTCACACACTTGGCTTCATTTTTACAAGCATTTGTAGGGTGATCAAATTCACCCATACCACATTTTTCACATATTGATCCAGGTGCTTCCGGACAGCCGTTTTCATGATGTCCAAACCTCTGGCAGTTGAAACACCGCAGAGGATTTAGAATGTAGACTTCAACCGGTATAATTCGGTAAAAAATTCTTAGTGATTTCGGTAAAGTTGTGGTGTTGAAAGTCAGTAAAAGTGTATTTGTTTCTATAAAGTTTCCATCTTTTTTAATTTTAAAACGTTTGCAAGCTGTTACTCCTTGTGTGTTAAGATATTCTGTGATATTTTCTTCAGTTTCATGTTTTAGCATTCTGTCACGGATAATACCTTTGCAAGTGTTGAGAGTTTTATGTTCCGTGACAGTGACATTAATATTAAAAAACTTTGTAATTTTCAAGAGATTATCAGTTTGTGATTTTCTGTTTGTTTCGACCAAAAGAGTTCCATTTTTTAATTTTTTAACATTTTTTGGAGTGCCTATTAAAGATTCAATTTGTTTTTCTATGATGAATGGAGACAGTGAAGTAATTGGTTTGTCTTCCTTACTCGAAATCACTAAAAATTTAGCGAAGTTCTCATTTGCTTTGAAAGTAAAAGTAGTCGGTTGCGTGTCGTCCTCCGAAGAGTCGAACGCCAGAAATCATTTTCGAGAGGCCATGGTGATGAAATTTATGATTCGATAGCTATGCGCCCCACCCTCCATGGAGCCCTACAAGGGGACGTTTAACAGAAATGGATCTCCTATTTCTAACGTCAAGGCTACATTGCTATTATACTCGGTGTCAAGATCAGAGTCTTCAGCTCGGCCTCATGCTTAGATGATTTCCCACCTATTCATCTAAATTTCCATAGAAAAAATTATGAACAGTTGAGTTCATCCCCCTATCCACAGCCTCCACTCACAGAGGTTTCCACCAAAGCCCCAATACAAGCCCACCAATTGACCCTTCAACCGCCGCCCATTGAAACTCACTTAAAGTTAGAGGAACATGAGAAAAATAAGCCCAGTTGGTACCATAAAGATACGTATGAAAGAGAGAAAGAAGCTAAGAACAAGTTGTGCGCTTCTAGAGCTTGGCACGACTGAGCCGATTAATCCAGACCGGATCTAACCCAGACCGCTCTTCTATCTGAAAGCTTCCTTGGAAGCCAACTGATCTGGACCTACACTGTTTTCAAAGGCAGGGCAAGTCCTGGTTCAGCAGGACCAGAATTAATTGCTGGCATATCTTCTGTATGATAAAAGTAAAATGAATGATCTGACACTCACCAGTACATGTACGATGGTGCAAGCGGAAACAGGAACTACACACCAACTTCTGCTGACGACTCCGAACCAACAGAGCACAGATACTGCAGCCATCAGTTGCATCATTACTACTGACAGCATCCTCCCTGAAAAGATAAACAAAAATAACATTTTACTTTGCTGACCCTTGGCATTATCATTCTTCAAAATGTCATTTAAAATTGTAGCAGATGATATTATTCTTGGGCTAAATAAAAAACATATGGTTTAGGGTATAACCCGACCCTAAACAATTTTCCTGGTGAAACCTAGCAATTTTCTTCTAGTGTTTTCTCAGAAACATCAAAACTCTGTATTAGATCATTTTCAGATTAAAAATATGCATGCAACTGAATTTATGGTACTCTAGACATTCGGTCACATAAATCTTAGCAAACAGTGTAGACCCAGATCAAACTAAAGGAGTTTGATCAGGGTGTAGACCCAGATCAAACTAAAGGAGTTTGATCAGGATCTACACTGTTTGCCATTCTGTAGGTACTTAATTATTAAGACAACATCCAATATTCAAACAGACCTACAAATTTGGCAATTTCACACAGGGCTTGGACATTGCACTGGCTGTTCAACAATATACAGTCGAACCTCAATGGCTCGAACATCTTTGGGACCATGGAAATTTGTTCGAGATATGGGTAGTTCGAGCCACTGAGGGTTAATCGTGGCACCAGTTCAGGAAGCAAATAGCAGTAATTTAGAGAAATTTTTTCTACACAATGATTGTATGTTGAGTGTATTCATTACAATTGCCTCAATGAGGCAATTCTAATGAGTACACACAACATATAATTCCATGATAAAATAAGAAAAAATCCCTAAATATTTGTTTTGGGACTGATAACCGAGTTCGAATCATCCACGGTAAACGAGCTATCTGAATTTGAGCCATTGAGGTTATCTGATGGCTGTGCAAACTCCGTAGTGTTGTATATCAGACTGGAAAATCACTATCAATTATCGAGCAGCCCTAACTGATCTGATCAAATTCGCAAAAATCCTGTAACTGCATCCGGGAAGAGAAAAAAAAAATCTACTAGTTTGCATTTGTCGGTTTCTCAGTAAAACATGACATACATTGCATGCTGGATAAAAATTTCAGCAGACAACATTTTGAAATGTATATCTTTCACTTTTTTCTTCTAGAAAATAGGACCTGACACATCATGCAAGCTGTCTCCCACATGGTTTGCATGAAATGTCAGCACCTACTTTCCAGGATAAATAAAAAATATATCAGTGTCATCTGCTGAATTCAAGTGTTAAGAAATGTTGAATTCTACATACCTCGTAACTTTACACAGCCTAGCAGGCTGAACACGCAGATTAGCAGCAGCTGAAACAAAATAACGAGGATTGTACATTAGCTACAAAACACAAACTCTGGGTTCAACCCATTTACATCAAGTGGATTCTTCTACTGCAACTCTTTTGACCAGTCCATTCCAATAGCAGGGTGTCTGGTTAATTTTTATTATTACAATGTTTTAATTTGTATAAATTCCTGTATATACTGCAAATTGTGTAGACCCTGACCAGAGGCCACATTCTGTGGCCACTGATCTGAGTCTACACTGTTTGCAAAGTACCCTATTTCTGGGGAGGGTGGGGTGCATGGGGCGGTCCCCCAGCTAAAATTGGTTAATTATTGAGTTGACATGATACAGTAATGAATATTCATCTTTGTGGTTTATCAATGTATAAACACTGGCAAATCATTCATAAATAAAATAAAGTCTATAGTTTGTGAGATTTGAAGCTTTTGCTCATGTTTACACATTAATCAAATTAAAAAAAGACCGTTTATATATGTATATATATAGAATTCCAACTCAGTAATGTTTATGTAAATTTAAATCACTGATTTATAAATGGACACTAACAGTGCTTGCAATAATGTTCAAAGCAGGAGCCCCAGGAATTCCTGCCATTTTGATTTGGAAGGTAAATTCTCTTATTTTGTCATATGTGAATTTTTTCTTTAGGATAAATCTGCTTTATAAATGGCAGTGCCTCTTTTAATCCTTAAGATGCCAATCACAACTACAGCAGCAGACATTTTAAATATAAATATATATATATATATATATATATATATATATATATATATATATATATATATATATATATATATATATATATATATATATATATATATATATATATATATATATATATATATATTGAATTTTTGGTAGAAAATAAGTTGTGACATTTCATAAAAAAAAAAAGAAAAAAAAGAAAAAAAAAAAACAAAAAAAAAACTTGCAATATATATAGTATCTTGGACCCAATATCCATATTATTATTAGGTCCGAGATAGTATTGATAAAGAAAATGGTGCGCAGGGAATTTCTCGGGCAAAACTCAAAATTCAAATCGTCAATTGCTTGCAGAAATCTCTTTCCTTTATTAAGCGCTTTATACGGACCCTGTTAACACGGAGTCCAGGTATACTCAATTTCGGACCCGTGTAGATCGGGTGGGTCATGTATATTGTTTGGCGTTCTTAAAAGTATTATGTCCACATTTCAATAATGTGTTCAGTATGTCATCTTTTCCTTAAAAACTTATTATTTTTTTTTTTTCAAACAATTTAGGAATACTTTCTTGTTTGCTATACATGTGTAATTATGTTCCATTAAACTAATTGTTTGCTTGTTCTAGTCAACTCTGATGCCCATATGTGGCCTGGAGTAATAATAAATCTTGAATCCTGGAAGCATCAGTAGACCTTTTCATTCATTTTCGAATATGTAAATAGATATTACTGCGCATTTCATTCATAGTTTCCATATGTTTACACCTGATATGGTTTTTACCATACTTTCTATCGAAAATCAATCTTCACCCGTCTTTATCTGTTTACCAGTTTATTTGATTTGTTGGCACCCCTACCTCCACAACCACACGAACGCACTCCATCCCTTGCGTACGGGCCTGAATGGTTTCATATTTTTGCTCGGTGACAAAAAGAAAGACATCAGAATATGGTCCTTATCACAGTTCTTGTATTTTGTCATCCTCAAATGTTTGCATTTTTATATTTTTGAACAACATTAGATGATGACTTTGTTTACCTCCCTTTCAACATTGTCACGCTGAACCAATGAAAGGCTGATCATGAAAGACTCTGTGCAATGAACACCGTACAGTCTTAGTTGTATTCTGTTTCTAGCAGGATTCAAACCTGGGAGTCTACTACTCTATTTTAAGCACAATATGAATAAATTGAAACAAGTCCCAATATTCTGTGACAAAATACTCATTTTTGGTGTAGGCCTAAATCAGTATTCACTTTTTTTTTTTTACTTCAAGGCCGACCAGTTGCCGTAGTGCTGCGCAGGGCTTTACCATCGGGGAAAGGATATAGGCAAAATGATTTATGTAGGCGTGCACTATTTACCCTTATCCAGCAGTTTTAGGACCCCAAAAGGTGTTCTAATAGACTGGTTTATATTTCAGGGCTAGTATGGTCACTGAGTAGTATCTTACTGTAAGGGTAAGGGAAAATTTTCCGAAAATAAAAAAAAAAAAAAAAAAATCCGACAAATGTTCGCGCCTTTTTTGCGGCCCCGCCAAAATTGGAAGAAAGGTTTAATCGTAATTAGGCCTAAAATGCTAGGAAGGGTAGAAAATGGTACAAATAATCCTCATTTAGAGAAAGGTAATTATTGTAAGCAGGTCCCTTAAAACATGTTTGAGGTCACCCCAGATAGATAGACAGACCACACCACCTGTGCACGTGCTACTGGGCCGCCAACAAAATAAAAAATAAGAACATACAAAACCACCTTATTCTGCTACGATACAAAGACAAACGTACCTGCTGCTGCTACTGAAGCTGCCGCCTGTCTCCGTGTTGACACCATTATGATTATGAAAAGATGTGAGCTTAGACTCGAGGCTTTAGATAACTGATGAAATTATCAAAATTAACTATCTCTCTACGCAATCAGAAAGCTAAAGCGACGGTGTTCAGGTGTGAAGGCATTATATATTGATTTGTCACGTGACTCTGAGGATTGACCTGCTGCAGAAATTTGTCAGGCATATTTATTTGGATGTCTATAGGATAGACATTTTATGATTTATAACGGCATATAGCATATAAGTAGTCCAGGGTGTCGCTATATGGCCTATCTGAGATAAATAAACATTTATATTTCTTATCTCAGCATATAGTATAATACATATTAACGTCTGAGATTAAGGTTCGGTGTCCGACCGAGCGTCCGATATTGTTCTTTCCCTCCCCGCCCCCTCCGACCCCGCCGATAGACAAAGGGGACCGGCCACTCGAATACCTGCCATATTTACCCTAAATGAGGGTCAGGGTCTAGATGGAACTTACTGATTTAGAAAAAAAAAACAAATGCCATTTTAATGATGATTTTGAAGAGAAAAAATATATGGCTAGAATGTACTGATTGGAGCAAATGATGCCAAAAGTTAACTTTAAAGAAAAATCTTAAGTATTTAAAGCAAAGTAAAGAATAAAAAGGAAATGAAAACCGGTTTGGGTAAAATAATATTTCAAACAAGAAAAGAAACTAATGGGGAAAAAAACTGGCCAAACTTTAAAGAAATATTTTTTAAACTATTGGAGAAATCTCATCCCCGCATCACCAACATCCAGACCCTCCTGAAAGTCCCTGCTGGTGTTTCCACAAACTATGTAGTAAATGCAGTGTTCATCCTGGTCAGACTGTGCGTGATAAGGCTTGTCAGTCCGAATGTTTTTAATATATACGGTCAGCCTGTGCGAACTATACAGATTCAGGCCAGCCTGCCTACTGTCATGAATCTTTGCCACAATTATGCCTTTTATCAGAAACATAACTCGATTAGACCCAGACGACTATCGCAACGATTCTGAAAGTGTTCATCTGTATGAGCTGGCTGATCGGGACCTATCGTTGTTTGCATGTGTTAGCCCTTAAAGAGCTAATTACAACTGCAGCAGACGACATCTAAAGGTTAATAAGACTTGTCTTTCTATGTCAATCGTCCGCTAGGCAGAAGATCGCTTGATATACCAACTTTATTTTCTCTGATTAATACTTTAAGGACTGAAACATGCGAACAGTGACAGGCCCCGATCGACCAGCTCATAAGAAGCCAATGCTTACAGAACCGACACTTGATGGACATGCGACAATCGAAGGCACACACAAGCGAACTCGTACCAACATCTGATCAGGACATTTACTGTTGGCTTAAAGAGCCATGACGTCATAAAAAGGACATTAAATCTTTACCACTGTCATGGGAAATGCAGATGACGACAAACTCATCAGGAAAATCTACCTATATAATTTTGACCCCCTTAAACCCCACTTTTGTATAGTAAAACTGGGGTTTACAGGGGTATACATTATTTTTCTTATTTCTGCTCAAAACATAGATTGTGGGTACTCGTTAGAACCGCCTCGGCGAGGCGGTTCTAACGACTACCCACAATCTATGTTTTGAGCAGAAATATGAAAAAATATCTTTTTAGCTGCAAATTTTCATTTTTTTCAAGTGAAATTTTCTATATATTTGAATAGGCGTGTTTTCGTAATGTGATGACGAAAATAGTATTTGACAAAACAAGCAAACTGTCTCCAAACGGATCAGAAGTCGGGAGAGCTAAACGCTCGGCCACCAGGACGCTTATAGAAGGCTCGTTAATCATTATGAAAACACGCCTATTCAAATATATAGAAAATTTTATCTCCAAAACTGAAAATTTTCAGATAAAAAAAAAACTCTGATATTTTTCATATTTCTGCTCAAAACATAGATTGTGGGTACTCGCTAGAACCGCCTCGCCGATGCGGTTCTAACGAGTACCCACAATCTATGTTTTTTGAACAGAAATAAGAAAAATAATGTATACCCCTGTAAACCCAGTTTTACCATATAAAAGTGGGGTTTAAGGGGGTCAAAATTATATAGGTATGTTTTCGTGATGTAGCGGAATGCAGCCCGTGACTGTACGGCGCTTCACTGTACGTTTCATTATCACCCCTGCATCGTATCGATATGACTAAAACAATGTTGAAAGAGACACAAAACACTAAATCATCACCGAAATCGAACCTAAGAAAAGACACCACACAATCATTGCCAAAAGCGAAGATCAAGATCAGCCTGCGAACTTGTACATGCTGAACAGGGCCTCATATTGCATGGTACCTGATTATCATGTGCGAATACTAAAGTTGTCCATTTCACCTCGAGTTTCTGGTCTCTTCCATCTTTGAATCTGATCAGAACCATTGTTTAAAATGGTCAAAACATCAATTAGAAAGGCAAACAGTGTAGACCCTGAGCTAATCAGGATCTACACAGTTTAGGAAAAGGACTTTTGGTCTGTAGGGATAAAAGGTTTAATGAGCAAGCTGCTCTCGTTTATGTTGACTGGTCTGGGTATTCACAGTTCCAACAGATAGAAGGTCTCTTTTCTAATGACAAAACTCATATGGCACGATTAATGTATAATGCACAACATGGGAAAATCCTTGATGGCATACACGCACAACAATATGGCACAGTGAACAGTGGGATCCCAGATCGGAGATGGGGGTATCTGTGCAGTCTGATCTGGACCGTTTGCTGCCCGCTGATAAAGTATTGAACATTATCGAAACGCGATCTGCTTAGCCTTTACCATCGGTTACAACATGGTAGCAGGACACTGAACCGTATGGGAACAGCAAAGGTCCAGACCAGAGTGCGCATCTACGCTCTCTTAGAGAATCATTTGAACCGCAATGTGAGAAAATCTAACTTTTGACATGTGCGCTCAATGAAGACTCAAATCAGACTGGGCACCAGTCTTCGTAGTCCACATGAAGAAGCTTTGAATCATTGGCTATCCATATATCCATAATGCGTCAAGGGCAGATTCAGATCAGGTAACGCGAATTTACATGCTGATCTGAATATTCGCGGGGCACACCTGTCCGAAGGTACATTTTCTGACGTTGCCGCTCAGTTATATCAAATAACAGAAAGCCCCCATAACTCAAGATAAGAGGGCGTAACAGGAAAATATTTTATTTTTATTTCTCAACGAAAAACGCTGTGGTGCTTCATAGAGGCGATTCTAATGAGTACCTCAGCTTACATTTCTGTGAAGCAATAAGAAAAATATCAAGGATTTTTGCCTGAAAAACAAAGCGCCTTATCTGAAGCTACCCAGCAGGCACATAACGTTGAAACAGCGTCGATTCAACGTCAAGACGTTGAATCGACGTTGTTTTAACGTTGTGTGCCCGCTGGGTATGGTCCGGATTTAAAAAAGGCCAAAGCGACACGAACATCTGTTTTCTTTAAATGGGCCCAACTAATGATAAACAAGTCTTAAGTCTTGGTGAGCAGCGAAAGCCCGGGTCAGCCTGCTGTCAGGTTATGAGAACAAAAAAAGGTTCTCATTAGATTGTGCGGTTGCAACTGTTGTTTGTCACATTGCCTTTCAAATGTGAAATACAAGGGCGTTTTTTTTATGGACATGAACGGTGCTTATGTAGCCTAATATAATACATGTACATTTTTACATGCATATATATACATCTGAACGAAAATTTTCTTGACACAAAAAGTTTATTGAAAGTGACGTTCGCTCACACATAAAATCATGCAATTTTCGTCCCCAATTATGTCCCACGAATAATAATTCAACACGTGAAATGTACAAACAAGCTAGGCCATCCGGCGTAATTTTATTGTTGGACGTGTACAATACATACCAATTATTACAAAACGACCATATTACGCATGCTCAGCACAGACTTGGATCACCCTTCCACGCAGTCTTATTCGAGTCTACAATAGTCACTAACACCATGTATGGTCCTTAATCAATTTATTGGCAAACAGTTTAGACCCTGATTGGGTGGACTCGCACCATGATCCAAGTCTACTCTAGTCGCTTATGTCAGAACGTCGATTTTTTTTTATTTGGTGGGTTTATTATGTATTCGGGATATTTTTTTCTTGTTTCTCCACCAAAACATATCTTGTGGGCTGCAAACAGACTTTTCCTTGCGACACATCGTTATTTGTGTTGATTTATTTGGTGGGAGAACATTTCTGAAAGGGTGGATCGATTTGATCAAGTTATCGTACTTACCCTCAGAATTCAAACAGACAGGCCCGAGCAAACAATGTAGACCCAGATCAGATGCCACTGAACGCGGCATCTGATCAGGGTCTACACGGTTTTCTCTGATCCAGCAATTTTAGACACGTTTACTGCAAGTAAAACTGAGTTGTTGAAAGTTCAGACATACGAGGGTGAGTCAATAAGTAACCAGCCTAACTTATTTCCGGTTGAGATCCACCTCTTCTTTTTCGATGTAATTGCCCTCTAGTGTGATGCACTTAGACCAACGGTGTTCAAGTGCCATCGGCCCAGAACTGAAAAAGTCAGGATCCTTTCCATTGACCCACTCCTCAACTGCCGTCACGACTTCTTCATCAGACCGGAAATGAAGTCCACGGATATCCTTTTAGAAGTTTGGGAATAGGAAGAAGTCGCTTGGAGCTAGGTCAGGCGAATAGGCAGGATGTGATATTAATTCATACCCGTTTCGCTCTACATTATCCATTGCAACTTTGCAAGTGTGGACTCTCGCGTTGTCCTGTTGCACAAAACACCTTTAGAAAGTTTACCCCGGCGTTTTTCACGGATGGCGGTTCTCAGCTGGTCTAACAAGTTTGCATAGTACTCTCCAGTTATAGTACTTCTCTTGGGTAAAAAGTCCAACATAATAACGCCTTTTGCGTCCCAAAATACTGTGGCCATCACCTTGCCAGCAGATAGTTGCGTCTTGAACTTCTTTAGCCTCGGAGACCCAGGCACTACCCACTGACGACTCTTGAGGTTTATTCTCTAGCTCATAATAATGAACCCAAGTCTCATCTACAGTCACCAGACGCAAAAGAAAATCATTTTTTTTTACCTAAAAGGCTTCAACAAGGCGCTGCATACTGATGCTCTAGTTGCTATTTGCTCATCGCTAAGGGATTTGGGGACCCAACGGGCTGTTAGCTTGCGCATACCTAAACGATCATGTAAGATTGTTGAAACGCTATCATGTGAAATGCCTAATGCTTGCGCTATTTCTTCCACCTTAATTCGCCTATCAGCGTATACCAGATCCCGAACTTTCTTACACATTTCTTCGTCGGTGGCATCCAGTGGGCGTCCAGACCTGGCTTCATCTTCTAAAGACGTTCTACCGCGTTTGAATTCCCCTACCCAGAATTTAACCGGAGCATAAGATGGTGCAGAAGACCCATAAACATCGGCTAACTCACCGTGTATTTCCTTGCCTGTTTTACCTTTTAAATACAAGTACCGATTTACAGCACAGTACTCAACTTTAGATGAAAAGCATGCCTTTGCATCACTAGCCATGTTTGACATTCAATATCTTATTAAAGAATGACTCGATACGTGTGCAATTTTGTACTCATGTATAAAACATATATTGAAACAAAGCATGAAAATCGTGACCGTCTCGGTCCATCGGAAATGGGATAGGTTGGTTATTTATTGACACGCCCTCGTATTAGACGTGGAGTAAGGCGTGCAGATATTCACGGTTAATTCGGTATCCGAACGTTATCAAATTGATCGAAATGTTCCAATGAAAATGTTTTTTTTTTAATCGAGGGCGACTGAACCCCACGATGCCCGTCTGGATCTGCCCTTTGATTTAACCAAAAAGGGAAAAAAAACGGAATACAAGTTTGTAGTAAATATTGTTACATTGCATTCTGCATTCTGGTGCAAAATGGAAAGACCTTTTTCACTTAAGTGGGGCGGCGCAGGGGCGGGGATAGGGTGGTGGTGGTGGGGGCGGGGGGGGGGGGTGGGGGGAGGAGCGCAGATTACTAAAATACAAAAGGCATGAGAGTTGTCATTCTTGTATAAGCCACCCCGCCTTACCCTATTCCATAACTACAAAGTATAACAGAAATAGTTTTAAACGACTACATAGTTATAGTCTAAAAACTATTATTACGGGGAGATAACTGGGAAACAAAAGATGTGAGAATTGTCATTCTTGTATGTGTTACTCCGCCTTATCATATTCTATAATCCTATATCAAGTATCGTAAGAATCTTTCAAACGGCTACTGCTACAGACTGAAAACAAAATAAAATGTATAAAAGAGGAGAAAACGGGAAAACAAAAAAGCTATTGTAGTATTTGTAGTATTATGCTGCCAAGTATCGTAATATTATCATAATCTTGGGGGAAAAAAATGTTGATTTTAGTAAAAAAATTGATTCACAGGTAAGCTGGAAGTTGTCATGACCCAGTCAGTCCTTAATATTGTACAAGCAGATCTAATGAATTTTGTTAGCCAGCTATATTCGTTGTTTTTTAGATAGGTGCCACACATGACAGCTTTCTGCAGGCCTGTAATACACATAGTTATGAGAAAAAAAAAAGAAAGAAAAAAAAAATCAGAAACTGAGATTTTAAAACCTTGCAGGAAAAAAAAAACATAATTGTTCATAAAAGTAAGATGTAAATAATAAAAAAAAAAAAAAAATAGAAACATGACCTACTGTAGGAAGGATGCAAGGAGAGAGAATGGTTAATCTTATTGTTAAATAGGTTTTGTATATGTGTTATATGTAATTTACTGTTAAATAAAGTTACCCGCCCCCACCCCCACCACCACCCCGCCCCCCCACCCCCCCCCCCCAAAAAAAAAAAAAGTATCATAAAAATCTTCCAACCTGCTGAGTTATAGACTGAAAACGAAATGAAATCTACATATATGTAAAAGGGGAGATAACGAGAACAAAAAGTGTGAGGTTGCCATTGTTGTACGGGACACTCTACCATGCCTGATTCTTAATCCTACCAAGTATCATAAGTATCTTAAATACAAACGACTACTGCGTTTTATACTGAAGACGAAAAAAGTCGCTATAAAAGGGGGATAACTGGAAAAAAGAGGAGTGAGAGTTGTCATTCTTGTGCGCGACACTCACCATATTCTATAATCCTAACAAGTATCGTTATTTTTTTTCGAACGGTTTCCGAGATATGCATGCTGTAAACAAGGAAAGCCGATGTCCGCCCGCCCCGCCGACATTCAGCATCCATTACGTAAACTAAACACGCCTATTCAAATAAATTGTAAATTTTACCAACAAAAGCTGAAAGTTTTCAGATAAAAATTCCGGTATTTTTCATATTTCTGCTCAAAACAGATTGTAGGTACTCGTTAGAACCGCCTCGCAGAGGCGGTTCTAACGAGTACCCACAATCTATGTTTTTGAGCAGAAATAAAACAAAATAACGTATACCCCTGTAAACCCCAGTTTTACTATATAAAAGTGGGGTTAAGGGGGTCAAAATTATATATGTATGTTTTCGTGATGTTTATCCAGATTTTCCGTTGAAAAACCTGGTTAATAATAAATAATAATGAAGTTCTGGAAATGCCATGTCTACTGATGAGACTGACTTGCGAATGAAAACATATTCTACGTATCTCTTCGTCTGCTTCCAAATGCGCATATTATGCTCTAGCCATTTGGGGCCGGGGATAGCGGGGACATACCGGGACCTAAGTACTGTGATTTAACATCCGATGTCCCGACAGTGCCTTAGATGTGCCGGGGTTTTAATTTCTCGCTAAAATGGCCGAATATGAGCTCTTTGCGTAAGAATACAGTTTATGTAGGTTTCCCGCTCTCTCTCTCTCTCTCTCTCTCTCTCTCTCTCTCTCTCTCTCTCTCTCTCTCTCTGTATGTGTGTGTATGTGTGTGTTTAAAACAACAAAAAACCTCCAACTTAGTAAAAGCAAAACATGAAGACCTCTCAAGGGACAGGTAAAGCAAGTTTATCCAAATGGATCAGTTCATTTGTTCTTTATAAAATTCAGCCCCGTGGGGAGGGGTAGGGGTTTTTAGCAGGGATTTTATCATAAATATGTCCCCGCAGTGCATAGCGTTTATCAGTGATTTGCAAAACTGGAAAGTTAAAAGCCCCGCTATTCCCCATCACCGTAGGGGCGGGGTTTGAAATAACTGGTGCATTAAGGTTCTTTTCTTTTATGTCAGAATATCGCAATTGTTTTCCAGATTAAAACTGTCCCAGTTCGTCAAAAATTAAATCTCAAAAGTTGTGTTGCAGAAGGTACCTCCCCTCCACGCCCCGACCACCCCCAAAATACTCAGGTCAACTTTTTACGCTTTAAAGAGCCATTCTTATTACACTGTCATTTGAATTGAAATATCTGCTTTTACCTATCTTTCTCTGAGAGAGAGAGAGAGAGAGAGAGAGAGAGAAAGAGAGAGGGAGATTTCGCTTCCTGATCCCCGTCTCAGCCTTGATTAGGTCCACTATTATAAGTACAATCCTCTCTCAGATAGTGTTGCCACAATGATCGATGGTAATCGATCAGTCACTTTTGCCTATTTTGGCTGATGACCGGAAAAAAAAATAATCAACTGATCGGAAAATTCTATTTTTGACACATGCTTTTCTCACATCTTATTTTGGTTTAAACATATTTTATTATCCAAATATTACATAACACTATACATTGTAGCACATAAGAAATAGGATCAGAACGAAAGTATGACTACTTATTTAGTTCTTCTCCTTAACAATTACAGTTGTACAAATAGTGACGGAAAAAATGTTAAACAATATGGATCTCAATTTGTGAATGTGAATTAAAAATGCAGAATTAAAAGAAGAAAAAAACCCACAAATAAACAAATATAAAAAAATAATATAAAGAGCAATGATAAGATAACGAAAGCAAAAAAAAAAAAAAAAAAAAAAAAAAAAAATATACTGGAAATGACAGTAAGGTCAGAATATCAATTAAAGAGCCATAACTGTTAACTGGTTCATACTAATGCCACTTCTAAGGCTGATAATATCAGTCGTAGAAGTCGCTTTAATATATCACAAGACCTTAAGGGATTTTAATAAAAACAAATGGGGGGATAAGGGCAGCGCTTCCCTGGTAAGTATCCCACAGAATCTACTAACTTTTCAATACAGAGTTGCATGTACAGAACATTTTATTTAAATGGCTTCAATAGTTAAAAGCGTTTTGTGTCGCTTATATACTTTTGGACTTTTTCAAATATAAGAACATTTGTCGTGTATGGTAAAGAGGCATTTCCATATAGTAGAAGATCAAGCGATATTGTTTGATACTCTGATGCACGTTAAAGAGTTCGTTTCTCTGTGCGATGTAAAACGGACAATAAAGTAGATAATGGTGCGAATTTTCTACCTGTCCACAGCGGCAAAATAGAGATTCAGTTATATTTTTGGAGTAGAGATCGCTGTTTAAGCTGCTACATTTTGTTCGGAGACGTGTATGCAAGATCTGTGTTTTCCTATTGCCTGTATAGAAATATTTTGGAATAGACGTTCTGTTGCGGTTTAAATAATTCTTGAAAGAAGTAACCGAACTGGAACGTTTTGCTTCATCGGACAAGTCGTTCCATTTTCTTACCACAGATGGTAGAAAAGACTGAAAATATAAATTAGTTCTAGCGTGAATAGACTGTAGGTTATCTGCATTTCGGAGGCTGTATTGGGATAGATTGTTTATTGACTGTGGTACTAAAGAAGAAAGATAAGACGGAGTTAAGTCATTATACATTTTGTAGAACATGACGAGATTATGATTTTCCCGTCTCTTTTCTAGTGTAACCCAGCCAGTTTCTTGGTACAGGGCATTGAGAGATACAAGTTTGGTTGTTCCAGTGGCAATTCGTGCGGCTTCGATTTGGATCTTCTCAATTTCTTGTTTTTCAAATTGTGTGCAGTTGTCCCATACTATATCCCCGTATTCAAGTAAGGGCCTTATAAAAGTTGTAAATATTATTTCTAGAGAACTCCTGTCCAACTTAAACTTGAGTTTTCGCATAATATTAATCCTGTTCCATGCTTTTTTAGTTATGTAATCAATATGTTGGTGCCAAGTGCAGTCGTTGGACAGAATCAAGCCTAGGTGTTTATGAGATGACACTTCAGCTATTTGTACTTCTTGCATAAACAGGGGTGGGTGAACAGGCTTGTTTAGTTTTCGAGATATCAGCATTGATTCGGTTTTGATCGGATTGGTCAACTAACCAGTTGTTTGCCCAGACAGAAATTTTTGAATGGTCTGAGTTAAGGCAAAGAGCAGATGTAATAGGATTTTCAACAGTAATGTAGAGGCTAGTATCGTCAGCAAACAGGCGAATGTTGGAGCCAATTTCAGCGACTATGTCATTAATGTAGATTAAGAAAAGTATTGGCCCGAGTATGGAGCCTTGCGGCACTCCAGCAAGAATATACGTCCAGTCTGACGCGACACCAGGAAGTATAACGCGTTGTTTTCTTTCAGCTAAGTAATTTGTAAACCATTTGAGAAGTTCTTCCTGAACACCTGCTGCCTTAAGTTCATCTTATTTTAATAGGCAAGTTATTTAAAAAAAACAACAAAGCTGTCTGTTTGGGTCAACCTAAAAAGGCACTTGTTTTAAACGAAAAGTACTAATATTTTTCTTATTTCTCAATGAAAATATGTTGTGGGTACGCATTAGCAGCGCCCTGGCGAGGCGCTTCTAATGAGTACCACAACATATGTTTCGCAGGGTGCTTCTCGTGAATACCTACAACATAAGTTTTGCAAGGCACTTCTAATGAGTACCCACAACATATGTTTCGCACGGTGCTTCTAGTGAGTATCCACAACATATGTTTTGCAAGACGCTTCTAATGAGTACCCACAACATATGTTTTGCAAGGCGCTTCTAATGTGTACCCACAACATATTTTTCGCAGGATGCTTCTAGTGAGTACCACAACATATGTTTTGCAAGGCGCTTCTAATGAGTACCCACAACATATGTTTTGCAAGGCACTTTTAATGAGTACCCACAACATATGTTTCGCAGAGTGCTTCTAGTGAGTATCCACAACATATGTTTTGCGATGCGCTTCTAGTGAGTACCCACAACATTTATTTTCCAAGACGCTTCTAGTGAGTATCCACAACATATGTTTTGCAAGGCGCTTTTAGTGAGTAACCACAACATATGTTTTGCAAGGCGCTTCTAGTGAGTACCCACAACATATGTTTTGCAAGGCACTTCTAATGAATACCCACAACATATGTTTTGCAAGGCGCTTCTAATGTGTACCCACAACATATTTTATCATGCCGAAATAAGAAAAATATTATCTGGATACCCTCTTATCGATATGGAGCTATGAATAAGAACCTGGAAGAGGGCTAAAATAAGAATAAACAGAATTTCTGCAAGTCGATTATTAGTCGATGAGTCGGTTTTACAAACCCGATGATCGACGATGAAATTCTGGCTAATCCCCAACACTCAGGCCCTCATGGCGTCCACCTATAGGCTTTAATAAAAGATATTTAATCAGTTTAAATGAAAATTCCTCAGTAAAAACATTGCAACCCATTTGGTAAAAATCCATAGACATTTTCTCAAGTTATCGCCCGGAAACAAACGGACGGACACACGGACGCCCAACATGAAACCTTAATACCCCGCCACTATCGTGGGGCGGGGTATAAAAAACAACAGAAAAACAAAAGAAAATCGACAATATATTTTTCAGCAACAATGACGCGTAACATTCCTTCCTTGTTTATATTCTAGTTAAGGGGCTTGGATTCTCTTGATAAATGTCCGCCATTTTATTAGGGAGACAACTTTTGTGACTTCCTATTGGCACCCCTGCTGACCAAATCCCATTGTGGAAAAGGTCTACTTTCAATGGAAAGACTTTACTTCAATGCATTACATCAGATATTTGTTTTCACGTATGCATGTGATATTATGCAAATATATGTATGCTGTATTTAAAAGAATACGATGTTGTATAAACGTCAAGACGTTGCATCGACGTTAATACGATGCTGTATAAACGCTATATGCCCGCTGGGATAGGAAGAACTGCGCCCGACGGGCTCCCAGTGTAAGTCATTGTCATCCAGAATTTCTTGATCATCGTAAGTGTTTCGCGAAATGCCAACGTCTGTGAGTTCATCGGGCTGCAGTCCTGGGGCTCTTGCATCCTCTCTAGTTGATGAGATTGTGGGTGTGTGTGTGTGTGTGGGTGGGGGGGGGGGGAACCGGGCAGGGGGGGGGGGAGCCGGGCGGGGGAGGGGGAGAATGTAAATTGTGGGTAATTTTGGTACGGGTGTGCGAGCCAGTATTTCGAAACCTATCCCATTCATATACCTGGCCTTTGGAAAAACGGACCCATTCATATACAAGATCATCTGAAATAATGACCCATTCGTATACTGCCCATTGATTTTTTTTGTACCCATTTATTGCTGGTAGTTAGACAAATAATGCAGTCAATTCATTGAATACCAAGAGAACAAGCAGCTTCAAAAATCTCTAAGTGAAAAGTATGTGCATATACCGGGATGTGAGAAAAAGTGGGGCCTTTCATATACCAATCAAGAATCAAGAAAAATTGGGCCAGTCATATACTTTTTGTCGAAAACAGGGGGCCAATCATATACCTGGCAGCGCTGAAAAAGGGGCCATACGGCACGCACATCCGTACTATGCCAAGTATAGGACGTTACCTCCCCACGTAGCACTTCTTTTTTGCTTGGTCGTTCTGTTGGTAACAATATCAACCGGTGGTAGGTCTTTCTTTCTTTGAACATTTGCGTTCTGTTGGGAACAATATTAGCCGGTGGCAAGTTTCCTTTCTTTCTGTCTTTGCATTTGAACTAACATTTGCATTTGTGTGAAGAGAACGAAATATCAAAATGCATACTAGCAGTGCAATTCAATCCCCACTTCCGTCAGAACTAGTACCACTACCCCTTACTCCTCCCGAACATCTGACCCCAACGAAAGATCAGGGTTTGTCATCAGATGAAAATCTTAATTCTAATGCGATAAACAGGGAAAAAAATAAAATAAACATAAGTGCGCTTCTTGGGACCTCCGAAAAGTTACAGAATGGATATCTAATTCAAAAAGGTTGCCTTTAGAAGCACGCCTTGGGGATCCCAAACACAGCTGCCATATTCCAAAATGGGGCAAACAAGTGTTTTATATGCTGCCTCGTTTACATCCTGAGGACATTGATAAAGATTTCGTCTCAGGAAACCAAGAGTTCTATTTGCCTTGGTACACATGCTGCTAATATGTGTATTCCACCTCAAGTCATGTATGATTGTTACTCCTATGTATTAAATGGAATCTACATTTTCGAGGAAAGTACCCTCTAAAGTGTAAGAAAAACATACAAAAAACAACAACAACAACAATAAAAAAAAAAAAAACAAAAAAAAAAAAAAAAACGTCAAAAAGATTGCCTTTAGAAACAAATAACACACTACAGATTAGAAAATGGGAGTCTCGGTTTTATTGAGACTCTTCATAATCAGTAATAAAGTTTGCAACACTGCTTATGCCCTCTAGCGTTTACATGAGCAGAACTCCATTTTCAAAGATACCAAAATGGGTCCAATGTTCTCAAAGGAAATGAAATATAATCTGTGCTATGGTGAAGACTTTTATTATCAGACTAGCAGCTAGTCTAGGGGAGACGTTCCACCGCCGCCTCACGGCACTAACACCAGCTACAGTGTAGTAAAATAAACGTCAAAAAGGTTGCTTTTAGAAACAAAAAACACATTACAGGTTAGAAAATGGGCGTCTGGGTTTTATTGAGACTCTTCAAACATACCGCAATGATTCCAAAGGAAATGAAATATAATCTGCATTATGATAAAGCCTCAATCATAGTTGTTCTCTTCCTAGTTATCTGCATTATATTGCATTTGACTGGCTGAAATCTCATACCTCATTTTCTGGCACAACATCCTTATCTACCAGTATCCTTCTGAAGTTTTAATGCCCCCTCTGTATCTATGATTTCACGATAGCAAACACAGTCATCTGCGAAAAGCTAATGTCTGTGGAAATATCATTAATGTACAGAGAGAACAATAATGGACCAAGAACGGCCACTTGTGGGACACCTGACAAAACTGGAACCCTCTCCGAAGTTTCACCGTTTACAACAGCTCGTTGATTTCTATAGCAAAGAAAGGAATCTGTCCACTGGAGTGTCTTTCTGCCAATACCATAACAAAATAATTTGATTTTAAGAAGTTCATGATGCGGGGTGTCAAAAGCCTTTTCGAAGTACAGAATGAATGTGTCAACCTGTCCTCCTTTGTCCGAGATTTTTACCCAATCATTTATAACAGTAGTCAACTGAGTTTCACAACTGTGCATTTTCCTAAATGCATGCTGCCTGCCGGTCAAGAGCAGATAATTAACAACAAAATTATTAAGATCTCTTGATAGATCAGCAATAAAATCAATCCCATTAATGTTTTAAGTTACCGATATGAGGTCATAAGATGGTCTATTTTCCTTATTTTATTATTTATCTTTATGGTAAAGCAAACGAGGAAATGGTTGCGTATAGAATATTATGATACGAAATTTGCAGTTATACATGTAGTCTCTAGATGGGATGTGTAAACATTACGAAAACACGCCTATTCAAATACATTGAAAATTTCACCACAAGAAACTGAAAGTTTTCAGGTAAAAATTCTGATATTTTTCATATTTCTGCTCAAAACATAGATTGTGGGTACTCGTTAGAACCGCCTGGGCGAGGCGGTTCTAACGAGTACCCACAATCTATGTTTTGAACAGAAATAAGAACAATAATGTCTACCCCTGTAAACCCAAGTTTTACTGTATAAAAGTGGGGTTTAAGGGGGTCAAAATTATATAGGTATGTTTTCGTGATGATGTGGTCAGTGATAGTAGAGCTTGTCTCAGTGACTCGGGTTTGTTCAGATACGGGTTGTGCTAGATCAAAGAGTTCAAATAAATTATTCCATTACCCTTTAGTGTTTAAGCTGGCGTCAAGATTGAAATCGCCCATCACAATAGGCACAAGGCCTGTTGTCGGCGCTATCGATAGTTCATTTTCTATCCACTCAGAATCTGAGCTAGGAGGGCGATATACACTACTTTGTCAAATGTATGCGGAAGCTGTATTATCTCGTCTTGAACAAGCTTTATGTAAACACTTTTCCTGAATTTAATCAGTTCTGAGTGTGACCTATTTGACACAAATTAAGGTATTTCTGTTTTACAAAATCCTCAGCTATAATTAAGTTTGGATTTGTAGCCATTTTTACGATATTTGAAATAGTTCTCGTAATTTCAACTCCCAAGTCAACTTCTTGTCTCGCTCATAATGATCAGTCTTCCAAACAGTGCTCTGCTCAAATAAAGCAAACTAATCGCATCAGGACGTGTTACTTCGGCCGTATAAAGGAATCTTCTATTGTTAAAAGAGAAAATACGATATCTTTAGAATTATAACTTTGTCCTTTAAAATGCGTTATGACAGTGATAGTCCGTACATTAATCCAAATATCCACAAAACAAAAGTTCACAAAGCTGTTTTTCCCAGTTATTAATAGCCATAGTTTAAGATCATCGATTTAAGACGTTTGATTACATTTCCTGGGTCCCGGTTAGTCTAAGGCTAATTCAAGAAGACCAATTGTCAGTTGCTGGCGAAAGTGTGTACACAAGCTTAGAGGACTAAGTCTGCCAAGGGAAAAGTGCGAGTAGGTTAACTGACCGACTCGACATGACTTTAACTGTGTTGACAGTGCTGCGAACCTCCAGCTTGCACTGACGTCTCAGCTAATGCTCTAATTAAGTCGAAGTTTTATCCAAAATATGTTTCCCCTAATGCCTTAGAACATGTTCTTTGGTTGTAACAAATGACAAACTTAATAAAATATTTCTTATTTTCCAGGGAAAAACTCCTTGACATTTTAATTCTATTTTTAAATTTTGCGTGTGGTTTTTTGCCTCCTTTCTGTACTCTATGGACGGGACCCTTTTTTACAAAATGAAATTGTTGTCTTTGTCTAATGTGGAATGTGTAGTAGACATGTAAATGTTCAGAACCGACAGTAGATACATTTGCAAGGGGGCAAATCTGTCAAGTTTTTATCACATTGTATATGTTTTGCTTGTTTGTGTTAAGGTTTTACGGCCCAGTCAACCAAAAGGGTCATGTCGAGCACGGTCAGTTCACCTAATCACACTTTTACTGGGCTGGCTAAGTCCTCTAAGCGGTTAACCAGTGATGTGCACAAAAACTGAGAAACTGACAACTGCCCTTCTTGAATCAAGCTGCGTGAAGGTCGCTAAACATTCGACATTGGAATTCGACATTTGAATGTCTAGCTGCCAGACATTGGACATTCGACATTCGAATGTCTAACAGCACGACATTAGACATTCGAATGTCTAGCCGCACGACATTGAACATACGACGTTCGAATGTCTAGCTGCTAGACATTGGACATTCGACATTCAAATGTCTAACAGCACGACATTCGACATTCGACAAATGTTGAAAAACTAATGTCATGCTGTTAGACATTCGAATGATGAATGTCCAAAGTCTAGCAGCTAGTTATTCGAATGTCGAATGTCGTGCGGCTGAACATTCGAATGTCTAATGTCTAATGGCTAGACATTCGAATGTTCAATGTCCAATGTCGAATGTTAGCCAACTTCATTTCTTATGTCGAATGTCCAATGTCAAGTGGATAGCCATTCGATGTCGAATGTTGAATGTTGTGCGGGTACACATTAGAATGTCGAATGTTTAATGTCGTGTTGTTAGACATCGAATGTCCAATATCTAGCAGCTAGACATTCGAATGTCGAATGTCGAATGTCGCTCGGCTTTACATTCGAATGTCAAATGTCGTGCGGCTAGACATTCGAATGTCGAATGTCTAGACATTCGAATGTCGAATATCTAATGTCGTGCGGCTAGACATTCGAATGTCGAATGTTCAATGTCTAGTGTCTAGACGTTCGAATGCCAAATGTCTAATGGCTTGACATTCAAATGTCGAATGTCTAATGTCATGTGGCTAGACATTTTAATGTCGAATGTTGAATGTCTAATGGCTAGACATTCGAATGTCGAATGTCTAATGTCATGCTATTAGACATTCGAATGTTAAATGTCCAATGTCTAGCAGCTAGACATTCGAATGTCGAATGTCCAATGTCTAGTGGCTAGTCATTCGAATGTCCAATGTCTAATGTCGTGCGGCTAGATATTTGACTGTCGAATGTCTAATAGTTAGACATTAAAATGTCGAAGTTTTAGCCAACTTCACGCAGCTCTTGAATCAGCGGAAGAGAGCGAATGAAAGTAGAAAATATTTCATGATCAAATCTCCACGAAAGAATGTTACAGACCCGACAGGGATCGAACCCGCAACCTCCTGATCACCAGTCGGATGCGCATATGCTGTAACTCGTATGATAGTTAAAATATGTTTAAACCAAAATAATTAACACCCTTCTGAAAAGGAATCTACTATCATGAAAGGAAAGAATTTGCTCCCCGTGAGAGCAAATTCTTTCCTTTTAGAGTAGATCTCTTTTCAGAAGGGGCTTGTTGTGTAAGGAAGCAGACATGCGGTCACTAAAGTTGTCTCCTTGGTAGAAAATGCTGGAAAATCTACCAAGTATACGGACTCCTTCAGCAGAAGAACCATCTTAATTGTCACCAAATAAACTCAACCCCTTTTTGGAACTTACCCCTTTATTATTATTATGTGTTAAAGTGGACTTTTTGATGTGCATGTATTACATAGCTCCGGATAAGAGGGGGTATCCAAATTATTGTTTTCTTACTTCTCACCGAAAACATATGTTGTGGGTACTCATTAGAAGTGCCTTGGCGATGTGCTTTTAACGAATACGATAACATATGTTTTCGTGGAGAAATACGACAAATATCAGTTCTTTTGTATAAAAAACGCCTCATTTGGAGCTGTGTATTATCTAATGTATCTATCTATCTATCTATCTATCTATCTATCTATCTATCTATCTATCTATCTATCTATATTTTCTTTTAGTTTCAGAAAAAACAAACATATACAGATAAAACCCAGCGGGCATATGACGTTAATACAACGTCGCCTCAACGTCGATGCAACGTCATGACGTTGCATCGACGTTGAGCCGACGTTGTATAAACGTCATGTTCCCTCTGGGAAGTAATCTAGTCTACAAACGTTGCATATACTCTTGTAGAACGAACATCCTCTTGCTACTGAAATAGTGAAATTTCAAATGCGTATGCTTGTTTTGAAAAATATGAAATAAAAGTACGAACATCCGTCATAGAAGGTCTTTTATGATGTTTTAGTTAGGCTATTACCATGCCCTTCCCATTTCCATTAGGGCAAGTAAGACATTTCTACTTACTTGTTCTGGGGCAAGGGCTTTATACATCTAGCTAAGAAGACTATCCAGATTATGAGATATATATTTTTCTCATTTCTCGAAAATAAACATACGTTTTGAGTACTCATTAGAAGCGCTTCACCTAGGCACTTCTAATGAGTACACACAGCGTATGTTTTCCGAGGCGCTTCTAATGAGTACCTACAACATACGTTTTCTTCGAGAAATAAGACAAATGACAATTTTCAGGCAAATAAATCTTGGTTGGACAAGTGGCTTTTGACCATTTACTTGTCTGTGGACAATTAATAAAACAAACCTGAGTAAGAAATACTAAAAGTTAGATATAACTTGCTGCAGGGAAGAAAAGAAAACAGCAAAATAAAACGAACAAACATGAAAAGCAAAATACATTCACACTCATTAAACTTACAATCATCAATTCCAGAAAGACAATACAGTCGACTCTCGTTATTTCGAATTCCAAGGGACTCACTGAAACACTTTGAGTTATCCGTACCTCGACATATCAGAGTCGAGAGAGTGAGGAAAACAATAAATTGAACAACCACATTTGACATATGAATATGTAATTTGACTCCTGAAGTTATATATATATATATATATATATATATATATATATATATATATATATATATATATATATATATATATATATATATATATATATATAATGTGGAAAGAGGAGAAATTGCTCTTTAGGAGCAATTTCTCCTCTTTTCCACATTATTTTGTTACCTGTTGTCATAGTTTCATGTTAAAACAGGGACCAGATTTTTCCCTTCGAGATAAGCGGTAATTCGAAATAAGCGAGTTCGAGATAACGAGGTTCAGTTGTAATGCATACTTTGTCAAGGGAATTGGACACAAGATGGTGGGTGGGTGATGGAGGAGTTAACTTTATCAAAACCGTTTTGTTTCCCTTCTGAAAAGGAGTTTTCTCTAAATGAATAGCGCCAAGAGTAGGTACCTTTTCAGAATGGGATTGGTGTGCAGTAGAGCAAGCAGGAAACCACAAAAAAGTGTTTCCCTTACGAAAATGGCGGTACACCAAATACGTGTATCCGTTCCCTTTAACGTTAGTGAACATCTATGCAATAAATAAATAAAATAAAATAATAAAAAATAACAGACATAAATCAAATAGTTGCCTAACACATCTATAAATGAACACTTCTAGGCCAAAGTTAAACATAAACCAACCTTTTAAACAAAAATGTTGACATGTTTCAAATCTCTGTAAAACGAATTGTAGGTACTTCTTATAAGCGCCAAAACACGTTTGGTTGAGAAATAAGAAAACGCTATTTGGGCCGCGCCTAGCGAAATCGTGTCTTCGGGTATATGCGGACAGCGAAGGCCTGGACCAGCCTGTGCAACTAAGCAGTCTGAGCAGGGCTTCTGCTATCCGCTTACAGAATTATCGGTTACTACAGTATGTATTAATGGAGAGTAAATTTCCGGATCAGACTTTGTGCATGCGTTGAATGAATCTAAATCAGAATATTTTGCGCATGCTCGAAGACACATTTTCGCTTTATGCAGCCCATTTACTTTGATGCCTCTTATCCAGATCTATGTAAGCCATGCCATTTTCGCCATAGAGTATGAGAAGTAAGGAAGATTTTTGTTAATCAGTACATTAAGCCTGATTTGTGCAGTAACAAAAATGTTGCAAGGACACAGAAGTTCCAACAAGATTGGGTGAGCGCCCCGCGAAGTCTCGGGTCAGCCGGCGCATCCGCGCAGTCGATCAGTCTACGGAATGCACCTCTTGATAGCCAAGGATCCAAAGCATCTTCAGGTAGACAGGGAAAGACTCTGATCAGCCTGGGCAGATGAGCAGGCTCATCTGCATCACTGCTGGACGAACATGCCATATTTTAGGAAATGCTGTTCCCTGGCTCATATTGCGCGGGTTCACATTGCATTGATTAGTTGACGTACTGATTCTAAATTTAGCGTTGCGTATAAAGCAAACAAATGAATACCTACGGTCGTTCAGTGGCGGATATATGATTATTTAAGCGGTGTGTGTGTGGGAGGGGGTGCGGAGGCCGAGGGGCGGGGCCGGGGCTGGGGCGGTGGGGGTGAAACTGCGTGGTTGAACATGCAAGCCAAACAGTGTAGACCCAGATCAGATGGCGCAAGACGCGGCGTGTGATCAGGGTCTACACTATTTGTCACTCATCGAGTAATTTAAGATACTTTTACAAGGAGTAAAATGGACATGTTAAAGTTTAAAGAGGCCTCTAAGGTAAAGAGTAAGGTAGGCCAATATTTAGGGTAAATGCATATTCAAAATGAATCATAATTTCCACAATAATCCATGAAATGAAAGTTTGAATCAGAATTGGGTGTAAGGGGTGAGGGATCGAGTGATCTGCCCTTGGTCATTGCTTGGAACCGCATTCTTCTTACAACTGTACGGCGTTTCACTGCACTGAACTTTGGATATCCATTCTATTATCATCGTCCCGAAATGTTTCGAATACTGTAAATTGTATGATGAAACACGACAGCATCAAACACTAAACATCAAAACCGCCTGTGTATAACTGACAGTCTGCCTATGAGTAATACATGTTGTTATTGCCTGCAGCATCCTTGCGCACAACAAAATAGTTCTTACTCATACAACAATTTTACACTGAACCACCGTATTAAAGCTAATATATTCGGACACCTTGGCTTCTACCATACTTGTCCTAAAGTTTGAACAAATAGAATTTGGTATCTGTTGATGTGTCAAAACACTGCTTGAGTGACAAACAATACAGACCCGGATCAGACGCCGCAGTCTGCGACGTCTGATCTGGGTCTACACTGTTTTCCCAGACCTGATTGTCCAATACTTAGGGTAAATACGATATAAGCGAGCAGCGTCACAACAAAATCTCTTCGGATCTGCGCAGGTCTCGTACAGGCTGCTCAGTGCGCACTGGGCATGCGTGATTCGCAAATTAAAATCTACAGCCTCAGGTGCAAATATAGCGTAAGCAAATCGCGCATGCACTGACAAGAATATACAAATGCACAGCCTGGTCAGAGGTTACTCATTAGGCTTAAGCCCTGAAGACAGGTTTTGCTGTGTCACGTGTGAAATGTGAAAAAGGCTACTATAGTAGTGATAGTGAAATAGTTTCAGATTGTAAACATGTGGAAGTTTTCTTTTATCTGTGTTATAATCTCTTTATTTTTGATATTCCTTAGAGGTAAGTGCATCTTTAAGATACATGTGTATATATACATATATATATATATATATATATATATATATATATATATATATATATATATATATATATATATATATATATATACAATGTATATATATATATATTGGTGATTTTCTCTCTTTCTTCTTTCCAGAAAAAAGGATCTGACATTTCATGCAAATCGTCCCCTAAAGAAGAGAAAAATTGTATGAAATGTCAAATCGTATAATATGTGAAGGAGAATGATACTGGTTGAAATAAAATAATAAACTGCAGATGAAATTAAGCTTGTGTTTCGTCACGATTCATTTCTTGTACATTCGTATGTTAGAAGTGTTATTGTATATTTCGCGTACCAAAGGTAGATCTTTATCTTAAAGTTAAGCTAGTTTTTGTTCTTTTGTAATAATAATAATGAATGACATCCCATTAAATGTGTGTGTGTGGGGGGGTGGGGGGGGGGGGGGGGCGGGGGCGGGCGGCGGGGGGACGGGGCGGGGGGAAGATGAGGTAGAAGAGTCCATCGGCATAAATGGGTCTGAGTTCCGTACAGTCTGATAATCCAAAGAATTATCGGACTGACAAAGAGCAAAGTCTGGTCATATTGTGCGGATTCGCAGGCTGAACGTAACCATTTTAATATCCCAAGGTACCATTTAGGACACTCCGTGCGAAAACATGTCTTCAGGCATATGCGGATAGCGAAGTGTGAAGGACCTTCACTGTCCGCTAATAGAGTCCTTGGATACTACAGAAATTATAAATGGAGAGCAAAGGCCCGGGTGATACTTTGCATGCACAGGATGATCTGACGCGGTTCATTCTCGTAACACACTAACACACCTCATACATGTGTTTACAAAGTAGAAAGACTTCAAAAGACTGAGTGAAGCGAGCTTCTACGTTGGGTTGCGGTGCTCTGCCAGAACGTTATTTCGGACTTTTTTTATTTTCTTATTACACATAAAATGGCCGGCCTCGGTGGCTCAGTTGGATGCGCCGTCCGACTGGAGACCAGGAGGTCGCGGGTTCAACCCCCGCCGAGGTCGGCAACATTCTTTCGTGGAGATTGATCATGAAATATTTTCTACGGTCATTCTCTCCCTTCCGCTGATTTAAGAAGGGCAGTTGTCAGTTTCTGGCGAAAGAATGTGCACAATACTGGTTAACCGCTTAGAGGACTAAGCCTGCCCAGTAAACGTGTGGTTAGGTAAACTGACCGCGCTCGACATGACCCCACTGGGTTGACTGGGCCGTAAAACCTCAACACAAACAAACAAACACATAATAATGTCTTTTTTGTCAATTTTTTCTAATGTTTGACAAATTATGTTTCGACGTCTGAAAATGTTTCCTGCGACATGTATGTAGAAGTTCAGCTGGATTCTTACTTATAGTAACGGCTACAAATGTACTGGCGGAACCTTGACAATATGCAATGTAATTTCATATGCAAAGCAGCGTTGAACATCATCCTAACAAAAACATAAAGTCTTGTCGACATCTACCGACATCAATTTCAGCGAAATGTCGTTGTTGCTACGTTGTGAATTCAAACTATCTAAAACATACGTTCTAAAAAGAAATAAGAATAAAAGAAGGCCTTTCTTACATATCATTTTGTTAATTAAGGATCCAAACAACAGCAAATTCATTTTAATGACAACATCTTCGGGAAATGTTTCGTTGTAACGAGAGTTCATTTATTTAGAAATTCAGCTGAGTTCTTGCCTATAATAACGACTAGCTGGCACAACTGTAACAGTATGCAGTGCATTTAATATAATGGTCAAAGCAGCTTCGACCGTCATTCCAACAAACACACGACATCACGTCGACGTCGATCAGCATTAACGTCGAAACGAAGTTCCTACGTTGTGTGTGTACTGGAAACATAAGGGGAGGATTGCCCTAAACACACTAAGTACTCGGGTCTTAAAGTTTCTCATTTATGTCTAGTGTCCCCCTAAACGCGCCGTATGATCAGGGTCTACACGGTATGCTTTAGATACTGGAATTTCTATAAAACATGGTTATAAAAAAAAACTTAACTCTTAACTTATCTCTTCTATCGGAAATGAACTTATCAAAAGAGACGTGATAGACGAGTACACTCGGAATAAATGGGTTAAAAAATCTTTTTTGACTGCTGTATTTATTCTAAGTGTTCATGCCTAAGCAAACAGGATAGACCCAGATCAAATGCCGCAAAATGCTGCGTCTGATCCGGGTCTACATTGCTTGCTCCGCATATTTGTCACAGCAACAGGTAGCAAAATTATCTTCTTTTTTCTCTCAATTTTGAGACAGGTAGTTGATGATTTGGGGTGTGGTACATCTGCACCTGGTACATGTGTAGTGTGTCTAAAAGTGCTGGTTATAGGTCCAACTTTGCAGGTCCAGTCCAGCTAAGCCTGCGCATCAAACTAAGTCGGAATAGCGCCCTCGCAGGTTGCTTGCAGATCATAATATGAATTTAATAGGTGCTACCTATATCCGTGCGTCCAAATTATCATCACATACTTCATAGGTGGGTTGGCCAGATCTATCTGAATTGATTTCAGACCACCATTGACTTCTGAATCCATTGCAATTGTACGAATTGCTATAAAACGTCCAAGTCAACAATATTTCAGTAGTTTAGAGACATTGCCTCCATTTGTGAAACTTTTACCCGACCTGATCAAATGAATTCGGGTCCTGCTTAGTTACTAGCAGCTCTGGCCATGGGGGCTTTAGGCAGCCCATCTATTTCGCGGGCCCCGATGGGCGGGGGCCATCCTTTCCGAAAACCGAAAACTAGTGTATGCCGGTAACAGGCACAACGACATACACTATCGTTCTCTACCTGAAATCCATTTTATTGCTTTAGAATTTTTCCTAAGACTTTTGACTGTTTGTGCGTTTCTTTTTTTTTTTTTTTTTTTTTTTTTTTTTTTTTTTTTTGCGAGTCTACATATTATGAAAAGCGGAAAAAAAAAAAAAAAAAAAAAAAAAAAAAAAAAAACAACAACAAGAAAACAAAAAAAAAAAACGATCGAACAAACACATTATTGTGTCGAAGGTTTTCAGATTATCACGTGAAAAGAGCGTACAGTCTATGTGTTATAAAAAAATCTACATCAAAGTGTACCTTATGCACAAAACGAATCATGCTAAGCTTATAAAGAGACTGAGAATGGACATAAATTCGAAGTGGAGACAAAATTCAAAATGGCGACGATCACAAATGTTGTAGGCTGATGTCGAGTCGCGTGATTCAATCCCCTACAATTGGAATACTTGGCGTTATTGGCTGTTTTGTTGCTGTTGTCGGCACGGCCGCCGTGTCAGTAGTCTCTACCAAATCACGGAACGCTTATTGTTTTTCAGGATAAGCACCGAACCACCCAAGCTTTTGTTGGACCAGTACATTTGTGGTCACACATATCACTGGTCACATAGTTAGTCTATAGTAATGCATCTGCACGCCGAACCGCTTCGCGGTTCGGGTTGGAGGCACTTATTATACCAAGACATATTCTAATGAAAAATAAATGTCATTACAAATTACGCAATTGGCCTACATAGTGTGGACCAACGTGAGAAAATGCACAATATCACATGTACACCCAGCGAAGTCTCGGTTCAGTCTTCACTTGGTTCACATGTCGTATGGAACATTTTCTCACGCTATGACTTAGAATCGAACCAAAGTATACATGCTCCAAAATTTCTTAAGATTGTTGTTCAAGTGATTGTCATTGACAAATGGAATCAAGCCGCACCAGATTTTGATTGATTGTGTTGGGGTTTAACGACACGTCAACCCTTGAGGGTCATTTTGTGTCGTCTCCCAGAGAAAGGGAGAAAAGAGATAGAAGAGAGAGTAGAGGAGATGAAAGAGAGGGACAGGGAAGAAAGAGGAACAGGAATGAAAGTGAAGAAACAGAAGAAATAAAAACATTCCCCCTCTACCCTTACCCACTACAAGGATAGCAGGCCTTGCCCAACTGTAAGCCAATATCAGTTGGACGCCCCAGTGAGTGCTGCTGTGGAAAGAGGGTTATCTGTGAAACTGGTCTGGGATTAGCGCTGGGACATTGGCAGACAGTGCAGACCAAGATAAGAACGCACTATTTGCTTAAATTACCGGAAGTTTAGTATAAATGTAACAATCTTAAGTACCCGTTCAGGACGATTTTCCAAACCTACATTCAGACCCACCAGTGCTATCAGTACAGTCGACTCTCGTTATCTCGAATTCCAAGGGACTCTGAAACACTTCGAGATATCCGTACCGCGACATATCAGAGTTGCGGAAGTGAGGAAAACAATAAATCGAACAGCCGCATTTAACAAATGAATATGTAATTTGTCTCCTGAAGTTAGTGATATATATCTAAAACATTGTGGAAAAGAGGAGAAATTGCTCCTTAGGAGGAATTTCTCCTCTTTTCCACAATATTTTGTTACCTGTTTTTAGATTTCCATGTTAAAACAGGGACCAGAATTTCACTTCGATATAAGCGGTTATTCGAGATCAGCGAGGTCAAGATAACGAGGGTCGACTGTTCTTTGATAATTTTCTTCCTCCTTCTACAGTTGAGCGTGTGGAATCAGGAGAATGCTGTCGTTCGTATTTCAATGGGTTGCATACCTATCATAGTGAACAATGGTGCCCGATGTATTGTTGTGAGGACTTCACGGTCAGCCGTCTATATTGCTGCACGGATTTCTTGAGAAGAGCGCATGCAAGGAATAGATATGGTTACTGTTCGGCTTGGTGGACTTTCCCACATAATGTGTGAGTACTTTTTTATTTATTTATTTACATGTACTTATTTATTTATTTATTTATTTATTTTGTTCGTGCTCTCTTGTGTCACATATAGATAAAGGTGATGCGTATATTATGAATAACCTAGGCAAATGGTCCTATCGCCTAAGCGGGTAACGAAGGTCCGGATCAGTATCAGTCAAAGTCTTTGTTACATATAAGAAAATGTTGTGAAAAATTCCAGAATACAGTTGACTCTATTTATCTGAAACTCCAAGGAACCGGAAGTTTTGATTTGAGATATTAGTAGTTTGAGGTAAAAGGAGTTGAACATATAGAACATAGAAATATAAACAAATATTATCCATTATTTTGATTGACTTAAGCAGTACTTTGACTTTCTGTGTTTGAGATAACGAGTGAACTGCATTCACTTGAAACTATTTTAGAGAGTGCATCTAGATATGATTTCAGAATGCTATGTTTAATGTTTCTTTCTGCCTGTCTTTGTTTTACTTTATTTTGCAATGTGGTATTTGTTCCACAGACTTTTCATATACTAATACTAGAATAGCTGAATTGGAACACTGTAAAAACCTAGTTATGCCAAGTGGACACTTCTGCCCCAAGTTTCTGGACAGGTCCATTTTCCTATAAAAGAGTTATTTTTTATCATTACCATAGTTTGTAGAGATTCCCGTAGTTAGTGTAATCAGCTCTGGGGTGTCTGATCTGGAGCTATACTGTTTGCCTATGCTCCTATGGTGGGATGCTAGACATAAAAGGGTTAAACAATCTTATTGATAATGAGACAGAATAGAATGTCAGTTTTGTGCAAAATTCAAATATGAACCCTTACTCATGAACATATTTTAAAAGTCAGTCTGTGTTATCGATTTTTTATTATTATTATAAATGACAATTGTACATAATTATTTACCGCGAACATGTTAAGCAAGTAGATTTGGCAAAATTGCAACTACAGTTCATGGTACACAAACTGAATACAATACATACTGGCACAGAGACAAAATTAATGGTAAAATGGTACAAATTATTACAATGAAACAACATAACTACAAAGAGCCTGGTCACATGAAAACATGAAAATCCCAACTAGAATGCACAATGTCTATTTTCTTCTTCTTCTTCTTCTTCTTCTTCTTCTTCTTCTTCTTCTCTCTCTCTCTCTCTCTCTCTCTCTCTCTCTCTCTCTCTCTCTCTCTAGGAATTGAGTTGCTGCTGCTGTCTTGTGGATTCATTTTTTATTTGTTTCAACCATTTAAGCATAACATAGCAAAGGATGGCGAACCTAGGCGGAAAGTCTGGATCCAGATCAGACGCCACAGTAAGCGGTTTCCGCAATGGTAAACACTATTTGCATTTACTACATAAGAGATTCTGCAAAATGGTAAAGGATATAATAAAAGTCAAATTAAACCCATGTCCCCATCATGCTAAAAATGGAACCTCTGCTAGATGTGAGGTAGAAGGCATTCTTTGGTTATTTGAGGTGTATAATTATGTGTACGGAGCGCAGTAACTTTAGTCCCTTTCTGACGTTACCTCACTAACGTTAAACATTGCGACTTCTTATCTGTAATTCGAAACTTTATCACTACAATTACAAGTATTAGATTTCATAAAAGCTTGGTCTACGCTAAGCGTAAGCGTATACCAAGCGTTTTATGAAATCTAATACTTGGTTGTTACGCGTTGAGCAGTCCATGGAAATTGAGTAGTCCATGGAAAGTAGCACTGGAGCAGTCACCGTGACCTTTCATAGCTTCCGGAGCAGTGGCAAACTCTAAGATTGTCTACGCCCAAATAAGTAGTTTCTTCCACTGCGGTCAAAGGTGAAAATAATGCAGCCTCAGGAATGATAACTTCTCAATGCTTTAGTCATTTGTCACTTAACTCCACCATTGACCCCAAAGCAGGAAATGAAACAGCTGTATATTGTTTACTGTCGGCAAGGTTGTTTTTAAACTGTGTACAATTTATATGTACAGCTTCATTGTACCTCATAACATCTACTCCCTTATGCGCATGGGGAAAATATAATTCTTTGTGTTCATGTATATTTAGTGATAACAATTAGCAGCATTTGATCTAACAAGGAAAACTGAAATGATTTCGATACTGTATATGCAGAGATATAATCATTAATATTGTCGGAAATCAATAAAACTTTAGACAGAGATATGAGAAGAAATATATTATTATACTTAATGCAACCTTCACCAATCCCTGGTCTAATTCACCAGACGCAATATTCTATTTTTTTTCTGAGTTAATAAGCATTAACATTCCTTAGGAGACGTTTTGCATGAAGTGTGAAAGCCACTTGTTTGGGTAAAATAAAATATTTTCAAAAGGTTGTCTGCTGAGGAAGTCCCAGATCAGCCTTCGCATCCGCGCAGTCTTGTCAGGGCCTTCAGTCCGCTAACAGAATTATTGGATACTGCAGAATGTTTGAATGGCGAGCAAAGGCCCGTATAATACTTTGCGCATGCGCTGACAAGTCGTCTGATGCATAATTTTTATAGTAAGTCGCTTTCCTTTCTTTTGTTTCAGGTGGGCACCAATTGTCATTGCCCTTGTGCTGCTGGCTATCTGTATCGCTATTTGTGTATGCTGTTTCCACTTTTGTTGTGTCTGTTTTTAAACAATTTCCGGTGAAGACTGGTTCCTAGCTTTAACCCATTTATGCCTAGCGTCCAATAAAAGGGACATTGCCAAACAGTGTAGACCCAGATCAGATGCCGCTTAACGCGGCGTCTGATCAGGGTCTACACTGTTTGCAATCAGTTCAGATATTTCTACAAAATATGACAATAATAAAAACTAACCAGACACCCCTTATATAGGAAATGAACCTGTTCAAAGAGTTAAAGTAAAAGAATCCACTCGGCATAAATGGGTTAACATTTAATATGCTGTGGACTAAATCCGAGTAGACTCCGATAAAGACACCTCTTATACAACGAACCAATACTATATGTCTGTCGTAGGTGTCTAAAAATCCAAGAAGACAAGTTCTGAGGTTTATATTTCCAAGACGACATGCTTGACATTTCATTCTTATTGTTTCCTTAGAGAAGAATAAGAAAATAAGATTCGAAATGCTGTTTAATGGCATTTAATGCTGGTTTCTAACATTCCGCAGTATTAGATGACTGGATTTTATAATCATTCTTTAAGTTAAGGTTGATCTTAACTTGAAGGACTGAGATCTGGAATGGAAATTCCGAGTTCTAATAGAAAAGCTGATCTTTAAGGAAAAAAATGCTTCATTAGACATGTTAAAATTTCGGACCTTCATGCTTAGCTCTCTGGGTAAAATTTTCAGCAGACGACATGTTGAAATATATTTTTATTTATCAAGAAAACATGATTTGACATTTCTAGTAAATTAGCCCAATGGAGACAATTTGCATGAAATGTCTAATCCTGTTTTCTGGGATAAATAAGAAAAAGTATCATGAATATGTCGTCTGCTGAATTAGCCCAGAGAGTGGTAAAGGACGCCTTAACTGCAAGGAATATTGAGAAATTGAGCCCAGGTGGTGAAATCGAGTTGTATATGTTTTAGGCAAAATATGGTAAGGAGTATAGATGTACTAATATTTAAGTTAAATACTGTAATTACCATTTTTTCATGTTGCAACGCAAAGGTACACCAGTAATGGGCCGCGTCAAGCGGAAAAGTAACTTCCAGCATGCGAAAAATACGCACCCTGCGCATGCGCAATGTATCATCCGGGCCTTTCCTCTCCATTCATGCATTCTGTAGTTTCCAATGATTCTGGTAGCTGAGAGTGAATGCCCTTATCAGACTGCGCGGATGCGCAGGCTGATCTGGGCCTTCGCTGTCCGCATAAAACTGAAAACACGTTTTCGCCTGATGCGGCTCAGTTAGGATATACCATAATCTTAGCATGAGTCTCAGCGCGAGAAAGCGTACCTACTGACATGTGCGTTCAACGAAGACTCAAATCAGCTGCGCTTCCGCGCTGTCTGATCGATCGTCATTGTCCGCATGAAGGAACCTTGCATCCTTAGCTATCCAAAATGCGCACAGTGAAGTTTCTGATTCTACGACTGATCTGAATCTTTGCTCGGCGCACATGTCCGGAAGTACGTTTTCTGACGTTGTGGCTCTGTGTTGACTTGGCAACAGTTTTACTTTCAGTAACTCTTTCAGCCCTACAGACCAAAACAGATACCTTTGCAAACAGTGTAGATACCTTTGCAAACAGTGTAGATACCTTTACTTTTGCAAACAGTGTAGATACCTTTGCAAACAGTGTAGATACCTTTGCCAACAGTGTAGATACCTTTACCTTTGCAATCAGTGTAGATACCTTTGCAAACAGTGTAGATACCTTTACCTTTGCAAGCAGTGTAGATACCTTTGCAAACAGTGTAGATACCTTTGCCAACAGTGTAGATACCTTTGCAAACAGTGTAGATACCTTTGCAAACAGTGTAGATACCTTAACTTTTGCAAGCAGTGTAGATACCTTTGTAAACAGTGTAGATACCTTTGCAAACAGTGTAGATACCTTTACCTTTGCAAACAGTGTATATACCTTTGCAAACAGTGTAGATACATTTACCTTTGCAAACAGTGTAGATACCTTTGCAAAGAGTGTAGATACCTTTGCAAACAGTGTAGATACCTTTACCTTTGCAAACAGTGTAGATTCCTTTACCTTTGCAAACAGTGTAGATACCTTTGCAAACCGTATATATACCTTTACCTTTGCAAACAGTGTATATACCTTTGCAAACAGTGTAGATACCTTTACAAACAGTGTAGATACCTTTACAAACAGTGTACATACCTTTGCAAACAGTGTAGATACCTTAACCTTTGCAAAAAGTGTAGATACCTTTGCAAACAGTGTAGATACCTTTGCAAACAGTGTATAACCGGATGAGATGGCTAATAATGAGCCATCTCATCTGGATCTATACTATTTGCCATTCTGTTGTTGATTTTTGATAGTTATCACTGTTTGCAACAATGGATATGTCCAAATTCAAAGATTGAAGACTCCATTTCATAAACCCAGGGGTGAAAGGGTTAAATACCGATGATCCCTAGCTTGAAAAATGTACTTTATAAGAGTCCGATCAGCACTTGTGTACCTATGTACTTATGTACTTACGTACGTATGCCAGTAAAAACTTGAGAGTGCCCATTCTGTTCTGCTTGAACAGGGCCTCAATTTATCAATATTGCCTGTGGTAGATGAACTGGGCGTTAAAGCGCGATCGGTAGCGCGTCTGACTGCAGATCCAGGGGTCGCGAGTTCTAAGCCCAGCTCGGCCGCATAACTTTCGTAGAGATTGATCATGAAATAATTTCTACGGTCATTCTTCTTCCTCCGCTGACTCAAGAAGGGCAGTTGTTTGGTACTGACGAAAGTATGTGCACTCGTACTGGTTAGAGGACCAGTCCTGTCCTGGAACAGTACGAGTTGGTAAACTGATGTGTTGACCGGGCCTACAAAGGGTTCCATAGCACAAACGCGAATAGCGTTTGTGCAGTATGATCAGGGCCTCCGTTGTGTCCCTGAGGAGAGTATGGATTCTTCAGTATACGACCTGGGCGTGCGGTGTTCTCGTATTATGCAGAAGGCAAGGCAAATGCCCTCATGCCTTCATGAATTCTGAGAGCCCGTTTACACAATCATCATTGTAGAATATATCGACGGACAGATTATGTGCTGATAAGACTAAGCAGACGCACAGGCTTATCTGGGTCTTCGCTTTTCACATGTTACATAATGGAAATTTCTTACTGATCAGGTAACAAAAGTAGTGACAACTAAGTTGCATCTGCTTTTACAGTTTATTGACTTCATGTCCATGATCTCTAAAAGGCCCTATATGGGAACAATAAAAATCAAGGCTAAAATATTTATGCATGCAGACTGGACTGTGTTCATGCTGTTCATCTCGAATAATTTGGCGACCCGGTAAACACAAATCGTCGTATCAATGTCATTCCGCCGCCAGGACGTTATATGACGTCGCGGTGTCGTCAAAACGCCTCTTCATGGTTACTGTGTGTGTCGGCTGCAACATGTGAAAAGGGTTCTAAACGGCACTGAATAGACTTGGTAAATTTTCTGCAATTTTGTACAATGAGATTTTTGTGACCCCCTGTTTGCTGATATATATCAAACCCGTTCTGAGAAGGGGTCTATTCCAAAAGAAAAGAAATTGCTCCCAAGAGCAGCAAATTCTTTTCCTTTAAAGTTGACCGCTTTTAAGAAGGGGCCAAAATTTCTGAAGCGTTGTCCCTTAGTTTTGCTTCATTCATCTCTGTTTTATTCATATATATGCAAACTATGTTATGTTATGTTTTAATAAAGTAATTGCGAATCCTTTTTGATTTTATGCTATATTGTTCATTGATTTACACAGTTTTGTATACCTGAGAATATCCATATTATGGAACAACCTTTTCTATTCTGTTCAGTTCTACCGCATTTATCCCGGCAAAGTATTCGGACAGACAGGTTTAAGGAATAGGTACACATAATGTAGCGTCTGACCAGAAGCTATACTGTTTGCCACTCATCCAGCAACTACCTGGTTGGTAGTCAAATGTATAAATTTTAGTGGAAGTATGGAAAGGTTCTTATGTATTCGAACACTTTGGGTAAAATGTTTTATTCTATTTTTTTTTTTTTTTTTTTTTTTTTTTTTTTCGTTTCTCTTCTCTTCTGTTGACTGGTCTGGTCAGTTTGTTCTACATCGTTTGCCACTCATCAATCAGTTTTATACACACCAACAGGCAATATGATGTGCTTTGATAAAAAAATAAAGACATGTACGGTCCAGGAGTTTAGGTTTCAAATACTTGGGGAAACTGGGGTTTACTGACACCTTAAACATCTGAAAACTGTTCACCTTGACATAGATGTTTACGTAAACAGAGAAGCATAAGGCCATAGGACTTTCCATTTGCAGTACTAACCATATTTATCCTAAGTATACTGACATCTTATCACCTTACCACACTTGCCATATTTTTTTCTTAATTTCATTTCAGTACAGAAATGCATTTTATCTTTGTGGATTTTATCGATCTGAATTTGTGATTCGCCAGAGTTTACAAAGCACTCACAAACTGAGTCATTCGCCGCAGTTTACACAGCGACAATACCACAAAAAATAACTAATTTATTATAATTCCAATTTTGTCAACAAAATGTAACAAATGTTGCCAAAAAATGTCGATCGTTTTAGATGGCGGAAGGATAATAGACCACCAGATTCCTGCTCTGGACTTTATTGAAGTGTATAGCTTTTCCTTCGACCAGTCAAACTGCGTGAAATGTGTATTTGTTTGTTTGTGTTGAGGTTTTTCGGCCCAGTCAGCCCAATGGGTCATGTCGAGCGCGGTCAGTTTACTTAACCACACATTTACTGGGCAGGCTTAGTCCTCTAAGCGGTTAACCAGTATTGTGCACATTCTTTCGCCAGAAACTGACAACTGCCCTTCTTGAATCAGCGGAAGGGAGAGAATGACCGTAGAAAATATTTCCTGATCAATCTCCACGAAAGAATGTTGCTGACCTCAGCGGGGGTTGAACCAGTCGGACGGCGCATCCAACTGAGCCACCGAGGCCGGCGAAATGTGTATGTGTATAAAGAGGATGAGTTGGAAGTATCACATCTTGGCGGGTCTAAAGTCCTGCTGGATGAGTGACAAACAGTGAAGCCCCTGATGTCCCCGTGTTCTGTGGTGTCTGAGCTGGGTCTACTGTTTGTTTAAGCCTGTCTATCCGAATACATAGGGTAAGTACGGTTCTGAAGGTCTGGCAATTTTTAACAGAAAAATTAATCTAAGGGTCAAAGTCTGAGAACATAGCACAGTAATGAAAACGACATTTGAACCAGCGCACGTCAGAACCTAGAGGTGACATAAGCGCCCAGCAAAGACTCAGAATATCCTGGGCATCCGCCCAGTCTGATAAGAGTCTTCGCTGTCCTAATGATGAAAGCTTTGGCTCTTGGCTACCCATTGAGCACTCAGCAAGGGCTCTGATCAGACTGGGCGGATGCTCAGGCTGATCTGAGTCTACGCTGGGCGCACATGCAATTTTGTTGGTTTTGTCGTGCGCTGGCTCAAATGATTTCTGATATGATAGGGTAAATCAGAATAAAATTAATTGAAACGTAACGTCAGCAAACGTGCCTTTGGACATGCATGCCTAGCTAAGCTTCAGATCAGCCTGCACATTCCCGCTGACTGATCTGAATCTTCGCTGAAACTATCTGAACATACTGGTTGTGGCTACAGCCACCCAAAGTAGCACAGAAGCTGTCCAAGTGTTTTTGTTTGTGTTGAGGTTTTACGGCCCAGTGAATCCAATGGGGTCATGTCGAGCGCGGTCAGTTTACCTAACCACACGTTTACTGGACAGGCTTAGTCCTCTAAGCGGTTAACCAGTATTGTGCACATTCTTTAGCCAGAAACTGACAACTGCCCTTCTCGAATCAGCGGAAGGGAGAGAATGACCGTAGAAAATATTTCACGATCAATCTCCACGAAAGAATGTTGCCGACCTCGGCGGTGTTGAACCCGCGACCTCCTGGTCTCCAGTCGGACGGCGCATCCAACTGAGCCACCGAGGCAGACTGTTTAAGAGGAGCCACAATCACAGATTATAGCCGACCAATAACACCAAGAGGAAAAGCAAACCAGCCATGACAGAGAGTACACATAGACCAAAGAAGACCAAAGTAACCAGCTATCTCTTCCCCAACAAGGTAATATCAGTGCTATACCCAGCTAGCATTCTTTATAAATCTACAGCGGGCCGTTATCGGCCCGTCAGCTACCCTGACGGGCCGATAACGGCCCGCTGTAGATTTATAAAGAATGCTTACTGGGTATAGAATCCATTAAACACAATAATAAGACAAAGAACAGAACAAATCATGAATAGCCACAATGCCACACATAGAACTCACGGCCTTACATTAGGAAAACATGCCTATTCAAATATACTGAAAATTTTACCACCAAAAATGGAATTTTTCAAATTAAAAATTCTGAGATTTTTTCATATTTCTGCTTAAAACATAGATTATGGGTACTTGTTAGAACCGCCTCGACAAAATCTTCCATGGACAGGGGTGGGTAGCGGGGTTACATTGATTTGTACTTGTACCAAACCTTCCCCTAGGTTTTAATGTAAAACAAAATGCAAAATGATTGTTCGGCTCATATAAAATCACTATGATAGATCAAGGATGAGATGTCGTGGAAATTACTTAAGGCACTGGCAGCCAGAAGTAAAGAAGATAATTAGTTGAGCCATGGAGGACCTAAACAAAAACATTACATCAGGCATTAACTTTGTAAATAAATAATAAGGTCGGCACTTTCACAGAGTCCGAGATCCAACCCACCGTCCTGCAATTCTGCGAAACCATCGACTATATATTTATATATATATATATATATATATATATTTTTTTTTTTTTTTTTGATCACCAGATTTGTCCTCTGCTGAATCAGCCCAGAGAGTAGTAAAGGTTAAAAGTGTTAAAATATATAGTAGCGTTACATTCGGTCAAACACCCCATGGTCTATGACTTAGCTCTACATTTTATGACCTCTTGTTATTTGAAACTCTAATTATGTATGTTTGTGTATCACATCAATACACTGGTCGGTACATAAGAAAGTGTACCATTAGGGAATTTGCCTAAAGCGGATGTCCAGATCAGCGCCGATACGTCCGGGTAATTTAACCAATATTAATATTAAAACCCCGAAACGGGTGATTGACAAACAGTGCAGATCCAGATCAGACGGGATTATCGAGGTTCAGCAAGGACATGGTTAAGATGCGCGAACGAAATTCTAAACATGTCTCTCCTCACAGATAGATACCCATTAATTCCCCGTCCTGTCCCGTCCCCGCCCCCCCCCCCCCCCCCCTTTTTTTGGACCCAACCATAGCCAACAATCGATTATCGGCTTACCTGATAACCGATAAGTCATTTTGCTTTAGGTTTAATGGGATTATATTAGAAAAAGTCTTACAAAATCATTATTAATTATTTCATCGTTAAGGCCATGATATATTTTATGAAAAATTATTCAGCAATTTTTAATGCATATATTTTTCATATACATATTTACGTAATGCAGCGCCAAAAAAAAAAAAAAAAAAAAAAAAAAAAAAAACACGGCCGTAAATAACTGGCCGCTTAAAAAGGATTTTATGCAATTTCGGATATATTTCACCGCCCGTTGGTCGCGTAAGACAGGTACTGGCTTAATACAGGTTCATTTACATGGGAAATCGTTTTGGCGGACCTAAAACTGACCGTTAGACAGGTACACGCTGAATAGAGGTGGTCGTAAGTACAGGTTGGACTGTATTTATGTTATGGCAAAACCAACCTTTCTGCATTGGAAGGACACTACTATAGCCCATAGTGTTGACTATGTAAATGTGCAGTGATATGTTGTTTTTTTTTCTAGTTTAATAAATGATTTTGTGATAGAATTCCTTTAAGGAGCTGATAGGATTTTCTGCATATTTTAATTTTGCTTAATTTATATCTTCATCTTGTGGAACTAGGACATCACAGACCTTTTTTGTATATTTCTGAACCAAGTGCCATTAGGTTTGCCCATATTCCACATCGTCCCTGCGGTCACGGAATGTCGGAGATTCGTTACGATCATACCAGAAGTCTTATTCAGGTAAAATGACAATGTTTACAGATTAATCCGCTGGGCAAAGGATTAATCCGTCCTCTGTCATATTGGAATACATCCAGGTATTAACGCTCGCGCCACAACAATTTTATTTCGTTGCAGATAGTCAGTTACCTTTCTGGTATGTTAGTTTCCTTGATTTTCTTTCTATAACGGCGACCGGAAAGACTGTTGGATATGTACGTTTAAGCCGCTACCCGTGTCCTCTGTAAACCTGTCAAACGTCACCCTGTCCTCTGTACACTCATATGTAAGCTATTCGAGCATGAACTTGTTTGTAATTTCCGGCTGGAGGGGATTCGAAAATCTCATGTCTTCTTTTAACACTTACCATGCTAAAGGGCAAATTCAGCAGATGACTATAACTGATGATATTTTTATTTTTCTAAGAACAAATAGGATCTAACCCTTCATAGGAGACAATTTACATGAAATGTTTTATCCTATTTTCTGGGAAAAATACTTGAAAATAAATGTCGTCTGTTGAAATTTGTAACCAGCATACAAAATATTAATAAAACATGGCTTTGCATCTCAGCCAACTTTGGAGTCAATGTTAATAGAAAGTCGACCCCTGTTTTCATGCAAAGACAAATGCTATAAAGTGTTGTATACTTCTAGTTATCTCGAGACAATTAAACTTTAGCACATAGCATGTTGGTAAAATCTTCAGCAGGCGATACATTGAAATATTTTTTTTTTCCTGAACACAGTATTTGACGTTTGAAAATGTCGAATCCTATCTTCTTGTAACAATAATAAGAATATAACCAACTTGTCGTCTGTTGAATTCGCCCAAAGTTTGGTAAAGGTTGAAGAGTCACATGGCTAAATGTGCTGAAAACCGCTCGGGGGTAACTGTGGGATAATTTTGGTACACGGGTGTGCTAGCCAGTATTTCGAAACCCACCCCATTCATATACCTGGCCTTTTAAAAAACGGACCCTTTCATATATTAGATCATCTGAAATGTTGACCCATTCATATATTGTCCGTTGATTTTTGTATCCATTTATTGCTGGTAGTTATACAAATGTTGCAGTCAGTTCATTGAATCCCAAAGAGAACAAGCAGCCTCCAAAATCTATGAGTAAAAAATAAAAATATGTGCATATACCGGGATGTCAGAAAAAGTGGGGCCTTTCATATACCAATCAAGAAAAAATCGGGTCAGTCATATACGTTTTGTTGAAAAAATAGGGCTAATCATATACGTACTGTTAATGCTATTTGACAGAATTGACAAACAGTTTCTAGACAGCTTCATTTTGCAGTCTTTATCAGATTAGAGTCATTATTGGTTTTTGATATTCTTCTATTTTAATAGAAGCTATGAAGCAGTCTAACCAGCTTCCCTTAACGTGAATATGATGTTCATCGTGTATTAAATATGGGCCGACAAACTTAATTTAAAGCATACGTATGTATTTGCGAGTATATTATTAGTATATTTGCTTACACGTAACTTGATATTAGTTCGTTATAATAGAATGATCAACACAGTAACAAAGAATGGAGGATAACAAAAACTTGTATCTCGGGCTGGATTTTAGTACACAACAGGTATTTCTTTTTCTCCTTTCTTTCTATATGCTGACTCTTTGACCTTTATATTATAATATATTTACACGTTTATTGCATAAACAAGATATTTCAGTGCATGTGAGCAAATATAGATCAAAATATAACCCGGTCCGGTGACTCAAGTCTTCTTGTTCCCAGTGACATCTGGTTTCCAGCTCTGTCAGGTCAAATAGAAAATTAGACTGCTCCACATGACCTCATACAACGATTGTAATTGGAGCAGTCTAATAGAACATTGAAAGCAGAAGTCAGAGGTCACGAGGTCACTGGAAAAGGTTATATTTAGGTTATATTTAGACCTGTACTTGTTCTACGTGAATGCAGTATTTAGGCTCGTGGGGTGGGCCGGGGGGGTGGGGGGGGGGGGGTAGTAACTTGTGGGTAATACGGGTGTGCAAGCCAGTATTTCGAAACCTACACCAGTCATATGCCTGGCCTTTGAAAAAAACGGACCCATTCATATACTTGATTGTCCAAGATGTTGACCTATTCATATACTGCCCTTTGATTTTTTTTGTACCCATTTATTGCTGGTAGTTAGACAAATATTGCAGTCAATTCATTGAATACCAAGAGAACAAGCATCCTCGAAAAATCTCGGAGCAAAACAAAAAAAAATATACGTATAAACCGGGATGTCAGAAAAGTGGGGCCTTCCACATATAAATCAAGAAAAATCAGATCAGTCATATACTATTTGTTGAAAAAAAAGAGGGCTAATCATATACCTGTCAGCGCTGAGAAAGGGAGCCATTCGGCACGCACATCCGTAGTATGCCATATAAAGTGACGAGCCGTCTCATCTGGATCTACACTGTTTGCACAGGTATCTGTTTTGGTCTGCAGGGCTAAACGGGTATAAAACAGCTTTAGCGCATGTGCTGAAATATTGCACGTACATTTGCGTAGATCTGGATACATTGTTTACCGTTCACCGCACATGCCTTGACCCTAAATACCGATTGATGTGCACAGAACAGAATAGAGCAAAACCTGTATTTTAAAACTGAAACCCCATACCACTGGTGTGTCGTATATGGGAACAGTGTACATTCATATAGCATACTGTGTCACGTACGATTTCTAAGTTTGAAACCAATATAGAAATGCATACGAACGAGAGTATTAAAACAAACTGCAAATAATGCAGATATACAGTATCAGTAATGAAATATTTGACAGCAATAAAATGTCATCTTTTAATACAGAGGGTCGTTCAAACAATAATGTTGGTGTACATATTGTATATTGTCGAATCTGAAGACATCGATAACGAAAACTACTCTGCTTTCAGCACCTTCCAGAAAGTCTTCTTCCCTTACCCTCCGCCCCTCCCGTCCCCCCACCCACCTGCGCTTTACTCAGGATTCGGCGCAAAATCTTCTGTGGTAACTAACTATGAACTAAAAAAAAATAAATTCAGTGTTTTCATGTTTTCCTGCAATAAAAGTTGCTGCAAAGTGTGCAAAAATTAATAGGATCGGTTGTATGTATGCAGGTTTTGAACGAAGGAACATATTCAAAATGTTTGAAATTCACAACATTATTACAGGAAAAGCAAAATATATTTATTAATAAGATTTAAATAAAAAATCAGTTTACAATAAGAACTGCATGGGTCAGACCTTTTTTTTTTTTTTTTTGTTGGCCATAAAGTTAATGGTATGACAGATATTTGAAAACAAAGCACAGAAACAGAACCGGGAAATGGTTGTCAGTAAAATTAGATTTTACACTTAGAATGAACCGCACAGCGAAAACCGTCTTTCCAAAGTATGTCAAAAGCATAGAAGCGATATTTCAAAGCGTATATCGGGAAGAGTTTATATTCAAGTAGTCTGTATAACAATTTAGAATGCGGCCTTCAAATTTTCATTCATAATAATACTACTAATTTGTAATTTAAGTTTGTACCAATGCCATCTGGTACTTATACATAGACATAGCAATTCTCAACGTCATTTAAACTGGACTAAGCATCTTTTGAATGTTTTGTCGTCGTTTTAGGCCAAGGCCATTGCTGTGGACGAGAAGCTGAAAGTGGTGTATGAAGGTCATGTGTCATATGATAAGGACCTCCCAGAGTTTGGGTAAAATATTTTCTCAATATTTTGGTAAATGGATACATTCTTTAGAAGGCAACTTCATCAAATTTGTTTTGCCTCTCTTCTGAAACAAAGTATATTCTGAACGGAACGAATTCGCTCACCTAGGGAGCAAATTCTTTTCGTTTGGAATAGACCTTTTCAAGACAGAGCTTGGTGTACTAGAGTGCAAACATTCTAGGTGGCCACATAAGGAATCTCCCTTGTAAAATGGCTGAAAATGTATCAGACGCATTAAGTCTCTTTAATCCAACCCTCACTCTGCTGAACCCGGATATGCCTTGCATTTGCAAACAGTGTAGATCCAGATCAGTTGGCTTCTGAAGAAGCCAACTGATCTGACTCTACACTGTTTAGTTCCGTTTTGCAATTTGCATCAACAATCTGAATCAAGTAATCTTACGGGCTGAAAATTAGAAGTGAGCGTGACATCTTAATTTATTCAGCATGGCAAGGGCTTATATGAGCCGCGATGTTATGTTTTGACGTCTAAAGTACCGTCGTGTAGCTATTGTCAGCGCATTTTGATACATCAAAGAGAGAACACTCTCTTGAAAACTATTGACTGCCTCCTCGAAAGGAAAGTGAATATGGAAATACGAGAAACGAGAAATACACATATCTCCCAATGCATTGGATAAGGGTTTTAATTGTTTGATCTTTATATAACTTTGTGAAATCAAGCTGCGGCGTTATTCTCATTCCACCTTGATTGATGGTATGGTATTGTATGTGTTTTTCTAGCTCCTTGCTCACCTCACTTGTGGAAGAAGCTGGTCAGTTGACTCAACATCACGAACACATGCCTATATAATTTTGACCCCATTAAACCCACTTTTATATAGTAAAACTGGGGTTTACAGGGGTATACATTAGTTTTCTTATTTCTGCTCAAAAACATAGATTGTGGGTACTCGTTAGAACCGCCTCGCCTAGACGGTTCTAACGAGTACCCACAATCTATGCTTTGAACTGAAATATGAAATCTGTGCTTTGAGCAGAAATATGAAGAGTGTCAGATTTTTGAAAATTTTCATTTTTAGTGGTAAAATTTTTAGTATATTTGAAAAGGCATGTTTTCGTAGTGACGTTTACTTATAGGAGTGGACGAACACAGAAAAACAACAAACATATACATTGATTTCACCCAAAGAATTCTTTTGATCATGTCCAAAGAAAAATTTTCACTTACTATGACAGTTTCAGTTCTCATCGAGAACCATCATCTTACTGTGACCTTGACCTCGTAAAGTCACGGGACTTGGACTGCTTACCACTAGACTGGTTATAATTGGTTTACCAAAGCCTGTAGATGTTGCTCAGATTGTTTGTCCCTTGGCCCCGGTTCATGACGCGTTGAAACTGACTGATCATGTTGGTTTCTTTTACTTGTCTCTGCTTATTCTCCCTATCGACTACATTTGTACTTTAATCCCCTTCCAAACGATGACATGGTTTGCCTTTGCGATATAATCAGTCACTGCACTTTTGTTAAAATAGGTTTCAGATAACTTTCACTCTGACCTGGGCCTAGTTGTTCAAAGCGTCGTTAGCTTAACGAACTCGTTAGCGGTCGAAATGTTAACTGCTCTAGTAAGTACATTATCTAATTCACATGTATTTTTGCTGAAAAAAATGTGAGTAGCTTTTGCAAATGCAAAAGCTACTCACATTTTTCCAGCAAAAATATTAGAGTATATGCCATATTTAATGATCAAAGTTTTAACAAAACGTTAACTAACGACGTCGTTAGTTTTGAACAAATGGGCTTTGGTGTATACTTGTCGTACAGTTTTGGCATCTAACTGATGTTCACCCAGTCTCGTTGTGAATTTTCTGCCCGTTTCACCAATGTATTTTAATTCAAAATTGAGGCACAGCGTATCGTACACGGCACCACAGGTATTTTTCCTTTTCGCTTTCTCAATACTACGATGAAACAAAGATTAGTACAAGCAGCTAGTAATTAACTAGTGGACCGCTCTGTGTTAACAAACGCTTTTTTTTTTACTTCACTTTATATAAATAAATGTAATGAAATTGTTCTGCTGCTACTCAAAAATGTACATGTAATTGTAATTCTACTTCAAGATATATGACAAGGTATGAATATGACAATTTTTCTTATTTTGTATGAATCAAAAATGCATTTATTTTTTCAGAGAAAAGAAGGCTTGACATTTTATGGAAATTGTCTCCCAAGCCGATGATTTACATAAAATGGCCATAAAAGTCTAAAGGAGATTATAAGTCTCTTCATAAACATCAAAACAAAGAACACCAAAAAGAACTAAATAAAAAATCGCACTTTCGGTGTACAGTACTGTAGCGTGTGAGGCTGATTACGTCAACTAGCACCAACTGACAACGTAATTGGAATATCTCAATGATCTTACATGTAATAAAGTATAATCTGCGCTCAGTATTGTTTTCTCGAAAAAATGGCAAAATTAATTTCAGAATGTTATCTGTTACAAATGAGACAGCTCACGACAAAACCTACAATAAGACTTGTGCGACTAGCCATAACTCAGGTCAGCCTGTAATCCTGCGCAGTCTGGTCAAAGTTCTCCTGGTCGCATATGCCTTCTACTGCCTTAGGACTATCGCCATACTGGATGGATGTACAGGCTGATCTGAGTCTTAGCTAATCACACAGGTCTTATTGTGTGTTGTCGTGCGCCGGCTCAAATTTGCGTAGCGTTTTAACCCATTTATGCCTAGCGTCCCATAAAAGTGACATTGGCAAACAGTGTAGACCCAGATTAGACGCCGCAGAACGCGGCGTCTGATCAGTATACTGATCGCAGTAAGTACAGAAATTTCTGCAAAACATGAAAACAATAAAAAACTAACCGGACACTTCTTATATAGGGAATGGACCTGTCCAAAGAGTTGAGGTGGGAGAATTCACTAGACATAAATGGGTTAAAAGTGAATATTCGGACAGACAAACAGTAAACTAGACATGTAGTGATATGTAGCAAACAGTGTTGTTGCAGATAAGACTGTTCCCAAGTTTAGATACATTTTTGTACATGAATAATTTATGTAATTATTGTATTCTACAATTTTACCAGAACTCATGGCGGAACACATATTCATGATGATGAGGAGATAGTAACAGTTCCGTCCGCTATGTTCATTAAAGCAATGGATGTGCTGCTTGACAAAATGGCCGAAGCAGAGTTTGACTTTGGTAGAGTTGTGGCAATTGGCGGTGACGGACAGGTTAGTGTAAAATACTTGGTCAGATATTAATTATAGATTTCATAAAACAAAACTTTGTCATTAGAGCATCACGAAAACATGCCTATATAATTTTGACCCCATTAAACCCCACTTTTATAAAGCAAAACTGGGGTTTACAGGGTATACATTACTTTTCTTATTTCTGCTCAAAAGCCTAGATTGTAGGTATTCGTTAGAACCGCCGCGGCGAGGCGGTTTAACGAGTACCCACAATCTATGTTTTGAGTAGAAATATGAAAAAAAATCAGAATTTTTTATCTGAAAACTTTCCTGTTTTGGTTATGAAATTTTCAATATATTTGAATGGGCTTGTTTTCGTAATGGCATATTAGATATAATACTACAGTTTATACATGTCAGACATGTAAATTTTCATAACTCCTTTCACTAAGTTCAACCTAACATTTATTTTCTACTACATTAAGTTTGCTGTGCATTTTGAATGAGCCCCGTCATCTGAAAAGATCTTGTGGACACTAGCGAACCGCAAAATTAATCGAAACACGAAGGTCCAGGTCTGACTGAGTGGATGAATATGCTCCGCAGCCCCTTTTTTACATGGCATGTAGTACCACATTGAGTATTTTTGTTTTCGTGTTTTCATGTTAGGTAATTTTTGTGATTTCTAACGAAAAACTATCTATTGGGGCGACAAAAATACCACACGAATAGAGTGACTGAATGCGGCTGATAAACTAAATAACTTAGTTATATTTATTAATTACAGCGAGGTTGATAAGACAGACTTTAGAACGCTGCTTGGTGTAACTGATAACAATGATTATATTTGTTCGCCGGTGGGTAGATAAGCATGATGTAAAGATATCTATTTAAAGTACATTCTCCCATTTTGGCATAGCCAGTCCCATTGTTTGATCAGTCTTCTGAGACAGGTGTCTTTCCAAAATTTTGGAAAGTAACTCACGTATGTCCGATTTATAAAATCGGATATCATTCAATTCCTTCAAACGTCTGTCCTGTCTTTTGTACTCCAGCAAAGAGGTAGGGAAAGAGCCGTCTTCAAACATTTATCATTTATATAACCACTTTAATAATAATAATACTATAACGTCATTGCAATCCGGTTTATACTTGGCGGATCAACAACTTAGGCATCACGGGATAGGCAGTTTTGGCATTTTTCTGGCCGAGAACGCAAACTAATTCTGAAACTTAATGGCACCTTATGTATGAGTTGCTTAATACAATTCGTCACGAATTTCACTTCAGCTGGCACAACTATTTGTCCTACACACCGCGTTTGTCCAAAGCTGTTTGTATGTCTATATTTAGCACAATGTACTTGCATAGCATAAAGGTGTCCACTGTCGAATGCGGAACTGTTCCGTGATTCCTTAATCAGTTAACTTTCTTAATGACACCTTTTATAAAGCGCTTGGCGTAGGATTAGAAGTCAGAGTTGTATTTTTCTGATATTAGCAAGGCATTTGACCCCGTATGGCACACATGCCTTTTGCATAACATTACGAAAACAAACCTATTCAAATCAACTGAAAATTTTACCATCAAAAAATGAAAATTTTCAGATAAAAATTCTGATTTTTTTTCATTTTTCTACTCAAAACATAGGTTGTTGGTATTCGTTAGAACCGCCTCGAGTACCCACAATCTATGTTTTTGAGCAGAAATAAGAACACTAATGTATACCCCTGTAAATCCCAGTTTTACTATATAAAGGTGGGGTTTAATTGGGTCAGAATTATATAGGTGTTTGTCGTGATGCACAGGCCCTTTACATAATCTCTAGGTTGTTCGTGCACTTGGAAATCTTTGTTGGTTTAATTCGTACCTTACCAATCAAAAAAAAAAAAAAAAAAATGCGCAGTACCGTTCGGGCTGGTGTCCCTCAATGATCAAGAATGGGGCCACTGTTGGTTTTATTATATATAAACGTTTCTGTGAAGGAAAGGATATCGGTTCCAATATCCGTCTTTTCGCAGATGGCACTAGTGTGTAAATAATAGTTGCTAATCCTCTCGCCGAAGCAGAGCTTCTGAGAGCAGATCTTGAGCGGGCAAAATAATGGCTTGTTAAATTTGATCATAATAAAACTGAAAGTCTTCTGATCTCACGTAATGTTAATCGCTCCTTTATATATATAATCTCATACACTGTTAAGTGATAAACGTTCTTTTACCGAGACACGAAACAATTAATCTCCCCCTCTCTCTCATATATTTTGTACGTCACACTGTCACACAGAATTTTATAACAGGGAAAGGAACCAAAGAAACAGACTGCTTTCGAAGTTCTAATCCTGTAAATATTTCATTTATTGTATGTATACGTCCCAGCGTTTAAATATGTTAAAACTACACGATGTCCCTTTGGGGGCGGGGTAGGGGATAATATAGTTTTGAGCAAACAAAATATAATAACCCTACACGAGAATGGAAACTGCACATAGCGAAAAGATGAGACTTAATATGTTTTGACATCTGTTTAAAACTGTTACATAAGGACAGCTTAATGTTAAATGTCATAATATACTGGTGTTCTATATTTCGTTCATTTTACAGTCGAACTTCGATGACTCGAACCCCTTTGGGACCATGAAAAGTTGTTCGAGACAGCGGTAGTTCGAGCCACAGAGGGAGGCATGATGGAAATAATTGATGGATATCTTTTCGGTGTTCTATATTATAAATGTATGTTGTGTGCACTCATTAGAATCGCCTCATCGAGGCGATTCTAATGAGTGCACACAGCATACATTTGCAAGATAAAAGAAGAAAATCTCCCTAAATTATCCGTTTATCGTATTTGGAGGAAATCCCTGCGGACTCAAGTACGTGTTCGACTCATCCATGGTAAACGAGCCATCGGGTTCGAGCCATTGAAGTTCTACTGTATTTGTGAAGTAAAACGCCAGAAATAGAGGATCTTACATGAGTGGTCATTTAATATGAAATTTATGAAACGAGCTTGGGTAATTTCTGTATTTTGCGAGCTTTAGCGAGCAAAATACCGAAATTACCCAACGAGTTTCATAAATTTCATATTAAATGACCACTCATGTAAGATTCTGTTTATCACATGGCCCTTCCGATGACAAAAAAATGCACAAAATATATTTTAAAAGATAACGGCTTTCCATAGCTAAGTGGAACAACTCACTACCAAGAATTCAATAGTACTACACAACAAAAATAGTTCGTATAAGTACAGAAAATAACTAGAAACAAGATAAATATGGCATTTATTACTTCGTTAAACTGAAGGAAATAATGATGATTTTTATTTGAGCTAATAAATATTTCATTTGAATAAATCAGTTCAAAACTAAATATTCCTTTGAACAACGTCATTCAGCGAGTCAATACGTCACTGAGAATGAGTAGGGAAATCCCCCACAGTCAGCTGTCGTATTTAAAGGTCACTGACCTTGATCAATATAGTTTTATGCCGTGGTTGACACACTCAAGTAAACGACAGATTTCAAAACTATAAAACATTTAACTGTAGTTTGGATTTTAATTTGACACATTTATTGACTATCTGAGTCATGTCATCCTCCAATGTTTTTTTTTTTTTGTTTTTTTTTTTTTGTTTTTTTTTCATTGACGGTTTGACGATATCGATGTTGAGATCTCGAGTGCCTCCAAATATGTTGCGGGAAAACATCGAATTTTTACCACCATGAATATTTCTGGTAGTCCTGTTATTCACATTGTGATTGTTTTGTGTCTTCTCCCTCCATCGGTCTGACATTTATCATTCATCTCAAAATCATCTCAAAACTGAAGGCAGGATCCGTTTCAAAAGTAAAGGTTGCATCGGCGAACGCAGACACCATCTTGGTTGCTATCAATAAGCGGTGTAATACGAATATTAATGAGGGTAATTAGGATAACCAATGGGAAGCCTTGCAGGTGTTATAACACGTGTGGTTATATGATTTTTATGACATGGGTTATTTCACTGAATAACGTGACGGTCATGTGATAAAGCTTAATACATAATACCGAATGTGAACAGGAAGAGAAACTAAACAAGATTCTACATCTATTTGACCTACATCCATTTGAACCCTCGATACTCACTTTTAGGTTCGCCACAAAATAACGTGCATACTCGCGCGCACGCACGTACGGTTCGTGCGTGCGTGGGTGTTTGTGTTTGTGTGTGTGTGTGGCATCACTGAATGTTTTAATCAAATGCCGGAGTATAGTTTGAATTGGCTTTTTGATGATCGCATAAGGCATGACGTCTACAACAGTTCCTGTGCTCTAGCTTAAGCACGTCTTGGTAATCTATATTTCAGGATTGTGGCAGCGTATACTGGAAACGTGGATCAAGACAGAAGCTGATCAACCTAGATGTAAATAGGTCACTGTACGAACAACTGAAGGTAATTCGTTTGCATATATGTTTATTTTTACTCGTAAAAATAAATTCATTATTCCAGTTTTTAACTTTTCTGGTGGGTTTGTTTTGTATACTGTCAACCACTGTGAGGAAATGCTTCTCTATACTGACGTTTCAAAGACCAAAGGCGGTTCTAACGAGTACCAACAATCTATGTTTTGAGCAGAAATATGAAAACATATACACCCCTGTAAACCCCTGCTCAAAAACATAGATTGCGGGTACTTGTTAGAACCGCCTCTGCTCACTCACACACTGCACATAAAGACATTCTGCTTTATTCATTTTATGAGTGATTCGAGTTTATACAGCGATAAAATCCAGAAAAAAATAGAACTCATTCCTATAATAGAATTGAAAATTCCCATCACGAAAACATACCTATATAATTTTGACCCCCCTTGAATCCCACTTTTATATAGTAAAAACTGGGGTTTACAGACGTATACATTATTTTTCTTATTTCTGCTCAAAAACATAGATTTTGGGTACTCGTTAGAACCGCCTCGCCGAGGCGGTTCTAACGAATACCCACAATCTATGTTTAGAGCAGAAATATGAAAAAAATATTAGACTTTTTATCCGAAAACTTCAGTTTTTGGTGGTGAAAGTTTCAATATATTTGAATAGGCGTGTTTTCGTAATGTTCATATCAAATGTAGCTAAAATGCAGCTTTATCTTTGCAACCTTTTTTTCAGATAGACCATATGTGTAAACACAATGCTTTTCGTCTAAGACATATATGTGAAAACTGTGGACGCGGGTTAACAAGTTCTTTCCTTTTAGGGTAGCCCTGTTTCACAATTTTAACAGAGGTAGCTCCCTTGTAAGAATACTTGTCTGAGGACGTTCATACGCAACACAAAACTATACAGTAATATCTGGTTCTAGATATTATGTTAACAAGTTTAGGTATGTAGAAGTCTTCATGACTTGGTGGATGTTCAGGACTTGTTAGATTACCCTTTTTTAATTTGTGTATTACTGCTAGCAACAAGTATTACAGCATAATTCGTTCTTAAATTTATGTTTAATAACACTTATCGACCGTTTCCATAATATCATAATATATATAGAAAATGTCATGGCTTATATAGTCTAATGTTAACATAACATAAGGCCCTTTTTCTGGTCGCTTTTGTTTTTGCTTTATTTATTTTGCTATACACCAAACTGTATAATTATCTTTTATTTTCCGGATACCCTGTTATCAATAGCTATTTTCTAAAATATATCTAAACCATAGGACAGATCGCATAACTTTTGAAAAGACACTTTTGTACTTTCCAGGATGCATTTAGCGTACCAGAGCCACCAATGTGGAAAGATTCTACTTCAACGAAGCAATGTCGGCAACTGGAAGCGGCTGTTGGAGGACCCATGGTAATACAGTGGAACTTCTTTGGTTTTAACAATACACATTAACCTCTTTATAACACGGTTCGTTATAACACGGTTTTGAATACAACACGGATCAAAGTTGGACCCCAGAAATGTATAGATTGGCCATTTTTCTATATATTCTATACAGTTTTGTTTTGATATTACAGGGTTGTATAACTAACACAGTTTATGATTTGGACCCCAACAGTAGTGTTATAAAGAGGTTGTGGTGAATAAGGAATATAACCGTTTTTGGTTGTAACGATTGTTGGTATAAAGAGGCCTGACTGTCCAGCAGAACTTCATGACTGTTGGAACCTCAGGTCCACAGAATTTAATTCTAGTCATAAAGAAGTTCCTGCTATCCAGGGTTGGTTTCAGAGTAAGATGACCTGTTGGAGCACAGGCGCAGGCATTAGATCTAGTTAGACTGGGTAAATAAACCATCACGGCTAGAGCTTCTGATGTTCCACATTTGTATACCACACCACACGATAGTGGCTGGGTATCATGGTATAGTCTCCGGTTTCTGTCCGTCCATCCGCACTGCGTGTCCGGATAACTCCTCCTACAATTTTCATCGGATCGCATTGAAACTTAGTGGACAGTAAGACCCTGAGGTGGTACAGCACATATTGTTTCGAGGTTACGGTACATCACTTGTGATTTATTTCGCTTTTTAACGACTTTTCGGACTTTACATTCGTTTCCTGATAACTCCTATATTTTCAGTTGGATCGCGTTGAAACTTGGTGGATAGTTAGACCATGCGGTAGTACAGCTCATATTGTTTCGAGATTACAGTACACTAAATTTTGATAGAGTAATTGTGCTTTTTTAATGACTCGACTGTCGTTTCCGGATAACTGCTCCTACAGTTTTCATCGGATCGGGTTGAAATTTGGTGTACATGCAGTTAGGCCATGAGTTGGTACGCGCATATTGTTTCTAGATTACAGTAAACCGAATTTTGATATAGCTGTCAAGCATGATTTAATTTCCAGCCCCAGCTCACTCCTCCTATAGATTTCATCTGATCCAGTGTTATTTGTATGTTGTTGGATAGAAGGATTGTGTAGAGAATTTCAGGTAGGGCACAGTGTACTAAATTGTTTTATTCTTTCAAGGTTATAGTACACCAAATGTTCATAGACTTGTTACTTATTCAAGCATTCTCACTTACTTTCAGGCTAACTCGTACAGTTTTTACCAGTACCAGTTAAGACTATGAAGTGATCTAGCACATATTGTTTCGAGGTTACAGTACTTTTTTTTTGGTATAATTATTACTCATCAAATACAGCCATCTTCTCTACAATGTTTGTTATTTTGCAGTGGCGTGGTATCATGCAGTGTCAGCGATTCTCTTATTAACATATGAGCTGGGCTATAGAAAACACATATGCTTAGGTCATATGCAAACTGTGATGGATTATATCAATTTCCTCTTCCAAGTAGTCTTGTCAGAACTTTCGCTGGGGTACCCTAACCTTTATCTACTAGAGGGGCTAGGACCGGGTTATGATTTTTGACATAAAAATACCCTTATTACATATTGATGTTTGCGCCCCGAATAATATCAATATTTCTAAAACAGCCCTAAAAGTATTTATCCGTTTCAACACACTCCTCAAACTATTTAGTAAATAATCTAACACCCCCACCCCAGAATAACAACAGTGTTAAATCATTAACACATTGTTGATGTTGGTTGGTTGATTTAGAGTTTAACAGCCCGGAACACTATTAAGATCATGTCGAACCGGTCAGTTTACCTAATCAAACTTTTACTAAACATGCCTAGTGTTCTAAGCAGTTTACCAGTACTTGTGCATATTCTTTCGCAAGAAACTGACAACTGTCCTTCTTGATTACGTTGCTGATGTATAATTAAGAATAATTTAATATCGACTGTCAAGCATCAATCGCAATAAATACTCTTCGTCACTAACCTCTCCAAGTTCCTAAAAATGACAGCAAGTTTTTCCTCCCCATTAAAAATCCAAATTTTGACCCATAAACCGGTCCTAATCTGAAGTCAAGGGAAAGAGTACATCGCTTTACCCAGACACCGGCCTCGGTTGCTCAGTGGGATGCGTGTCCGATCAGGAGGTCGCGGGTTTGATTCTCGTCGGATCCGGAAACACTCTTTGTGGAGATGGATCGTGAAATATTTTCTACAGTCATTCTCTCCCTTCCGCTGATTAAAGAAGGACAGCTGCCAGTTTGTACACATTTGGTGTTTTTGTTTTCTTTATTATATGGATGTATGATTCTTTTCCCAGGAGCTGGCAAAGATTACAGGCGCGAAAGCATTGGAACATAAAACAGGTCCGGTTATCATGGAAATATTTCAGACTCAAAGAGCTGCTTATGAGAATACAGAGGTACAAGCTATTATGCCTTTTCACAATGTCAGATAAAGTAGTACTATATGCGTAAATATACCAAATTTAGTGCGACCGATATGCCATTCTGATTTTATCCTCGTCAGTGACACAAAACCCTAAAACAGGTGATGGGCAAAACTCGGCAAGCGAAGCAAATTCCACTTCGAGCACAAATCAACTGAAATATCCCATGAGACAGTGCAACCGCAGATATCAGGCAAGTAAATAAATTGGGGATCTTTTCGTATTTGAAGAGGGAGAGTGGAAGGTGATTGTTCTGCTCTGTCGTTTGTTTGTGCAACGAGAACTGTCCGTCATAGTTTGTGTACTCTTTCTGCGACATAACCAGTCTTTATATATAATAATACATATAGTCGAATGCGTGAGGGGAGAAAACTGAAAAATCTGAAAACAATATGCATGCAGCACTAGTTTAAACAATCAAGGTTAATAACTTTGCAATTCTCTTTAATTGCACAACGGTGGGTCAGACTCAGATGACGACTCCATCCTATATATATATATTCTAGATGCCTTGTGCTTGACCCCATACGTATGTTGTCAGGCTCTCCGTATATTTTTTATTTTATTTTTAACTATGAAGTTGAGGTTTCAGATTCGTTTTTTATCGCAGAAAAAAAGAAGGAACTTGTTTTTAGAAGGACGTTGATTAGGAAAGAAGTCAAACGTTCTCTCTACAAAATGTGAAAAATTCCTCATTACGAAAACGCACCTATTCAAATATATAAAAAAAATTCACCTCCAAAAACTGAAAAATTTCAGATAAAAAAAACCCTGATATTTTTCATATTTCTGCTCGAAACATAGATTGTGGGTACTTGTTAGAACCGCCTCGCCGAGGCGGTTCTAACGAGTACCCACAATCTATGTTTTTGAACAGAAATAAGAAATATAATGTATACCCCTGGAAACCCCAGTTTTACTATATAAAAGTGGGGTATAAGGGGGTCAAAATTATATAGGCACGTTTTCGTAATGTCAAAAAACAGCAATCATTTTAGTGTTACATATGTTTTACTTTCAGAGAATATCTATGATAACTAGCTTGGTTGCGTCTTTGTTCCTTGGGGACTATGCACCGATTGATTATGGAGATGGAGCCTGCATGAATTTGTTAGATATAACAACGTATCGCTGGTCTCCAAAATGTCTCGAGGTAAGTGTCTTCTAAAAGCCGTTTTACCCGAGTGTTGGTTTCAATGTCTATCTTGATGGGAATTGCGCTTCTTTGATTTTGTCTGGTTCTTCCGCAAAACAGTTGTATACGTGTCTTCAAAAAGTTTTCTATACACTGTAAAATTTCCGTAGGTTCTAGAGTGAAATAACTGGCAACCAGCTGTCCGCGCATGTTCCTTTATTTTTTACGGACGCCCGTAGACTATTTTAGGAACACGTTTCACAGTTGCGACCAGGTATGGTAAGCAGGCCAGAGTAGGGTTTTGGGCTACTATATCATGTTGTAAGGCTACCTCCCTTGCCCGATCCTAAGTAATAATTCCTGCATAAGTTGTAGGACCGCCCGTTAAGTTAACGAAACGGGTACTGGCAGCTGGTTACCTGTTATTTTACTGTAGAACCTACAGACAATTTTTACAATGCATCAAGAAAACACGCCTACATAGTTTTGACCCCCTTAAACCGAACTTTTGATATAGTAAAACTGGGGTTTACAGGGGTATACATTATTTCACTTATTTCTGCTCAAAAAGATAGGTTGTGGGTGCTCGTTACATGTAGAACCGCCTTGCTGCTGCGAATCTATGTTTTGAGCAGGAATATAAGAAATATTAGGGTTTTTTTTATCTGAAAATTCTCATTTTTTAGGTGAAATTTTCTATATATTTGAATAGGCGTGTTTTCGTTATGGCATCGACATTGTTTTATTCAAGATGTTTAAACATCAATGTTATACAAATAAACCTCAATCCGCATCTGCAAATTAACTAAAGATGTGTATGACAATAGGTTCGTCTAAAAATAAGAAACAAAATTTAATTCAATTCAAATTCATTAAATTATGGAAATAGTCACTATATATTGTATATAAGTACATAGGCGCGTTAACGAAATGATTAAATTAACTTCGTAGAAAACGTAATATTAGTAATGAAAATTTTATGAATGGTGTGCTAAAGTGTAAAATCTATATTTGTCGGTTCATATAATTGAATGTTTTCACAATGTCCGACTCCGTCGTTATTACTTAGCTGGAACATAATAAATCGGTTATATCATACGGGCCGCGACATGTGAAAAAGTGTCTTCGGGCATATGCGACCAGCGAGGGCCCAGATCAAAGAAGGCCCGCGTAGTCTGATCAGGACCTTCACTGCCCACTAACAGAACCATTGGATACTTCAGAATGTATGAATGGGGAGCAAAGGCCTCCATTATACTATACGCATGCGCAGGATGATCTTAATCTTCATTTTGTGCGCATGTTCGAAGGTTTTCTTTTGCGTTACGCGGCCTATATTGGGGTGGTTATATTTATATTGTTTGCAAATAGCGGAGTACGGGATCATCTGGGCCGAGGCAAACGAAACAAAGCAAATATTTGCAAAATGCGCATCCAGATCATCCTACGCTTGCGCAATAACCCGGGCCTTTGCTCTCCGTTCATACATTCTGTAGTAGAAAACGATTCTGTTAGCGGGCATTGGAGGCCCTTAGCAGACTGCGCAGATGCGTAGGCTGATCTAGGCCTCCGCTGTCCGCATATGCCCGAAGACACGTTTTCGCATGATGTGGACCATCTTGAGCATAACTACTATTTTCTCATATTCCTGCTCATTATGTTTTTTAGGCATGTGCGGATAATTTAGGTGAGAAACTTGGAGAGCCGGTTGGTCCACAAACAATTTTGGTAATTTACGTTTATTGTATATTGGGATTCTTTCAAACCATGTATCATAGTCAGTTTAAAACAAATGACTACATGTCCACTTACAGATTGATAAAGATTTAAATTAAAACGTAAATGACCCGAACAGTGATGGCTTCTTTATTGTAGCTGATTCGAACTTCTGTTTGAGTCTCCAGGAAATTCTTCCTATAGCTCAAGAAAACAAATATTTAGGGATATTTTAGAGACTTTGTTTACCGATTTTATCATGAAAATGTATGCTAAATGTAATGAGTACAATTTCCCAGAAATGCCAAATCAATTTTTCTGAAGAAAACAACACAAGAAAAATGTCAGCATAGCGATTACCTTTGCTTTCTGTTTGGTTTTTGTATGTCATGTTTTCTTGTTCTAATGCTAGCATTGCAGTTTGCCATTGCATCACGAAAACATGCCTATATAATGTTGACCCCCTTATACCCCACTTTTGTATAGTAAAACTCGGGTTTACAGGGTATACATTATTTGTTTCTTATTTCCGTTCAAAAACATATTTTAGGTACTCGTTAGAACCGCCTCGCCGAGGTGGTTCTGACGAGAAACCACAATCTATGATTTAAGCAGGAATGCTTTGAACAAGAGATGCTTTGAACAACTGGGCCCTGTTTGCCATTCTGTTTTTGATTTTAGACTGAAACTGTTTTTCTGCATTAGTGGACATGTCCAAATTCAAATATGGGAGTGCCCGTTTCAGGAACGCAATGCTTACTTCAGCCTATTGATATGCTCTTGGCTACTATACATAATAGTTATTCGTAGAAACATATCTTTTATCTTACCTGAACCGTCTATATTAGAAGCTGATAAGACAGTTAAGAGCATATTCAAACAGGCCATCAAACGATACATTTATATTGCTTACAATTAAACATGACGACCGAAACATGCTTTCAGCTATGGATACCAGAAGCATTTGTATAGTAACATATAATGTTGGTATAAAAATTTATACTTTTTTTCGATTTGGTGGGAATTCGCGTGAGTGGTTTACTGGCCCCGCCCCCAAATGATGTTTATTTAGCCATTGTATTTCTGCTAGTATATAATAACCTTTGCTGATTCATGTAATAAAAAAAATGTATGCTATATGAAATTTAAAGGGACTGGATTCGCCATGTAGATTTTCGGCAATGTTCACAACGTAGATACCTTTAATGACTTCCTGTTTGTAATCTCGCAAACCAAGACCATTCTGAAAAGGAGTTTAACCCTTGTCCTGCTAAATAAACTAAGATGCCACGCCCACTTCTAATTTTCAGATTACATGATCCGGATTACAGCTATAAATTCACATACTTAATGACAAACAGTGCAGATCCAGATCAGTTGGTTTCTTCAGAAGCCAACTGATCTGGATCTACACTGTTTGCAAATGCAGGGTTTATCCAGGTTCAGCAGGACAAGGGTTAATTTGAAAGGGGAGCAATTACTTTCCTTTTCTAGAGTAGACCCCGTTTTGGACAGGAAACAAAAACTTTTAGACAGAGTTACCTCCTAGTGTCCATGAAAATGTATGTTGTCCCATTTAGCCCATTTACGCGTGAATAGTTTCAATAAACTCTCCCATCATGAACTTTGGAAAAGTCCATTGTATAGTAAAAGGGGTGTTATTCAGAAAACCTGATAGTTGCTTTTAGTATTGAAACTGTCTAATATTATTGCAAGCAGTGTAGACCCTGATCAGACGCCGCGTTAAGCGGTTTGCCAAGGTCCCTTTTATGAGACGCTAGGCATAAATGGGTTATCCAAAAACAGCTCAGCTGGCTCACAACATTGAAACAACGTCGCTTTGATGTTGATTCAATGCCTTGACGTCGAATCAATATTGAATCTACGTTGTTTCAATGTTGTATGTCTGCTAGACTAGTTTTCTTGTTTTTATATATGTTTTCCCTTAACAGGGTAACGTGTCTTCGTACCTGGTCAAGAAATATAAATTCTCTGACGATTGTAAAGTATTACCTTTCACCAGTGATTGTTCCCAGTCCCTACTAGGTGTAGGTGCAAAACGAGGTGAACTGGTGGTGAGTATGCTAAGTAATAAATTATCATTACGAAAACACGCCTATTCAACTATATTGAAAATTTTACCACCAAAAAATGAAAATTTTCAGATAAAAAATTCTGATATTTTTCATATTTCTGCACAAAACATAGATTGTGGGTACTCGTTAGAACCGCCTCGACGAGATATTTGTCTCATTATGGTATCAAGATGCTGTTTATCAATTATGTACAGCAAAAATGTCTTTGTTCAGTCAAATTGAACTGTCTTGATATAATTTCCTCTACATGCTTAGATTAAGTATGTCTAATTGTCCCCGGTCTCTCTTTACAGTCCCTTTTTATGAATGTATGTAAACAACGCTGTCAAAAAAAAGTAAGAGATAAGTCAAACTAAGGCAATGTTCGTGTAATTATAAATAAATGGAAAGCTTTTGGGCGTGACAGGATAAAAAACAATATCTGAACAACCGTGGTGTCAGGAATACCAATGCAGTTAACGAGTATGTATTTTACTGGCCTAATATTTAAAGATGATGGCTGAGCAACTTCTGGTAGAACAAACTGAACAGCGACATTACCAGCTAAAGCATTATGTTCCATTATATTATATCCACTGACTGTTTTTGGATACTTATAGAACTATAATTAGAAAATGTGGTGAATTTACTTCAGCTGATGTTAAGTGCCGTGTCGTGGCCGTAAAACGTCTTCCCGTATCTCAACAATGTGCAGTTTTTATTTTTATTTTTCTTGCGATGTTTGAAACAACAAAAATATGGGGATAACCTTCTTGGAACGGACAGAAGTAGCAACTACTAAAGGGGTTTGTGTCAGTCCTGTCTGGTATCTTGGAAATAGAGTTCCGATGAATCCGATGCTAGTGGACGTATGCAACACTGCAAATTATTTTGCTGCTATATAAGGAGTCTCTATTAAACAGAGACTTCACTTGTCGTTCTTGTACATGTTTATATGCTCTTTGTTTCAATGGGCAAACGTTTTTAGATTTTATCTGATACTAAAATTCATTAATATAATATATACCGTCAGTGAGAATTTGAAGACTCTTTTAACTTATTTTGAAAAAATATACCATCATCGAGAAAGTGATCCTCCCTTGACCCTTGCATATGGTGTGCATATATTTAATATATTCTAGTAATTTGGGATCACTGATTTATAATTGTTAAAATGAAACTCTGCTAAATTTGTAGCTAGAGGGCGTGAGCATTCTTGCTGTTTACGTTGGTTATTATGAACAGACCAATCATGAAAACATGCCTATATAATGTTGACCCCCTTAAACCCCACTTTTATATAGTAAAACTGGGGTTTACTGGGGTATACATTATTTTTCTTATTTCTGCTCAAAAACATAGATTATGCGTACTCGTTAGAACCGCCTCGGCGAGGCGGTTCTAACGAGTACCCAAGAACCCGCCTCGGCGAGGCGGTTCTAACGAGTACCCACAACCTATGTTTTGAGCAGAAATATGAAAAATATCAGAATCATTATCTGATTTTTTAAATTTTTTTTGGTGGTAATATTTTCAGTATATTTGAATAGGCGTGGTTTCCTAATACCAAGAAAAGAGTCTGCTGTTTTCGGTTCAGTTATATGTTCCTGAATTCTACAAAACCTCTATATACAGCATACCGATTTTCCATTTTTTTACAATACCGCTAAGTATATTAACCCCCGTATTCGACAATTAATCCATATTATCTTGCAAACTAAATATAGGTTTGAGTTGCTAACTCTGCTTGCCGTCTGTTCATTTTGTGGCTGCTTTATTGTATTTGTCTGTTTTTGCCTTTGGTGTTGGGGGCTTGATGTGGATCTGATTGTATCAGTTCTTGAGTTTTGTTATTTATTTTGAAAACATTTCTATCAGTGACAGGTAAAAAAGAACGACTCTCGTATCTATTTTCTTTGTTACAGTTCACCCTTGGGACAGCAGACTGTTTGATGTATATTTGGGAATCAGCTCCAGTTCCTAACCTATTTAGTAGTTTATATGTGAGCGTTTTAGAACCCTACCCATTATTTACCGTCTCGGCGTATGTAATTTTAATTTTTTACTAGTTCCAATTTCATGAATGTACTTTATGGTTTTAATTCACTTCTTGGAAAAATATAAAAGATAAAGAATGGTCTAATTTAGAAACGGGACCTTTTTGAAAAAATACACACACTAGTTATCCAGTTTGCGAGTAGGTGCGATATAGGCGTCCGGTTTGAGCTTCCGTACGTACGTCTGTTCGTCTGACCGTCGACATTTGCGACGACCCTAAGGTTTAAAAAAGAGGTTAAAATGAGTGTCCTTTAAAATTTATGAATAAATTCATAAGGAGTAAAGTGGGTCATACCACATGCTTTCAGCTAATCAAGCCTAGTCAGTGACCCATTTCCATTTCGGAACAACTTTCATTTTCAGTAAATTTATCTGGCATAAACTTTCTCCGTAACAGAGATTCGATGCGGAATCATTGTATGACCATGAACTATTTTTCACGATCTAACGACTGTGTCATTATATGTATACCCTAGCGTTTGGCTGAGCTAACTGTAACAACTACAATCAGCTGTCGTGCCAAATACGTTCCCTTTTATATGGAATCAGACATCTATATTTTGCGGTCAGATGCTTTTGCCATATTTTGAATCAAACCTAACATTGAGCTCTCTTTCTATTAAACCCTCTGACCTGCAGTTATTACACCTTGCATACACTTATCCCTAAGAGGGACTCAAATACTGTGGTAACATTTTCTGACCATGATATACATATTATAAATCAATTACTTTGTAATTCTTTGCATGAATTTTACATAAGGACAGGCATCGGAATATGCGATACTACCTTCCTTGGAATTTTAGTTACACTCCATTTTTAACCTACATAATTGCTAAAACTGGCAAAACGTTTGCGTGTAGCTTTAGACTGATTTTGTTTGGAGATTTTGCATGTGATTGCATTATCGTATACATTAGACCTGACACATATGTATAGTGATTTATCATGAACGCAGATATACATTTTGTTATCCGATACTTAACGTTAACACATCTGTGCAACATATGGCATCATTTACTATACCATTTATATTCAAGACAAAGAAATGTTAGTGCGTTCAGTTTGTCAATCCAGTTTGGTAATAATAATTCTGCCCCAGGGCTGAACTCAACGAGAAGATGATAGATCTTTACAAAGTAAAACGGATGGAAGCAGCACAAAAATGGACGTTTTAAACCAAACGGACTAAACTAATCACCTATTTATAGGTGTATTTATACAAAAATTATACATGACATTGCCAGAAAAAGGTCACAGGCACAAAGCACAGCCTTTCTCTCACTTCCCGAGCCACTGACAGAAGAAAAGATAATGAACACACAATAACAAAACACAACGGCACGGTTGCAACAAACAAGAACTACTCTTTGGAACGGTCAACAGAAACAACTACTGCGTAGCGAGCGTAGAACTCAACTAGTTTTACCCGATCGAAACAGTGCTCATAATTCTGATATATCTCAAAATTACAAATATGTGTTTGTTCCACACGGGGTCTTCTATCTCAACAATGCAAAATCCACATCCTGATTTTCCTATATGTTAAAATGGAATATGGGAGTATTGATTACATACACAAATGTATAGAATGTATAGCTCTTTGAATGTAATTTGTATCAGCTCAGCAACAAAAAACTCACGAAATTGTTACAGCAAAACATTTTATTATATACAAAGTATTGAAATATAGAGAATTATTAATGAAATAAAATGCATATTTCAAAAAAGTTATATTTTCACTAGTGAAAATATAAAACTTCTATTATTTTCACTCCTCTGAGCAGTGAAAACTATAAGATCTGGAACTACTTTATTACCTTATTTTAATATTTTGATTTATCGGCATATGGCTATAGAGTGTAATTTAATTTAAGTTTTAAATTGTTTTGTTTGTTAAAACACAGATTTTTTCACCTTTGCATTCGAATATGCTTGTAATTCGGTACGGACAAACTTTCGATAGTTGTTATAACGTGTGTCTGATCTTTGTGTGCAAATTATATGTTTAAGCTGAACTAAACTATATGTCAGACGCAGGAAACACCACTTTTAATATTTAAGTGGGGTATTACATAATGAGATATGCTCCAATTTGTGTAATTCAATTCACGACAAATTTTGGCAGAGCATATTTATTTAGTATTCGAGTTAACAAGGTACTCGCATAGTACAGGCAATTCGGTGCTGTATTTTTATTGTTTGAGCCGCTACATCAGAAAACGGTTTCTCGAACATGTGCACCCAGCAAAGTTTAAGATTAGCCCGCCCATCCGCACAGTCTGGTTAGAATCCTTGGCCATAAAACACGTCCAGTGAAGGTTTTTTTTCAGAGCACAAACATAAAATTGAAGATACCCAGGAAATACTACAGTCACGAAGTATAGCCTTCCAGAAGTGCCAAAAGAAGAGATTAGAAGAAATTGATGACAAAAAAAACGTCACATATGAAACCACAAACACACGAATAATTAAGACCTGCAACAGAGGAACTAGCTTGGAAAAGTAAAGAACTGCGTGCAAACCCAGTAAATAATAAATAATATTTTCAAGTTAATTTATGTTTATTACAGGTTTAAGAATGGGTCCCTACAAAGGCAACATGTTATGGAGAGATGTGCCGGATCTTGGGAGAAGTTTTCAGAACTGTTTAGGGTCACTCCACCTGGCAATAATGGAAACATAGGTTCTTTCACTATCAATTTCCTTTTAAAGATAATTCATTTACGTCAATATATGATGATAGGTTGTCATGTTACACTGCCAAAATGGCTAGACTGCAATATAATCGACTTATACGGACGTAAAGTACTTGGAAAGACTGTGCCTTTTAATTGTGGCATTTTCTGGGTATCTTCACGTATTTTTAAGTCATAACGAAAGTAAATATGATCTGCGTCATGTTAACTTTTACTTGCAAAGCAGTTATACTATGAACAGTATAGAGTACATATGAGCAGTAACGTGAGAAAACGTACCTTCTGACATGTGCCCGACGACAAAATAAGTGAATATACCTAGGAAATATCTGCACATCCGCATTGTCTGATCAGAGCCTTCGTTTTCCGCCTGAAAAAGACTTTTCATAAGTGGCTATCTAAAACGCGCCCAGTGAAGGTTCTGCACATACGCAACACTAGAGAAGACAACGAAAAAAAGGCTCTTAGTGAGGTGATCTAATACTTTGCAGAACACTTAACATTTTGACCACTAACGCACTCGTTAAGCTAACGATGCTTTGAACAACTGGGCCCAGAGTATTACAGGCAAACAGAAACATCTAGATATTCCGACTTTCGCAAGTATGACATGCATATACCACAATTAGTATTGTCGGATGAACAACAATCAGATCAGATAACATGTGTCAGATTCTATGACGATGCCGACCTAAACCTTCCATTAGAAGGTTGACGCCTGATGTATTGTCTTTGTTCGGGCCCTGCGTGGTTCAGCTAGTGCTTTTCTTCAGCTCAGGCTGACAGTGTCAGAGGTGATTGCCACGAGCCCTCATCCTTGTTTCATCAGAGTAATTTAATTTGATTTGCACGTTTTCTTTCTGTGATATTTCACCGACTGAGTTAGAGAGCCTCTATGTGAGCTGAACAGTAATGTGCTATTTTTAGTGGGCGGCGCATGCTTAGCACGTAATGCTTACTTTCAATGGACGCCTGATTACACACCATTTATGCTGGGCCCATGTCTGTCTGTCTAAACATTCCTAATTTTTCTTTTGTGTCTTTCGACTTTATATGAGTTTTCGAGATATGATTTTGGTTTGTTGACCTCAGACAGACATTTGAACCTAGGGTGAAGATTTGGTATCAGTTAAATAGATTTACACCCACGGTAGTTAGTATTTCCAACCGTTCTTAGGCGGTGGCTCTGGTCTTTGTTGTCCTTTGTAAGGCCTGTGGCTGTTCGCTGCGGGTTTTTTTTTTTCATATTTTGTCCTGTTTGTTGTGGTTTTGTAGTGCTTAGTGGCTCCTGTCAAGCATTGTGATCACCTTGTTGGGGAGGAAGGAGCTGGTTGCTTTGCTTTTGTTTTGTCTGTGGCTTGGACCGAACATAGATTTGTAGTTTGGAACTGCATCAGAATTAAGGGCGATATTTTGCGCGATTAAAACTAGTTTAAGCCCTCCTCCCATCCCGCCAACCACACTTTCCACTCCACCCCAAATTGTTTTTCTACCGACCGTCCCAAGGCTGTAGTCTGATGCAGTTCTCCTGTATTTGCACGTCTGTGATTTCATATTGTGGCATTTATGGTGTCTTTATTTGGTCGTCATATCTTCTACCTTTGGTGCCTCATGAGGGCTGTGCTTCGTGATTGTGGCTTTCCCTGGGTATCTCCAGTTATATTTTTGTGTGCTGTTGGCATAGCCTCTTTGCTTTTCCTCTTGATGTCATTGGTTGGCTATCATCTGTGATTTTGGCCATTCCTGCACATCTTCTATACTATTTACCATTGTTTACATGTGAACAAATGGCCATTTTCCGTTTTTCGGTTAAGTGTATCATCAAACGAAAGAAATATGCTGATAGTCTGGATAATCAATTTATTCAAGTTTGAAAAAAAAACAACATGTAATGGGCCGTCTCTGCAGTCAGTTTGCCGTGGTTCAACTATTGTTTTCATTTACCTTGCACACAGTAGAATTAGCCATGAGTACTCGTCTTTGTTTATCATAGTGATTAGTTTGATTTTTATGTTTTCGCTTTGATGCATTGACTGTGTTCGAAGCCTTTATGCGAACCGAATTTTTATGTATTTCTGTATTAAGAGTAGCATCTCGAGAAAAGTCCAGGGAGTGCCACAATCACAAACCGCACACTTTCGCAGACACCAAGAGGAAGAGGAAACCGACAAATCCAAACAAGCACGTCGAACAAACGTACAAAAACACTAAGATTAGCTCTCTCTTCCCCAAGCGAGGTAATCGCAATGCTAAAAGGACAAGAACAAAATGGCACAAGGTAAGATATAAAACAAATCGCCTCGTAGCATAAACCACAAAGCAACAAAGAGTAAGATCAACACCGGGACCACCACCTTAAAACGGTCAGTAGAGTAAACCGCCGGGTGGTTAAAAGTACTTTTACAGCTAGCCAACTTCACCCTGGGTCCCGATGCTACTCTTAATACAAAACAAAATCAAAATTCGGTTCGCATAAAGGCTCCCAACTTAATCAATGCATCAAAGCGAAAACATAAAAATCAAATTAATCACACTATAATAAACAAAGACGAGCACTCGTGGCTAATTCTACTGTACAGAGTAAATGAAAACCAATAGTTGAACCACGGCGGGCCAAGCCAAAGACATATCGTGAAGTCCCAACCCACTGGTTAAAGTTTTACGAAGAAGCCGTCATTGAGTCTGAGGCCCGAACCGCCTTCGTGCAATTAAAGAGTGAAGCATAGCCACCAACAATGATTTGGTTGACAACTAGGCATGCAGACTGCCGCATAATATCCAGGCTATAGCCAATTGTTTTATAACGGTTAATAAGTTTTCTGAATTGCTCCGAAACGTTAGATTTTCCTACAATTTTTCTAAATCTGTAAACTAAATAACCGTAAAATTCTGGTTCCGATATACCTTGTTGCAATAGTGTTTTCAGACTGACGCTATATTTTTCTACCAAGGCACTGTGTCTGCGATAAAATGTCGAAAACGCCTTACGAAGTTAAAAATAACGATAGCCCTGCCTAAGAAGTTTGGCAGTAAGGGCTTTATTACGGTATTTAAAGTCACTAAAATTTGAAGAAGCTCTGGCGAATCTAATAAATTGAGATATGTATACCCCATATAGAGGGTTGAGCGCAAGACTCGCGTAAGTCAGATGGTTGTTTTTCCCCAAACCTAATCTCCTCACAATGAAGGCATTGTGAAGATTACAATATTTCTTTCTGTAAACAATGAAAATTTAGGTGCTATTGCTCGTATGAGCAATGGCACCTAAATTTGCATTGTTTACAAAGGGGTCCAAGTTGCCCCTAAACAAGGGTTTCAAAAATATGTTTGAGTTACTATAGTCTTGCGCTCAACCCTCGATATGAGGTACGCCGGGGGACATCGCCATCCAGAAAAGGAAAATTGACTATATCAAAATCCAAATCGTCCCGTTTATCATAAATTTTGATGAAAACTGTACCATAAGATATACATAGATTCAAATCCAAAAAGGTGCCTTGGTATCGGAAGAATTTGCTCTGTTTAATTGGAGTTCTGTAGTGTATATGCGAAACCATCGATGCACAAACAAAGAGAAACTGCAACAGAGGAACCGCCTTGGAATGAGCAGCAGAAATAAGTAAGGGTGGCTGAAACCAGTTTTACTCGCGCGAAACGATCAAAGTAATGTGCTTACTAGAAACAGTCACTGTTTGTGGAATAAGCATTAAAAACAGTTTTTTGTTCTTCTGATTATTTAGCAATACAAAATCATAGTTTCAGTATGTCAGCAGTGAGGTGGTAACCTAATAACAAAGCCACTTTGGTATGTTGCAGAATATATATTGCTTTGAAAGCGTATGCAGCCTCGCAAACTACAGTGTTGCATATGAAGAGACTCAATCAAACCGAGACACCGATTTTCGTGATTTTGTGTTCTTTGTTTCCAAAGGAAATCCTTTTTGAGTTTTATTCTTGAGTGAACTGCACATGATCACAAACACTGTTGCCTTTTACATAATGAGTAATTGCTGTTTTTTTTATATCAAATCAAATAGGGTATTTCTGTACATGTACCTCTTATCTCTAATTTCAGGAATATATTTTGAAATTGCAGAAGTAATGCCGGTAGTAACGGGAGTGTTCAGATTCAATGAAAATAATGAACAGGTAAGAATATGTATGTTCATTATGTTAAATCCAGCTAGCACTGATTCAAATTTGCTTGTGTCTGAGCAAAAATAAAAATGAAGATATCCAGGAAATACCACAAGCACTACACACAGCCTTCCTGAGGCACTAAATAAAGAAGAGTCGAGGAACATACAATGACAAAACAAACACTACATATTAAACCAGTAAACAACCGACGTACGAACAAAGAGGACTACATAAGAGGAAAGGAACGGCTTTGAAACGGTAAGTAGAAAAACTACTGGAGGCTTACTGATGAAACGTCACTAATGAAAAAGATTATATTGGTTAATGCTATTTTCCTGCATTTGAAATAGGTAAAAACAAACATTTTTAGCGCTTTAGTAGAAATATAAATCAATTATTTTAAATGATGCCATTTGTGATGACTGTAGATAAGCTGCAAATAAGGAGACTGTTAATATTGCATGCACTAAACACCTTTAAGAAAAGGACGTTTACAGTTACAAAGTTACAAATATATCATTGCAGTAAATTATGTAGTTTAGTCTTCAGCACCAATTAAAATGGTAATATCGAAGTAAAACAAACAAAAAGTTAAGTTATTTAGGGGTGGCTATAGTCAAAGAAATATAAGTGAGGATAACACGGAAATGCCACGATCACGAAGCACAGCCTTCCCATGGTCCCAAAAGAAGGAGAGATGAGGAACAAATATGGACAACACAAACGCCAATTATGAAACAACAAACGCACAAACAAAGAAGAACTGCATCGAAAGAACCTCCTTGGAACGGTCAAGAGGAAAACCACTTGGGAGCTTAAACCACATTTATCCTCGCGAAATCTCACTCGTAGTTATGATGCCGCACCAAATTACAAATATTGTTTTGTGGTCCTCTACCAGATCATGGTGAAACACATATAACCAAAAAAACTGTGATGGAACAAAGGGCCCAATGGCAATCTGAAGCCAGAATACAAGAAAATCACAACGAGGACTACGGCGAACCCAACCACAGACATTGACATTCAGGTATCGACCATCTGACACAGACTGAGGAGAGAGCCGCCATTTAGTCTGAGGACCTACGTCATGGAGTTAAAGACTAAAGCAAAGTCGTCAACTACAATGCATGAACTTTGCCGCAGAATATCCATGCTCTAAGCTATCTTTTTGTAGCGAGTGACAGTCTTTTTGAATGGCGCGGAGAATCCGTTTTGCCAACAATCTTTCTGAATTTGTAGACTGAGTTGTCATAAAATCCAAGCTCGGACAGACCTTCATGCGGAAGTGTTTCCAAACCAACATTATATTTGGACATTAATTCAGAATGACGGCGATAGAACATGTTTTACGTAGTTTATGATAATGGTACCCTTGCTCAAGAAGTTTAGCAGTTGACATTTTATTCGATAAACATATATAGTAATAATTGATAGTGTTTGCTGGGTTTGTAACATCACATTAAAGCTATGATGTCTGTGGTGGGCCAATTGTGATTCTTCTCGTGGATTTATTTTGTTCTTGCTTCAGATTAAATGTGCTTCACTGTGATGTTTTACTAATGAGGTAGAGAAACCTTAGCGGACCGACCCATTGTAATTTTAAGTTGCATTTGAATTAAGGGCAAGTATAACTGGTTTAAGCCACAAGCAGTTTTTCTACTGGCCATTTATAGGAGGTTCCACTGTTGCAGATTTTTTTTTTCATTTTCATGCGTGGATGGTTTCATTTATGATGTTTGTTTCGTCCTAATATGTTCTTCAACATTTCTGTTTTCACTGCCTCGGGAAGGCTGTGCTTCCTGATTGTGGCATTTCCTGTTTTTTGTTTATTTCTATACATTGCAAACTTTATTGTTTTTTTCTCAATCCCTAAAGGTCGAATCATTTTCACCGGAAGTAGAAGTAAGGGCTGTTATCGAGGGACAGCTATTGGGAAGACTTTTATATGCAAAGAAGAGTCAGCTTCCGTTAGGTGAGTTTCCTAATGATATATAAGCTGCTAAGTCTGCAAACGAATTTTTCAGTTATGTGCATCCAGCGAAGACTCAGATCAACCTGCGTATAAAATTCTTCACTGGCGCATTTTGGACAACCAGGGTCCAGTGGTTAAAAGCATCGTTAGCTTAACGAGCTTGTTAGTGGTCAAAATGTTAACTGTTCTAGTAAGTACAATATCTAATTCACAGCTATTTTTGCTGAAAAAATACTCGCATTTTTTCAACAAAAATATAAACGTATATGCCATATTTAATAATCACAGTTTTAACGATACGTTAACTGACGACACCGTTAGTTTCGATTAAGTGAGCCCAGGAATGCAAAGTTTTTCATGCCAGACTGCTTGGATTCGCAAGCTTTTTAAAAGCCTTCGTTGGTCGCACATTATTCATATTTGCTCACGTTGCGGCTCATGTACTGTCAAACAAATAACCCTGTCCGCGTTCAATGTATCAAGATAATATTATGGCAAATACCGTATGGCCAAAGCCGTCAAAGACATAGATACCGGATTGCAACTGATTGACGACTTGGGTAATATTTGGTTACAATGTGGATCTTGGGTAACTTGGGTAAACGCTCAATTGGTTTTATAAATACATGCAGTCTGACATAAATAACGGTAGGGTTGTGTTGTTTTGAATGATATTGCTAAATGACATTAATTTTGTGGTATTTCCTTTTTTTTCTATACATCGCAAACATTATTGTTCTTTCTCAATCCCTAAAGGTCGAATCATTTTCACCGGAAGTAGATATATGTGAATGTATAGAAGAGTAAGTATAAAAATAATAATAATAATAATATTATTATTATTATTATTATTATTGTTATTATTATTTTGATTAATGGGACTCAAACTTATTTTTAAAATATATGGTTGTATTAATTTGTGAATTTTATTTATTTATTTTTTTTGTAGAAGGGTTTTCTTGGAAGTGTCATCGAGTATATGCAATTTTCAGCCTGTGCTTATCGTCATGATTTGTATCATAATTTTTCTCATGTATGCTTTATTTGAGAAATGTGTGCGTCTCTTCGTTTTCCAAAATACATAATGAGAAGCAAATGTTACCAGCTTAAGGCATATTTTATCAGTTGTTGAGATCAGGTGTCCTTTTCTTTCACAGTTTCGGCAGGCATTGTTTATAGATGACAAGAAGACTGGAGGCACTTTGATAGATTGTTTTGCCATTTCCACCACACGAGACAACTTTTGTGATTACCTGTTTGGTTCACTGCACGCCAAGTCACTTATGAAAAGGGGTCTTCTCTATAAGGAAAGAATAGGTTCCCTCTGAGAGCGATTTCTTTCATTTTAGAATAGACTCCTTTTCGGGCGGGAGGCACACTAATTTTGACAGAGTTGCTTCCCTAAACGTGTATCGATTTCCCTTCATATTAGTTATTGTACTTGAAAATCTAACAGCTTTTCAGATATATGTATGTTTTGAATATACTAGTCATATATCTATTTTGCAGTCTTAATTTGTAAATATACATTGGTAACAATGAGTACAAGGTACACAGGAACCTCTTTATAGCATGGGGTATTGTATTATGGTTTCGGGTATAACGCGCTATAACGTGGACCCGAAATATTGTATTCAAAGAAAGCTGTTTTGTAGTAACACGGTTTTTGCTTTGAGCCCAGCAATAGTGTTAAAGAAAGTTATGGTGTATTTCATATATGCTAATAACTTTACCGTAGGTATAACTAGTTCTAGCATTTAAACCAGAAAGTGAGCTTTATAACTGCTTCTAGCATTTAAAGTACAACGTGAAAAAACATACCTTCTGACACATGCGCCCCCCGAAGACTCAAATCAGGCTGCAAATCCGTGCAGTCTGATCAGAGTCTTCGTTGCCCACATTAAGAAACGTTGCATGCTTTGCTATCCGACATCCGCACTGTGAATATTCTGGTCAGACTGCACGAATGTACAAGCTGATCTGAATCTTCGCATGGCGCTCATGTTCGAAGATACTATATGTGCCATTATGACTCATTTATACGTTGATTATAAAGAAGGTAAAATATTCATATGCTTCATTCCGTTTCCGAAATATTTGCTGATTTGTCCTGCAACAAAAACAGCATCACATGGAAGCAAAACGTGTTCTTTTAAAGTAGACCACTTTTCATTATGAAGGCAAAACACACTTTGACTGACTTGCCTCTACTGGATGTAAATATTCCATTACAGTTTAGAGATATTGTCTTAAATATTTCATTTGCCTTTCCGTGCAGCATTTTTAAATAGAACTAAACTCATATTTTAACCCATTTGATTCAGAACTATTTATTTAGTCTTTTCTGCTTGCTGACTTGGGTGTCGAATATTTAGTTGATCCGACTGCCAGTATAGGAACTTTACTGTCATTTTACTTCTGGTCATTCTAAGATGGCGGTTCTGGTTTTGTTTCTTCTTTGTGTGACTTGTGGCTACTCGTCTGATAGGTTTGCCGTGTTTTGACCTGTTCATTGTCTTATTGTTAAGTTTACGGTGGTCAAGCATTGTGACCACCTTCTTGGGCAAGAAGGAAATGGTTGCTTTGCTTTTCTTTGGTTTGTAGCTTGGGTACTATCTGTTTTGGTTGGTTGACAAGTTATCTTCTGCGATTGTCGCTCGTCCTAGACATTTTCTATACAACTTTTCGTAAAATTGTGCTCTGCATTGTAATTCTATTTTAGCAAGCTGAAAGCGAGAATGGTCACGCACTTACATTTGAAAATCGGGACTATTTAGTTTTCAATACTGTCTCCATATAAACCAGTAGATTTGATTGGCATGCAAAACTAAATAAAACATTACATATACTTTGAAATACAATTCTGTTTGTTTTTGCTAAAACTGCGAATGCTTCTCATTGGGCGCTTGTGTCGGCCATTCCGGCCTAATGAACGTTAGAGCGTGGTTAAAGGAAAGAGTTTAGATATAAATCAAGTTAACTAAGAACGCCACAATCACAAAGCTTAACCTTCCCCAGGCACCGTAAGAAGAACAGATAAGCAACACACAATGACAGAACATAACACAGTTGCAATAATCGACATAGCAAAGATCGAAGCATTACCTTTCTTATGCAGCTTCAAGTGTAGGGCAGCTGAATAGCTACTACTAGGTCTGTACTGAGTTATTCGGCTTTATGCACACCTGGGATATATTCATTCGTTCAAAGTCCATGCAGCAGCATATGCTATCCACGTTTCACAGTTAATCTTTTATGATAGAGTCAGGAATACTAACCACCTAAACTGGTATAAATAATAAAAAAGTTCTACAGGAGGCATTATGACCTTGTCAATCCCTACAGTGTGGCTATTTCCAGACTTATATATCTGATGTTTTTGCCACAGCAAAGCCGTAAACAGACTTTCTAAGCCTCAATATCAATTCCCGTATTTTCCAAAATCTTTGTTCAGGCTGATAGGCATGGTGGACGAAGCATGCTTATCAGGTACTGCTGAATTTCCATGGACGCTTGATTACGACCCATTTATTTTGGTTTCATGTCTGTCTGTCTAAACTTTCCTTATTTCGCCTTTGTGTCTATCGATTTTATGACTTTCTGAAATACGCTTTTTGGTATGTTGATCTCTGACTTAATGAAACTCATCTTCTGAAGAAAGTATTTCGGGGTATATATGGACAACGAAAATCATAAAGAAAGACTGATCACGGTATCGTCTGTCCTCTTAGAGAGTCATTTTTTTCTATGAAATATCTATCCGCAGACTACATATATGATGGTTCAGTGACTTTATCATCTTTGGCTTCTTTGTGTTCGCAGGACCAAACTCACGTCTGGTTGCAACTGGAGGTGCTTCTGCCAATACATCCATACTTCAGGTATTGACATCGATGCCTTTTTTCTTCTAACAAACTTGGATGTTACTGTCCCAACACAGACAAATCAGCTGAGAATCAACGCAGTGCGAACAGAGTATTCGCTGCCCGCATTGAGCGAATACACATGCTGATCTAAATCTTCGCTGTGGTTAAGGTGGGCCTGCGCATCCGCTCATGTAAGTGGTAGTCCAAGGGAAAACTTCATCCTGAGAACTAGACATGAGGCAAGCGCGCAGAAAGATTGATTCTGCGGAAAATCCGAAGAGCCCTTTTCTCGCAACGGGCTCATATATAGCCTTTCCGCGGTCGAACTGTGAATGCATTAACCATTCTGCATACTATGGCTATACTGGTCTGCGCTTTATTGGTCGCATTGCATATTACAGTTCTATCCAGTATTGCGTGACGTAACCAGTATAAATAGAAATCCATGAAGAAGGTCAGAAAATGACACATCACAGAATCATCTTTTGATAAGGTGAAGAAAAGCGAACAATTAGGAACCTTCACAGCCAGAATATAAGGATCTATCATTGATGTGAGGGGTAGATAGAAAAACTCGTCTCAAGGGTCACTGGCTGGCATCACGGGTCTTGCCGATTGATGCCAGACTGTGATCGCGAGGGACGGATTTTTCTATCTACCCCTCAACCCATGGTAAATTCTTTTTCTTGCACACCTTTCATTTCTGAACGAAGATTTTTTAATAATGCAATCACTTCGAGTGCTGACGTCCGCCATATTGAGATGACATTACTGTTGCGTTTAATGACGTCATTACGTTCAGTGACGTAAACCTTAACGATGGCGCACGTGACGTCCATTACACCATTTTATATCAAACACGTGAGAATTCTCAATTTTTATCTTATCCTGGGTAGGATAACCTAGGTAAGATAAGAATTTCTATCTCAGGGTAAAATCCAGGATTTCCTTACCTGGTGTGCAATAACATATGAACAGCGACTGATTAGACTCTCCCACACTATATATTTGAAAAGTAAAATTTCAATTTTAGGTACATCCTGCAATGAGATTTAGATATTCCTAGAGAATAATGGCTAAACCATTTGCCAACAGAGGAGACCCTGATCAGACGACGCCGCGTCTGATCTGGGTCTACACTGTTTGCCAATTACCCAGACTAAAACGGGTTAATGTCTTTCATTGTGGTTAGCTGTATTACCTGCTCGTTTTGCACGTTTAAAAATGATGAATATCGTCCAGTTAACATCAGCCAAGACATATTTCTCCACGCAAACTAAATGAATAGGACCAATTAAATTTGCATTTTAATACAGCAAGTGATGTTTCTGTTGTAGGCCATAGCTGATGTGTTCAATACACCCGTTTACACAATCGATATCCCAAATTCAGCCTCGTTGGGAGGATGTTATCGGGCGAAAATAGGTTAGTATGAATTTGTATTTGCCCAATATATTTAGAAAACCGAATGCTGTACCTTAATTTTCCTAAAATATCTTTTTTCTACCTTTAAAAACCGCTGGCTGAGTGGCAAATAGTATACAACCAGATATTCAGTGAGTTTTCGCAGTGTCTGATCTTAGTCTACACCGTTAACGCAGACGTGTGTGTTCCAATATTTGGGGTTAATATGCTAGTATATAGTAGGTAATTCCCATAAATGACAAGATGACTTGATACTGTTTACGAAAGGGACGGAATTAACTATTTTTGGTCAATTAAAAATTCTAATGATGTTCTCAATAAATTTAAATCTAAAAACTTTCAGGCTTCTAAATTGTCTACATATGATTTTTCTACACTGTATACTACGTTACCTCATCATCTTATAAAAGATAAACTTATTGATTTAATTAACCGAACGTTTATTCGGGAGAATACCAAATATCTGGCTTGCAACGAAGAATGTGCTTTTTTTACTCCTGATGTATATAATAATCACAATTTATTGTCGTGTCAAAAAGTCTGTGATGCCCTTGTTTATCTTTTGGATAATATTTTTATTAGATTTGGAACTAAACTTTATAGACAAACTATTGGTATTCTGATGGGAACTAATTGTGCTCCTCTTGTTGCAGATTTGTTTCTTTTTTGTTATGAGAGAGATTTCATGAAGTCTCTCTCGCGTGAAAATCAGGCTGACATTATTGAGGCTTTCAATTTAACTTCAAGATACCTTGACGATTTATTAAATATTGACAATATTTACTTTGACAAATGGTGGACCGGATATACCCTACAGAACTCCACTTAAATAGAGCAAATTCTTCCTATACCGAGGCACCTTTTTTGGATTTGAATCTATGTATATCTAATGGTACAGTTTCCACCAAAATATATGATAAACGGGACGATTTTGATTTTGATATAGTCAATTTCCATTTTCTAGATGGCGATGTCCCCCGGCGTACCTCATATGGGGTATACATATCTCAACTTATAAGATTCGCCAGAGCTTCTTCAAATCTTAATGACTTTAACTCCCGTAATAAAGCCCTTACTGCCAAACTTCTTAGGTAGGGCTATCGTTATTTTAAACTTCGTAATGCGTTTTCGAAATTTTTATCGCAGACACAGTGCCTTGTTACAAAAATATAGCGTCAGTCAGAAAACACTTCTGCAACAAGGTATATCGGAACCAGAATTTTACGGTGACTTAGTGTACAGATTTAGAAAAATTGTAGGTAAATCTAACTTTTCGGAGCAATTCAGAAAACTTATTAACCGTTATAAAAGAATCGGCTCTAGCCTGGATATTATGCGGCAGACTGCATGCCTAGTTGTCAACCCAATCATTGTTAATGGCTATGCTTCACTCTTTAATTGCACGACGGCGGTTCGGGCATCAGACTCAATGACGGCCTCTTCATAAAACTTTAACCAGTGGGTTGAGGCTTGACGATATGTCTTTGGCTTGGCCCGCCGTGGTTGAACTATTGGTTTTCATTTACTCTGGCATACAGTAGAATTAGCCATGAGTACTCGTCTTTGTTTATTATAGTGATTAATTTGATTTTTAAGTTTTCACTTTGATGCATTGACTGAGTTGGGAGCCTTACTGCGAACCGATTTTTATGTATTTCTGTATTAAGAGTAGCATCGGGACCCAGGGTGAAGTTAGCGAGCTGTAAAAATGCTTTAAACCCCCCGGTGGTTTGCTCTACCGACCGTTCTAAGGCGGTGGTCCCGGTGTTAGTCTTACTCTTTGTTGCTTTGTGGTTTATTCTAGGAGGCGATTTGTTGTATGTCTTTCCGTGTGTCATTTTGTTCATGCGTTTTTCGGTCCTTTTGGTGTTGCGGTTGCCTCGCTTGGGGGCGGAGTGGGGGTGGGGTAGGCGCTAGTCTTGGTGCTTTTCGTATGTTTGTTCGGTTTGTGCTTGTTTAGATTTGTTGGTTCCCTCTTCCTCTTGGGGTCTAGGGTGGGGGCTGCGGTTTATGATTGTGGCACTCCCTGGACTTTTCTCTTACCTTTTTTTGAAAAGGTGAAACCGTATACAGGTAACTATTGATCATGACCACAGTCAAGTAGGGTCTAGACATTAACGTAATCTGATCAGAATCTCCTCTGGGATTATTTTTGATATTCAAGGATGCATTTTTTTTTTCGTGCTGACAACGAAGATTCTGATGAGTCTGTGAGGATGCACAGGCCGATTTTAGACTTCGTGGGTGCACATGCATCACGAAAACATGCCTATATAATTTTGACCCCATTAAACCCCACTTCTTTTATATAGTAAAACTGGGGTTTACAGGGGTATACATTTTTTTCTTTTTTCTGCTCAAAAACATAGATTGTGGGCACTCGTTAAAGTCTTCGTGGGATGCACATGCATCACGAAAACATGCCTATATAATTATGACCCCCTTAAACCCCACTTTTATATAGTAAAACTGGGGTTTACAGGGGTAAAAATTATTTTTCTTATTTCTGCTCAAAAAACATAGATCGAAGCGGTTCTAACGAGTACCCATAATCTATGTTTTGAGCAGAAATATGAAAAATATCGGAATTTTTCATCTGAAAATTTTCATTTTTTTTGTGGTAAAATTTTCAGTTCACTTGAATAGGCGTGTTTTCGTAATGGTCAGAAGCTAGGTTTTCTCAAGTTACGATAAACAAAATGTGTGAGCAGAAAGATAAAGTCTCAAAGACGTACAGAACTCAGTCGATTCAAACTTTAGTGTTGGTTTAAACTGTGTTTTATTTGTATAACATATACAAAGTAACGAACATTACATAATATATGGTATAAATAATGTATACAAAGGGATTTGAAAAAGGCCATTCGGCTTATATGAATTCAACTTTAGTGTTGCAAATGTTGTCATGTTAGAAGCTTCTTCGCAGTATGCAGTCATTCAAGAATGCATAATGTTGTTAGCGCATTACCTATATAATTCACTCGGATGATAACAAACTTATCTCAGCCCAAATGCAAAAAAAAAGAAACAACAACAAAAAACAACAAAAAAAACTTACGTACCACAGCTCAAATGTTCTTTCGTTTAACTGATTTGCTAATGGAGCTGTACAGCTGTACAGTTAAGAAGTTTATCAAAACTTAAATAGAGTTCCACTTAAACTGGTGCTGGGGGCTTGTAGGCAGCACTACAAACTACAATGCTGTCCTGTGAAGAGTCTCTGTGATACCAAGACTCCGAGCTCCGATCTCTCACGTGTTTGCTGTTTCCATGGGCAACATTTATAGATTTTATCAAAGTTTGTAAATATTCGAAATAAGCAGAATTATCTTAATGTAATTTATAAACAGTTGTAGGTCCCGAAGTTTTAGATGTTTTCCTTATTCGAACACCCTAGTTAAAAACAATCGCGAATCTAAAGTGGAATTTGTTATCTTCACTTATATTGTTATTGTTGGTTAGACTGAATGGAGGTCCAGGATTTTCTGAGCATTCACCTGTCAAACCTGTACTTTGTAGATTTGTTGTACACTGCTTTATATTCTTTATATGGGACGCGCCATGCGAAATTGTGTCTTCAGGCATATGCGAACACCGACGGCCCAGATCAGCCTGCGCATGCGCGCAGACTGATCAGGGCCTTCACTGTCCACAAACAAAATTATTGGATACAACAGAATGTTTCAATGGAGAGCAAATGCCCGTACGATACTGCGCATGCGAGGGATGAATCTGAATCTGTGCATTTTGTGCATGTTCTAAGATATATTTCCGTTTGACGCGGTCAGTATATTATTCTGTGTTTCCTAGCTATTGAAGGCGTGTCTTTTGAAGATGTCGTTAAAGATATACCAACGCCAGTATGTGCAGCGATGCCTACTCCGGGATTGGAAAAGGTTTGTGCTCTATTTTGGACCTGAATGTTTTGTGTGTGTGTGTTTTTTTTTTGTCTTGTTTTTATGCTGTTCTATGGAAAGTTTGACAATGTGTCCAGTTTCTACTACCTTTTTAGCTTAACCTTTTCTCCCTTGAGCTTCTAAAGTTGACTCGTCCATCTCTTCTTTCATATTGGTTTCAGTCCAAAAATCAATAACAGAATACAAACATAGTGTTCCCTTATGAGACGAGCTGGCTTGTCTGGATCTACAATGTTTAAAAATGTAGCCATTTGAGTTTTTAGGGCTGAGAGGGTGAAGAGAGGTTATTTGCTCTTAAATTCGGGTTCTGCAAAATCCTTTTGATAATATGAAAGCAACAAAGATGGCCAGCAACACGACGTATACGTTCATATCACATTGTCCGGATGCGACAGATGTCTTACCCTTTTCATTTAGAATGTTTATTATGCATTTAATAGGTGCTACCTATATCCGTGCATCCAAGTTATTATCAGATGCTTCATATGTGGGTTGGCCAGATCTAACTGAATTTGATTTCAGACCACGTTTGACTTTTAATACACTGCATGAATTGCAATATAACGTCCAAGTCAACAATACTTCATTGCCTCCAAATTTGTGGGACTTTTACCCGACCCGATCACGTGAATCTGGGTCCTGCTTAGTTACTAGCAGCTCTGCCATGGAGTCTTTAGGCAGCCCATCTATTTCGCGGGCCCCGATGGGTGGGGCCATGCTTTCCGAATACCGAAAACTAGTGTATGCCGATGACAGGTACAACGACAGTATACTATCATTCGGTTAACTGTGTCGAAGTGTTTTAAGATTATCACGTGAAACGAGCGTAAAGTCTGTGTGTTATCTAAACGTCTACATCAAAGTGTACCTTATGCACAAAACGAATCATGTTTAGCACGGCCGCCGTGTCAATAGTCTCTGCCAAATCACGGAACGCTTTTCGTTTTTCAGGATAAGCACCGAACCACCCAAGCGTTTGTTGGACCATCACATTTTTGGTCACACACATCGCTGGTCACATAGGTAGTCTATAATAGTGCGTCTGCACGCCAAACCGCGGTTCCCGTTGGACGCACTTATTATTTGAGTATGATTTTGTTTGTAGAAACAACCACTACAAAACAGGTGTTGGTTATAAAACGTTGATCCTGGAATAGTATTCACAAATGCTTTAAGTTTACTATATAAGGATCATGCTGCCGTCATACGCTGTTCAAGGACATCGCCTGTACTGAGGATATTAATACATTAATAGAGTTTTTGCTATTTATATAAGTCAGGGACTTTGGTTAAATGAGATATGCGGATCAAACATATATTTGTAATTTGGAGCTGCATCAGAATTAAGGGTGAGTTTTTGCGCGATTAAAACTGCTTTAAGCCTCCGCCCCACAACTCCTTCTGACCGTTTCAGGGCGGTTCTTCTGTTGACGTTCATTGTTTTTGCGTTTGTCGATTCATACGTGTCGTTTTTTTCTGTCCTTATTTGTTTCCCGTCACTCCATCTTTTGGTGCCCAGGGAGGATTGCGCTTCGTGATTGTGGCATTACCTGGGTATCTTAACTTATATTGTTACCTTTACCATGATCATGTATAGTCAGTTACTGACCGAAAACATCAATTTGTTGTGTAATATATTTGCAGGTATATGAAGACATGCTAGTCAGATACGAGAAGCTAGAGAAACAAATAGCTATAAAATATGAGAAAAAGATAGACATTAACACCAGCGATGGAAAACAGTGATATTATATAATTCCAACATATCTTTTCTCAACTGCCAGGCAAAATGTTCTAAACGTTAGGCGTGTATTATTGCTTATATCTATAAATACCTGATGGAGAATCAGTTTCCTTATTTTCACATACTTTATTTTTCAACTGATTTTTGTCTCTGCTTTAGGTATTATTCTGAGCAAAGCCTGTAACCAACTGTTGGTCATTATCTCACATCCTGATGTTGTTAATTAATTCAATGGAGCTGGCCCAGAAATTAGGATGATGTCATGTTTCTTTCATGGGAAAATGAGACATCTTTGCAGATCAGGAGACATGACAATCCTAACCTATTTTTCTTGCATGGTGAAGATGTCGCACTTTTAATATTTAATTAAGTAATGCAGACAGTGTCTTTAGCTTTTTATTTCAGCGGTAACAATACTTGAACTCTTCCATCATGTGTTGCAAGTAAAACAGATATCATTATTATTTTATGGTTTATATAGCAAAACATTCGAGGACATGTCTCAAGAAATATGAACTAATCCTCCCAATGGCACACCTCTTTCATTGCTTCGGTTAAATTCAATACTAATCGAATTAGACTACGGGGAAACTGCTGGTTGTATAAATACCGAAGAGACGGATGGACAGACCAAACGACCCAATGTAAAAAAACAAAATGTAGCAAGAATGTATGTAGAGCGACGAACATATGACTTGTGTGCATCTTGTTCAAAAGTAACCCATCGAAGCTGAGCGTCTTAGCAAGGCTTTTGCAGTTCTTCTTTGTGTGTCTGTTGTGTCATAAGTGGCGTTATCTTTGTCCTTATTTGTTCCACATCGATCCTTCTTTTGGTGCCTCGGGAAGGCTGTTCGTCGTGATTGTGGCATTTCGGAAGTCTGTTCGTCGTGATTGTGGCATTTCGAAAGGCTGTTCGTCGTGATTGTGGCATTTCGGAAGGCTGTTCGTCGTGATTGTGGCATTTCCTGGGTATATTTGTCTATATTTTGGTAAACAGTGTAGCCTCGGGTCATCAATGAATATGTGATATCCCTTCCAAGTCTACCCTGCGAACCATGATGTGTGCAATTACTGTAACAGAAGGATGTAAAATTGTTTTCTACAAGCCATGCGTTTTTGCTAATACTTGTGTTCTTCGGATCGCAATTGAGGCCTTTGTGTTTTTCATCATAGCGTTTGTTATTAAGTGTTTGTCAATTTGATGTTTCACTGGTGTGGTAGAGGACCACTATGAAGACCGACCACGTTTGTAATTTGGAGCTGCATCAGGTTAGATCCTTGTCCTGCTGAATAAATTGAGATGCCTCGCCCATTTCTATTTTTCTGCCAATCAGATTACTTGCTCCAGGTTGTTGAAACAAATTCATATGCTTAATGACAAACAGTGCAGATCCAGATAAGTTAGCTTCTGAAGAACCCAACTGATCTGGATCTACACTGTTTGCAAAGACAAGGTATAGCAGGACAAGGGTTAAATGCATGGTTTCGCCGGAGTGAAATTGTATAGAAGGTGTCCAGGAATAGCCACAATCACAGGACATAGTCAACCAGTGACACAAAGACGAAGAACACACTATGACAGACAGTACACAAGCCGGAAAAAAAACAACAAGAAAAGCTATTCAATCAGGCCCCTCTTCCGCAACAAAGTGATCACAGTTCTAGACAAGATCAACCAAACACAACAGGACAACGAACGGGACAAAACATGAAAAAAAAAGCTGATTTTAATTAAGTCCCCAGTAGTCTGTCTACTAACCATTCTAAGACAGTTTCACTGATAGATATCTTCTTTGTTCGTGCGTCGATGTTTCCAATAGTTGCGATTGTTTTGTCATTGTTTATTCCTCATTTCTTCTTCTTTTGATACTTCGGGGTGGGGTGGGAGGGCTATGTTTAGTGATATTTGCATGAAGGAACTGTCGACATCTTGGTTTTAATGGGTATATCAGTATTTTATACGCCTGAGATATTGATAAAAAAGATGACTTAATATCGAAAACTAGATATTACGTGAATATTAAAGATCTCTACGTAATCTCTTTAATATTTAGTACCGTAATGCTTACTGTATTTACCCAAAGTATTGGGACACCTAAATTCTTTACCATACTTCTCCTAAATTTGAAAACTGTATATTCCACTACTCACTGTTGTGCTTCAAATATTGCTGGACCGGAAGCAAACAGTGTAAACCCTGATCAGACACCGAATTCTAAACTGTTTGCTCAGGCCTGTCAGTCCAAATATTTAGAGTAATTACGGGATTTCAGTTCTTGACACTATGAAATCAACGACGAAATCATGTAAAGTGCATTTAGGACATTCTATATTTTAGATTGTCTGTAGTAGGCAACAGGTTTTTTATTATCCCATTTAAGCCTAGCGTCCCATAAAAGGAACATCGGCAAACAGTGAAGACCCAGATCAGACGCCGCAGAACGCGGCGTCTGATCAGGGTCTACACTGTTTGCATTAAGTTCAGAGATTTCTACAAAACTTGATGATTATAAAAACTAACCAGACACCCCTTATATATGAAATGGACCTTCCAAAGATTTATAGTAGAAGAGTTCACTCGACATATATGGGTAAATCGGGGAAACATATGAGTGAAAATAGACAGGAAATGCCATAATCAGGATGCACAGCTTCCCCAAGGCACTAAATGAAGGAGAGGCGAAGAGCAAACAATCACAAAACTAATGTCACATATGAAAACACGGTCCTGTTATGGAAAATTGCTAACCTTGTGGCATACAATGCAGACCCTAATTAGTATGCAGAAATAAAAACTGTTTTCTAATTTCTACTGTTTGGGATTTATATACACTATTAAACCGATTAAACTAATTAATCACACTTTAATCAGCTTGAATCTATAGTAACATGCAAATCTGCTGAGGCCTTTCAGATAAAGCGCAATACATTATGGAACGTACATGTGTACCTAGAGGAGCATTTGTTAGAACAGTATATGTTCTGAAGACATTACGGAAATACGGCTGCTGATCTGTTTCTCTTAAGACCGTTTATGTCATGAAAACTTTGTTTCTAAACAAAAAAGGAATTAATTTAATTTTTTTCACTTTTTTTCACATTTTTATCTTAGACTTTTTTGCATGGTTCCGAGCTTGAAGTGGGAACCTTGTGAGCGCAACTCTCCTACAGTTTTATACCGATCCTTCAGAAACTTCACAGGTATCTTTCTCATGGTCTGAAGATATGCATATGCTTTTTACAGAATCTTGAAATATTTGTTTTTCAAATTTTCACATTTTTAACTTAGACTTTTTTTCATGCTTCAGTGCTATGAAAGTATATATGTAGTAGGTACCTTGTGAGCGCAACTCCTCCTACAGTTTTATACCGATCCTTTTGAAACTTTACAGGTGTTTTAATCGTGGTCTGTCTGAAGATATGCATGTGTTTTTTTTACAGAATCCTTAAGTTATTTTTTTTTCACTTTTTTCACATTTTTAACTTAGACATTTCTGCATGATTCCGAGTTTGTAGTGGGAACCTTATGAGCGCAACTCTTATAGTTTTATACCGACCCTTCTGAAACTTCACAGATATCGTAATCATAGTTTGAAGATATGCATGTGCTTTTTACAGAATTTTGAAATATTTTTTTCAAAATTTTCACATTTTTAACTTAAGACTTTTTTTCATGCTTCAATACTATGAAAGTGTATATGTAGTAGGTACCTTGTGAGTGCAAATCCTCCTACAGTTTTATACCATTCCCAATGAAACTATACTGATGTTTTTACTTTTTTCACATTTTAACTTTTAACATAGACTTTTTTCATGCTTCAGTACTTTGAAAGTGCATATAGTAGTAGATACCTTGTGAGCACAACTACCCCCACAGCTTTTTTTGTACATTTTACAGGCTTTCAAATGGATCTTTAGTCATTTGTCATTGGGCCTTCTGATGTCTAAGCCACCAGCGTCTACAGCGCTTTTTCAATAATAAGCTTGTCCGTAGCATATCTCTTAAAGTATTTTACTCTTTCACTAACATAACTCTCCCACCACTGCGCATCTTCGGGGAGCATTCTTCACCGATGCTCTTGTTTGGAAGATTTTTAATGGGCGGGAGACATAGATTCCATCACGAAAACATGCCTATATAATATTGACCCCCTTAAACCCCACTTTTATATGGTAAAACTGGGGTTTATAGGGGTATACATTATTTTTCTTATTTCTGCTCAAAAACATAGATTGTGGGTACATGTACTCGTTAGAACCGCCTCGCTGAGGCGGTTCTAACAAGTACCCACAATCTATGTTTTGAGCAGAAATAAGAAAAATATCATAGTTCTTTATCTGAAAATTTTCAGTTTTTGGAGGTGAAATTTTCTATATATTTGAATAGGCGTGTTTTCGTAATGTCTGAATTTGCTTGTTCGTCTCCGAAATCGTACGCTTAATAGACTACCTAGTCCGGAAGAGAAAATATCGCCACCACAACTATATTCCGTCTTGTGTGTATGTGGCATGTTCTCATAATTCCGTTCACCCACATAACTCCGTTCACCTTCTGCTTAGAATAATATGAAAACAAATCTTTCTTAAATTTATGCCACATTAAAATTAACAAGAAATAACTAACTTTATAGCTGATTTCAAGAAAATCAGTTATCGCTTACAATTTTATGCATAAAAATCAAAATTTATCACAAAATGCTAAATATTTAGGGGGTACCCCCAAAAAATCCCTAACCAGTGACAAGCATGTGAATGAATACAAATAGTATCAAAAATTGTAGAACAGTTATAGTCTAAATTAAATATTCATTATATAAAATGTGCATAGAATGAATCTGGTTGCCTGTGATAAACTTAGAAATTTGAGTGAACGGAGTTATGAGATCATTCCCCTAAACACCTCCCCGTCCCCCCCCCCCCCCGCCCCCCCCCCCCCCCCACTCCCCACCTTCATATTCTGAAGAGTGTAGAATTTAAAGGTGTGATATTTATTTCCTTTAATCTTGGGATTCTTATAGTTATTCAGTCAAATGTATAAAATATATGCACATAAAACCATTCCTGCAAAACAAATGATAGCAGGATTGATCAACCTTAGGTGAACGGAGTTATGGGTTTCCAGGCTACGCTGATTGCTTTCAAGGGTCATTCCTTTTCGATCTATCACTGAGTCCTAAGGTCCAGAACGTATATCTGCACTATAGAAGAATTGGGATACGTTTAACTGGGGCTACATGACATTTTGGCAGCAGGGAAAATGTGTCTTCGGGCGTATGCCGACAGCGAATGCCCAGATCAGCCTGCGCATCCGTCTTCAATATCCGCTAACAGAATCATTGGATACTACAGTGTATGACTGGAGAGCTAAGTCCCGGATTATTCTCTGTACTTGGGCAGGATGATCTGAGTCTGCGCAGTTTGTGCATGTTCAAATGCCGTTTTTCGATTGATGCGGGCCATTTACACCAGCTGTAGAGAAGTCAAATATGTTCTGTAAAAAGACTAGTACTAAGAAAAACTGGATCTTTTGAAAGAAATTAACACATTTCAAAAAGCGAAAGAAGCAAACCTGATTATAATATTGGGTCGCGTCACGCGAAACAGCACCTTTAAACATGCACAAAATTCGCAGATTCAGATCATCATGCGCATGCACAAAACTCGTCTTGGTCTATGCTCTTTATTCATACAATCTGTAGTATCCACTGATTCTCTAAACGGACAGTGAATGTCATGAGCAGACTGTGCAGATGCGCAGGTTGAACTGGGCCTTCGCTGTCTGCATATGCCCGAAGACACATTTTTGCATGGCAAGGCCTTTATTGAGTCTGTTAATGGCTAGTAATGTAATTTGCAACAGTGATCACGCCTTGTAGCACAGGCTTGAACGATCTTATGCATTCAGGCTTATTGATGCGAAGGTGCCATAAAATATAAACTTAACTATGGTAAAATACGGGGCGAGGATCCATATTTAACGCATCCAATTCACTATAATTAGAGTTATCATTTAAATGTACGTCGTTTGAATAAAAGAAAGACAAATCAAAAAACCAATGGTGTCCGTTAAGGACTACTGAGGGATGGTTCTTAGACGAATTTTGATATAGTCTACTCTTAAGCTACCCTTAGCCTTGGAATGGTATTTTTTGTTTTTCAATTGTCGACTCGACCTGACTAGACGCCGCTCTCTGTGGGATATGGTCTAGGTCTACACTGTTTGCTCAGGCCTAACAACTAGGTAAATACGGTATTTGGGTTTAAGCTGCAAGGGTCAATTACTCATGCAGCGGTTAAAGCACGGCCTCTACGTGTCGTATGTGCGCCCAAAACATAAACTTAAAACGTATTTTCACTTATGCGTCCAGTTGAAGTTGGTTCTTTTCGTATTGATAAATTTTTCATCATTCGCGTGAAGTACAGTTTCTACAGATAGCCATATCATGAATCTTATCAGGACTTCCATTTTCACTAACAGAACAAGAGACATAATTGGGCGTTGCCTAGTTGCCGTACCGAATGCCACTCACCAACTCAGTAAAACACGTTGTTTTGTAACCGATCATAAGCGTCTTGCTATCATGATCAATGCATCTGAACTGTCATCGAAAAAGAGTGTGTATGTTTGACATACCTGCTATTTTCAAGATCTGTATTTATGACCCTGTCTAGTCATATGATATTCGGTTACAGTGAACCCTCGTTACAACGACAGCATTTGTTCTCAAATATGTTGCCATTAAAATGAGTTCGCTGTTGAAAAGAATCCTTAATGAGCAGAATGATATGTAAGAAAGGCTTTGATTTACTCTTGTTTCTTCCTAGAACATATGTTTTGGATATTTGATAGAAGTGCCTCACCGAGGCACTTCTAACAAATATCCAAAACATAATTATATTTCTTGAAGTATTAAATACGATGTTCTTTGCATTATTTCTTATTAAGAGTCACTTCCTGAAGGAAAGTATTGCGCCAGTCAAATCATCAGTCTAACGTTTTTTAATCTAATTTGATACTATTTTATTGCAAATAATTACAAGAAATGGGTTTGGGCTAAAAGTTATTTCAACCTTAGTTACAGCCCTCCCCCTACAACCTATTTACAGTAGTCAACATGGCAACGGTAACAACATTGAAGACATTTTATAAGATAGATTTGTAAGTAAGTAGATATGTAAGTAAGTAAGTAATATGTAAGTAAGTAAGTAACGGTTTTTTTATAATAGGGATTACCCATGGTAGTTCATGCATTAACATTTGCCGGGTCCCGAGGAAGCTGTTTGAACACGAGGCCGCTAGGCCGAGTGTTCAAATATCTTTCGAGGGACCCGGCAAATGTTATTGCAATAAAGTAACCATGGATGATCGTTGTTCTTGCATAACGTATAATTCCAATGGCAAATTGTGACGAAAACGCTCCAAAGCTCTCGTCACATTTGCTTTCTGACCTGGCGCTATGATTAACCCTCAGTGGCTCGAACAACCCATATCTCGAACTAATTTTCATGGTCCCAAGGCTGTTCGAGCCATTGAGGTTCGACTGTAATTCTCAGGTCTTGCCCTGAACCGAGAGAGGCGCCGTATCCTAGTGGCAAAATAGTTTCAAGTCCAGCTCTGACCGTCGATTTTAAAGCTTTCTCTCTATTTATCCATCAGTGAAGGTGTATCTATTTCGGAAAGGTTAAAGGCATTGGAGAGAATCAGGCCCCGCAGTTCATATGCTATAGTCCGAGACACAGTGGCCTCTAACTCCCACTTCCCTTATCAAGAGACTATAGGGAAGCTTAACCTTCACATCTTTTACCCAAAACGAATCTTATTATCTATACGATATGTATGTATGTATGTATGTATGTATGTATGTATGTATGTATGTATGTATGTATGTATCGACGACACTAACTAACGGTTAAATAGTAAAATGTAATGAATGAAGTGCATACTTTGTCAAAGTTCCTAATTTTGTGGGTTCAGAGTTTATTTTAGTCGCATTACGCAAACACGCCTATTTAAATATATTGAAAATTTTACAACCAAAAAAGGACAGTTTTCAGATAAAAACTTTTGATATTTTTCTTATTTTTGCTCAAAACATAGATTGTGGGTACTCGTTAGAACCGCCTCAGCTTATTTCTGCTCAAAACATAGATTGTTTGTACTCGTTAGAACCGCCTCGCTGAGGCGGTTCTAACGAGTACCCGCAATCTATGTTTTGAGCAGAAATAAGAAAAATAATGTATACCCATGTAAACCCCGGTTTTACTGTCAAAATTATATAGGCATGTTTTCGTGATGGTGTGTATTTATCCAATTTTGCTAATTATAGTGATGATCGTGATTTGATGTTTTACATATCCAACTTTGAACGATGGCCTTTACTTAAACAAATGGCGAAATGTATTGAAGTAAATAAGGAAACCTATTTTTATATTTCATTAAATATAACGAATACAATATGTTTGCTGGTAGCTTTAGAAACTACACTTATTCACGCATACGTTGATATGCTTTTCATATTTAAGGACGAAGAGTTCTTATCCCTTTTGCCGATTATCTTACACTCTGTTGAAACTAATTACAAATGTAGAATATATAGTAAAATTACTGTTTCTTTCCCGAGATTTGTGAACAAAACTTAAAAAAAAAACGCAATGGTAATTTAAACAGGTAATTACAATGCTTTTGCTGGTGGCAATGTGTAGTGGGGAACATAAAGAACAATTTAATGTTTATTTGACTGAAATAAAATAAAACATTCTTCCTTCTTACGACATGTATTTAATAGTGGCATTGCATGTTTTCTCTGAAATTCTGGATTTGAAATTATCGGTTGATGGTGGAAAATACCGGGTAAGACAGTCTCGGAGGCAGTGAAGAGTAAACCGGCTTTCTTTGAAGTGAAAAACTATTGTTATGTACAAAGAATTTATTTATTTACATTTATATTTACCTTGCGCTGGATCAAATAATATTACGACTGATGAATCATTCTTTAAAAATTGTATTCTTGTATTAACATGTACATTACGATGCATGTACTTTATTAATACAAACTGAGCCAGCGCATGACAAAACTAACAAAATGTGCGCCCAGCGAATACACAGATCAACCTGGGCATTCGCCCAGTCATCAGAGTCTTCGCTGTCCGCATGAAGAGAGCTTATGACTTAACTACTCATTGAGCGCACAGCGGTCTGATAAGATTGGGCGGATGCCCAGGCTGATCTGTGTCTTCGCTGGTTGTTCATGCCATTTTGTTGGTTTTGTCTTTCGCTGGCTCAAATGTCATTACGGCCAAAGATTCAAATCTTTATTATACTCAGTCTACAATATAATATTTACAAAACGGGGAACAACAAAACCACCATCGTAAAAAATAATAACTACAATGGTAGACATTGATATATCTTAATGATATTTTGTTCATCATTACATTCGTGGAACTTAAAATTATAAAAGCTCATTATATTTATTAAGTTTTGATCTTACTTTAACACAAATTATTATAATATTTACCCCGCGGGCACACTAATATCCGTGGCAGATAGGCCGTAATCGCGGTTACCTGTGTTCTTTTATCAATCAAGCAAGGTTACTCTGGGCGATTAGTAGTAAGGCGAGAAAACTGGACTAAATCTCCTGATTTTCGGTTACCTGTGGAAATTTTCAGTTGCATGCGATATAATTATAGTGAAGATCGTGATTTGGTGTTTGACGTCTCTTTTTCAAGATTATTTATTCAGTTCTAAAAAGAATGACACATGAGAGCATTTAAGACACTTCCAATCCTAAAACCAGCTGAAGTGTCAAATTTTCTGGGCGAGCTAGACCAGCTTGTTTCGGTCAATTAGGTCTCATCATTGACCCTCGTATAAATTTTCTTAAATCGCAGAAAGTGATTTATGATCACAAAGGGCCAGAAAATAAAACCTGCACTACAGTGAAGAATGGGAAGAAGTTTTACGGTCGCCATCACTAATACCAGCTATAGTGAAGATAAATAAACACTAAATTGAATGACCCTTAAGAGAATAAATGCACAAAACCGAAAACACCTGACGTGTCAAGTTTACTGGGCCGCATTATCTAATTTTGGCCATTTATATCTCATCAGTGCAACCGTATGAATTTTGAAAATTCCTAGAATGATCACAAAAAGTCTAGAAAATATAAACGGCATTATAGTAAAGCACGGTGAGACGTTAAATCATATTGAACTGATAATGGGTTTATAATGAAGAATCTCAATGTCTGTGACTAGCCAATCGTAATCTTTATGGCCCTGCCGATGTTGGACGGGCATATGTATGTATGTATGTATGTATGTATGTATACATGTATGCATGCATGTATGTGCGTGCGTGCGTGCGTTCGTCTGTCTGTCTGTCCGTCCGTCCGTACGTCCGACCGTCCGTACTTACGTATGTATGTATTGTCAAAATCGTGTCCGTTCCATAACTTTGTTATTCCTTAATTGATTTTGAAATATACTGACAGAAATGTTTACTATCATGACACAATGTGTCGCGCGCAGAACCCAGGTCAAGAGCTCCAAGGTCAAGGTCACACAGAGGTCAAAAGTAAAACATCTTGGCCGGTCATTCCTTGATGAAATTTAAAATCACTAGGCAGAAATGTTTGCCATCATTAGACTGTGATTCGCACGGGAGACCCAGTTCCGTAGCCGCAAGGTCAAGGCCACACTTAGAGGTCAAATTTAAAACATAGGGACTATTTTTCGTGTCCAATCTATAACTTTGTTTTTCCTTAATGAATTTAGAAACTACTTTGCAGAAATGTTAACCCTCTCAAGACGTGTCGTGCGCAAAGCCCTGGTCCACAGCGCCAAGGTCTTGGTCACACTTAGCCAAAGGTCAAATGTAAGGCCTATCTTTCGTATCCGTTGTATTTACATTATTTCTATCACACAAGATTCATTTCTGTGTCCCATGTACCGGGGACATCCCAGTCCTATGGAAACCGTTCTAGTTTTTGTTTTGTTTCGCTGGGTTCTAGCTTCCAGTCGCCATCGAGTCCTTTGCTTTGCTTCATCACAGAAGTGATTATATGTGTTTCACTGCGATGTTTCTTAAAGAAGGAAGAAGACCCCTATGTGGTCCGAACATCTGGAGCTGCATCAGTATTACAGGTGATGTTTTGTGCGAATAAAACTGGTTTAATCGTTTCCCCACCTCCACTAGTATCTCTGCTAACCGTTCTAGGGCGGTTTCTCTGTTTCATTTGTTCTCAGATTGTGCGTCGGTGGTTTTATATGTGGCTTTTCTTTTGTCATTGTTTGTTCCTGATCGCGTCTTCTTTTGGTGCCTCGATAAGGCTGCATTCGAGGCATTTCTTGGGTTTTTTGACATAGTTTGTGTGTATTGCGCCGGACATTCCTGATTCGAATTCTGCCTCCAGTGGGATTCCAATTTTGATTTTCGTAAGTCAGAAACGGTATTTGATAAAAAGTATCATTCAATTACCCTATATCAAAATACAGTTGACTCTCGTTATCTCGAATTCGCTTATCTCGAATAACCGCTTATCTCGAAGTGAAAATCTTGTCCCTGCCTAAATATGAAAATCTAACAAGTAAAAAGTATTGTTGAAAAGAGGAGAAATTGCTTCTTAGGAGCAATTTCTCCTCTTTTCCACAATATTTTCGATATATCTCTAAATTCCAGAGTCCAATTACATATAAATTTGTTAAATGTGGTTGTTCGAATTACTTTTTCCTCAATTCTGAAAATCTGATATGTCGAGGTACGGATATCTCGAAGTATTGCAGAGAGTCCCTCGGAATTCGAGATAACAAGAGTCTACTGTATTCGTTTCTTTTTTAATTTACTTCAAACAAAAATACTTTATTTAGTGGCTACAATTTTTCGAAGTATCTTCTTTGGTACGAATACACTTCTGCTATCTGACGGTCAACGTGCGAAACACGTGCTCGAGCCCATCACACGACATCACTTTCAGCGTCTTCGTAATAGAAATCCGTATCTCCTCTATGGGCCTGATTAAGTTTGTGTGTGTGTGTGTGTGTGTGTGTGTGTGTGTGTGTGTGTGTGTGTGTTTTACGTAACATATCCTTCATCACAGTACAGAGCCGGAAGTCAGAAATTGTCATGTCTAGGTTATAAGGGGCAGAGAGAGAATCTCGATACTCGGGCTAAGAATGGTGTCCTAAACTTGACGGCTCATATATACAGGTGCGTTGTCTAGATGTAAAATATAACCTGATCGGTAGAGGTCTTGGCGCTTTTTTTCGGACGGCTCGCTGTAGCTGAGTTTGAATTAAATTGGAATGATATTCTCCATTAATAGTAGTTTTGTTCGGAACTATGTGTCAGAGAACAATTCCTCGAATATTACAGAAAATGATGGCCATGACTTTTCTCGCTGACTTTGAAAGTCGCACTTTTCTAGCGGAAAACGATGGATGGTTCCATACGGAACTTTGCTGTTTACGTTCGGACTCAAAATTTAAGTACCCAAGTTTTATCACAAGTTATCACGTATCTGAAAAACTGGTCACTTTTAGCAGTATATTATTTCCAGGAAATCTTTGTCAGTTTTTACCCTCACCCGCTTTTGTTCTAGAATATGCAGTTCCATAATCAATGTTGAATGACTCCTAAACGTCAAGAACTGTTATTCGTCTGTCTTCCATCACTAAACTTTCACTAAACTTTTACTGGTCTTTATTGTTACAGGCCTTCCAATTCGAGTGTCATATTCAACAGACTCTCCGCCGTCAGGGAATTGCAAAAAAAAAACAAAAAAAAAAACACTTCTTCCTGACACAACATGGATAGGTTAGAGCGAAGTATCCATATACAGTTCGCGGATCATCAGTTTTTTTCTTCAGCGATTTCCAGGTCAGTAAGCGTTCTTTATAAATCTAGGTGTGTGTGTGTGGGGGGGGGGGGGGGGAGGGAGGGGGGGGGGGCGGGGGTTGGAGGGGTGGGGCTATAGATTTATAAAGAATGATCTCATGTGTTGGGCCATTTCTTCCATGTTTATGCATTTTGTCGAAGATTTTTGAATATTCTCCATAAAACAACTAGTTAGCGTTATTTTCCACTTCTGAGTGCTTTGTGTTTTATATTTAGAATTGTACAAGCTGTACAAGCTGTTATACATTTTGTACAAGCTGTTTTATATTTGTAGAATCAGTTTTGTGCTAATATTTATAAAGAATGCTAGCTGGGAGATACAATAGAGGAACATATTACTTCCCATATTCTAGCTGAATCTCATGTGTTGGACCATTTCTTCCATTTTTATGCATTCTGTCGAAGATTTTTGAATATTCTCCATAAAAAACAACTAGTCAGCGTTATTTTCCACTTCCGCGTGATTTGTGTTTTATATTTAGAGTTAGTCTCGTGTGCAAGCTGTTTTATATTTGGAGAATCAGTTTTGTGCTAAAAGCTTATTGTAGACTTATTTACAAATAAATGAAATGAAAGGAGATGATATTTGTGAACCTCTGTATCTGGGATTAGACTTTAGTACCCAGTCGGTAAGTCTTTTATCGGTTTTCTATTTTTGCGCTCATATTTTGAAATACATTGAGGACTTTTCTTATAATAAAGTACGTTTCTTTGTTATTAATATTACGAGTATACGTCTAAGGTCATTCACCGTAACAGTTATTTTTGATAGTACAATTTTGTAAACTGTTTCATTGTCATTTTGTCATTTCACATTTCCTCAACTTACGTTCAGTTAGACGACCTGTAATTTTAATTTCCTATTGGGAAATCCATTTTGTAGAAGAATAAAAAAGCAAATTATTATCCATTATAAAAAGATTGGGGAAAACATCAATGTTATGGTACAGACTGCATCCCAGCGGGCACATGACGTTTATACAACATCGGTTCAACAGACGTTGCATCGACGTTGAGGCGACGTTGTATTAACGGCATGTGCCCGCTGGGATGCTTAATTTTTAATCTAATCTAATCGTGGTTGATAGCTTTGCTTTTCTTTTTTAATTGCATGACGGCGGGTCAGGTTTGAGAATGATTGAAGGTGACGAAGTAACCTATCATTAGAAGGTTAGAGCTTTGTTCAGGCCCTCCGTAATTCAACTTTAGCTGAGGCTGTCTCTGATGTGTTTTCTATGTGTCCGCATGCTTATTTCATTACAGTGATCTAATTCGCTTTACTGTTGTTTTTTTTTTCTGTGGTGTTTCACTGATTGAGCTAGTAAGCCTGTACGTCATCCGAACAATTATTTTGTAATTTGACTGCATTTAACCTAATATGAAGAGTTGGTACCTGTCAAATCTATTTTACCTTCTACTTCCCCAACGATAGTTTAACTACTGATCGATCTAAGGCTGTGGTTCTAGTTTTTCTTCTTTTTTTGTGGACGGCTGTTGGTTGCGGGGCCTTTTTGTTATGTTTTGTCGTGTTTGCTGTTTTATTGTAATGTTTGTTGAGTCCTGTCTGGCATTTTGATCATATGATCATAGGGAATAGGATGCTGTTTATTTATCTGTTCGTTGGTGTGTTAATACGATATGTTGTTTAACATTGTTTGTTTACTTTGCCTCTTGGTGTAACAGACAACCTATAATCTGTGATTGTGGCTTACTTTTTTGTTTCACCTACTCTAGATACAAGACAATGCACGATTGAAATAAACAAACAAACAAACAAAAAAAAAAAAAAAAAAAAAAAAAAAAAAAACATCACGAAAACGCGCCTATATAATTTTGATCCCCTTAAGCCCCACTTTTATATAGTAAAACTGGGGTTAACAGAGGTATACATTATTTTTTTTAATTTCTGCTCAAAACCATAGATTATGGGTACTAGTACCCACAATCTATGTTTTGAGCAGAAATATGACAAATATCAGAATTTTTTATCTGAACATTTTTTGGTGGTAAAATGTTCAGTATATTTGAATAGGCGTGTTTTCGTAATGCAACAAAAAAAGAAAAAAAAAAAAAAAACTCTATTTATTCAGCCTACTCGGATACGCATGGTTGAGTGATTACAGGCTATATATAATATAATGACTACATACTAACCTGTTCAATATTTTTTGTCGAATGTGAACCATAAGTTGACTACATGTATCATTTATGTAACTTAAAAATATAGTGACAGGTTTCTTATTTGTCAAAGAAACTACAACTTGACAGAGAGATAAGAGACATAACTTAGAGATATAAAAGGTACTTTTGATTTTGATATTATAAATGATCTCTTTTCAGACGTTTATGTCTCAGGTACTACATCATATGGGATATACAGTAAAGTTTAAAGGCTCGAATACCGAGGGAGGGCTCGTTTACAATGGCTGATTCGAATCATTTTTGAGTCCCCAGTAAACTCTTCCAATAGCTCATATGAACAAATATTTACGGATATATTAGGATTTTTTTTTCTTATTTTATCATGAAAATTATGTTGTATGTACTCACTAGAATCACCTCACTGAGACGATTCTTACGAGTACTTAACATACTATTATTTTACAGAAGATCTAAAATACATCTCCAAACTACCCCCAGTAGTCCCTTGACCTGGCGCTATGACTAATCCTTAGCGGTTCGAACTACCCAGGTCTAGAACAAATTCAATGGTCCCAAAGGCGTTCTAGCCATTGAAGTTTGACTGTATATAGCAATAAAATGTCACGGCATAAGATGTGAAATCAGATGTCACACATGGTTTATTCTAAAGTTTTTACCAAACAGTTTTCGCCATACAGCTCTTCAATGTGTAGTAATCTAGTGTTTATCATATGACTTCGCTGTCATTCAGTGGATAACGTCATGTCATAAAATTTGTATGGCCACACGTTACAAGAATCTGGGTCGTTTCCCCGGGTCGTTTTATCCCGAGTCGTTTCACCCTTTATTCAGGGGTGGGTCGATTCGCCCGTATGAGGTAATTCGTTCCGCCCGTGAGTCGTTTCACCCGTGGATCGTTTCGCCCCAATTACATTTTTCAAAAGGATGAATGGACGAACGGATAAACGGGATGGATTGGTAAACGAAAGGAGTGTTACGTGGGTAGACGGACGGACGGACGCACGGACGCACGGACGTAAGAATATATGAACGATATATGGTATATAAAACATAGACAATTGGGCGGTTCTAACCCACAATCTATGTTTTGAGCAGCAATTAGAAATATATCACATTTCTCATCTACATATTGTCATTTTACAGCCATAAAATCACATTATACATCGTGTAAATGTAAAGTAAACATGCACTTTCTTCTCAAATAAGTAGTAGCTCAGTTGCCCAAACCTAACGTAGAAGTCGGCAGTAAGTCGTCAAGCTGCAACAAACGAGGATATTACAATATAAAGCTCAATTGCAATAGACATTCATTATGAAAACATGCCTATTTCAGATATACTGAAAATTTTGCCACCAAAATATGAAAATTTTCAGATAAAAATTCTGATATTCTTCATATTTCTGTTCAAAACATAGAATGTGGGTACTCGTTAGAACCGCCTCGGCGAGGCGGTTCTAATGAGTACCCACATTCTATGTTTTTGAGCAGAAATAAAAAAAATAATGCATACCCCTGTATACCCCACTTTTATTATGTAAAAGTGGGGTTTAAGGGGGTCAACATCCCAGCTAGCATTCTACGTAAATCTACATCGGGCCGTCATCGGCCCGTCAGCTACCCTGACGGGCCGATGACGGTCCGATATAGATTTACGTAGAATGCTGACTGGGATTATATAGGCATGTTTTCGTGATGTGAACAAACATGCCAGCACTTTACCAAACGCACACCGACTCCCCCAACACCCCTCCCCCCGTTCCCATCCCGTCGACCACTTTATATACCAAAACATACCTTACATCAATCCATGGGCCATGAATAAAAATATGGGCGAAACAACCCACCAAATTGGGGCGAAACAACCCACAGGCGAATCGACCTAGGGCGAAACGACCAGGAAACCGTTACATTGCATTTTGACGGGTACATGTAATGTCATAATAACGCCCGTGACAACATTGTTTTTTTTTTTTTTGTTTTGTTTTGTTTTTTTTAAATAATGTTCTCTTTAAAAATAATAAAATTCCAGCTCTTTCATAAATTTCAAATGAAACAACCACTCGTTTAAGATAATATACATATACATATATACCGTATTTATCCTAAATATTCGGACACATCAGCTGCTTACCACACTCGTTCTAAAATTTGAACGAGAGCATTCTACTGCTCGATGTTCTGTCTAAAATTGCTGGATGAGAGGTTAACATTGTAGACCCTGATGATACGCCGCCTTCTGAGAAGGCGGCATCTTATCTGGGTCCACATTGCTTACTCAGCTTGTCTGTCCGTGTACATACATTAAATACGGTATATAACGGTTCATTTGCATCAGACAATATCAGTTGCTACTTACCGTTTTCAGCGTCCTAGGTGCCAGGGTAAACTGCAGTTCCTCGACCTAAGTTCCTGGTCCTCAAAAAAAAAAAAAAAAAAAAATTGTCTGGCCTGCAAAAATTGGGGATTTTTCAAATAGTCCTTACGCTTTGTGAACGATGCGAGAGTATCTCTTCTTGACACATATACAAACTTGTCTTCTCTATATTTCGGTGTTGCCATAGTACACATTTGGACTTCCATCTGTATGCGCAACTGCTGAGTTACGCTCACTTTCTTTATCTATACACAAAACATTTTCAAATAGAAATATTAAATAATAATAGAGAGAATGAAAGATACGAATGCTTCTGAGTGTATGTAATTTATGTGTGCTCAAGTAAACTCCTGAAATCGCCAATGAAATATGTAAAAAGAACAGCAATGCGATTCTTGTCTCGCTTGATATTCTTTGTCATTGATTTAGTCGCAATATACAGCCGATGAAAGATACACATCAACCCCGTCTACATAACGAAAACACGCCTATTCAATTATACTAAAACTTTTACCACCCAAAAATGAAAAAAAAAAATCAGATAAAAAACTGATATTTTTCATATTTCTGCACAAAACATAGATTGTGGGTACTCGTTAGAACCGCCTCGGCGAGGCGGTTCTAACGAGTACCCACAATCTATGTTTTTGGACAGAAATAAGAAAAATAATGCATACCCCTGTAAACCCCAGTTTTACTATATTAAAAATGGGGTTTAAGGGGGTCAACATTATATAGATATGTTTTCGTGATGTAATAACACCTATGACACTGAATGTAGTGAACAAGCAAACTAGCAACTGAGACATCACAATGCAAATGAACCGCTTAGCTTTCGTCCACATCGTTCTCCGCCATCGTAGAATCTTCTCTTGCGTACACTTCCACGGTACCCCACAATCCTCCACTGGTCTAGGATAGTTGGAACTAAAACTTCCGAGGCGTTCATCTCTGAAACTTCAAAAAGTTAGTGCTTTTAGTTTATTTTATATTTTTTTCTAACCGTCTTATTTGCACTATAATCTCCTGTCTCTCTTTGTCATAGGCCAAGGTGATAGCTGTTCGTGAGAATTTAGCGGTGGTATACGAAGACCGTGTATCCTACGATAAAGATCTTCCAGAGTTTGGGTAAAGGAAATTTACGCTCAGTTCACTTAAGTGAAGTTAATGTATTTCAAGTCCAGTTTTTTTTAACTCATTTATGCCTAGCGTCATATAAAAGGGACATTGGCAAATAGTATAGATCCAGACATCACAGAACGCGGCGTCTGATCAGGATCTACTCTGTTTACATTAAATACAGTGATTTCTATGAAATTGAAGTAATAAAAACTACCCAGACACCGACCACAGACATTGATAGTCAAACTTTTTGTAGTCTCATTCGTCCATTTACGGAATTTGATCTGTTTTGCATAACTGTGATTGCCTCGACAGTTTCATTTAGGGTAAAATCCACCGATTACTTTTGGAGTTGTGGCTCTTTTTCAACTTACCAAAAAATGGTTTCCGTTCGATATCTTTTGGAAAGATTAGTGTGTTGAATTCAAGCTTTATACACAGGTATATAGTCATAAAATGTAGGTCAAGTTCCATTTAAGGAAGAATGCACCAATTATTTTGCGAATTATGGCCCTTTTACAGCTTTGAAAAATGGTTTCCGTTCCATAACTTTTGAAAAGATTAGTGTATTGGATTCATATTTTATACAGGAGCATTTAATTATAAAATATAGATCAAGTTCGATTTAAGGTAAAACCCACCAATTATTTTTGGAGTTACGGCCTTTTTCAATGAAAAAAATAGTTGAAAAATGGTTTCCGTTGGATATCTTTTGAAAAGATCAGTGTATAGGATTCAAATTTTATACACAGGCATATGATCATAAAATGTAGGCCAAGTTCGATTTAGGGTAAGATCTACCAATTATTTTGGGAGTTATGGCCCTTTTTCAATTTGGAAAATGGTTTCCGTTCCATAACCTTTGAAAAGATTAGTGAATTGGATTCATGTTTTATACACAAGCATATAATTATAAATTATAGGTCAAGTTCGATCCAGGGTAAAATCCACAGGTTATTTTTGGAGTTACGGCCCTTTTTCAACATTGAAAAATACTTTCCGTCTGATATCTTCTGAAAACTTTAGTGTATTGGATTCATATTACAACACAGGTATGTAATCATAAAATAGAGGTCAAGTTTTATTTAGGATAAAATCCGCCCGTTGTTATGGGAGTTATGGCCCTTTTTCACCTTCAAAAAATGTTTTCCCTTTCGCTATTATTTTAAAAAAGGATTGGTGTATTGTATTCATATTTTATACGCAGTATATAATCGTAAAATATAGGTCAAGTTCGATATAGGGTAAAATCTGCCAATTATTATGAGAGTTATGGCCCTTTTGTCAACTTCATTTTTTGGCGAAATGCCTGCGTGTGGGTGTAGATGGCCCTGGGCGGGGGCATCTGTGTCATATGGACACATCGCTAATTCTATTTTACTTCAAGTACTGTTAAAATAAAAACGTTACGCAGTTTTAACCCAGTAGGCACGTGTCATTAAAACAAATGAAGTATTTGATTGATGTCTGCACAACATAGCCGATTTTAACGTTAATTCAAAGCTTACTCAACATCGTATGCCTGCTTGATTTCGAAGAACCATATTGTCCGTTGGTCATAAATTACTATTTGCTTATCAGTACTTTACTATTCTTTACCATCTTACAATCATCTGACTTTGCCGAGCGATTAGGGAGTTAATGCTGTATTTATCCTAGTCGGACACCATAACTGTTCATCATACTTGTTCTAAAATTTGGAAAAAAAAAGTCCATTTTACTAACAAAACATGGTTGAGTAAATCAGAAACCGAACTTGGCGTCTCATCAGGATTACACTTTTTACTATTCATCTACACATCCAGCATTTTAGACAAAAGAACAGGCATTGAAATTGACTAATTCAAACTTTGGATAAGTATAGTAAGGACTTACCGTGTCCTAAAATTAACCCATTTATGCCTAGCGTCCTTTAAAAGGGACAGTTGATCTACACTGTTTGCATTACAGATAGATGTTTTTAAATATGGTAATAATACAAATTAACTAGACATCCTTCTATTGTAAATGGACCTGTTCAAAGAGCTGCAGTAGACGAGTCCATTCGACATAAATGGGTAAAGGGTAAATTTATTCGTATTTATAGTGTGACGAGTGTCTGAATTCCCCTCGCATGACTTGTCAGGTTTTTTTTAACAGAACTGTTGGTGGTGTACATATACGTGAGAAGTCAGTCACTGCGCCTTCCGCCATGTTCGTCAAGGCTTTGGATATGCTGCTGGACAAAATGGTAAAACAGGGATTTGATTTTGGGAGAGTTGTAGCCATTGCTGGTGCTTCACAGGTATGACAATGCTTTGATAAGAAAACAAAGAAGGCCTACTTAAATTATCACAGTTTGGTTGTACACAAAAAAGCAGCTTCTGTTTATAATAATTTAAACAAAAAGAAACTTAACAAATATGTTTGGTCACATTGTTTTCTGTTACGAAACAATACCTTAAGTTGCTTAGATGCGCAAGATCACCAGACTAGTTTATAGCTGCCTATAAGCATCGTGTTTGAGTATAATACAGTAGAACCTCGATAATTCAAAGTCCAAGGGACCTAACAGTTTTGTTTGAATTATTGAGACTTTAAATAATTGAGGGTTAAAATGCGTACAAACATTTAAGTTGGGACTTCAAAATGATTTTGAATTATTGAGAATATTGAATTATTGAAGTTTGAATTATCGAGGTTCTACTGTACATGGTGTAATGAAGGCCTTTGTCTGATGCAGCATACAATATTCATATTAACCCATTGTATTCTGGAGACCCCTAAAAGGGTAATTTTCAAACAGCGCAGACCAGATCAGACGCCGCAGAACGCGGCGTCTGCAGAACGCGGCGTCTGATCAGGGTCTCTACTGTTTGCAAATAGTTTAGCCATTTTTCTCTAGGAATATCTAAATCATATATCCCAACATGCCTAAAATTGAAATTGAACTCTTCCAATATATAGTGTGGGTGAGTTTATTCTGTCTATAATGGGTTAATATCAAATAATAGAAAACATCCTGGTCAATGTGGATAGATGTGCAGCCTGAACTTCTCTGTTCACAATCACCGTTTGTAACGTATGATATATTTTAAGAGTAGGGCATATTTTAATAGCTTATCGAGTGATTACGTGCATTGTTGCTCTTCGATATTAAAACAATCAATAATATATAAGCTGCGTCATGACAAAAGATATTTTGACACTTGGAAATGTTCTTGTCTAGACAATTTACGGACATGCGCTATGTTCTTGGGGCATGCGCAGTTCGTTTTTAAACTCTACATCTAAATATAGTGTCTATTTTAGCAAAGCGGCAGTGTCTACTGGAAACACGGTGCCAGACAAAAGCTTAAACATCTAGAAGCAGACAGATCTATGTATGATCAGTTAAAGGTTGGTACCATCTTTGGATTGTTGACTGCTGAGTAAATGTAAATTAACCCTTAAAACGCATCAAAAGAAAACCTGCATCAAAAAATGTCGTTTGTTTATGCCGTCTGCTGAATATTCTTGCAAACTTTTCAAACCTATTTTTGCATACCGGCAAACAGTGTGGACCCAGATCAGACTGCTCCTACAGGAGCAGTCTGATCTCGGTTCACACTGTTTGCAAAAATGACTTTTAGAATCACAAACAGATGACAAAGCAGACAACAATTGTTGTGATTGGCGCTTTAAGGGTTAAAGAGTAATAGACACACTTTCAGAGGAGACGACATATTGTTTATCTCTCTTCCGAAACACAAGCAGTCTACTCTAAAAGGAAAAAAAAACTTGCTCCGCATGGGAACAAATTCTTTTATTAGAGTAGACCCATTTTTCAGAAGGGACAGGAAAGCAAACAGAAAGATACAATAGTTTTCTCCCTTTTAAGCAATGGTGGAGAAACAAATACGTCTTTCCAGTCCCCTTAAATGAGGTATGTCCTTTAAGTAAGAATCAAAGCTTGGATTGTTTTATTTCACACCAATAACTAATGCTTTTTCTCACCAGTCATAACTGAAAAGAAAGAACGGTGCGTGCAAGATGGGTTTAAATGGCCTCTTAACGATATTGCGATATTACATAATAATAAAGAGATAAAACTGTTAGAAAGTTAGTTGCTTGAAGCTTAATACAGTCGAGTTACTATGTATGATAGATGTGCTGTTATAGGCTGGGTTGAATCTATCAGGTAAGCAAGCGTAGGTGACAAAAGGAGAATAAATCATAATATAAACTAACAACGTTTTATTTTCAGGATGAATTCAGTACACCTGATTCCCCTACCTGGATGGACGCCTCCGCAACACAACAGTGTCGGCAGCTGGAGCAAGCTGTTGGAGGGGCCATGGTACGAAATAATCTGTGCGTATAACGTTCCTGAAAGTAAAACATTACATGTCACTGGCTTTAAACCAATGACATGTAATAAGTTGTTTTGCTTTCTGTGACGTACAAAGGACAAAGGCCCGTATGTCATATGCGAAACACGAAGTCCCAGATCAAGTTGCACATCCGGACATCCGAGTCACCTTTGTTGATCGATGTATTCTGTTGTGTGCTTTCGCTGCAAGTGTATGGAGTAGAGACCATTTCCTTAATTGCTGAATACACTGTTTTATTATCAAACTGATGAATGTCACAAATATCAAAGCTGATTTAGAGCGTATTCGAAGAAATGCATTTCGATAAACGCACACGTTCGTAATACAGAAAGAACCTCTGAACACTGCATATTTATTTCATAACCGGACATGATAGACCGTTCGCGAATCGGGCGGGCATACAAACCAGCCTGAGTATTTCTATAATATGAAACTATACATTTGATATAATCAAACAAATAAAACTAAGTTTGAGATAATGTGCGAACAAGCGGTATCTTGCAACAGTCAACAACGAAGACGACTAGTTTTCGAGAACTAGACCGGAAATATGAAAAGAGAGGAAGTCACACAAACACTGCACTTGTATGCAGGCCGATCTACACTTTCACTTCGTTTATGCTGGGAATACTACGTTTCAAATACAATGGCTTCGCTGTTGTCTTTTGCTGCTGTTCTTCTATCAGTGCTGTGTAATTTCGTACCTGTCTAAACTTTTACTTTAAAGTTTTATCCATATTTATGGGTGAAAACTATTACATTTGCTTAATAATGTTGGCCTCGTTATTCAGGAAATGGCAAGAAGAACAGGCTCGAGAGCATTTGAAAGTTGTACTGCGCCGGCGATCTTAAAGCTATTTCAGACTCAGAGAGAAGCTTATGACAATACTGAGGTAAATTAAAACATCGCTGCAACAAGCTTGAAAAAATACAATATTGATATTACTACATGTTCTTTATTATGTTAACACGCATTTATTGCGTCTATAAATTATACATGTATATTGCTTAGCCTTAGCTCTTGATAAGGCATTTGGTAAACACTAATGTTTCTTATTTCTCCATAACAACAGAAAATCAAATGCGTATTCTGATTACAAGCAGAAATGAGAAATAATTGATCTTATGACCTTCTTAGCCAGAACGATTACAAATACTATGGGAAATGAAATTGTTTATAAAGCACATTAAGACTGATTTAAGCAATAAAAATTTTGCAAGCTGTAAACACTACCCAAAAGGCTGGTTTATAACCTGCAACATTCTAAACACAATCTTCATATAATGTAGATCCCTACATACTAACATACCCCACTTTTCACTAATATACAGTCGAACCCCAGTGACGAACGTCATTGTGGTATGACTAGAACGTCGTTGGGGTATGGAAATTTGTTCATTACGAAAACACGCCTATTCAAATATATTGAAAATTTTACCTCCAAAAAACTGAAAATTTTCAGATAAAAATCTCCGATATTTTTCATATTTCTGCTCAAAAACATAGATTGTAGGTACTCGTTAGAACCGCCTCGGCGAGGCGGTTCTAACGAGCACCCACAATCTATGTTTTTGAGCAGAAATAAGAAAAATAATGACTACCCCTGTAAACCCCAGTTTTACTATATAAAAGTGGGGTTTAAGGGGGTCAAAATTATATAGGCATGTTTTCGTGATGTCGAGAAATCGGTAGTTCGAGCCACTGGTAAATCGAGGGTAAATCATGGTGCCAGGTCAGGAAGTAAATGCCGATAATTTAGGGAAGTCTTTTCCATCTTCTATATAACAATGGTATGTCGAGTGTAATTAGAATTGCCTCGATAAGGCGATTCTAATGAGGACTCACAACATACCATTCAGTGATAAAATAAGAAAATTTCCTGAAATATTTGTTTTGTGCAGCTTTGGGAAGAATTTTGTAGGGACTCGAAAACAAGCTCGAATCAGCAACGGTAAACAAGTCTTTGCATTACGAAAACACACCTTTTCAAATATATTAGAAATTTTACAACCAAGAAAGGAAAATTTTCAGATAAAAAAAATCTGATATTTTTCTTATTTCTGCTCAAAACATAGATTGTGGGTACTCATTAGAACCGCCTGAATACCCACAATCTATGTTTTTAGCAAAATAAGAAGATTAATGTATATCCGTGTAAACCCCAGTTTTACTATATAAAAGTGGAGTTTAAGGGGGTCAAATTTATATAGGCGTGTTTTCGTGATGGGTGTTCATATTATTGAGGTGTTGACTGTATACTATCGGGGAACATGTAGTACACAAATCATAGACTCGTTAACGTAATGTCCTCAAAACACCGTCTATCTTCTTGTATGAAATACTTATCAATGATCACGGCTAATAGATGATGTAATTGGAAACCAAATCGCATCAAGGAGTAGAACAGAAACTTTTAAACGTTACTGTGATTCCAACGGCGTTAGCAGTCTCAGAAAGGAGGTATTATTTGACTGTAATCTTCCTCAAGGTACTCATCGTTCAAACTGTACCTGGAAGCAACTTGAAATATTCCTGTAAACAGGTATCTTTTTCTAAAGTATTAAACGGCTAATCTAATATTCAAACTGGCTGCGTCCAAGCTCACCGTTATTTAACTACTTTAAACTTTGACAGTTTGAGTACATCAAAAGCCTAATATTTAAGGTATACATTGCATTTAGTGGACATTTCCCCGTATTCAATGTAATCAACTGATTCGGCTCATGAATGCAATGCGCTTGACTAGAGAGCTTTCATTGTCACCGTTACATTGTCCCGATACATTTGAGGGCCTGAACAGAGTTTATTGACTACTGATTAATGACCTTATTGTTTATTGTCTACTGATAGAAGAAGAGAGTAGCACGGTGATGTAGAATTTAACGATTAAGCCAAAAAAAAAATCCAAAATATACTGCTGAAAATAGCTTTATCGATTACTAATTAAAGGGATAAAATTTTAATGATTAGCCATTTTTGGTACCTCCACCCCTACCCAAACCCTTAGAATTCATGTACTGTCCTAAGAATCGTAGGTCACAAAATTAAAAATGTGTGTTTTATTGAGAAGTGCATACTTCCTAAAGTCCTGAAATTTCATTACCTAGCTGTCAGTGATATTACCGTAATAAAACTAGGTATTGCAACAGACAGTCCAGAGCAAAACAATTTAGACGCAGATCAGACGCTGCAGTACGTGATGTCAGGTCAGGGTCTACACTGTTTGCCACTCGTTCAGCAATATTTTAAGCATATTAGTTGAAAATGGAATATAACTTTTAGAAATATTAGTAATATGGTAATGACTTGAGTTGTCCCAATACGTAGGGTAATTACGGTTTTAGTGTCTATTTTCAGAGAATATCTCTGATAAGCAGCTTCTTGGCCTCCTTGTTGATTGGTGACTATGCACCCACTGACTTCGGAGGCGGTTCTATGTTGAAGTTATTGGACATAGGGACCAAACAATGGTTCACCGAATGTGTTATTGTAAGTATGGCACACGTATTTTGCCTCCTGATCAGTATTACTCGTGCTGAAGATTGCTACCTGCGAATGTCAAGAAGTCCTGAACGAAAGGACTCTACGAAAGCAAAGAAAGAAGACATCAAACAAGCATTATGATGGACTCGATTTTATTGAGTATGTCCATGAATACGAGTAGTACCATGCAACACTCCTTACACTCCTAGCCCATGGTTGGGTGATATTCTAGTTTCAAATAAAAGCAAATGAACTCAACGAATGTATAAATTGCATTTAAGTGACCTATGGGAGACATTTTGCGACCGACGGACAGCACTTCCCTGCTTGCATTCTTTATAAATCTACAGCGGGCCGTTATCGGCCCGTCAGCTACCCTGACGGGCTAATAACAGCCCACTGTAGATTTCTAAGGAATGCTTACTGGGTTATTACCAGCTGTGGTTCAGATAAATACGTTCTGAATAGGAGGATACGTTGGAAACAGACAAGTACATCACATACATGAAACCTGAATACTCGTTTTTTCTGAGTCTGTTCATGAATAGTAATGTAACATACGAGGGCCCTGCAAAAAGTTCTGTCACTGGGTTCCGATTACTTCAGTGCTTCAGTATTCCCCCTTTACTGAAACACATTTTTGCAACATTTTTACCCAGTCGCGAAAAGCAGATAAATAGTCTTCTTTTGGTATCTGTTGGAGACACTGATAAATAGCGCTGCCAAGAAAACTTCTAGATGTATACTTATTTCCAGAAAGCATTTTCTTTAGCCTTGGAAATGAAAAGAAGTTACAGGGACTCAGGTCAGGTGAATAAGGTGGATGGTTTAAAACTTTCACCTTTTCAGACGCCAAAAAAGACTTAACAACCTCATACTTATGAGAGGAGGCGTTGTCATGTAAAAGGTGGACTCCTGACCATCCTTTGCTTGGTCCATGTTCCAATGTAACAAGTAAATTGGTCAGTGCATATGACTGCATCTATTTCAATTTGAAATTTCGGTCAGTTGGAAAGCAATTTGACCGAAATAAACGGGTATCGTTAGCTATTCAACACACCATTCAAGTGCAGTGAAGCATTTTAATATATATCTGGGATAAAACTTAGGAATCCTATTAGTGACAGAATTTTTAGCAGGACCCTCGTACAACACTAACCCCGCCTCCTATATTATATTTTATGCTCAAATAAATACTAACATGGGGAGGCGATTAATGGATGCCATACATCACAAAAGTCAGCTGTAGATTTTAAAAAGGGGTAGCCTTTGGAAGCACAAAAATATATATTAGCTAAATAAAAAAAAAAAAAAAAAAAAAAAAAAAAAAACAGTTCTCGTCAACTTTCATGAAATATTATATGGCTATTGTTAGTAAAGTGAAGGACAGTCAGAGGATGTCATGATAAAGTGTCCCACGCTACCTAGGAAAATTGTGTTTTGCACGCCTCGTCTTTAACGTTGCCGTTTTATAAAAGAGCAAAAAAATATCGTAGCAGAGCAGCCACTTTGGTTGAAATCGGTTCTTGCTGAAGGAAGTATAATTGTACAGATCTCTGTGCGAATCGGCGAACATAACTTGTCTGTTCTTTAAAACATACATTTAAAATGTGAATGGATGAACTAGTTTGAATGCCCTCAAACAAATCCCATTTTGTCTGTCGGACTATTCAGTTGTCATGGCAACCAGTGGCAACCAGTCAAAGTGTCCGATCAGTATAAAAATCACTAACTACTGTTTTAATGTCAACGAGTTAGACCAAGATAATTCTTTGTAACCTATCTAGGTAGTTTGACACAATTTGCTAATACAAAACTGTGGGGATACCCAGAAAAGAATAACTCAACACAGTCCTACAAAAGGCAAGAAAAGTAAGAATGACAAGAAACGACATCACAAAATTAAGGTATCCATTTTAGTCAGACGTACACGGTTAATCTGCAAAATTTAAACTAACATATTGACCAAGCGGTACTTTGCAACTTATTCGAGGGAGGTATATAAAATACCAATTTGTACAGAAAGTAATGTCACAACTAGGTAAGAAAATAAGCAGTTTATTTCTTTAATGACTACATAAAATATCACAAAATAATCACTATTCTGATAGAATGCAAGTAGCATTACTTGTTTTATTCCTTTAGGCATGTGGTGAAGATGTAGTCCGAAAAATAGGAGAACTCGTGCCAGCACAGACCATACTGGTAATGATTGACTTTTATAGGTTTAATTTATTCATGTAGATTTCTTTATTTGACCTTTATGGATTTTATTTATTCCTAAAGAGCACGATGTTTATTTAATATCTATACGTAGCGTATTATCCTACACATTCGGACGTTATAACCTTGAAGTAAGTTATTTGAAATTGCGCACGGTTTATTATGATCATCAGACACTTTTTCTAATAAATAATGGCTTATTATAAAAGAGTAAACGGTCTGTTTGGACTGTTTTGGATCAGTTTGATCAGTCTACACATGCTACTCAAGTCAAACTGTCCGAATATTTAGGATCATTGACATGTACTCCATCAATTGAGCTATATAAGTACATGACCCACCCCCACCCCGCATGCACCCACTCACATACAAGCGCGTGAAAACACATACATGAAAGCCACAGTCACAGAGTATAGTCTACCAATAACCCTAAAAGCAGAAGCTAAAAAATCAACAATACACAAACCACAAACCCAAGAAAAACAAAGCAACCAGCTCTCTCTTCCCTTACAAGGTGATCACACTATTAGACAGGATCCACTAAACATAACAATAGGACAAACAAGAGGAACATGATGGTCCTATATCGCTCACCTGAGCAAACAAATTTGCATACTTACTATTGAAGTTTCAGACAAGTTCACTGCTCTAAGATTTTTGTATAAATTATATAGCCCTGCCCCCTAACGACCATGTTTTTAATGCAATCATGACGGCTTGAACTGAATCTTGACCCTTGACAGAGGGTCACCAAGGGAACATTTCTGCCTAGTTATATTGAAATCGGTCCAGTGTTTTATATAGATATATAGGGAAAGTTAGCTCCGTCCCCCGGCGGCTATGTTTTTGATGAATCATGACTGCTTGAACAAACTTGGTAGAGAATCACCAAAAGGAATATTCCTGCCAAGTTATATTGAAATCGGTTCAGTGATTTCTGACAAGAAGACTTTTTAAAGTTTTCTATTTAGATATATAGGGAAAATACGCCCCCCTCCCCCACCCCTAGCAGCCATGTTTTTGTAACAAATCAAAATTGCTTGAACAATCTTGGTAGAGGGCCACTAAAGAAACATCCCTGCCAAGAAATATTGTAATCAGTCGGGTGATTTCTGAGAAGAAGAATTTTAAAGGTTTCTATATAGATATATATGGAAAATAAGCTCCGTCCCCTGCGGCCATGTTTTTTGAAGTATCATGATGGCTTGACAATCTTGGCAGAGGGTCACCAAAGCAACATTCCTGCCAAGTTACATTGAACTCTGTCCAGTGGTTTCTGACAAGAAGATTTTTAAAGTCTTCTTTATAGATATATAGGGAAAATAAGCCCCGCCCCCTAGCAGCCATGTTTTTTGTCGAATCATGATGGCTTGAACAATCTTGGTAGAGGGTCACCAAAGAAACATTCCTGCCGTTGAAATCGGTCCATTGGTTTATGAAGAGAACATTTTTCTATATAGATATACAGGCAAATAAGCTCCGCCCCCCTAGCGGCAATGTTTTTGACGTATCATGACGGCTTGAACAATCTTGGTAGAGGGTCACCAAGGAAACATTTCTGCTGCCAAGTTATATTGAAATCGGTCCAGTGGTTTCTGACAAGAAGATTTTTAAAGTTTTCTACATAGATATATAGGCAAGCTCCTCCCCTACCGGCCATATTTTTTGACGTATCATGACGGCTTGAACAATCTAGGTAGAGGGTCACAAAGGAAAAAAAATTTCTGCCATGTTTTATTGAAATCGGTCCAGTGGTTTCTGAAAAGAAGATTTTTTTTAAGTTTTCAGTTATAAATCTATTTTTGGCTCCTCACCAAAGGAACATTCCTGCCAAGTTATATTGAAATCGGTTCAGTGATTTCTGACAAGAATACTTTTAAAGTTTTCTATTTAGACATATAGGGAAAATAGGCCCTGCCCCCTAGCAGCCATGCTTTTTGACAAATCATAATTGCTTGAACAATCTTGGTAGAACGTCACCAAAGGAACATTCCTGCCAAGTAATATTGTAATCAGTCGCGTGGTTTCTGCCAAGAAGAATTTTAAAGATTTCTATACAGATATATAGGGAAAGTAAGCACCGTCCACTGGCGGCCATGTTTTTTGACGAATAATGACGGGTTGAACAATATTGTAGAGGGTTACAAAAGGAACATTCCTGCCATGTTATATTAAAATCGGCCCAGTGGTTTCCGACAAGAAGATTTTTTTATAGTTTTCTATATAGATATATAGGGAAAATAAGTCCCGCCCCCTAGCGGCCATGTTTTTTTTGCGAATCATAACAGCTTAAACAATCTTGGTAGAGGGCACCAAGGAAACATTTCTGCTATGTCTTATTAAAATCGGTCCAGTGGTTTCTGGCAAGAAGAGTTTTATAGTTTTCTATATAGATATATAGGGAAAATAAGCCCCGCCTGGAGACCATGTTTTTTGACGAATCACAATGGCTTGAACAATCTTGGTAGAGGATCACTAAAGGAACATTTCTGCAAAATTAAATTGAAATCGGCCCAGTGGTTTCTGATAAGAAGATTTTTTAAGTTTCATTAAAAATCTATTTTTAGCTCCTGTGACCTTGATGCGCAATGGACCGGAGCATCTGAACAACTTTAAAAGAGGACCAACCAAGGATTATTTCTGTGAAGTTTGGTCAAAATCCAATTAGTGGTTTAGGAGGAGATGTCATTTGAAAAAAATGTTTATTGACGCACGGACGAACGCACGGCGGACGACGGACAAAATGTGAACACAAAAGCTCACCTTAATCACGACGTGACAGATGGGCTAAAACAGAACAAAACGAAAATCTAATCTTCACCCTAGGTTCATATGTTGTAATAACTACAAACTAGAGCAAGTCGATGGCGCACCATCGCATATCCCCGCGCCAGCGCCATCGCATATCTCCCTGCACATCAAAATTCAAACTGCGTTCCTCTAGTCCTACTCTATAGGGCTATTACCTGTGACAGTTTCAAGGTTCTAGCTGAAAAAACCTAAGAGGAGTTGGGTGAGAATAAAAAAATAAGACCCAAAATCCTACTTTTTGACCTCCAGTGACCCCCAGACATGCCCCCAGACATGCACCACTGTATTCTACTCTTCTTTACCTTCGATGCGATATGCAACATGACTATGTTTGTACAAAATGGATTTTGGACCCTTCGGGCCACACCCCCTGGCCCTGCCCCCCAGGGGTCACATCCAAATTCCAAATGTATTCCTCCAGTCCTCATCTATAGGGCTATCGCCTGTGAAAGTTTTGAGATTCTAGCTTAAATGGTCTAGGAGCAATGGTGTGACATTACAGACGGACGTACGGACGGGCGGCAGGACGACGGACGGACGTGGAAGGGGTATCACAATGTCCCCGTTTTTTCTCCAAAAAGTGCGGGGATGATAAATATTCGGCTGGCATGTTTTAGCTCCCTTGAGCAAAACCTGTGATGAGCTTTAGGCGATTTGAGCCTTATTTGGTTAAAATGTTGCTTTAGTATCAGGCATTCACGTTTGGTAACTTTCACTTGCTATAAAAAAGATAGGTCTCACCATGGATTTTCGGCAGCAAACTGCATACTGGTTGCTAAAAAGGTAAGAGAAAAGTACAGGAAGTACCTCAATCACAAGCCGCAGCCCTTCCCAGAAACAAAGAGGAAAAGGAAACAGACAAAACCAAACAGGCGCAAATCGAACAAAGGTACGAAAAGCACTAATATTAGATCATTCTTTCCCAATCGAGGTAATCACAATGCTAAAAGGACTGAAAAATACAGTGAACCTTCGTTAAAATGATTGTATTTTTCCCAAAGATGTTGCCATTAAAATGAATTTGTTGTTGTAAAGAATCCTTAATGGACAGAATGATATGTAAGAAAGGCCTTGTTTTATTCTTATTTACTCATAGAACATATTTTTGGGGGTATTTGTTAGAATCGCCTCAATGAGGCGATTATAACAAATATCGAAAACACATGTTGCTTGAAGTTTTAATGCAATATTCTTACATAATTTCTCATTAACTGTCACCTCCTGAGGGAAGGTTTCGTGGCATTCAACTTGTCATGATAACGAATTTTGTAGTTGTTTCGAGTGTCGGTATAAAGAGGGTTGACTGTACAAGAACAAAATAACACAAGGCAAGACTTAAAACAAATCGCCTCGTAGAATAATAAAATGTAAGAGAAAAACCACAAAGCAAGAAAGAGTAAGACTAACACCAGGACCACCGCCTTAGAATGGTCAGTAGAATAAACCACGGGTGGGTGGTGGGGGGCGGGGGCGGGGGGGGGGGGTGGTGGGCGGGAGGAGTTTAAAGCACTTTTACAGCCGACTAACTTCACCCTGGTTTAGCCCAATTATGGTCGATAAGTTTGCTTACCTCTTTAAAAGCACTACTTTGAGTCGCGCAAAGTAAATGATGGTACATACTTTGTTTCAGACGGTTATCCTCTGCCAGTCAATGTCTTTGTCCGGGTCAGTCGCGGCCTTGTTTGTGGTTTTGTGTACTGTGGCTTCAGATAGCCATTGGGACATTTGCTTTGTTTAATGATAGTTTGTGATTATGTGTTTCACTGACAGTGCTATTTCAATGATGAGGTAGACGTCCTCTATGCGGACGCAGCTAATGTTGTATTTTGGAGCTGCATCTGAATTAAGGGCAACGTTTCTTGCGCGTATATCGCCCAGTCACTCACACCTAATTCCTAGCAGTGTTTTCTACTGACCTTTCCAAGGCGATTTTCTGATGTAGTTCCGAAATGTCCCGAAGACTTAGCATAGACAATTGTTTGAGTGCATTCCAATGATTTAGTTATAGAAACAGCTTTGAAAGGCGTAACTAAATTAGATGTGAACACACCTGGAAGCTAGAGCTTTCAGGTATTTAAACAGTAATGACACTGATTTGCTTTACCAAATATTATTAAACCTTTAAACGACATCTGTGACATTGCTCGGCCGATTGAGACAGGTGTCGTAAAGCATGCTTGGGACGAGATCTTTCAAGTTTATGATTATATTGGGAAACGGCACCCACGATGATGCTATGGATAAATATTATAAAACCTATAGATAAGTCGTTCGTTGTCTGAAACTGAAAGAACGACTGAGCTCAAGTTGGATATGTAACATACTTATTACAATATATTTTACGTCTGCAGTAACAAGTCGGAAATCCACGTCTAAAATTGCCGCCATAACCATGTACCGTAAGCTATTTAAATGACGTCTTCTCCGAAACTACTAAAGGTTATTATTGCGGTACCCCGGCAAGGCCACAATCATGACAAATTACCCATCCAAGGCACCGGATAAAAAATTGAATGATGTAAACCGACATCATATAAATAGGCTTTTATCGAATACAGAACAAACAAACAAGAAACAAACGCCAAAACATATCACCACCTTTGAACGGTTAAATATGGGTCTAGAGCAGTCTCTGTTTACGCTAAAGGCTATAGAGAATTTAAGAGACTGTACCTTAAGAGCAAAACGTACAAAAACTTTAAGACTGACACATCTCATAAACTTAAATAGTCTAGACAATATCTGTTGGCTATGGATGTGTTCATTCTTTTATGCATTATGTTGGGCCATACTATGATGCTAACTGGCATAAATGACTTCGATATTAGAATACGGAAAGCTTTAAGTGAAATTGATATACTTTCCTAGGAGGTCACTAGTAGTATAGGGTGTCGCTATGGCCCCACTACTGTCTTTTGAAAAAAAGATCTACTCCAGATGGAAAGTATTTCTTTCTTTTTAGAGTAGACCCCTTTTCTAAAGAATCTTGATGGGTAGAAAAGCGAACAGAAAGTCACAAAAGCTACGATCCTGGTTAAAAATAGCGGACATTCTATCAAGTTATCCAGTGCCAATAATCTGACTGAAAATAAAAAATAGAACCGAATGATAATCGTTTTGCAGACCCTGATGAAATTACAAATGGAATTTCTGTGACACTGTTAGAATACTTAGGGTAAGATTGTTTTATTTATCTTTTTTTTTTCAGGGAAATGTGTCCTCATATCTGGTACAAAAGTACAAATTTTCAGCTCACTGTAAAGTAATAGCTTTCACCGGAGACACTCTACAATCATTAGTTGGAGTAACGGCGAGAAAGGATGAAGTGATAGTAAGTATTATTTTAGCCAAAATGCTGAAAGCATATGCAAACATCAGTGGACTAGGACCAGATCAGTCTGCGTTGTATTGAGTGTGAGGTACGCATATGCTTTCAGAATCATTTCACAATCAATATGTCCTGACATGGTTAGGTCCCCCTTGGGTATCTCCGTATTCATTGTCGGTAAAGTTTACGGTATCTAATCATTCTATAAGTGGACAATCAAACTCCTGATGAGACAGTGCGGGCACGAACGCAGATCGTTTTGGCATTTGTAGGTGCTTATCTTTGATTGAAAATCCGTTCTGGCTGCTTAAAGTTCAATGCTACTGCAATGAGCTGTATAGTGCTGCTATTCTTTCTGTTGTAGTTTACTCTTGGAACAGCAGACTGTTTGATGCGTGTACACTCATTATCATCCCAACCTAATCTCATCAGCATGACGTTAGTAAGCTCTTTAGACCCAGGAACACTGGTTACTATACTTTCGTAAGTACTTTTATTCGCACCAGACCTTGTCTCTTTCAGAAGAGGGAAACTGCACTGGATATATAGTCAGGAGTTTTTGTTTGAAAACTAGCTGTCAACAGAAAAATAAAAGTGGACACCAAAACAATTACACAATCACGAAGCACGGCCTTTCCAAGGCAACATAAGAGTACGTTTAAAGGGACTAGATAGACTACTCTTGGTAGATTATCTGTCATTTTGCACAAGGGAGATAAATTTTGAGGCTTTCTGTTTGTCTTTTAGCGCACCAACTCTCGTTTTAAATGGGGTCTATCCTAAAAGGGGACTAATTCTAATACATGTTTCATAGGCAACAACGTGATTAAACTTACTTTCTGACATGTGTGGCCAACAAAGACTCAAAAAGATTGCGTATCTGCACAGTCTTATGTGTCTTTGTTGCACGAATAAAGAAATTATCAAAATGCACCAGTGAAGATTCTGATCAGACCGCGCAAATGAGCTAGCTGATCTGAATTTTCGCTCGGCGCACATATCAGAAATGACATTTTCTCATGTTGCAGCTCTTTACATAGCTCTCACATTTGGTATCTTCAACAGTGGATTCACAACGGAATTTGCTTTTGAAATAGTAGATCTTCTAATATATCAGAGTACATCACGTTGTTTTATGTGTTGATATTTTTATCTGACGCGCTGCGGTCTAGGATCAACCTTAAAGCAAAGCCAAGCAAAGGTCATTGTCAGTGACCGAAGACCCTAGCAAACGCAACGGACGTCAATGATGACTGATTGAGATTACAATATTAGGCTATTTTTGCTTAATTGACATCCGGTCTGATACACGAATACATATTTGAGCAGAATGGTAACTGGGATGTTACTTGCTTCCAAAGGATCCTTCTTAACGTGTTTACTGTATCCGGGTTAAGGACGTGGCTTGGATATACATAAAACCAAGCTGTCGCCTCGCCTCTAACGGTTTTACTTTTTGCCATTCAACAGTGGTATTTCCGTTGCAATTTCCCGTAGTTGTTTCGATCTCTATTCGATTTTTAGTTCTGCTTTCGGAGAAGCATTGTTCTGTTTTGCCATGTCGTTAAATCAAACGTTTATCCGGTGTCTGTAGAAGGTTGTTCCATGGCTGTGGCCATACCTGAATTCCTCCTTAATAGTTTCACTTTAAATGATATGTTGCGGCAGTAAACGTACTCCCTTACTTTATTGTAATGTATATTATATTGTCTCGTCCTTTGGAATCTTTGGGATCACAAAGCTTGTTTTGTTGATCCACTGAGTCATCTCTGAGAGTTTGTGATTATTTGCGTTATGTGTTTCACATATAAGATGTTGGACCGAACACGTATTTGTAATTTGTAGCTGCATCAGAATTAAGAGCGATTTTTCGTTTGCGTAAAACTACTAAAAGGCTCCCCATAGTAGTTTTTCTGCTGACACTTCCAAGGCGGTTAATAGTTTTTGACTAGACAATCTATGCTTCTTCTAAAATCATGCATGAATTTTTGTCACATGTTTTTAGGTTCAAGAATGGCTCACTAACAAGACAACATATAATGGAGAGATGTGCTGGATGTTGGGAGAATTTTTCAGAGCTCTTTAGTTCCACGCCTCCAGGCAATAATGGATATATAGGTTATGCAAATAATTTCTTTTAGAAATCATTCAATTAATGACAAATACCTGTTGAATATTCTCTTCATTAAATATAAATTTCTGGTTTTATTTGAAATTGTTAATATTTTGTTTGTGATATTTTTCACTCCTGATCTTTTCGTTTATCGTACTGGTCAAAGTATTCTGTCTGATGCTGCATTCAATACGAAGCTCCGTCTGTATATATTTTGATTTGAACATGAACGAGATGTGCTGGGCACCCAACAGCCGGCAGTGACAAGTATCTTCATTTCTAATATATTATTAAGTTTAACTTGCTCAAACTTTCTACTCCTACTGTATGTCGGTCGAGTGCGATGCTTAAACATGGCCTGCATGTAGTTTTATTCAGAAGACGTAAGTTAAAAAAAATATGTCCGGGATGACATAAATTAACAAAAAAATATGTCCGGGATTAAAAATCACTCGCTACAAAAAGATATTACAACATGGGTATTCTGCGGCAAAATGTCTGCATGGTTGTTAACCCAACTATATGGTTGATAGCTTTGCTTCCCTCTTTAAATGCACGCCTAATACTAAATGACGGCTCCCTCCTCAATCTCAGATGGTCGGTGCTCGACTGCGGTGCTCATCGTGGTCCTGTTTGTGTAGTTCTTGTGTTCTGGCTTCAGATCGCCACTGAGGCTTTTTGCTTTGCTTCATCAGTAGTATAGGGTGCCAATTGGCACAGTGTTTTTGATTATATGTGTATCAATGTGGTGTTTCACAGATGAGGTAGAGGACCCCTGTGCGGACGGAAGGTATATTGTAAAAATGAACTTCATCAGAATTAAGGTCGAGGTTTCGCTCGAGTAAAATTAGTTTAATCCCTTTCCCCTCCCACCCCCAACCCCCACCCAAGTAGGTTTCCTACAGACCGCTCCAAGGCAGTTCCTCTATGGCAGTTCGTCTTTGTTTGTGCGTCTGTGGTTTCATATGAGGCGTTTCTTGTGTCCTTATTTGCTCCTCATCTGCCCATTGGTACTTCGGGAGGGATGTTCTTCGTGATCTTAGAGTTTCCTGGTATCTTCAATTATATTTTAAATGTCTTTTAAACATTACAGCTAGTTTAATTTCATTTCTTCGTTTATGATTTTTTTTTTCATTGCAACACCAGCTCAACATTCTACGTAAATGGATTCGATTAATATACAAGACAAATGCCTTCTAATATGGACGTCTATTGTATTGTGTGTTTTATGCCTACTAACGGGACAGGTGTCCACATAATTTTATGCACACGTACAAAGATTTATTTAAATATTTAGATATTTAGAAAATGCATTCAAAGAACGGTTACTTCGGGCGCAAGGAGCATGCCAAATAAAAGAATATTTCACATCTGGATATCAAGTAGTTATCAAGAGATAAAAATGCATTTTATAAGTATGAAAAAATTAACCCTCTAACTTGTGCAGATTCGGGACCAAAAAGTTCCCTTTTCTTTTTCAAAAATTCATAAAACACTAACGACAGTTTGCTTCACAATATTTCGTCTAGTGCAGCCGGAAATTAAAATATCCAAAAGCATTCAAATGAAAACACAATACGCCTATGTCCGCAGGTACTCTAACTGATACACAAAACTAAAATCTTGTCCTTTCATGTATATAACGGACTGGATACCGATTTGTATCTTATCTGCACGTGCAAGGGTGGGGGGGGGGGGGTCGGGGGGCAGCTAAGTACATTATATATGTACGGTCAATGTACATTGTTTGGAGCTGTTTGAGTAGCCTTCTTGGTACCAACGTGTGTCTTTATTTGAATGGATTTGGATATTTTATTTTCCGGTTGCCCTAGATGGAACATTGTAAAACAAAATGACATTAGTACTTTATGTATTTACGGAAAAGAAAAAGGAAATGTTTTGTCTCAAATTTACGCAAGTTAGAACGTAAGTTTTTTCATACTTATAAAATGCATTTTTATTTATTAATAACCACTTGATATACCCTGGCATTTAGGTTACCAATTCAATTTGTGAAACATGCATTTCATTTGTGACTTTTGCTGATATTTTATGATGACGTGTACAGGTGGCAAATTCCGCCACCATGTTTGGTCAGCCGGCAGATTCTCCTTAAACAGGATAAGTCTGTATGTCAAAGTTAATTTTCGTTCGTCTAGAGTGTGCTCTATGCTCATTTGCCATTGGCCAGATTACTATTTTTATTTTCGTTTTTTTTTTCTCTGATTTCAGGAATCTATGTTGATCTATTAGAGAAAATGCATGTCTTCACGGGAAACTTTCGCTTTAATGAAAAAGATGAAAAGGTACGTAAGTAAGGGCAAAGTATATATATAAGTTTCTGGTTCCACAAATGACGGTTACTTTTGACCTTTCTTTGCACTTCAAAAACTACAATCCATTTTGGTCTGTTTCTGATCGATTCTGTTTCGAGTTTTCATTCGGTTCAGCAGTTTTATTTATTTTACAAAATCAAGGTGGCGGCTTACTGGCCTTCATGTGTGGTTGGGCCCAAATTCAACTACTGCGATTATCTAAAACACAGTTAATGGTAGCAGTTACACACCATGGTATCATTCAGGGTGTAAGCTTATTATAATGACCAGACAGAGGATTAACTAACGGAACCGAATGCAAACCGGAATAATGTTCCTAGATAGCATGAAAATAAACAAAAACTGGACCATAATAAGTACCAAGATTTGATATTTGACTCATTTGTTTAGACATCAGGACTGAAGGGTGGGGGACATCAGACTGTAGACTGCATGACCTCAACACATCAGAAAGTGTATAGCAAATATGGTCCAACAATGTAGCATTAGCGGTCGAAGACAATTCTCAGTGTGGTGTGGAAACAGAGTTACCAGAAACCAGCTGACGAACGGACAGGTAGCGGGACGGATGTGATAACGATACATCCCCATTTCTTTTATCGAAAAGCATGACGACAATTATTGTGGACAAAAGATAGTGTATTAACCACTTAATATGTCAATTAGCTGCAATCTCCACCCTTTCTTTGATCTTTCCGATGATTTGTTTAATTTAAAACATATGATAGAAAACTACATAAATATAGATATATTAAAACAAATTAAATTCAAACCTTAAACATTAGTTCAAGAAATCGGTTAGAAAATTATATACTGTTCCGTGAATTTTGTTAGAACATCTAATAATTATTACAAATGTATTTTAGTTAATTAAAAATATTTAAAGAAGGGATTCAAGCATTTGCGAAGATTGCGATAATGAAAAGTATCGCTGTCTTATTTTGTTTTTCTTAATTAAAGGTTGTGTCATTTCCACCAGAAGTAGAAGTAAGAGCTGTGGTAGAAGGACAACTTCTGGAAAGGCTGTTGTATGCAAGAAAAAGTGGCCTAAGATTCGGTAAGCCATTACGAATTATTTTTATTTGCATGCATGAAGTATTGCTTGATTAATTATTGGATTAGCTGATTAATTGTTTATAAATTGCAAGACAGCATATTCATAATATATACAGGGGTCACAGGATCGGGCGTATTTTAAGCGATTATTTTTCTTTTGCATGAACCAGTTTTACAAAAATTATTAACGAATATTATAATGCAACTTTATCCAGCATTATACTAAGCAGTACCTTGGATATAGAAAAATGTGACTGCTGTGAGCGATAATCACTCAAATTTGTGTATTATTAGCGCATGTGCAATATATGCAGCCGATCATTCACGTCTGCGCAGTCTGAATAAAACTTTCACTTTCGCAAGTACATTTAACAGTCGTAAGACTTAACTCGGGTGAAAAACTAAGACATTGAGCCGCCTAACTACAGGCATTTACTTCTCGCATCTGTGGTGTTATTCAAGATGATACTAAGTAAATAAGAGAACTCAGGAACTGACAAAATCAGATCCACATCCAGCTCCCAACACCAAAGTGACAGACAGACAAAAACAATAAAGTAGCCACAAAATAAACAGATAGCAAGCAGAGTTGGCAACCCTTTTACCAAAACGAAGAGACATCTGTTACCCAAACTTAACTGAAAATTTAATAAACTTACAAGAAATAACATGAGAAAGTGAAACACTACATGACAATTAACAAAAAGTACCACAGTGAAAGTACCGCCTTGGCACGGTCAGTAATCAAATACTGATGGGGATCTTAAGGTACCTTTACGGGATTCCAACCCTCGCCCTCAGCTTCCATAGTGGTAAAAACGTATATTTGTTTGGTCCGTGTGGAAGTACTCTTAAATAGTTTTTAGTAAAGTTCACAATTCACAGAGGATCAATGTTTACTGTGACTCTAGTTCACATATGTTCTGTGAAAAGGATCCTTCTGAAACAAAATGCGCACTGGAGAAATGAAAACATCAGGGCCCAGTTATTCAAAGCTAACGATGTCGTTAGTTAACGATTCGTTAAAATTTACATCGAGTGATACACAAATATGCTGAAATTTTTTGCTGAAAAAAAGTGAGTAGCTTTTGCAGTGCAAAAGCTACTCACATTTTTTCAGCAAAAAATATCAGAATATTGTATATTGAATCTGCTGAAACAGTTAACGAAATGACCCTTAACGAGCTCGTTAAGCTAACGACGCTTTGAACAACCGGGCCCAGATTCGGTTTTTGTTCAGCCTGTCCATGTGCAGTGCTGGGCTACGGTGCACACACCCTTGATCCATAAGTTTAGCAGCTCTCTGTTCCCGTATACATAAAATGGGTTCAATGATTCCAAACGACCAGAAAAATATAATCTTCAAAATATTCAGAGATTATACATTTAGTATAAATATAGAGGACAGACCACTCAGTAAAAGTCGCTGTCAACCTTCACAGCTTTCGCAAGGCTCTGGAAACAGAAACAAGCACCGATTACAAATAATATACAGAGTAAGAAGTAATGTGACGATACGCAGGAGTGGTCACAATCACGGATCAGGGACAAATCTCCCATCATACTTTGATTGAGGTTTGGTATCAGTAAAATTGATCTAAACCCTTGGTTGTTCGTAATACTTACTTTTCTAAGGCGACTATTCCAGTGTTACTCGTTCTTTATTGGGGCATGTGCTTGCTAGCTGCGGGTTTCCTTTTGTTCGTGTTTTATCTGGTTTGTTGCCATATTGTTGTGTTTTGGAGTGTCGCCTGTTATTGTGATCATGTCCGTGGTAGTTTGTTTACCCTTTCTTTTGTTGTAATTGGTAGGCTATGCTCTGTGAATGTGGCCGTCTTGGCTATCTTCTTTACTTTTTAAAATTTTATGAAATGACTGCACAAAACAGCATTTCATTGAAAACAGAACGAAACACAAAGATGTAACAGAAAAATGACGAGAAACTGCAACAGAACGGTCCACCGTAAAACTGGAGGGAGGGGAGGTGGTGGCTTCAATCTGCTTTTACAAATTTTGCAGATGTTCAACCTTGTCCTTAATTCTAAAGATGGTCCGCTATATATAACAGCTCAGTTCGCATAAGGAATCCCTAACTCATCAATGAAACAACGCAGGAAATATATATAAATTGCCTTCTCAACACAATGACGAAACAAATAGTAGGGCCTGACAACAAGCAAAAGCAGAACCAACGAAAAACATTGGTAAATCCGCGTATGCCTTGACCACAGACACGTAAGGCCAGGAAATAACCGTCAGCAAATGGTTTAGGATTGAACTATCGTTTAATATACAGCCCGGCCCCCCTTGGTGCAATTAAAGAAGACAGCCATTGTTATCTTGATTGGGTTAACAACCACGCATGCAATGTCGCATAACAGCTATATTATATCCTATCCTTTTAGATCGATTACTGAGCTTCTTGAATGGTTACAAAATCATTTTTTCAACAATTCTCCTTCTATTTCTGTAGGATAGAACTATGAAAATAAGCAATAAACTCACTGTCGCAATATTTAATTTGTACGTTGCACATATGTGAGTCAGGTATAAAAAAGAAGATTGTTTTGAGTGTTTCAAACATGGGTCAGTTTGCGACAGAATATGAAAGAAAGTACATTGAAGCTTTTGAAGTATAAAAATTATATCATTGTTTTTTTTAATTATGTTCTGAATACGTATGCTACAAGTCAAAACTAAACGTGCGAGTTAGATGCATACTTTCCTACTGTGATAGAACATACTATGTTCGTTGCATATAAAATATCACGTATCATCATCAACAATGAGAAAGGGATCCTTACAATTATTCATTTACATTTACAGCCTTGCCTTTTTACATATGACATTCTAGACAAACACAGTGAAGGTAGCATGACTGGCGTGATAAAACCATTTCTATCTTCTAAATGTTTAGTTTAAGCCTTCTACACAAATAGTTATAATACAGGTCTGCTACGCGTTTAAGTAACATACGTTAAGGTGTTTCACGATACCAGATATTGCACAATCCAGCTCTGCAAGTAGATAAAATCGGTTTGACCTCGACCTTGGTGTGACACAGGGTGTCTAATGGGGCTGATTTGTATTGATTGCAGGTCCAGACGCTAGAATAATTGCTACTGGCGGTGCTTCTGCTAATAAAACTATTCTTCAGGTTTGTAAGCTATATGAGCCAGCCCACGACAAAAATACAATAAGACTTGAACAACCAGCGAAGACTCAGATCAGCCTGCTCATCCGCAGTTGCCTTCTACAACGTATGTGTTATCCAAAGAGGAATGAACGACAACCCTTCCCATACCGGGTGGATGAACAGGCTGATCTGTCTTTGCTCGTCACACAGGTGTTATTGTAGGTTTGTCGTGCGCTGGCTCATATATATATATATATATATATATATATATATATATATACAATATATATATATATATATATATATATATATACAATGAAAATATACAACCAGTGTCTGATTAGTTTTTATTATTACAATCTTTTGTAGAAGGGTCTATATTTTATGCAAACAATGTAGAACTTGATCGGACACCGCGTTCTGCGGCTTCTGACTTTGGTCTACACTGTTTGCCAATATACCTTTTATGGGACGGCAGGCTTTAATAGGTTAAATTGCAGACCTTGACAATCGTATTTCTGTGTACAGTTTCTTCAATAGGTATATATTTAATATCCTAGAAACAGCATTGATTATTTTAGGAAAAGTAATTTTTTTATAGTATTTGGAACGTTTGGGACCTCCATTTGAATAATATTACGGCACAGCTGAAGACAGATAAGGCATATTAAAATGTCGATAACGTTATCAATTACCATCCTAACCTGATCCCATTTACATGAAATACACGATTTATTTTATCCCTGGGTACGTTTCTTCTTCCAGCATTGCGTGTTCCGTCAATGCACGCGGCATTAAATCAAATATCTGAGTTTACGCAGTTTAGTTCATTCCAGTTTATATTTAAGTCTCTTTTGCGTAATAGAACTAGCTTGGAATAGAATGTAGTAGCTTCAGTAAGACTCTATATAAAGAAAATATTAAAGTTTTTTATTATTATTATTATTATCATTTCATTTTAATGTCTAACGATGAACTGATTTATAAACATCCTTCTGAATATATAAAACTTGGTCACTTAAATTCTGGTTCGTGTTACATGAGTGTGGCTCTTCCTTGACATTTTCAAAACGCCTGTATGTACAAATTGTTAACACCGGGTTTTTCATCTTTTCTCTTAAAGGCTATTGCTGATGTATTCAACACACCCGTTTACACGATGGATGTTACTAATTCTGCATCGCTAGGAGGATGTTATCGGGCAAAGATGGGTATGTCTATTTCATAATGAATACAGTGGGAAAAAACTGATTTCAGTATGCAATTGAATTCAGTAGCGCACTTGTACTGACTTTACATGCTACTGAATGCTCTCCCTCTCTCTCTCCCCGTCTAATCTGCTAAATAGGCAAATAATGTTTGTTAAATGTCCGCAGATGTATAAAAGAAGTTATTCCATTTTCTGATTATAACTGATGTATGGTGTATAACGAATGCCCACAATGGACAGCATATACATGTACGTCACAAATGTTCTCCACATAGTTTGTTATGCGTTATATTGTGTTATCCTGCTTCGCTGTTAGCAGATGTAAAAACATTCTATAAAGGTTGTCCTTGGAAACAAAGAACAAATATGAAAGAACAAAAATTGGAGCCTCGGTTTCATTGGGATTCTTCACTCTTCATGTGACAGCACTGCAGTTGTATGGCTGCATACGCCCTCTACATCAGCTCAAGCGGAACTTGAATTTTCTAAGATACCAGAAATGGTTCAGTGGTACCAAGGAAATTAAAAGCTGCACTATGATGAAGAATGGAGAAATTTGTTATGGACGCCACACGGCGCTTGACACCAGCTGCAATGAAATCAAATAAAATTTATGAAGTTTTTCTTTCGAAATAAAGAACGTATAAGGAAAATCGGACCTTCTACCTAACTTTAGTATACTTAAAAATCGAAATCAGTTTAAAACTGTCTAAATATTTTCCCTCATGTCATTTGGCCACATTGGTAACAAAAGTGCTCCCATTGCTTAAAGACATTTCTTTTGTTGATGTTGCTGTTTTTTGTTGTTGTTTTTTTTTTTTTGTTTTATTTTATTTTAATTTATTTTTTTTATTTGTCTGTTGTTTTCGAAAACAGCTTCTCTTTGGGCAGTCTCATTTGAAACGGTGAACTAAAAACTTTCAACTTAATTTGAATGGTTACACTTTCAACGGAGGCTATTTGTCAGAACTGTTTAACACCTTCTTGAAAAGGAATCTACTCGTAAAGCACATTACGAAAACACGCCTATTCAAATACACTGAAAATTTTACAACCACAAAATGACAAATTTCAGATAACAAAATTCTGATATTTTTCATATTTCTGCTCAAAACATAGATTGTGGGTACTCGTTAGTACCGCCTCTGTGTTTTTGAGCAGAAATAAGAAAAATATGTATACCCCTGTAAACCCCAGTTTTACTATATAAAAGTGGGGTTTAAGGGGGTCAAACTTATATAGGCACGTTTTCGTAATGATTCATTTGCTCCATAAAGTCACAAAAGTTGTTTCCCTTGGCGTGTTTTCCAGAAATGAACAACGTTTATTGAGTCTCTTAATAAAGCCAACTGTCTTATCCTGACAGGCTGTATTGTGCGCTTTACATACCTTGTCTGTGCATGCACAGTTTCCTGTCTTGTCGCTATTTGTGCAGAAAATGAGTGTGGTAGACTAAAACAAAAAAAAAGCAGAAAATCTCCATGACAGAACTGCGGCAACTAGAAACTGTGCCAGCCCAATTCAATTATAATCGACCTTTTGCAGCGATAAATCACACTGGCATGTAAACAGTATAGGTGATGGAAGACATTTAGCATGCTGAATTTTAAAATGAGATAGAATAGAAATTGACTTTAAACAAAGAGCTCGGTATTTCGGTTTTCTTTGCATTTAAAGCACAAATATAAAAATATAGAAAGCACAAATATAGAGGAAACTAAGAAAGAACACAAACAAAACTAAACCAAAAAAAAACCTCTTTGCCGTCTGGCAGTTTAGCCTACATCATGGTAAACGTCAATCATATTTTCATACCAGTATGTCTGAAACAGCTAAATGGCCCTGTTACCCCAAATCAGCAGTGTGTTTAGATAAGCAAATCAAAACTTAATTATTTCTGTCAGTTAGAACAATGCCACCAAGAAGCGACAAGTAGATTGTTGAAGTGCTTTAAATTTTTCGCCTTTCGGCAAGGAAGTTCGTGTGGTATTTTGCGATATAAGTAAAGCCTTCGACAGGGTATGGCATCGGGGTCTTCTAGCAAAACTTTATCACTATGGAATTACTGGAAATCTACATAAGTGGTTCGATAGTTATCTTTCTAACAGATTCCAGAGGGTAACTATTCCTGGTGGTTGTTCTGAGTGGGTTGAGATCAAAGCCGGTGTTCCCCAAGGTTCCATTCTCGGACCGTTTCTGTTCTTGCTGTATATCAATGATATTGTCCATGAAATTCATTCTAACATAAGATTATTCGCAGATGATACTACGATTTATATCATTGTTGACTTTCCTGATTCAGCTGCGCAAATTTTAAACATAGACCTTGAACGTATTGCACACTGGGCTGCCAAATGGCTAGTAGGTTTTAATGCTAAGAAAACCGAAGCATTGCTGATATCACGAAGACTATGTAGACTGAATCATCGTACTTTATTTTTCAATCATGTCCCAATTCCAGAAGTCCAGTTTCACAAGCACTTGGGAATTTATTTCTCAGTTAAATGTGACTGGCAAATACATTTGAACTATATTCAAGAAAAAGCTTGGTCTCGTTTACACCTGCTAAGATCGATGAAATTTACAATGGACAGGAAATCTCTACAAACCATTTACTTTTCATTTATAAGGCCACTTTTAGAATATGCAGATGTTGTATGGGACAACTGTACCCAACAACAAATTAATGAATTAGAAAAAATACAGATTGAATCGGGAAGGATCGTTTCAGGAACCACAAAACTGGTTGCAATTGATAAACTTTATAGAGAATTAAGTTGGCTAAAACTCTCTGAAAGAAGGAAACTTCACAAATTATTCTTGTTTTACAAAATGCAGAATGGTTTGGCTCCAGATTATTGGGTAGATCTTGTTCCGCCTTGAGTAGGGAATGAGACTCCCTACAGCCTTCGTAATGCTGATAATTATCAACAGGTTCATGCAAATTCTAGACTGTATTTTGACTCATTTCTTCCTTCTACGATTCGAGAGTGGAACAATCTTCCCGCTGATGTAAAATCAGCACAGATACTGACCTCTTTTAAATATAAATTTGAGAGAAATACCCCGAAAATTCCTAAATATTACTTCTTTGGCGACAGAGGTAATCAGATACTTCATACAAGATTAAGAACTGAATGCAGTACATTAAAGTTTCACTTGTATCGGAGAAATTTGATCCCCGAACCATATTGTACCTGTGGAGCTGTGGAAAATACTTCTCACTTCCTTTTTAAATGTCCGAAGTTCAATGCCTTTCGTAGAGAATTATTGCTTACAGTTAGCAATTATGTTGAACCATCGGAAGCTGTTCTTTTGTTCGGGGATGATACATTATCAGATGAAGGTAATGAAGTCATTTTCCGGGCAGTTCATAAATATATACAACAAACCAAACGATTTTCAACAAATAATTAGACTTTTGGATTTAACCTGGAAATGGTATGTTACAGTAATCAACAAGCGTACTTACTGATGTTCCACGACACTGATCACGACTGTTACCATTATTACTAATTATCGTCGCGCAGACTTCTTTTTCTATCTTCCTTTCTTCTTCTCTTTCTTTTCTTTCTTTTTTTAATCTTCTTCTTTTCTTTCTCTTTCTTCCTATCTTGCTTTCATTATTAGTGAATTGAACAATGAATTATTCATGAAAAATGTTTACATACGTGGTATAATTTAGACATACTCCATTCATTGTGTAACTTTATTGCAGGAGATGATTCAAAGAAGCATGATATGCTTGTTTTCAAATCCTGTATGATTGTGCTATTGTATTCTGTCTATGTACTTAAATGTAAATGTTTTGACAAATTGAAATAAAATATTGTTTAAACCAAATTTAAGCACTTCAACAACCAATACTTGTCGCTATTTGTGCAGGAAATGAGTGTGGTAGACTAAAACAATAAAAAGCAGAAAATCTCCATGACAGAAGTGCGGCAACTAGAAACTGTGACAGCTTAATTCAGTTATAATCGACCTCTTGCAGTGATAAATCACACTGGCATATAAAAAGTATAGGTGATGGAAGACATTTAGCATGCTGAATTTTAAAATGAAATAGGATAGAAATTGACTTTAAACAAAGAGCTTGTTATTTCGTTTTTCTTTTCATTTAAAGCACAAATAAAAAAAAAATATAGAAAGCAAAAAAAAAAAAAAAAAAAACTAAAAAAAAAACGCGGCGTCTGATCAGGGTCTACACTATTTGCATTAAGTTCAGAAATTTATACAAAACATGATAATAATAATAGACTGATCAGGCTGCCCGGTTTTGCAGGCTGGTCTGATTCTTCGAAGGGCACATATGCAGTCGTGTAGAAAATGCTGTGTCCCGGCTCATACGTAAGTATGTTCTAAATCTCTTACAGCTGTAGAAGGTGTGTCTTTGGACGACATTGCCAAACATATCCGGGAGCCCGTATGCGCAGCGATGCCTACTGCTGGACTAGAGAAGGCTAGTATGCTATAATGTCTTTTTAATAGAACATCTTACAAAAGTACTGTCGCGATTGAATTTAGTGAACATATCTAGCCAAATTCAACAAACACTATAAACATGGGCGTACGCAGGAATTATCAGTCACGGTACACGTTTTTTAAGGTATCAGTTAGGGTTATAGTGATACGAAACAACTGCGCAAACTGTCTTGTCAGGTTCTGCATTTTTTGCATTCTAAAAATATATGAAAAGATACCCAGGGCATTCCACAATCACGAAGCACAGCCTTCCCGAGGCATCGAAACTTGCGAAAGAAGGAGGGGTGAAGAACAAATAATGACAAAACAAACGCAACATATAAGACCACCGACGCACAAAAAAAAGAAGAACTGCAATAGAGGAACCGCCTTGGAAAGGTCAGTAGGAAGAACTATTGGGGCCTAAACCAGTTTTGAAATTACATTTCAGACACATATAATAATAACAACCAAAAAGTCAAAAGTACTGTTCAGATTCCACGATAGTAAATTATTAAATTGTCCTAGGATTTAGAGTTACGGTACAGCAAGATAAAAAAAAAAAAAAAAAAAAAAAAAAAAAACACTCACATCTCAACTGGATTGGTAATGTTTGATTTTCATCTCAAAAACACAAGCTCTTATCTAACTGCAAACAAAGCCAGCCAGTCAGACTTACGTCTTAGAAGATTGATATACTTTCAAGGGAGAAAACTGTGAAAATTGTTTTCACTTCCCTTCTGAAAAGGGTTCAACTCTAAAAGGAAAGAATTTGCTCCCGAAGCAAATTCTTTCCTTTTAGAGTAGAAATCTTTCAGAAGTGTGTTGGTATAGGGGACGCAAACATGAAGTCACAAAAGTTTATATGTACAGCTGTCTGGGTGTAAAATCATTGCACAGCTGGCTATGGTTAAGATGCTGTCAGTAATTTACCATAATTAAGCTATTCTGCAGACTGTCAATATTAATGAATTAGTTTGTCATAATAAAAAACCTTCTCGTTTTGATATAAACATACAGTAGAACCGCGATAATTCAAACTCAAATAATTCAAAATTCTCAATAATTCAATCCCCTCCACACCGAGTCTGTATCCTGTCTCCTCAACTCGCGTGTGTCCAACTGGACTGTCTCATTGTATATCAAATGTTGTTAATGTATATTTGCAGTTGTACGAAGATATGTTAGCCCGATACGAGAAACTGGAAGAAAAACTAACATCTGAGTTTGAAGCAAAATAAACATTGATAATATTAATATATGAACAACTGTAGAACCTATAGCAAATTAGTTACCCATTAGGTCAACATGTCTTTCAGCCTATTTGTAAAATGTATACTTCTCAGCCATAGCTCTAGGTAAGCCTAATTTAAAGTCAAACATATTATTATCTTTCCTGATTATGCATAAAACCATGATACGAGGCGCTTGGGTTAAGTACCAACAAGATATATATTTGTGGAAAAATAAAAAAATATCTTGACATCCCTCCTAGATAGAGCTGTGTAGGCAATGGCAATTCTGTCAAATAACAATGGAAATGAGGAAGATTTTGAATAATAAGCACATGATTACAGATTTCTACAGCAACAAAAACATTGCTATAAGTAAAACATCAGGGCCCAGTTGTTCAAAGCGTCGTTAGCTTAACGAGCTCCTTAAGGGTCAAATTGTTATCTGTTCTAGTAAGTACAATATCTTATTCACAGGCATTTTTGCTGAACAAATGTGAGTAGCTTTTACAAATGCAAAAGCTACTCACATTTCTTCGGCAAAAATATCAGCGTAGTTTTATCGATACTTAAACTAATGACATCGTTAGTTTTGAACAACTGGGCCCAGATCAAAAAAAAGTTGGTCTAAAAATTTAAAAAAAAATCTGAAAATGCGCCTAATAAGGTAGACCCTTAAATGCCCCTACTTTCACTATATAGTTTATATGTGAACGTGGGACTACATAGTACACTGACTAGTTAACCTAATGCAGTGATATAGGGAGCTCGTCTTGTAAACATCTCTGTGTGTTTGTGCAGTACCAAACAAGGTTGCTACCAGTAAAAATTTAAATTAAAAAGCTGGTCTAAAACTCTAAGAAAAGATGCCAAACGGACAATGAGAAGACTGTTTGTGCAGTACCAAACAAGGTTGCTACAAGTAAAAATTCAAATTAAAAAGCTGGTCTAAAAACTGAAAGAAAAGATGTCAAACAGACAATGTGAAGACTGTTTGTGCAGTACCAAACATGGTTGCTACAAGTAAAAATTTAAATTAAAAATTTAAATTAAACAGCTGGTCTAAAACCTGTAAGAAAAGATGCCAAAAAGACAATGAGAAGACTGTTTGTGCAGTACCAAACAAGGTTGCTACAAGTAAGAAGACAAATTAAAAAGCTGGTCTAAAAACTGTAAGAAAAGATACCAAACAGACAATAAGAAGACTGTTTGTGCAGTACCAAACATGGTTGCTACAAGTAAAAATTCAAATTAAAACGCTGGCCTAAAAACTGTAAGAAAAAATGCCAAACAGACAATGAGAAGACACAACAGCATAAGTGCAATAACCAATATACGAACAAAGAAGAACTGTAATAGAGGAGCCAACCACTGGAACGGTCAGCAAAGAAAAAAAGACTGTTACGTGGCGTGGTTGGGGTGCTTAAGCCAGATTTGCTCGATCGAGACTTCGCCCTGAATTCTGATGATAAAACCTACAATAAGATCTGTGTAACCAGCAAGGACTCAGATCAGCCTGTATATCCACCCTTGGATTGCCTGAAGGCTGTAGAAGGCACATGCGATCAGCGAAGGCTCTGATCAGACTGCGCGGATGCGCAGGCTGATCTGTGTCTTGGCTGGCTGCACATGTCTTATCGTAGGTTTTGTCGTGCGCTGGCTCATAAATAAGCAATCGGTAATGTGTTAACTGTGACAGTTTTTCAGTCTACTTTGGTTATCAATAAATACACACACACAATTATAACATGTCCTTTATTCACCCATTAATAACAGATGATAATAAGTTGAATGAATGAGACAGTAAAATGCAGCAACCTATTATTCACGATTTCATAACACATAAAATATCACAGAACATCTGCAAAAAATCTGAGAATTACAAGTACAGTGAACCCTCGTTACAGCGACAGCATTTGTTCCCAAACACGCCGGCATTAAGATGAATTTTCTGTTGTAAAGCATACGTAATGATCAAATGATATTGAAGAAATGCATTGTTTTATTCTAATTTTAATTTGTTTTTGGTATATGTTAGAATCGCCTCAGTGTGACGATTTTAACAAGTATCCATAATATATGTTTCTTTATGGTTTAAATACAACGTTCATGCAACATTTTAATAACTGTCACCTCTTGAGTGAAGGTTTGGTTTACCACCTAATGGTATGTCTAAAATATATTGTGACAGAATTGTAAACAGTGTACAGCCTCATCAAAATACTTCTTTAGGAGGAATTTCATCATGGTCTTCACTATTTGTTCTGGCCTGTCTGATCAAGTATTTCGGCAAAATATTCAGATCTAGAACGTTGTTGTTTGCAGATGTATGTCCTAAACTGCGTTCTGTGTTATCTGATCTGTCTCTAGACTGATTGATCATATCTGATCTGTGTCCGAATATTTAGGATTGATATGGTAATATAGTTTACCTGATTTTAAGCTCAGTACTATGATGTATTCAATGCTCGATGAAACTATTTTGTGCGTCGCAACGTCAAAAAAAACGTTCCTTTGGACGTGTACGCTCAGCGAAGATTCAGATCAGCATGCGCCGTCTGATCAGAATCTGCACTGGGCGCATTTTGGATAGTCAAGATTCGAAAGTTTCTTCATGCGGATAACATAGATACATTTTCTCACCTTGCGGATCACTCACATATACTGCTCTCTCTCTCTCTCTCTCTCTCTCTCTTAAATATATATGACATCAGTTTAATATTACATCATGCACAAAATGTAGTACAATTGTAATCATTAATCTTAACAACTCTCTAAGCAAATTCAACTGATGACAAATTGATGATATTATTTTTTTTTCTTAATGTTTCCCGGAAAACAGGATTTGACATGTCATGTAAATTCTTTCGAATGTACACAATTTGCATTTAATGCTAAATACTGTTTTCTTGGAAAAGTAGAAAAATATTTCCATATGGGTCTGCTGAAAGTTTTACACAGCATGCTAAGGATAAAACAATCTTAGCATTTGTTTGTGTTGAGGTTTTACAACCCAATCAATCCATTAGGGTCATATTGAGCGCAATCAATCCATTAGGTCATATTGACTATCCACACTTTTTTTCCTGGGCGGGCTTAGTCCACTGCAAGACAGACGATTGGCATGGAATTTTAAGCCGTATTTTTTTTGTAAAACACAAAATCAAAAATGTCTTCTGTAAATGCTGATATGATTAGCACTAATGGGTTAAGACTATATTAATTCCCCTACATATTCTGACAGCTTAATTCCTTGCCATATTTGACCTAAAATTTAAATAATAGCCTATGACTACCTGCTGAATTTACTTTAGGAGCAGTCTAATGTGGGTCCAAATCTTCAGATAAGGTGCATTTTAAATGAAAAGTACTGATATTTTTATTTCTCCACGAAAACATACTCTGCGGTACTATAAGCGCCTCGGGCCTCAATGAGGCGCTTCGAATGAGTATCCAAAACATACGCTACCTTTGAGAAATCAGAAAACCTTTTACCTAATACCGTTTTTTATCTAGGGTTATACAGTCTTCATTGTCTTGTCACATCTACATATCCGTATTTAGGGCAAAAATTGTTAGTGGTGACTTCCAGGCGATCGCCTTTAGATCTTAAAAATTAATTCAAACAGCACATACTCTGACAAGAATGCACTTCCATATTTTCTAACCAGGGCATCTGCTTTACGTCGATACGCCCTACAGTCTGTATACTGTCTATGGGACCAGGGCTCAGTTGTTCAAAACTAACGATGTCGTTAGTTAACGTATCGTTAAAATTTTGATCATTAAATATGGCATATATGCTAATATTTTTGCTGAAAAATATGAGTTGCTTTTGCATTTGCAATTTTTCAGCAAAAATAACTGTGAATTAGATATTGTACTTACTAGAACAGTTAACATTTTGTCCACCAACGACACCGTTAGGCTAACAATGCTTTGAACAACTGGGCCCAGATCATATGGGCAGCGCCACGCGAACACGTGTTTTCAGGTTTATGCGGAGAGCGAAGGTCTAGATCAGCCTGCGCATCCACGCAGTCTGATCAAGGCCTTCAATGTCCGCTAACAGAATCATTGGATACTACAGAATGTATGAATGGACAGCAAAGGTCCGGATGATACACTGCGCATGCGAAGGATGATCTGAATCTGCACGTTTTGCGCATGTTTGAAAGCATTTTTTCGCTTGACGTTGTCCATGTTGACTGCAGATGCACTGGCGACCTCGCTGCTCATATATACATGTACGTTACATCTTATTTCACGGGGTACGAGCGGCCGGCTTCGTTTCAACAATTCGTAACCCCTGTGCTATGCAGAAATGTGAGATGCACTGGGACCTCGCTACTCGTATATACCACCACATTGCACGAAATATAGGCAATTGGCAGACGCCTTTAGTTCAAAAATTTGTAACCTGATGCGATATGCACAATGTAAGATGTACTTGAACCACGCTGCTCGCACCTATGTTACAACCACATTTCACGAGATGCGAGAATTCATTCAGTTCACGAGATGCGAGCAGATGCTTCTTTTCAATAATTTGTAGGCACTATGCAATGCACCAAGTAACATGCTTTGGAACCTCGCTGCTCGCACATACATTACAACCACATTTGATACTGGCAGATGCGTCTTTTCAATAAATTGTATCCCCTATGCGATGAAGCACAGTGTAAGAAATTGATGGTTATGCCATATGCGAACAGTAAAGACCTAGATTAGCCCGCGCACCCTTGGTCTCTGATCAAGGCTTTCTCTATCCGTCATTTGTTTGTGCAGTATCCATTCATTCTGTAAGCTGGCAATGAAGGCACAAATCAGCCTGCGCCGATGTGCAGGCTGATCTGTACCTTCATTGCTCGCACATGGCATATGAAGCATAGCATTACATTGTGCATTATGTCATAACATTATTTTCTAATGACGTTATCATCAAGAATGATTGAAGCAATCAGCAGTCAAGTCCTTATTTTCCTTATGTTTTTCGGTAACTACTGACGCGATATCCGCACGTCCCATTTCACGTAACGCCGTCGACAGCATATTGACGGCGCCGTCTTTTTTGTCCTTCTGCGTACGTTTCCAGTATAACAGAATTTTATACGTAACGTCCACCATGCCTAGTCCGTTTGATATTGCGTCAAACCCCAGTCCGGTTATGGTACTGTCTGGGAGATCTAGATGAACGGCTAACGTCAATCCTTCTGGCACCAGACGTGACAACGTCATCAAACTCTTACCGGAAAGGACCTTGGATTCCTTATCCACTGAAAAACAGAAACACATTGTAACGTTATTAACCAATTATTCTCTAGCATCTCAAGACTGGACCCAGGCAAACAAAAACACACAAGAAATTGCCAGTAGGCAGTACTTATAAGATACCCTTGCAAGAATCAAAACATATCGGACGGACGGACATATGGACGGTCAAAGTGGAAATAGTATACTTCCCAGAAACACAGTTTGCGGGAACTACGGAATAACAAATAAACCACATACACATTAAACTGGAAACAGACCTGTCCAAAATGTCACGTAGAACACTCCAATGCCTATAAATGGGTTAAAAGCAGAATGCAATGTCAAACTAGGTTGTAAAGATCTGATTACAAAAACCTTTTCAATGCACGTTTATGCCTTGCCAAGTGAAACGCATATCTTCGAGCATATGTGTAGGTTCAGATCAACCTGTACGTCAGGTTTTATGTCTTATACACTATCTATTGACTCTAAAAACAGGAAGCGAAATTCCGATTAACCTGGCCCCAAGGTTAAAAATTTTTTTTTTTTCATGCGCAACTCAGCTGAGCATGAGATTTTTCTCTGCTGATCAATATGAAAATGTCAACACAAGTTGGCATATTCATATGTATTATCAGAGAAATTTTCATGCTCAGCTTTGTTTAGCAAGAAAGCATTTGCAACTATTAATAGTTTGAGATTTATTAGTACGACAAATTTCATGCTCAGTTGAGTTGAGCATGAAAACAGTTTTGTAACCTCTGGACCTGGTCTATTCCTTCGCTGTCCTCACATACCGCAAAGACATTTTCAACAAAACGTCTGTGCGGACCAAACATATATTTGTAATTTGGCGTGATCACGAGTTAAATTTCGCTCAAGTAAAACTGGTTTCAGTCCCACCTGCATTGGTTTTAACTGGTGACCATTCCAAGATGGACATTCTGATACTGATCACATCACGAAAACATGCCTATATAATATTGAGCCCCTTAAACCCCACTTTTATATAGTAAAACTGGGGTTTACAGGGTATGCATTATTTCTCTTATTTCTACTCAAAAAATAGATTGTGGGTACTCGTTAGAACCGCCTCGCCGAGGCGGTTCAAACGAGTACCCACAATCTATGTTTTGAGCTGAAATATGAAAAATATCAGATTTTTTTTATCTGAAAATTTTATGATTTTGGAGGTACAATTTTCTATATATTTGAATAGGCGTGTTTTCGTAATGTTTTTATTGTATTTCTAACATTGTGGTCTATCGCTATACGGCTGCATACATTTGCTTTCTGTTTTCCGGTTTTGATGCCAGCTTTTGGGTGATCTGCTTCGACGGCTGACCAGTTTTTTGCGTTTTCTTTTTTTTTTTTTTTTTTTTTTTTCGTTTTATTCTGTTTTAATGTTTAGAGCTGCATCAGGAGATGAGGGCACCCTTCCGAGCGAGTAAAACTGGTCTAAAACCCAAGTAGGGTTTTACTGACCGTGCAAAGGTAGTTCATTTGTTGCTATTCTTTGTTCGTGCGTCGATGGTTTCATATGTGACGCTTGTTTTGTCATTATTTGTTCCCCGTGTCTCCTTGTGGTGCCTCGATAAGCTGTGTTTCATGAGTGTGGCATTCCTGGGTATTTTCTCTTATATTTTTCTGACATTGCCCAAGTCATTATTCTGCTAGCATTCTCATATACACTAATGAAATTCACACACTGCCTCCAGAACTGAAGGAATTCTTTTCTATCCGCGCGCACAGTTGCTAGGAAACAAATCGCCACACAACCGTGCATACATTTTCTGACATTTCCCGGTATTATTCTGCTAGCATTCTCATATACTCTAATAAATTTACACACTGCCTCCAGAACTAAAGGTATTCTTTTTCTATCCGCGCAAACGGTTGCTCAGAAACAAATCGCCACACTTCCATGTTTATACTAAGTATCCTGAAAGACATGCCTGGTATATAGACCAAATGAGACGCAATGGGAGAAATGTGCTTCATGAAATGTATTCTCAGCAAATATTCAGACCAATCAGCACTTCAGCGCTTCGCTTCCGCCTAAAGAAGCCACCGATTCTTGGCAAGCCACAATGCGTCCAGCGAAGACAGATCAGACTGTGCGTACGCACAGTCTGATCTGTCTTCGCTGGACGCACATGTCACAGGTACATTCTCTTGCATTGCGGCTAAAATGAGTACAAACATATCAAAAAAAGTAAGAGAAAAGCCTGTAACTTACGAATGATTGGTTTTCTGCTAGTTTTCATTAGCCTTTCCATAACTGTGGTCGGTAACGGTTTAAATTTCGGTACGAATGGAACATCTTTTTTCTCTTCCTCTTTCGTTGAGAAATCAAAGTCTAACGTTGGTTTTTGTTTTTCAACGACTGGTTTCTCAGGAACAAATTCTGGTCTAAAGTAAGTTTTCACTGTCTCTTCATTTATGTCTACTTTAAATTTCAATGTAGCGGCCGTCTTTGCCAAAGGATCGTTTATATCGAGAGGTATAAAAGTCACATTTCCGAGTAAGTCTTTCTCGTCGTTATTTTTCGGCTCTATCACAAACCGACGATAGCTTTCGGGTAGAAATTTGAAAAACTGAAGCTCTTTATTGTCTAAGTAATCACTTTCATAGCTCACTTTAATATCGTCGGTAATTTCAATGCCCCATTTCATGCCGTCGTAGATTTCAAAACCCGACGATTGTTCTCGTTGTTTTCCGAGAATAAGCGGAGGTCGTCGTGCACCATAGAATGATTTTCTGTCATTGTCCTCCTTCACGGGCTGGTTCCTTTCAATATACGTGAAGCCTTTATCTTTACGTTCAGCTATTCTCTCCTCCTTTCTGGAGAGCGGAAAACATTCAAGAATCACAACCCAGAATTTTTCTTGGAGATTGATAAACACCAGTACTTCTCCTTTCTCTTTATTTACTCTCGCTTCCAATATCGGCATTGATCTATACAATACAGTCTTTCTGTCTGGCTTTGATAGAGCTACACAAAAGCTGAAAACAAGATGATACATTATATGAACCGAAACTCGAGAAAACATACCTTCTCATATTTGCGTCCAACGAAGACTTAAATCAGCCTTCGCATTCGCGCCGTCTGATTAGAGTCTTCGTTGTCCGCATGAAGAAACTTTGTATCCTTGGCTATACAAAATGCGCCAAGCCAAGATTCTGATCAGACTGTGCCAATGCCGCCGTAGGTACGTTTTCTGACGTTGCGGCTCATTTATACATACAGTCAGACCTCAATAGCTCGAACATCGATGACTCGTTTACCATGTCTAATTCGAACTCGTTTTTGAATCCCTACGAAATTCTTCCGATAGCTCGAGAATACATTTAAAAAAAAATCTTACTTTATCATGAAATTGTATGTTGTGTGTACTTATTAGTATCCATTATTAAGGCGATTCTAATGTGAACACTCAAAATACTATTGTTGTGCAGAAGATCGAAAACCATTCCCTTATTTATCGTCATTGGCTCCCTGACCTGGTGTCATGACAAACCCTCTAGCCGTCCTCGGTGACTCAGTTAGATGCGCCGTCCGACTGGAGACCAGGAGGTCGCGGGTTCAACCCCCGCCAAGGTCGGCAATATTCTTTCGTGGAGATTGATCATGAAATATTTTTCTACGGTCATTCTCTCCCTTCCGCTGATTCAAGAAGGGCAGTTTAAGTTTCTGGCGAAAGAATGTGCACAATACTGGTTAACCGCTTAGAGGACTAAGCTTGCCCAGTAAACGTGTGGTTAGGTAAACTGACCGCGCTCGACATGACCCCATTGGGTTGACTGGGCCACAAAACCTCAACACAAACAAAGACTAACCCTCTAACTATCTCGAACAAATTTCAATGTTTCCAAAAATGTTCGTGTTATTGAAGTTCGACAGTAGATGTAAAAGAAAGTATATCATTTTTGAATGCCCATATTTTACTTGTTTTTCAATGCACAATTCCCAAAATTATACACGCCATACTTTTACCCGAGGTACAATAATATGCTATATGAAACTTACTTGCTTTACGACACTATATATACATGTCGGTTTCGCACTTTTACCACGTACGCCATACTGATCAATTCGATTCCACTACTAATAGGTATTTGGATTCTCGTGTGCGCGTGCGTGTGCATGTGTGTCTGTGTGGCCGGGATTTTTACAACATTTGAATCTTTGGTGACGATTAGGTGTCAGTAAAATCGATTTATACCATAGAGACACGGGTCATGGAGTTTTTTTTTTTGTTTTTTTGTTGTTGTTTTTTTTTTTTTTTTCTTTCGATGAAAACAGGAATATACGATAGTACCTTCAGGGGACGTATGATCATACAACTACCTGAAGGTACTTTTTCGTATATTTCTGTTTTAATCGAAAAAAAAAACAAAAAAAAAACATTACCCGTGTTCCTATGATTTAAACGCCCTATCCCAGGTCCAATTGGATGTTTTTACTTAAGACCGTTATTAGGCAGTCGTTCTTGTTGCTTGTTTTGTGGGATATTGTGGCTACTTGACTTTTTCTTACTTCGTCCAATTTAATATCTTGTAGATATGTCTGGTGGGCCCTTCAAAAGTTTTCATCCCCTCGCTAGAGAGAGAGAGAGAGAGAGAGAGAGAGAGAGAGAGTCACGTATATTCTGTCCTAGTTTGTTTACTTTTCCTCTTGGTGCCATTGGATATGTTCTGTGATTGTCGTTCTTCCTGGACATAATCTTTACTATTTTCTAAACAACCTACAACGTTACAGTAGTGTCATGTTCATTTTTTGCTTTGCATTTACATTAATTATGTCAAGGCTCGCAGCGGCAGAGAGAACTCATGCAATTGAAATGTACCAAGCTGTCCTTTAAAGCGATTCGTGGCTCGTTTTGTGCAACTCGTGTTTATAGTGAAAACTTACACCGACAATTCTTTGGTATCAAAAGTGACTGTTGTTTTGGTAAATTTATAGGTAGACTCAATCATAAACCAGCCTTTTGCAACTCGTGTTTATAGTGAAAACTTACTTTGACAATTCTTTGGTATCAAAAGTGACTGTTGTTTTGGTAAATTTATAGGTAGACTCAATCATAAACCAGCCTTTGCTCGTTTTCTGTAGCACCGCAATATCATTCGTCTGAAAAACGAAAGAAATTATGTTAGTAATTATTCTTACGAAGCTTACTGCAATTCAAGTGAAATGGCTACCAAGGCTTGCAGCTCTCTTGAAAAGGAATCCATGCTAAAGGAAAAGAATTTGCTTCCATTCTGAAAAAGCAAATTCTTTTCTTTAGAATAGATGCCTTTGTGAATAGTCAAACCTTATTTTCTCTGACAAATAAGAAATATCTTAGAATGTGGTCTGCTGTAGTTGTGGATGGCACTTGAAGGGTTACTTTATATTTATTGTCCCGACATTTAAGACTCCCTTCTCTTAAATAAATCGGAAGTGACCTTTGTTTTATTGAAGCCGTCAATAGCATTTCTTCTTGTAAATCGTTATTGCAGTAAATTGGTCTGAAATAGTACTAACAACTTTACCTCCTTATTTCAAAATCAAGAGTGTTTTTTTTTTTTTTTTTTTTTTTTTTTTTTTTTTTTTTAACAGTTTGACTTGTGGTTGCTCGCTGCGGACCTTTTTTTGTGTTTGTCTTGTTCGTTGGCTTATTTAGTGTTTAGTTTATCTTGTCTACCTCAGTGATCACTTAGCCGGCCTCGGTGGCTCATGTGCTTCCGACTGGTGATCAGGAGGTTTAACCCCGCCGGGCCACAAACATTCTTTCATGGAGATTGATCATGAAATACTTTCTACGGTCATTCTCTCCCTACCGCTGATGCTGATTCAAGAAAGGCAGTTGTCAGCTTCTGGCGAATGAATGTGCACAATACTGGTTAACCGCTTAGAAGACTAAGTCTGCCCAGTAAAAGCCTGGTAAGAAAACTGACCGCGTTAGACATGATTCCACTGGGTTGACTTGGCCGTAACACCTCAACACAATTAGTGACCACCTTGTTGGTGAAAAGGGAGCTGGTTGCTTTGCTTTTTTATTTGTGGCTTGTTAACTTTATTTCGTTTTTCTTTTTTTTTTTTTTTTTTTTTTTTTTGTTATTGCTTTTCCTCTTGATGTCATTGGTAGGCTACTATGTCATCACGAAAACATGCCTATATAATTTTGACCCCCCATGAACCCCACTTTTATATAGTAAAACTGGGGTTTACAGGGGTATACATTATTTTTCTTATTTCTGCTCAAAACATAGATTGTGGGTACACGTTAGAACCGCCTCATCGAGGCGGTTTTAATGAGTACCTACAATCTATGTTTTGAGCAGAAATAAGAAAAATATCAGAATTTTCATGTGAAAATTTTCATTTTTTGGTGGTAAAATTCTCAGTATCTTTGAATAGGCGTGTTTTCGTAATGTCTGTGACTGTGGCTCTTTATGGACATCTTCAATATTATTTTGAATTTGACATGTACTAAAACCAACTTACATTTGTGTCCTCATCTGTATCAGAGCCAACAGGAAGCGGAAGTTTGACGGTCACAGCTCGCCGGAAAGTGATAGGAATGCTGGGAAGTATATCAATAAATTCCGAGGTTTTCAATAATTCTCCTGTTTCGTTTGGGAAATTCTGTTTTGCTAGTTGAACTTTGTCTTCACTGATTGGACTTATCTGTGGTAAAAGACAATAACATGATAAAGGTGTTATCAAACGAAATTAACGAAATAACCGGAAATATTTGGACATACTTATAAATTGAACATGTCCATTTTCCTATCTGTTGATGTGTTTTCAAACTGTAGGACGGTGATAAACAGATAAGACCCTGATCAGCCACCGTAACTGCGGCGTCTGGTCTGGGTGTACTCCATTTGGTCACGCATGTATGTCTAAATACTCATGATTAATAAGGTAAGTTGCATATAGTGCCAAGTGTTATTCCGTACCTATTATACTGATAATCGGTGTTTGTCTGTTTGTCAAACATTTGTCTCACTTTTTATACGGTCGCACCTTCGACTGAATGTGATTATACTTTAAACATCCTTTGCAACACCTGTAACCATTCCACTGTTATCTTAATTTGTTTTAAATAAATAAATAAATAACAATAGATCACTAAATAACGCTATAACAATTACAAACAGAATTAAAATAAAACCTGAAAATGTTGTCCTTGAAAGCAAATAACGCATAAAAGAACAATAACCGGAACCTCGGTTTCATTGTGACTTTTTATATGACAGCATTGTAGTTTTGCGGGCTGCATACAGCCCCCACCCCCTCAACACACAGACACACACACACACCACCACCACCTTTGAAGCAAGGCCACAATATCCCACCAAATCCCACCCCACCTGGCACCGACTTAAGCGGAACTCGATCTTCCAAGATTTTAAAAGCATCCGTTTCAATCAAAAACAGCTAAATAGGAAAACAACAAGAATACTGAGACTTCATTCAACAAAACGATGAGTAGAAGGGTACAATGTGTTCTTTTACCTTGGCGAAAGATGAGGGCTCTGAGGGTTCGACTACAAACCAAAAACCAGAGAAAACGAAATAGAATATCGCCTGCTACAGTTGTGATTAATCGTTGTATCGCTGTAAATATGCCCAGGTGGCCTCAGTGTCTCTCTGGTATTATCGACTACAGAAACTGCTCTCAAGTAATTTTTGTATGTTGGCAGTGCGCTGCATAAGAAACTTCAGAAACCTGCCTGTCCCCTGAAAGTTCATCAAAATGTCCCTAATAACGAGTCTTTCTTCTTGATAGTCGTCTTTTTATTTAATTGCCAGGAATATATCTAATGACCAGTCATTGATTCCAGTCTGCTGCATAAGTCTCACTCTCAGTTCTTCCCGTACATCTGTGTATTCTGGACAGTCCTCAACATAATGTTCACGTGTCTCTGTTCCCCAACACTCACAAAGAGGTGTCTCATATAAGCGAATCTTGTGTCTGTATTCATTCAGGCAGTATCTAGTTCTCAACTTAACCCTTTTACGGTTAAGGAATAAAATGGGCCACAACGTCAGAAACCGTACCGTCGGACATGTGCGCCCGGCGAATATTCAGATAAGCCTGCGCATTCACATAGTATAATCAGAATCTTCATTTGGCGCATTTTGACTTGCCATGGATACAAAGTTCCTTCATGCGGACAATGAAGACTCTGATCAGACTGCACAGACGCATAGTCTGATTAGAGTCTTTGTTCGGCGCACATGTCACAAGGGACGTTTACTCACGTTGCAGTTTAACGCATTTAAGCCTGGCGTCCCATAAAAAGGACTTTGGCAAACAGTGTAGACCCAGATCAGACGCCACAGAACGCGGCGTCTGATCAGAGTCTTCACTGTTTGCATAAAATATAGAAACTTCTTCAAAAGACTGTAATAATAAAAACTAACCAGACACACCTTATATAGAAACTGGACTTGTCCAAATAGTGATGGTAGAAGAGTCCACTAGGCAAAAACGGGTTAAATATATTATTACCAACCTGTATAGCACACTGGAAGTTTTTGTCAGTTGCCTTCTTCGGAAACCTAATACTGATATATTTACTAAGCCTGGAGTTGTACAGACATCCCTGAACTGTGACGTCGAAGTATTCCCGTTTTGGTGTGAAGGTAACAGCGAACATTCCCAGACGGTCGATCTCCAGCTCGACACATGGCGTCTTCGATTCATCCTACGGAAAAAAAACAACAACAAAACAAACTTTAAAGTGTTAAGCAGACTTATAGCAGACGACATTATACAATTATTGACTACGGAGGTATTGGATATGATGTGATATCCACAAGAGAATACCAATATTGACCGAGGCGATAGCCGAGGTCAAATTTGATTTTCAGTGGTGGATATCAACGTCATATCCAATACCGCAATAGTCAATAATTGTTTTATTATATAATTTGTCTTCTCTGTTGATAACTGAAGCAATAGCGTTCAACACTACATCCATTATTTTAAATAAAATTCGCGCGTAGGCGTCGGCGACATGACTGGCGACTAAAAGTTGATATTCACTGGAAGGCGCGCGCAAGCCGTTGAACATCAGAAATATTCACTCTCAGCCAATGAAAGACAGTCTATTTTTAGGTTTATAATAATGTATTTTATTATTATTTTTAGAGAAATAAGGCTTGTGAATTCATGTGAATTGTTTGTGAGGCAGATGATCCACATGAAATGTCAAGCATTATTTTCTCTGACAATATAGCCTCAAACATATCCCCACCTCACCCACCCCCACCAAAACAAAAGGTCGTCTGCTGCATTGTGATTAGCATTCTAAGGGATAACCAGTGCAATTCTTAACCCATTTTAGTCTGAAAACCCCATAAAGGGTAAAAAGGATAAGTGTCAAACTTGACAGACCCACCTCTCACCCCCCCCCCCCATTCTTAACCCATTGTAGTCTGGAAACCCCTAAAAGGGTAAGTGTCAAACTTGGCAGACCCAGATCAGACTCCATAATGGTCTGTAAAGAGGGGCCTTTTGGATTCAAGGGAGAAATTAATTAATCGGAAATAGCAGACTCGCCTTTATTGAATCTTTTCATGAACCTCGATGTAACATTCAACACAGTTCTGTATCTATGCACCCGGCAGTGTCGGACCACAGTCATTTAGATAAATCCGTTGTAGTGTTTCAATTTTAGTAAAATAATACCAAATAGCAGTTGTATTTTGTATGAAATCGCTACGTACATTGTGGGGTCACATGTATTATTTAAGAATTACTATATCCATGTGTAAATTGTTCTCACCCCATAGAAATGACAAACACAGACAGGGGTCATTGGCGGATCCTCAACTAACTAAGCCACGTGGATTTGTCCTATATACAATAGTATAAAGTAAAACCTGTGTAAGGCAGCCACCCTTGAAACTGACCTTAATGGTTGATGTGGAAAGGTGTTTGTTTTATAAAGGTACCTGTCATGTAATTTTGCTAGCAAAATTACATGACATGTACCTTTATAAGACAAACTTATTGCACATCAACCACTGTTTAAAGTCAGTCGCGAAGGTGGCTCTCTTACACAGGTTTTACTGTAAACTAAATTTCTTGGACTAAACGAACATTCCAAGACTTTTGGCCTTCAGTATAGTATGCAGTTTAGCATCATTATTACATGTAATGTTGAATAAGCCATTGTTTGCTGGAGGTAATAACTGCATACATATTTGATATTCATTTGAAATCGTACACTACAAATTCATTTGATATACCTGATTTCATAATTATAACCACAAGTGTCAAATTGACCCCCTACACACACATTTGTTTTCACGTCCAATAAGAACGTATTGTTCAATTCGCAATAAATTATTATGAGAAAGAAATATGATATACACGTGTGGCCAACAACAGGAACACCATTTCGTTGTAATAATAGTTCCTTTCATATTTGCAAATTTACCAGAAAGAAAGTGATTCGTGTCAATTAAAGTTTTGTCTATAATACTTTTATATAGTTTTCAAATATAAATAAAAATGTAAATAAGAAGTAACAAAATTAGATATTAATAAATCTTACAGGGTTATTTTAAACACTATAAGTATGTTATTTTTCGAGTACTTGTCCCTTCTGGCGCAATATATTCAACCGTCTATGAAACCAGTCGGCCTATAGCAGCATATCGTTTTCATTCTGCTTATGAGCCGGGGCACAACGTTTCTTACAAAATTGCATGTGAGCCCAGCGAAGACTCAGATCAGCCTCTGCATCCGCACAGTCTGATAAGAATCTTCGCTGTGCGATCTATGGATTCATCACGAAAACATGCCTGTGTAATTTTGACCCCCTTAAACCCCACTTTTATATAGTAAAACTGGGGTTTACAGGGGTATACATTATTTTTCTTATTTCTGATCATAACATAGATTGTGGGTACTCGTTAGTACTAACGAGTACCCACAATCTATGTTTTGAGCAGAAATATGAAAAAATATCAGTTTTTTATCTAAATATTTTCAGTTTTCGGAGGTGAAAGTTTAGGCATGTTTTCGTAATGGTTAAGGACAAATGATCTTCATGCAGCCAGCAAAGACTCTGATCAGACTACGAGGATGCGCAGGCTGTGTCTTCGCTAGGTGCGCATGAAAATTGTACGAATTCCTGTGCCCTGGCTCATTGCAATCAAAACAATGCTTCTTTGAGGGTCGAAGAGGTAACCGCTTAAAAATCTACCTCCCTGTTGACAGCGTAGATATTTTGGGCTAGACATCAAATTTCTCTAACCGACATAGTGTCTTGTACCTAAATTGAATTTTTCTCTATGAATCGACGTTCCATAACATATTTCATTTTGTCTTAAAATACAACTTTGATCTATTGGGTGAGGAAATACCCTCCAACTTAGTACAAGTATTTTTTTTTTCATTTTGTATTTGCACAAGACCTTGATCTAGTAGGTGAAGAAATAACCTGTAACTTGGCAAACGCCTTAAGTTTGTATTAACACCCAACCTCAATCTGTTGCGTAGAGAAAATATCCTCCAACTTTTTGAAGGTTTTCGTTTTATATAAATACCCAGCATTGATCTATGCCCTCAGTGAAATACCCTCAAACTTTGTTAATAATATTTACCAAGTAAAAGCAACATTCAACAGTCGGCACAGTTTTCAAGAAAATTTAACGAAATGGTCGCAAATATCACCAGGTCTAATTAGCCTCTATATCATAATCTCAGAGATATGATCAAACAACTGAAGTTTATATTTGCTAATCGCAATCTACAGCTATAAAAGGACTTGAAATCTAAATAAATGGCTGACATTAACTCATACAGACGGCCAAGGAAACAACTTTTACTGGATACGTGGGGAAAGGTTAGATTATTTAGATATTCCTTCCAAGCATTAGCTTCGATCTGTAGAATGTTCCATTCATTCTGCTTGTTAAGTAGCCTGTGCCGAAGTAATGACACACACACACACACACACACACACACACACACACACAAACACACACACACACACACACACACATATATATATATATATATATATATATATATATATATATATATATATATATATATATATATATATATATATATATATATATATATATATGAGGGCAAGTCAATAAGTAACCAGCCTATTCCATTTCCAATTGACCGAGACACCCAAGATTTTCAAGCCTTGTTTCAATACATGTTTTAGGCCTGAGGGCAAAATTGCACCCTTATCGTGTCATTCACTCACAAGATATTGAATGTCAAACATGGCTAGCGATCCAAAAGTAAGCTTTTCGTCAAAAGTTGAGTACCGTGCTGTAAATCGGTACTTGTATTTAAAAGGGAAAACAGGTCAGGAAATACATTGCGGGTTGACCAATGTTTATGGGTCTTCTGCACCATCGTATGCACAAGTTAAATTCTGGGTTGGGGAATTCAAACACAGTAGAACGTCTTTAGAAGACGAAACCAGGTCTGGACGCCCATCAGATGCCACCGATGAAGAAATGTGTAACAAAGTACGGGATCTGGTGTACTCTGATAGGCGAATTAAGGTGGAAGAAATAGCGACTGCATTACACTTTTCACATGGTAGCGTTTCAACAACTTTACATGATCGCTTGGATATGCACAAGCTAACAGCCCGTTTGGTCCCAAAATCCCTTAGCGACGAGCAAATGGCAACCAGAGCATCAGTATACAGCGCATTGTTGAAGCGGTTTAGGTCAAAAGAAGACTGGTGACTGTAGATGAGACCTGGGTCCATTATTATGAGCCAGAGAATAAAGCTCAAAGTCGCCAGAGTGTAGGGCCGGGTCTCCGAGGCCAAAGAAGTTCAAAACGCAACCCTCTGCTGGCAAGGTGATGGCAGCTGTATTTTGGGATGCACAAGGTGTTATTATGTTGGACTTTCTAGCAAAGAAAAGTACAACAACAGGTGCGTATTATGCAAATTTGCTCGACTAAGTGAGAATTGTGATCCGTGAAAAACTCGGAGTTAAACTCTCCAAAGGGATTCTGTTCCAACAGGACAATGTGAGAGTCCACACTTGCAAAATTGCAATGGATGCTGTTGAGTGGAATGGGTACGAGCTAATACCGCACCCCGTCTATTCTCCGGACAGCTCCTAGTGACTATTTCCTATTCCCAAACTTGAAAAAGGATATCCGTTGATGTCATTTCCGGTCCAACGAAGAAGTCGTGGCGGTAGTTGAGGAGTGGGTTAGAGACAATGACCCTGGTTCTTCAGTTCTGGGCTGATGGCACTGGAACACCGTCGGTCCAAGTGCATCATTCTAGAGGGCAATTACATCGAAATAAGTTAGGCTGGTTTTTTATTGACTCGCCCTCGTATATACATGTCATCGTTTTTTTAATAGCAGAAATATACGGGAACCAATTTAGAACGCATATTTAAAAAAAAATCGTTAATAAAGGATTATTATACAGAACAACTAAATTTGGAAACATCCAGAAAAGGCCACAGTCATGGAATACAGCATTCCAAATGCACTATATAAGGATTTGATTTCATGAAATGACAACACAAAACAACACTTAGTCGAAAATAGTAGGAGCAGAACAAACGTCAACGAGTGCATTTAGATTTGTCTGAAAAAAGGAATATCTCCGAGTCCGGGGCTACGAGGCCTGACCCCGAGGCTATAAAACTTTTTTATGCTCAACTCAGCTGAGAGTGAAATTTGTCCTGCTAATAAATCTCAAAATACTAACAATTGCAAACTCTTTCTTACTAAATATAGCTGAGCATGAAAATTTCTCTGCTAACAGATATGAAAATATCAACTATTGTTGGCATTTTCATATTTATTAGCAGAGAAATGTTCATGCTCAGCTGAGATGAGCATGAAAAACGTTTTATAGCCTCGAAGCCAGAGCAGTATTGCAAAACAATGTTCCATGATCTGACTCAATAAAACCGTCGTTTAATTTTGAAGTTTCTTGCTTTCAAAGCAAAGGACACCTCTTTTCAGAATTTACTCTTCATGCAGACAGCGTAGTATCTGGTCAGATTGTTCTGTCTGCTCTAAGCCTTCGCTGGCCCACATTTAAAAAAGTACATTTTCCAACATAACACTGATATGGAGGGACCATGAGCGTCAAAATATTTCAAATGAAAAATGGCGAGGGTGAGTTCAGGGTTAGACAGAAATGTTTATTATAACTCATTGATGCCTAGAGTCCTGTTAAAAAGGAGCCTATGCAAACAGTGTAGATCCTGATCAGACGCCGCGTGTTGCGGCGTCTGATCGGGACATACACTGTTGGCATTAAACATAAGAACTGCTCTGAAAGAAAAGAGGAAAATGAAATAAACTAGACTGCCCTGAAATTGAATATAGACCTGTGCGAATAAAGAGGTAGACGAGTCCATTGGAAGTTGATTAGACTTGCTCCAGTTTCAAGTGACTATTTTTTTTCTTATAATCCTGGGCCAATTTGTTCAAAGCTAACGATGTCGTTAGTTAACATTATATATGGCATATACGCTAATATTTTTGCTGAAAAAATGTGAGTAGCTTTTGCAAAAGCTACTCACATATTTCAGCAAAAATAGCTGTGAATTAGAGATTGTTCTTGCTAAAACAGTAAACATTTCGTCCACTAACGAGCTCGTTAAGCTAATAACGCTTTGAACAACTGGGTCTTGTTTAATAATCCATTAAATAAAACCAAAATAATATCATGCATATAAAGGTGACCAGCCTTTATAGTAATGATATTACTTTTTTATTATTATTTATTTTAGTGGATTATCAAACAGGATTATGAGAAAAATATTTAATCACTGGAAACTGGAACCAGTCTATAAGTTAATTGACTAATATCCCTTAAACGTGGTAGCTATTTTGTTCCCTCTCTGTTATCATTTCGCGATGGTCTTTTGCAAACAAATGCAATTTTCGGAATATAAGAAACTGTATACTTACTTTTCTAAGGAAGCCAATATCGACCCATTCATTTTCGTCCTTCCATTTTCCTTTCACGTTAATTTCGCAATGATCAACATCTATCTTGTAATATGGAATCTATAGTTTGGAAATGAAATGCTTAAATGCAGATAGACAAAAAATGCAAACTTGATAATAAAACACATTGTATAAATGCAGATAAACGATATGCAATGTGTTGAAAACAAAAATGCAAAATACATGGTATGAATGCAGACAAACTGAATCTGTGGTTTTGGTAATACAGTCGACTCTCGTTATCTCGAATTCACGTATCTCGAATAACCGCTTATCTCGAAGTAAAAGTCTGGTCCCTGTTTGAACATGGAAATCTAATAATAGGTAACAAAATATTGTGGAAAAGAGGATAAATTGCTCATAAGGAGCAATTTCTCCTCTTTACCACAATATTTTCAATATATCTCTAACTTCTGGAGTCAAATTACATGTTCATTTGTGAAGTGTGGTTGTTTTTCCTCAATATTGCAAATCTGATATATCGAGGTACGGACATCTCGGAGTATTTCACAGAGTCCCTTAGACTTCGAGATTACGAGAGTCGACTGTACATGTAAAAAACATTGTATAAATGCAGATAAAAGGAACCATCGGTTTAAAAATGCATGTAAAATACATTGTATAAATGCAAGTTTAAAATATTGTGTGTGTCTTTCTTTCTGTAGATTTCATATCCAATTAGTTATTTGCTGTTTCTTTAAGACAGATCGTGGGTTGATCGCAAGACTGTATCAAGTCGGATGGTTGTTTTTCCCAATACCTAATCTCCTCACCATGAAGGTGTTATGAAGGTTACAACATTTCTTTCTGTAAACAATGGAAATTTAGGTGTCATTGCTCGTATGAGCAATGTCACCTAATTTTGCATTGTTTACAAAGGGGTCAAAGTTGCCCCTAAACAAGGGTTTCAAAAATATGTTTGAGTACTACAGTCTTGCGCTCAACCCTCGAAATGTTCAATATTGTATTAACTTACCTATCAAAGACGTGTATTGAAGGGGAATGTTTTACTGAATTTATGTTGTTGTTTTTTGTTGTTGTTTTTTTTGTTTTTTTGTTTGTTTTTTTTTTTCTAAATACATTTAAATACATTGTATAGATTAATCCATAATTATATATAACAGCATCACGATAACAAACCTATATAATTTTGATCCCCTTAAACCCCACTTTTATATAGTAAAACTGGAGTTTACAGGGGTATATACATTATTTTTTTTTCTATTTGTTTTTGCGGAAGAACATAGATAATGGGTATTTGTTAGAACCGCCTCGCCGAGGCGGTTCTAACGAATACCCACAATGTATTTTTTTTTATCTGAAAATTTTCAGTTTTTGAGGTGAAATTTTCTATATATTTGAAAAGGCATGTTTTCGTGATGGTCTTCCATAGGGCAACGAAAACTCAAATCAAACTGTGCTGGTGCTCAGACTGATTTGAGTCTTCGTTGGGCGCACATGTCAGAAGGTACGTTTTTCCACATTGCAGCTCATATTTGTTCCTTGCTCTCTCTCACGATTGTTCTTCAAAGTTCTGATATACAAACGTTCAATATTGTACCTGATCATTTATTAGTAACTTACCTGTCAGACTAGTAATGAAGAGAAAAGTTTTACGGTCATGTGAAAATTTCACACATGAGCCGCGGTATGCGAAGACGTGATTTCGAGTATGCGCGGACAACGAAAGCCAAGATCTGCCTGTGCGTCCGCATTGGTTCCGGAGAAGAATTTTTTAAAGGGTCTATACCATACATGGGCAGAGCGGCCATCTTAGCCATGACATCAAGATGCGGTGAACAAACTTTCTTTTCCCATATCCACTGAGGTTACATATGTAATTTGGCTTTGATAGGCCCAGTGATTTCTGAGGAAGAGGAGAAGGCGTTTGAAGAGTGTGGACGACGGACAGGCGATGAAGCCTGTCTATACTATAAGCTCACCAAATGAGCATCAACGTTACTGTGAGCTAAAAATGGCGATAACATGTTCATATGTATCAATTCCCCTCAAAAGCTACTATTTTATGCCTCAGAAAATGAAATATACAGTCAAACTTCAATAGCTCGAACACCGATGGCTCATTTACCCTGGCTGATTCGAACTCGTTTTAGGGTCCCGAGGAAACTCTTCCGATAGCTCAAGAAAAATATTTAGCGATATTATAGGAAAGTTTCCTATTTTATCATGAAATTGCATTACGAAAACACGCCTATTCAAATATAATGAAAATTTTACCACCAAAAAAAATGAAAATATTCAGAGAAAAATGCTGATATTTTTCACATTTCTGCTCAAAACATAGATTGTGTTTACTCGTTAGAACCGCCTCGACGAGGCGGTTCTAACGAGTACCACAATCTATGTTTTTGAGCAGAAATATGAAAAATAATATATACCCCTGTAAACCCCAGTTTTACTATATAAAAGTGGGGTTTAAGGGGGTCAAAATAATATAGGTATGTTTTCGTGATGTATGTTATGTGTAAACCTTATAATCGCCTCGCCGAGGCGATTCTAATGATTATCCACAAGCTATCTTTTGAGCAGAAATACAAAAAATATCAGAGTTTTTTAGCTGAAAGCTTTCAGTTTTTGGAGGTGAAATTTTCTGTATATTTAAATAGGCGTGTTTTCGAAATGGTCCCAAACATGTTCGAGCCATTGAAGTTCGACTGTACATGCATTCCTATAGTAGTACGTACCTGCACGACTATTGCCTTCTTCAACAGTTGTAAAGTTGAAGAAAACAAGAATATCTCGCTAGTTAAATGCTCGGTTGGTGGTAATACTGGCGTATATTTCCATCGCTGCGTGGGTGCCGCCACTTGGCACGTAATACTATCTTTCTTGTTGAACACGCCGTCTGGAACTATGAGTTTGGCGCCAAGAGGAAGTCCATAGTTACCTCCCTTCTTGCCGGGCGTGTAACTCACTTTCAGACTGCAAATGTATAAGACAACGAATAATACTGAGCTTTCTATATGAGAACATAAAACATAACAAACACATGTATTAGTTTTCACAAAAAGCTTGGTCTAAGCTTAGCACAAACTTTCACAAAAAAAAAAACAAAAAAAAAACAAAAAAACTTGATCTACGCTTAGCACACAATATGTGCTAAGCGTAAATCAAGTTTGTTTTGTTTTCTGTGAAAGCTAATACTTGGTTATAATAACGTCGAAAGGTCCATGGAAAATAGCACTGGACCAATCTATGACCATTCATAAAGTAACTCAGTTTGTAAAGCAACTGACTCCTCCCAGGTATAGGCTGACAGCCAATAAAAGCAAAAACACACAGTAACGGTGAAACAAACATTGCATACTGATATTTATGTGTATGTTTAACCCTTGTCATACTGAATACATTAAGATGCCAGCCCACTTCTTATTTTTAGCCAATCAGATTACCTGACTCAGATCGTTGATACAGATTCACATATTTTAAAAGAGTGCAGATCCAGGTCATGTGGCTTCTTCATCTTGATCTACGCTGTTTGCGAATGTTCAGCAGGACTAGGTTAAAAAGAAAACTTGCAATGCTAGTCTAAGAAAACTTAACCATTATACAAGTGGGAGTGGTTAAGAACATTCTGTGGAGGAGTTATTTTCCAAAACTGTACTAAAATGAAAGATTTTGACTGAGCGACCGGAAACCAGTTTGTATTCGTTTTAATTTTTGGTAAAATCGAAGAGCTTAAATGTATCGGCCTTTCTGCTCTTCCGACCATAAAATTTGATATTTGACCGTGAAATTTCATAGATGTTAGATTATACAAGAGCGAACGACTTTTCAAATATATAGCGTGGTTACTGACCAAACTGTGCGCATGCGCAGAAAGATCGAATTCAGCTATTAATGTGCGCATATACAATGCACCCCGGCTACCCGTTTTACATTTTATCATGGCGAACTCAAAAATGAAAACCCTTTACCGATTAGCTTGTATGTTAAGCTGTACTACTTCCAAACTGCGATTATCTTTCATTGGAAAAGTTGACACATCAAACTATAAAACAACAACTTTCTCTTCCTCCGAAATTTACTCCGAAACAGTTTTGAGTGTCCGTCTAACTAATTATTCCATTGTTTACCAATTGTAAGATTTAAATGCATAATTTAAGCCTTGAATAAAGAATGTTTTTAAACTAACATATTGCAATTGTTATTCTCATGTGCAATTGTTTTACGATTTAGATAAAGAAATAATTTTATTTTGTATGTTTAAGATTTCCATAAAGCTGTATTATATACATAACAATGCCAAAATTGATAACGTATATGGATGATATACTGAGCCATGTTATTGTTTGCCTCACAATATGATTCAACATTTAAAACTTTAGTGTAGTTTGTTTCAGTTTATCAAGCAGACAATCATTTGCGATCCTCTTTCTGTTGGAAAACCTCGAAGATAATGTCTTATTTGTACGCAAAAATATGTGTATATGACATAGAAACCTCTGCGTATGCAAAAATATGTGTATATGACATAGAAACCTCTGCGTATTCTCTCTCTCTCTCTCTCTCTCTCTCTCTCTCTCTCTCTCTCTCTCTCTCTCTCTCTCACATACACACACACACACACACAAGTTGAAATCAGGCGAGCTTTCTATTAAAGAACGTTAAACATAACTTACACAAGCATTGGCTTTCATAAAAAGCTTGGTCTACGTATAGCTTTGTTGTGAAACCTAATACTTGGTTATAATAACGTAGAGCAGTCCATTGAAATAACACTGGACCAGTCCATGACCTTTCATAAAGTATTTCCGGAGCCCGCGATTATTTAGTGCTGTAGAAAAGTAGCCTGACAGTTGAGTGACCATTGCAGCTAGGGGTCACTAAAGAATCATAACTGTTTTAATAAACAGAGTCAATGTTCGTCTACTTACTGAAATGGGCCGCACCAAGCGAAAAAGTGCCTTCGAACATGTGCAGAATGCACAAATTTTGATCATCCTGCGCATGCGCAAACGTTATCATCCGGGCCTTTGCTCTCCATACATTCTGTAGTATCCAATGACTCTGTTAGCACAATGGAATACAATGGAATATTTGCACAGATTTGAAGAACGGCAGGCGGATTTGTCTCATTCTGAACAAGTGTGGCGTTGTTTCTTGTGTCTGTGGTTAAAACCTCAGAAATGATTTAGGCAACGTGTGTTTCTTAAACCATTTAGGCCGATTGGATATTTCTTCCTTAACCTTTTGGTCCGGTCCATTTAAAATAAAGAGGGTGTCTGGTTATTTTTTATTATTATTATGTTTTATAGAAATTCCTGTATTTAATGCAAACTGTGCAGACTCTGATGAGACGCCGCGTTCAGGTTCTGATCTGGATATACACTGTTTAACTCTTTCCCTTTTATAGGACGCAAGGTATAAATGGCTGAAGTATAGTCCATTAGAGAACTGGGGAATTTTGTCTAAATGCTGTATAAATGAAACAGATTTTTTACATGTATGGCTGTGGTTAATACCTTAAAAACAATTCAGAAAACCTTTTAATACAAAGAAATCCGAGGATGAAGACATAAGGTGACTGGATACACTCGCTAGAATTTCCGGCAAGTTTACAAGGTAGACAAGTTTTGCGTCTAATCTTAAAGGAAAGAATAAGTTCCCAAGCGCAATCTGCAGAGATTCTATTTGATCCATTTCAATCTGATTATTTATATTGTGTTGTAAAGTCAATGTAGTGTAGACCACAGTCTAACTTCAATGACTTGATCATCTTTGGGACCTTGGAAATTTGCCCTAGACATGGGTACCTCGAGCCACCGAGGGTTAATTATGCATGCAGTGCCATCACGAAAACATGCCTATATAACTTACCCCCTTAAACCCCACTTTTATATAGTAAAACTGGGGTTTACCGGGGTATACATTATTTTTCTTATTTTGCTCAAAACCATAGATTGTGGGTACTCGTTAGAACCGCCTCGGCGATTCGGTTCTAACGAGTGCCCACAATCTATGTTTTGAGCAGAAATATGACAAATATCAAAGATTTTTATCTGAAAATTTTAAGTTTTTGGAGGTAAAATTTTCTATATATTTGAATAGGCATGTTTTTGTAATGACAGGTCAGGAGACAAATAATGAAAATTTAGGGATGCCTTATCGATCTTCTATAAAATAATGGTATGGGGTGTATTCATTAGAATCGTCTCGGAGAGGCGTTTCTAATTACACACAATATACAATTTTCATGATAAAATAAGAAAATTTCCCTAAAATATACCTAAATATTTGTTTTCTTGAGCTACATACATCGGAAGAATTTCTAGGGACAAAACCGACTTCGAATCAACCAGGGTAAACTGTCATTGGTGTTCGAATCATTGGAGGTTTACCGTACAGTGAAAACAGGTACATTACCCAACTAGCATTCTTTATAAATCTACAGCGGGCCGTTATCGGTCCGACAGCTACCCTGATGGGTCCATAACGGCCCACTATAGATTTATAAAGAATGCTTACTGGGTATTTAGCAACTTTTAATAATGTTTCACTCTTAAACTTGATTTCAAATTATTATGTTGTCTGTATGCATCTGTTATGATGTTAACTAGTTCCAAATGAGCCAGCGCACGACAAACCTACAATAAGACTTGTGCGACCAGTGAAGACTCAGATAAGCCTACGCATCTGACCAGAGACTTCGCTGACCGCATGTGTCTTCTACAGCTCCGGGCTATCCAAAGAGGGATAAGCGAGAACCCTTTCCATACTGAACGGATGCACAGGTTGATCTTTGTTGGTCACACAGGTCTTATTGTAGGTTTTGTCATTCGCTAGCTCAAATATACTTATTAAACGAAATAGCTTCATTTTTCACATTATTTTGTGGAAATGCCATGCTTAACACAGCTGTAGATCGTAGAGCTGTTCAGCAAAGTATTTTATTATTTCTCCACGAAGACATTAGAAGCGCCTCTTATTTCGTCACGAATATATATGTTATGGATAATCATTAGAAGCACCTACGCGTACCACAACATATGTTTTCGTGGAGAAATGAGAAAACAAAAGTTAATACATTGTGTTTCGAAAAGCACCTAATATAGCGTATACAGCGCAAAACACTGAGAGTGATGATGGCAGCCATTGTCTCATCACGAAAACATACCTATATAATTTTGACCCCTTAAACCCCACTTTTATATAGTAAAACTGGGGTTTACATGGGTATACATTATTTTCCTTATTTCTGCTCAAAACATAAATTATGGGTACTCGTTAGAACCGCCTCGTCGAGGCGGTTCTAACAAGTACCCACAATCTATGTTTTGAGCAGAAATATGAAAAATATCAGAATTTTTTATCTGAAAATTTTCATTTTTTTGTGGTAAACGTTTCAGTGTATTTGAATAGGTATGTTTACGTCATGTGAAATAATCTCCTTTACAGTGTCAAAAGGCCTATGTAAATCATAATATCATATTTATCACGTCATTTTCGGTCCCCGAAGCCCCTTTTCGGTTTTCGGTATCAAATGGGATTTTTTTTTCGGTGTTAAGTAGGACCGCAGCTCAGGTTACATTGTTCAGCCTACGCTGTAGACTTGGCGTATTTTACTGGAGTATTCATATTTGTCCGCCGATATTGTGCTCAATATGATGAAAATCTTACTTCTTCAAATATTTGAATTTTTTTTTGGTTTTGTTTACTGTTCGCTATTTATTATCATAGGAATGTATAAGGCTAATATGTCTGAATGCAGAATTTAGCGTCATCAGCTTTAGCAGGGAACTATTTGTTTGGTAGTTATTAGGTTGGTAGTAACAGGAAAACGGATTAAAATCTAGTGGCGGTTTGCCCCCCGACCCCATTTCCCCACTCCCCACCCCCCAAAAAATGTATATGAGATATAAGTACAAGAATTAGGTAACTATAACTCACTGTGCTTCGTCGTCGTCCAGGTTTTGTCTGTCGGTGTTGACGGACACATTCCATGTGTTGTCTTTCTTCATACTCTTCTCACTGCCTGCCCTTGGCCTGAAAATACAAAAGATAAAGGTCATATTACCAAATAGGAGATCCGTCATAATAAAATCTTTACTTTATTTGAGTGGAATGGATACACCTTCGGGGGAGGCAACTCTTAATTGTTTGATCCCTTCTGAAAAGGGGTCTTTCCTAAAAGGAAGAATCTGCTCCCAGTGAGAAATGACTTTCCTTTTAGAGTAAACCTTTTTCCAGAAGGCAGACAAACCCATTTTGGCAGAGTGCCCACCCCTGAAAATGTATCTCTTCCCCTTAAAGTGAAATTACCAGGCAAGATTACCTTAAATAAATTTAAAAAGAAAATCGACATTTTAGGATTATTGTTACCTTAATTTTCAAACTTATCGTTAGTTTGAGGTCATTGTTACTATAAATTATGACAGTATCGACATTTTAGGACCATTGTTACCATAAATTGAGAAAATACTCTATTGTGGGCGCTAAATTATACAAATGGTCTGTAAAAGGGTGGCTAATTGGTTTATCAGAGAAAATAATTGGAACTCATTAGAATTATCAACAGGGACTAATTATGTAATGCAATAGCCACAGAATGACCTGCAGCACGAGAAGATGTAGCATCGCACATATGCGTCCAGGGAAAACATCCGCGCAGTCTGATCTGAGTCTTTGCTGGACGCATTCTGGATAGCCAAGGATTCAATATTTCTTCAATGTATCAGCGCATGCACAAGTTGCTTTGAACACCTCGTTTGGCCGAATATGTTCGCAGGTAAGTTTTCTATTGTTAGGATGTAAGAGTGTGTGTGTGTGTGTGTGGGGGGGGGGGGGGGGAGGGGGGATGGGGGATGGGGGGTATTGCTACCCTTTCAGAGGAGAAAACTTTGTCAGATTGTTTAACGTCCTTCTGATGAAGGTCTACTCTAAACGGACAGAATTTAAACCCTTTGAGAGCAAATTATTTTGTTTATCAGTACAGAGAGGCAAACTGGAAGTCACAAAAGTGACAAAAGGAAGTCACAAAAAGTGTTCTCGTGTAGACAATGGCGGAACATCTACCTGTTAGATGTATTTAGTCTCCTTAACTCTTTCGGCGCCAAATTTCAGACGACATTTGTCGTCTGCTTTTTTTTTTTTTTTTTTTTTTCACAACTATCGACTGGAAAGAAGTTTATATAGATAAAGTTGAAAAACTGAACGTCAAACAGCGGAGATCCAGATGAGACGGTTCATCTCATCTCATCTGGATCTACGCTGTTTGGAAAAGCCTATTATTATCGACTGTTGCAGTGAAAGAGTTATTTCAACTGCGTAAGGCAAACACTTGCTTACTTTAGGTAGAACACGAAACTATGCATTACGAAAACACGCCTATTCAAATATATACTGAGAATTTCACCATAAAAACTGGAAGTTTTCAGATAAAAAATCTAATATTTTTCATATTTCTGCTCAAAACATAGATAGTGGGTACTCGTTAACGAGAACCCACAATCCATGTTTTTGAGCAGAAATAAGAAAAATAATGTATACCCCTGTAAACCCCAGTTTTACTATATAAAAGTGGGATTTAAGGAGGTCAGAATTATATAGGTATGTTTTCGTGACGAAATGCCGAGTGCGAACAGCAGAGGGTCAGACTGACCAGGTATTTCGTTGTCAGCTCTACTCTTTTCTTTTAGAATGCTTTGTAAATCTATGATTTTATTCTGTCGTAAAGAATAAGTGAAATGATTTATAGAATTTTGGGAAAATAACAAATGGGACTGGGTTCACTTGGTCATTTTCCACAGTGTTCAGAAAGAAGATAACTCATGTGACTTCCTGTTTGCTTTCCTGCATAAAGCTCCCCTTCTGAAAAAGGATCTACTCCTAAGAGTAGGCCCTATTTTTTAGAAAGTGACAAAAATAGTTCGACAGAATTGCTTCTCTAGAAACTGTATCAATTTCCCCTAAATGGTATTACGGTCGTTTCGAAAGTACATGTATATGAAGGCTAATTTTCTTTTAATATCCCTCATATAAAACCTATAAACTTGACTGAGACGCGTCATGAGAGAAAAGGTCATTATATATAATTATCACATCGTGCGAAAATTCCCAAACCGACCTTCGCATGCCCTAAATCTGATAGAGACTGGATAAACCTTGAATACTGTAGAATATGGCAGTGAACAACACTGAATACAAGTCCCCACCCCTCGTTCCCTGGGTCTTTCGCTATTCCAATTGCCTCCTCTCATATCGGAGCTCAATTCAATATTAATGTATTAAACGGAATATTTGGACAGACAGGCCTGAATAAACGGTGTAGATCCAGATCAGACCCAACAAAAGCGGCGTCTGATCTTCGTCTACACAGTTCCCAGCTAGCATTCTACGTAAATCTACATCGGGCCGTCATCGGCCCGTCAGCTACCCTGACGGGCCGATGACGGCCCGATATAGATTTACGTAGAATGCTGACTGGGTTCGCTACTCATATTGTAGTTTATAGACATGATCATAAGTACATTGGACAGGTTCGAATTTTAGCACAAGTATTGTTAGGAGGTAAGGCGTCCGATACGAAATGATCATCTGGGCTGCGTCGAGCGAAAAAGAGTCTTCGAGCATGCGCAATATGCAGATAAACATCATCCTGCGCATGTGCAAGGTCTCATCCGGGCCTTTGCTAACCATTGATACATTCTAAATTATCCAATGATTATGACACGGACAGCGAAGGCCCTGATCAGACTGCGTATCTGCGCAGTCTGATCTGGGCCTTCGCTGTCTGCGCATGCGCAGAAGACATTTTCGCACGGCGCGACTCATTCGATTCATGTTAATTATTTTTATAGAATTTATTCAGGGTTGCTATAATGAATCTCAGTGTTTCTATTCAACTGTTTAGTTACGGGTCTATTGAGGGTTAAGAAAATATTTTAATAGACCTTTATTATATCATATTAAGTAAATTTACTTCTATTTCAATATTGGGATAGGATTTTGTCAAGTATGTTTATCCATGACACTAGTATAAACGGGGATGATCTAGAGAAAACGTACCTTATGTGAGTGCCCAGATCAATATGCGCATCTACACAGGATAAGCAAGAGACCAGTTACCGTAATAGCCCTAAGTATTGGGACAGAGAGGTCTGATCAACAGTGTATACCCAGATCAGACGTCGCAGGACGCGGCGTCTGGTCGTGGTCTAAGTCGTTTGCAACTCAGCCAGCTTTTTTAGACACATCAACACAAATTAAAATACGCTTGATCAAAGTTTAGGAACAGTATGGTGTAAGGAGTCAAGGTATCCCAATATTAAGGAATACGGTATTCGCTAATACAATGGAAATGTCTTGATAACCACTTTTTGCTTTTAAAAGGGCATGTCCTGTTCCCATGTAAGGTTATGTTTTATTTAAAGTGGGAACTATAATAAAATATAAGATTTGAGTAACACACTGAAGTAGTCGGTACTTCAAATTTAAAATGGTTATCTGGTTAAATGGATCAACATTAAATATCTGAAGTAAAGTCATATGTTGGTTTATAAAAAAATTAAGACTTTGTCTATCTCATTGCCATTATACATTAAGCACATTCTTTTGGGACATATGCTAACAGTTAAGATCCAGATCAGCGAGCGAAAAGCCGCACAAGCTGATAAGGGTCATTGCTACACACTGATATACAGTCAACCCTCTTTATACCGACATTCGATACAACGACAGAATTCGTTATAATGAAATTTTGACAGTCACTAAACCGTCGCTTAAGAGGTTACAATTAGTCACAAAATATGCAAGAATATTGTATTTAATACTTTAAACAAAACATACGTTTTGGATATTGAGGCGATTCTAACAAATATCCAAATCATATGTTCTGTGAGGAAATAAGAATAAAACAAGACATTTCTTACATATCAATCTGCTCATTAAGTATTCTCTACAACAGCAAATTTATTTTAATGGCGGCGTCTTTGGGAACAAATGTTTTCGTTTTAACGAGGATTCACTGTAGTTATTCTGCACAATCCAATGATTCTGTCAGCAGACAACAAAGGTCCTGATGAGACCACACGAATTGGCAGGCTGATCAGGGCCTGTGAAATCCACTTCCAGTCGACTCCCGTTATCTCGAATTCCAAGGGACTCACTGAAACACTTCGAGATATCCGTACTTCGACATATCAGAGTTGAGAGAGTGAGGAAAACAATAAATTGAACAACCACATTTAACGAATGAATATGTAATTTGACTCCTGAAGTTAGAAATATACATATAAAATAATGTGGAAAAGAGGAGAAATTGCTCCTGAGGAGCAATTTCGCCTCTTGTCCAAATTATTTTGTTACCTGTTCTCATAGTTTCATGTTAAAACAGGGACCAAATTTTCACTTCGAGATAAGCGGTTATTCGAATACGCGAGTTCGAGATAACGAGGTTCGACTGTATTTCCAAAATGTCTTATGGCATGACGCATGTTACATGTAACTTAAAATACATATATGAGGATGCTATACTCTTAACTTTGTTTCACTTTGTCCTCGCACAAAGTCTTGGTCACATATTATAAAGGGCACTTATTTTAAGATACCAAAATAATGGAGAGGGGAGGGAGTTGTGGGTTACTGAATAGCTGTTCTATCTGCAAGTAAAGCGCAGGACCTGCTCAAGACAGGATCGGGCCGGCCATGCTCTACCCGCTAATGCTGGGCGGCAAGCGAAAGAGCGTAAGTACCATTCTAAATCTTTTGGCACATTAATATGACTCGGCAAGGGAACGGAACCGCGACATCCTACTAAACTGAGTGCAAAATTTATGTGGCATTTAGGCGAAACCAGACAATTTATTGTCCGGCTCCCTGTCACATCAATCCAGGGTCGTGATGAGACTGAAAGATTACTGAAAGCGATGTTACACACACACACACACACACACACACACACACACACACACACACACACACACACACATTTATGTGTGGAAAGGAGCATGTTCCATTAATCTATGACTGTGCCGTGTGTTTGAGAGAGAGAGAGAGACAGAGAGAGATGAGAAAAATACATGCAAAGGAAATCAATGCAAAATTTATAAAGAATAAACAATAGACGTTGTTGTACGTCAGCCAACTATATACAAGAACTAACATGAATGAATGTTAATTTTAAAACACATAAAATAAAGAAGTTTATGGTGCGAACCAGACTGAATCGTCGAAAATGAAATAAAAGAACGCACCAAGTAAAATAGAGCAGAAAAACGTGAAGATTTCGATTCTTACCATCCATTTTGGAAGCTGAATGTTAGAGTACAGATTCTCTTTCAGTTATCATTGTGAATATGATCTATCAAGCGAGCCACTTCACGAGGAAACGGTCAAAAATACTAATGGCAGTAGCCGCTTTTTATCTGATGTGGCTTCCGTTAGCCAGTTCACTCCTGTAAACTATAATGGATACCTTTGCAAACAGTGTAGATCCCAATGAGATAGCTCTTTACAAGCCGTCTGGTAAGGATCTACACTGTTTGCCATTCTGTTCTAGATTTTTGATACACATATCTATTTCGCAACAATGGACATGTCCAAAAACTCACAGAGGAAAGTCCATTTCAGTTATACAGGATAAAATGAAAGAAATAACATTTTCACATGCATCCGAAGAGTGAAGAATGAAAGGCTGTATCAATCAGCCTTGCATTTGCATTATCTTACAAGGGCCTTCAAGGGCATTTAGCGTTTACTCGAAGAATGTACTGTAAACAGTGAAGGCCCAGATCAGACTGCGCGGATGCGCAGTCTAATCTGGGCCTTCGCTGTTCAAACATGCCAAAACCCTTTTCCTCGTTGAAAGCTTAAATAATTATTCCTTTATATAACATGAATACATGCAAATATCATGTAATTACAACATATTAATATTTCCCACTTCACTAATTATTAATATCTGTTCAGTTCATGAACTGCTTGTAACAAATAGAAACGGAACGTCTAGTTCATGTACTAAACCACACACAAGGTTTAAAAATATATGTTCTGATACATTTAACACAGAGGTAAAGTATCTGTATACATAAAGTTTAAAACAAACACGGCTTCAAAGGTCAGTCATTCAAAGTAAATTTGCTTGGCTAGCTATCGGAATGTACGGCCTGGCCTTCGTCCGTCATGCGATAAACAATTTCTTTGTTTACGACCGAAACAAAACAATATGAAATATTATTTAGACAATGAAATCCCTACCTCTTATTTCTAGATTTAATCCGTGGAGCAGGCATGTCTATATATTAAACGTGACAAAATTTAATCCATCCAATTGTTTATGAAATAATATAGTCCTTTACATGGAATAAATGATTCTATTCAACTTTGGTGTACAGATAACCTTTACCACTCTCTGGGCAATTTCAGCAGACGACAAATTAGTGATATTTTTTCTTATCTTTCTAGATAATAGGCTTTGATATTTCATGCAAATGCAACAATTTGCAAGAAATGTCAAAGACTACTTTCTGGGAAAAAAAAATAAAAATATTTTAAACTGTCGTCTGCAGAATGATTTACCCAGCATGCTAGGAGATAATATCCAGCGAGCCGCAAGACTGATTGTCCATGATGAATACGCTATTGTCTTTAGGATACAATGTTTAAAACATCATTTAAAACTTGGCAATCTGAGTACGACATTTTAAAACATCTTTCTTATTTTTCCCAGAAAACAGATTTCGACATTTCATGCAAATTGTCTCCATTGGAGACAATTCGCATGAAATGTCGAAACCTGTTTTCTGGGAAAAGTAAGAAAAAAAAAATATCATGTAGTTTTCGTTTGCTGAATTAGTCCAGAGAGTGGTAAAGGTTAATGAATAAGATGAATGTACATTCTATATACTATAATGTTTGTTAGCCGCACTTTTGACAAGCTATACAAGTTCTGTTGAGAGTTTAGATTTGGGCGCCGATTGAATTCCATTAAACGTGCCCAAAGAAATGAGCAATTGTGGATTATGAAACGTGATCTATGTTTTTGCATATCAAATTTTAATTTTTACATGGATCGGGAAACGCACATGACCTGAACTTGACTTTATTCGGCCATGTAGTCTATAAATAAAACATTTACTATTAAAATAGTAAACAAGACAATAAAGAAAACAATTAAGCATAAATTGGTGTATTTTAATTGATCCATCTCAAATGAGACAATGCAACTTGGGGTCAACTGCGAACAGCAAACGCACAGAACAACAAAATATTTAGTGCTGACACCCAGTCGGGTTACATTTTTGCCTGATAGTGTTTATTTGTAGAACAGGAACATTGATAAGATAATATAATGCTATTAAATGGATGCTTTCATACCAGCCCTGTTACGGGTCCGAGGGCAGTCGAATTGGCCTGGAGATTGCTGTATTGGCCCGAGGCGAAGACGACTTACAGAGGACCTGTAACAACGCCAATGTGAAAACATCCATTTCATGACATTTTTATTAATCAACTTTTTGTTTTCATGAGGTGTTGTAAATCAACACAATCATTTTTCGAGTAGTTTTGTTCTTGTTGCTTGCTTCACCATACAGTTGATTACTGATTTTTTTTTAAATCTTGCTTTGTTTGAATGGATAATCAGAACTGCTGTCTGCAAACATCTGCAGGTATCTTGATGTACTCTAAGCACCAAACAGAAGAAGTATCACTGTGTTTAAAGTCTCATCGACTGGTTAATACTGTAAAATATTGGGCCGGTTATTACCGTAAAATATTGGCCCTCCTGAAGCCCTTTGTTTTTATCCCCTAGATCCTTGTAACTTTCAGCATTAGCTCTCGTATAAACCCCGGACCAAAACCGTAGAAATCATGCCAAGCTCGGCATTGGTATGATGCAGGCTGTTAATACATATTAGAACAATAATTACTTAGTTGATTAATAATTAGGTATTATTTAACTAGCTTGCACTGGTTTTAATGATTTAGTGTTTTACGCCCCTTTCAACAATACTTGATTCATATCGACGATGCAAGAGTTCTAACGAAATACCCAGTGCAGTGAAGAGCCGTGCAGTCATCATATTACGAAATCACGCCTATTCAAATATATTGAAAATTTCACCACCAAAAACTGAAAGTTTTCAGATAAAAATTCTGATATTTTTCATGTTTCTGCTCAAAATATAGATTGTGGGTACTCGTTAGAACCGCTTCGGCGAGGCGGTTCTAACGAATACCCACAATCTATGTTTTGAGCAGAAATAAGAAAAATAATGTATACCCCTGTAAACCCCAGTTTTAATATAAAAATGCGGGGTTTAAGGGGGTCAAAACTAAATTATAGAATTAAAAAAGAAATCGGCAAATTGTTGGCTTCGATGCTAAAACTTCAGCCTTTATTGTTACTGAATTTAAGCGACTTTAAATGCCGCATGAGCTACACTTAAATTATGATATTTGTAGGGGTGGGGTGGGTTTATTGTGTACTGATATTTCAACAGGTATATGTCGATCACAGTTTAACCCTTTCACCCCCAAGTTTCTGTATTGGGTTCTTCCATCTCTGAATTTGGACACATTCATTGTTGCAAGCGGGTAGGAGTCAAGAATCAATAACAGAATTGCAAACAATGTAGATTCTTACGAGCCGTCCAGATCTGCACTGTTTGCAAAGGTATCCGCATTGGCCTGCAGGGTTGAAATGGTTAAGTGGATTTGATTGACTTGGTGGATTTACAGATATGTTTTACAAGGAAAACAAGGTTTGTAACTTTTTATTTGATACACATTCAAATGTAACTCAGACAAAATTGTTTTGCCTCTCTTCCTATTTCTTTTCTATTATAGAGTAGACCTTTGTTCGGAAGCTGGTTTTGTGTGCAGAAAGTCAAACAGGAATTCGCAATAATTGTAAATTGAGGACAATTTACCAGGTTATCACGGGTCATAACTCAAAAGAGAGTCTATCTCTATACACCATTCTGAACAATACAAGCTTGTCTCATCATTAAGCCATCATACGAATTTTGTTTGAATCGTCAATAGATAAACGAATCAATTTGTATGGAAAACACATTTTACAAACAAAACAAATATCAGGGAGTGGGTCCATGACTGCTAGAATCTGTATATAGGGTAGATGCAATTCTCTAACTCAACATGTGCGTAGATGCTGTTGGGTCAATACACGATTTTTGTTTTGAACAGGATTGAAGGAAGACGCATTGTTGCCTGGAAACATTTATTAATATTTTTTCAGAGGCTGTAACCCAAGATAGAATCAAACATTTTTTTTCCCAGTTAAACCAGTCTTAAGTTGGCCTTACTGATTTTGTTTTTATTTTCTTTACCTAATTTGCTGCAGTCGAAAGCAGCACTCAATTGTTGGTATATCTTCTGGCGCTGTCAGTCACACACATGCGCAAGCACGCACGCACATAGAGAGCAAAACTTTTTAAGAAGTATAGAAATATGATCTTGTGTGACTACCAATATATCTGAAGTCTATTAGGTATAGATTCAAAAGACTTTGAAATGATTTTCAACAATTAACGCTTAGCAAACTGGGTACAAATTTCAGTAGACAACATTTTGAATTATCTTCATATTTTCCCAGCAAAAATAGACCTTGACAATACATGCAAATTGTGTCCTGAGGAGACATTTAATATAAAATGTCAAAATCTATTTTCTGGGTAAACGAAGAAAAATATTTCAAAATTTGTCCGCTGGATTAGCCCAGAGAGTGATAAAGGTTCAACAGTGACTACCGAAGCAACACATATACCATTGTGCATTACCGAAATACACTATCAAACGAAAACATTGAGCGTATATTTAATACAATTAATTTTTCAAAGGACGGTACAGGGCGGGTATGGCGACAGGAAAAAGATTATAGTGGCCGCGCCATGCAAAAACGTGTCTCCGGGCAAATGCGGACAGCGAAGGCCCAGACCAGCCTGCGCAGATGCGCAGGCTGGTCAGGGCCTTCACTGTCTGCTAACAGAATCATTGGATAATACAGACTGTATGAACGGAGAGCAAAGGCTTTGCGCATGCACAGGATGATCTGAATCAGTGCCCTTTGCGCATGCTCAAAGACACTTTTGCGCTTGATGCGGTCTAGTGCGACAGACTAACTCAGCGTAAAAAGTTCAAAAAAGTCCAAGTCAAAAGATATCATTGCGGAAGAAATCGGAGTATATTCATAAAATCAAAGACGAATAAAATCCTACTCTTTTCTTAATAGGTGCATCGCAAACTCAATTAGACTCGATTCAAATATGACTTAGGGCTTATGTCATTTTTATCGTATACTATATGTTTTTTCTGTACACGAAAACGAATATTTAAGAGGAGAAAATGAGAAATTAATGACGCCAAAACTGCACGCTTATAATACTTTAACAAAGTCTATATGCAATACATACATACTCATGTTCCCCATAATACATAGCAAAACCAGTGGTATTCAGTGGAGAGGGGTTGGGCTCTACTTAATAAGGCGGTTTTATGGTAAATGTATAGAATCTGAAGTTTTTAAACTACAGTCGACTCTCGTTATCTCGAATTCCAAGGGACTCACTGAAATACTTCGAGATATCCGTACCTCGACATATCAGAGTTGAGAGAGTGAAGAAAACAATAAATTGAACAACCAAATTTAACAAATGAATGTGTAATTTGACTCCTGAAGTTAGAAATATATATATAAAATAATGTGGAAAAGAGGAGAAATTGCTCCTTAGGATTTTCACTTCTAGATAAGCGGTAATTCGAAATAAGCGAGTTCGAGATAACGAGGTTCGACTGTATATTTTTATTTCTTTGTAATTTCTATCAAGATTTGACAATGAATAAATTTGTTTTGAAGTGCTTTATGTCCGAACCGTCTTTATCTTCTCTGCATCACATAGTGAAAATACCATAAATTACAAAGCTCCAGATATCAGGGTGTCCGGACTATATTTTTTTTATATTTCTCCACCTCACTTCTTATGTGTTCCTGTAATATGTTTTTCAATGGATAAATAATAAAACTCTTAACAGTTTTGGTTGATCATAGTAAGGCATTTATCTACAGATTTTGCTCAGGGATATTAATTTCAGGTGTTTTCACGTAATTTTTTATTGAAAAACAAAAATCGTACATGTTTAACAAATCAAACACGTTTAAAATCAACAATAATACTTGTTGAAAAACAGCCAGTCGTATAAGTTTGAAAGCAAATAATCATACAAGTTTAAAATACCAAAGCATACAAGTTTACAAACAACAGATCACACAAAATTAACAAATGATACAAGTTTAAAAAACAACAAACAATATACTATTAAAACAACGAACCATACATGTTTAAAACCACAATATCATTCTTGTTTAAAAAAAAAAACACAAATCGTGTAAATTTTCTATACGAGAAATGGACCTGTCCAAATAGTTGAGGTGGAAGAATGAATTCGGCATTGGCGGGTTAATGCGCACATACGTACTATTCAAGTAACATTGCACAATCGCATGCCGGTTAATTCTTAGAGCGCCAATCACAACAGCAGCTGACGACATAATGATTTTTATTTATTTAATTTTTTTTCCGAGAAATTTATATTTGATATTACAGATGATTCACATGAAATATCAAACCTAATTTTCTCTGAAGAATAAAACAAAATTGGGAATGCCGTCTGCTACAATGTTTCAAGGGTTAAATTGCTTATATATGTTAAACTCGTTCAACCCTGTGGACCAAAAACAGATACCATTGCAAACAATGTAGAACCAGATGAGACGGCTTGTAACGAGCCGTCTCATCAGGAACTACACTTGTTGTCATTCGGTTTTAGAAATTTGAATGACACCCCCATCTGCAAAAATAGATATGTCCAGAATCAAAGATAGACGAGTCTACTTCAGAAATTCAAGGTTGAATAGGTTAAATCGCGCAGTTCAACTGCGCGATTTAACTTATTCACCCTTGGATTTCTGAAGTAGACTGTTCTATCTTTGATTTTGCTTCTGTGTTACATCACTTCAGAATCTTGCTTTCAATCCCACTCAAATATTAGTCCAACATTATAGTAGAAACAGCCATAACCCATCAACGTCGCACAGACACGGCTGCATAGCATGACATGGTACCAGTTACATGAAGATTGGCATCTTTAACCAATGATTTGAAAACGGATTTGACATAAGAATCAGTTGGTTCATGCAACTTTAGACTGGGTCAGGTCTTCATTGAAAATCACTATAACGTATACAAACACTTCAATGTACAAGTCGAACTTTAATGACTGGAATACCTTTTGAGACCATGGTCATTTGTTCAGATATGGGTAGTTCTAGCCATTGAGGGTTCACGTAGCGCCAGGCCAGGAAGCAAACGTGGATAATTTAGTGGTGTCTTTTACATCGTATAACAAAATAAAGGTATGTTGAGAGTACTCATTAGAATCGCCTCGATGAAGCGATTCTATTTAGTTCAAACATAACATACATTTTCGTTAAATAGTAAGAACAAGTTTCTAAAAGAGCCTTAAATATTTGTTTTCTTGAGCTAAAGAAAGAATTTCCGTGGGACCCAAAAACGAGTTTGAATCAGACGTGGAAAACGAGCCATCGGTGTTCGAGTCATTGAAGTTTTACTAACTGTTGGTGGTTTATTACGTGTTTCAATAGATGATTTCATATTGTGTCAATCAGAATACATAAAGCAGGAGCTGAAAATAAAAACACTTCAATCGTTGTTAACCCTTAAAAAGCCATACAAAACTGTTGCTGACGCCATTCCCAAATACTTTGTTTTCTACAGAGAAAACAAGGCATGATATATCATGTAAATCGTCTGCCTGGAAGACGATTCACATGAAATCGTCTGCCTGGAAGACGATTCACATGAAATATCAAGCCTTGTTTTCTGAGATATATTTCAGTATGTCGTCTGCTGCGGCTGACTTACTGATCGTCGTCTGTTGAGACCGACTGATCGCCTTCCTGGAGATCTGACCCAGCGAACACTACTTGCATTCTAAAAAAAATATTCGAAACGTAAAGTGAAAATTTCTCCGAGGCATATGAGGACATACTGACCAGGGTATTCTCTGGCCATTTTAGACAGAAAGCTAGAAGCCATTTAAAAATACTTGATATACAGTCGACTCTCGATATCTTGACTTCGCTTATCACGAATAACCGCTTAATTCGAGGTGAAAATCTGCTCCCAGTTTAAACATGAAAATCTCAACAGGTAACAAAGTATTGTGGAAAAGATTGCTCCTTATTTCCTCTTTTCCACAATATTTTGAAATATCTCTAACTTCAGGAGTCAAATTAATTATTCATGTGTGAAATGTGGTTGTTCAATTTCTTTTTATCGTAATTCTGCAAATCTGATTACCAAGGTACGGATATCGCGAACTATTACAGAGAGGCCCTTGGACTTCGAGATAACGAGAGTCGACTGTACTTGGTAGAGTTTTCGCCATTTTTTGTACAAGGGAGAGAACACTTGCGTTTCCTATTAGCGATCCTGCACACCTAAGTCATTTCTAAAAAGGGTGTACACACTGGAAAAATAACTAATAAATTTTACTAGCCAATTAGTGTTTGAATGGACAAGACCTCAAATAATGATAATATTGATTATGATATACTAATAACCATAATACTTTTAAACATTGCTATATACGTAATATAATTCTTACTATAGTTATTACTGTTTTTATGGTCAGTAGTAGTAGTAGTAGGATTATTATTAGCAGTAGTAGTAGTTGTAGTAAAATTATTATCATTGTTAAACATGTAATTATTGTTATAATTATCATTATTACTAATCTAATCATTACTACTTTTTTATTTTTACTGTTATTATTATCATGTTTTGCCATATTATTCAGTGCATTAGAATATAAAAAAAAAAAGAACATACTCTCCCATCCGGAAAGGAATCTACTCTGAAAGCAAAGAATTTTAGAGTAGACATCTTTTTCAGAAAGGAGGCAATACCACAGTTGCCTTCCCTGAAAGTGTAACGATTCTCCTTAAACTTAACTCTAATTCAGCAATAGCTCGTGATCGAACCTTATGTCATCTATTGTGCAAGATCTTCAATTCAAAATCAGAAAAACTTTAAAATTGAAAGTTCGTGTTCTTCATGTAAAATATCCAAGGACAACACTCTAAAGTGATTCGCTATTACGCTCAATCTAGAATCATAGAAATTAACTCTTGTGTGAAAACACGCACGGCTTCAATGATCCACCATATCAAAGAAAACGATTCATTGCGTATAATATCGTTTAACATGCTTATAGCTTAGTGTGCTGGGTAAAATATTCAGCAGACAACATGTTACAATATTTGTTTTTATTTTCCCAAGAAAAAAGGCTTTGAGATTTTATGCAAATTGTAATTTGCATGAAATGTCAACCCCTATTTTCTGAAAAAAGATGATAAACTGATACCAAAAAAAACAACAAAAAAACATCACTTTGTTATCAGCTTAATCTACGCAGAGAGAAGTAAAGGTTAAAGGGGAAAGACGTTTGTAAAGAATGTATCTGAAATTCAATATCTTGATGTATGATGATGCATTCTGATGCAAACATGATCAAAATCAGATGCAAAACAGGAACGTCATTGAGATTTGTCTGTTTCAAAATTGCGTTTACTAGCGCAGCCATTTTGAATATTTAATGAGGCTTTATGACGTCGATGAACCTTCATTAAACATGCAAAACGATAATAAATCATATTTGTTTCAACGGTTTACCTCTATATTTATGTATAGCTTCCTCTCTAGACATACATTGATGTTGATTAATCCATTTATGCCAAGTGGATCCTCTTATCTAAACTCTTTGGACCGGTATATTTCCGGTAGAAGGGGTATCTGGGTAGTTTTGATTTGTACCATGTTTTACAGAAAGTCCGGTAATTAATGCAAAAAATGTAGACTCTGATCAGACGCCGCATTCAGCGGCGTCTGAACTGAGTCTACATTGTTTGTCAATGTTCTTTGTACTGGACACTAGACATACAAAATGTAACTGAGTTAAAGACTGTAGTGTTATGTCAGAAAAATACTTTATTTAAAAATTTGAAATATTTATAACTTCATTAAATATTCAAAAGGCAGCGCCTTGACTATAAATAATTTCAGAATCATTAAACATCATTACATTTCTGAGATTTCATCCGATTTTGATAAAGTTTCATCAAAACACATGTTTTGTGAAGATCGTTCCCATGAACGCTTTCATGTTGCATTCTGGGTAAAATTTTCAGCAGACGACATTATTGAATTTTTTTTCTTATTTTCCCATAAAACAGGAATCTGAAATGTCAAATCCTGTTTTCAGGGAAAATAAGAAACATATTACCGATTTGTCGTCTGCTGAATTAGAACAGACAGTGGTAAAGGTTACGATGACCAGATATAGACCTATCACATTTTGCTAAGCATAACATTTCAATATTAAAGGCTCCAAAAATAGACATATCATTATTCAAGAAAGGTTTAATAAATTGATATATGGTATTAATACAATCATAAAATGACAGCCTGTAAAATTTCAGTTTGTACTTTGTTCTTGATATGAAATAATTTTTTTATCGTATCTCTGAATTAATGTTGCCAACGTTAATTCAGAGATACGATAAAAAAAATAATTATATTTTTTTATCCTGTTCAAGAACGAGAGGCTTACTGAAATTTTTCAGGCTGCCAGGTGCCACATTTTATGACTGTATTAATATCATATGTCATTTTATTAAACCTTTCTTGAATAACAAATGTCTATTTTTGAGGAATATGGAGCCTTTAATACGTTACTTATTTTGACAAAAAGTTCAAATCTTTACCAAAGATCTGTCATGTTCTCACTGCTTGTACTACCCGTTAGTTTTCCTTATGAAAAGAGATCTACTCTAAACAAATGCTCCAATCCATTTCTAAAGGGAGGCCAAAACAAATTTGACAGTTGTCTTCCCTTTTAGTGTATTCATTTCCCTTTAAACGTATGATCTAATGGAAGCAGCATTATATGAGTCACAACATCAGAAAACGTACCTTCAGACAAGTACGCCCAGGAAGATTCAGATCAGCCTGCGCATTTGTGCAGTCTGATCAGAATCTTCTCGGAGAGCAATTTGGATAGACAATGATGTCTATAATAGATAATGATGTACTTTCTTCATGCTGACAGCGTTGATTCTAATCAGACTGCGCGGTTGCGCGCGGGTACGGGGTAGTGGTGGTGGGGGGGGGGGGGGTGTGGGGCTGATTTGAATCTTCGTTGGGAGTCAATGTGAGAAGGTACGTTTTCTGACGATGCGGTTCAAATTGAATCAATAACCATATATAAGCCTTACTAGTGAATGAGGCCCTGGTTGCATTTGCATGCTAATAAGACCCAGACCAGCCTGCACATTTGTTATGTCTAATTAAGGCCTTATTTTTCGCTCATAGAAGCACTGAATAATGTAGTATATATCGATTAACAGAAAAGGCCATGACCAGACTGCGCGGATGCACAGTCTGACCTTGGCAATGGCTGTTCGCATATGACATACGGACCATTGTCTCGTGTGCTTCTAAATGTCTACGACGTGTGAGATGGGCGTTTAATACAACAAGACTATTAAGTTAATCGGATTTGAAGGTATGAAAGCATACAACTAATGTCAATTTGGCAAACGTCTTGTTTGCCTTTAATACAGAATCAATTGCTGAAGAGTCAGCTTATTATAGAAGTTCAAACTAAGTTCTTTGAAAATACGATTGTGCTTTAACCCATTGCAGTCTGGAGACCCCTAAAAGGGTATTTGGCAAACAGTGCAGACCCAGATCAGACGCCGCAGAACGCGGCGCCTGATCAGGGTCTCCACTGTTTGCAAATAATTCACAATTTTTTCTCTGGGAATATCGAAATCATATAGCCTGACATGCCTAAAATTGAAATTACGATCGACCAAAATATAGTATGGGGGAGTCTATTCAGTCTATAATGGATGAAGAAGTAAATTAAGGGGACTAGATACATCTGAAAGTTTTTATTTGTTTGTTGTTGTTGTTGTTGTTGTCTTATTACGTTTGTTTCGCCATGATATGTTTTACAAAGGAAGCAACGTTTTTGACTGCCTGCTTCCCTTGCTTCCTTTCTTGCACATCCAGCCCTTTCTAAAATGGAACCTACTCTAAAAGCAAAGAATTTGCCCCAAGCTCCCTTCTAAAAATGGGACTACTGGCAATGGAAAGAATTTGCTCCCCTTATTCCTCCTTAAAATGGGATCTAAAAGGAAAGAATTTGCTCCAGAGGGGAACAAATTCTTTCCCTCTGTAGCAGACCCATTTTCAGAAGGGGACTTGGAGCCAATTCCTTCATTTTAGAATAGACCCGTTTTCAGAAGGGGGCAAAACTATTTTACTGCATTTCCTCTATTGAAAATTAAACTGACATAATTTAGCAAACTGTTGGAATATGCAAACTGTTTCACTTCCTGTTGTATACATGCACACGCGATTTATATACAGTAAAACCTCAAAGGCTCGAAAATCTTCTAATGAGTACACACAACATACAATTTCATGATAAAATAAGAAAAATTCTCTAAATATTTGTTTTCTTAAGCTATCGGAAGAATTTCGTAGGGACTCAAAAAACGAGTTCGAATCATCCAAGGTGAACGAGCCATCGGTGTTCGAGTCATCGAGTTTTTACTGTATTGTCTGGGCGATTGATGAACGTGTATGCCGTCTGTTCTGGTAAATAACAATTTAAGTATGCCCGAAACTAGTAGAGAGGCTGTCCATAAAAAGCCACAATCACAAAACAGCTCATACGTGACACCAAGAGAAAGAGTATACAAAGTACAGTCAAATCTCAATAGCTCGAACACCGATGGCTCGTTTACCATGGCTAATTCGAACTCGTTTTTGAGTCCCTGCGAAATTCTTCCAATAGCTCCAGAAAAAAAATATTTAAGGAAATTTTCTAATTTTATCATGGAATTGTAAGCTGTGTGAAGTCATTAGAGTCGCCACATCGATGCGATTCTAATGAGTACACTCGACATACCATTATTGTATAGAAGATCGAAAAGCCTTCCTAAATTATCGCCATTTGCTTCCTGACCTGGCACCATAATTACCCTCAGTGGCTCGAACTACCCATGTCTCGAACACATTTCCATGGTCCCAAAGATGTCCGAGCTTTGGGATAGAAAGGAAGGCAATGATCAAGAATCGATACAATTACTTAACACCTTCCTTTCCAAGACACCAAAAGGAAAGAAGGACGCACCCAAAGCAAGGGCACCACAACCAAAACACCACAAGCAGAAAGCCAAAAGGACTGTTTAAAAAAAAAAAAAATGGTCAAACGGCTTTCCAAAATAAAAATTCCACCAAGCCATACATGAAAAGACATACAATGACAGAATTAGTAAACCACAGCAGAAGCACCTCTTTAGAACGTTCAGTAAAATATTACTGGGGGAGGGGATAGAGTGGGGAGGGGGGGGGGGGGGGCGGGCTTAAATCAACTATTAAATTGAAGTTCGACTACATACAAACCAACAAAAAGCCATTACAAAAACATGCCTATTCAAATATATAGAAAATTTCATCTCCAAAAACTGAAAATTTTCAGATAAAAAAAACTCTGATTTTTTTTTCATATTTCTGCTCAAAACATAGATTGTGGGTACTCATTAGAACCGCCTCGCCGAGGCGGTTCTAACGAGTACCCACAACCTATGTGTTTTAGCAAAATAATAAAAATAATGTATACCCCTGTAAACCCTAGTTTAACTATATAAAAAGGGGGTTAAGGGGTCAATATTATATAGGCATGTTTTCGTGATGAAAGTAGCCAGTTGCTGCTTCCCGAACGAGATTATCACAGTACTAGACAGGACTCACCAAAGACAACAATAATATAACAAACAGGACAGACATGAAACAAACCCCACAGCGAGCAATCACTAAACATTCTATAGTATCCAACAATTCAGTTAGCGGACAGTGAAGGCCCTGATCAGACTACGCGGATGCTCAGGCTGATCTGGGCTTTTGCTGTCCGCATATATGCCCATAGACAGCCCACAAAGAACATGCAGCACTATAACAACCATCCTAGAAGGGTCAGTAATAAAATCTACCGGGGGGTTGGGGTGGGAATCGATTTTACTAGTATCAGATCTTCACCCTCTGCTCAAATGGTGGTGTTAAAGAAATACAAAATAATAGTTTGGCTCACATAGGGCTTCCTAACACCATCAGTGAAACATCGAAGAAAACCAAATCTGTTTTGAAGAAACCAGGATGAGAGCCCTTGGCAAATGTCTGAGACACTGACAGCCAAATAACAAAAAAAAAAATAATAATAATAAAAATAAAACAAAACACGGGAACTGGAAAACAGTTTTGTCAGTATGTGGCCCATTAGAAGGAAAACAGACATCTTATTTTACAAAGTATGGGAAAATTCGGCTGACCACAACTAGTTTTGTAAGAGGTAGAACTAGTGTGGCATTTGCACATAAATCTCCCCAAATTGTTCAATGAACCACACCACACAAAATGAGGCCTTTTTGCATGTTTTGGAAGAATGGATACACCTAAAGATTTTCATGTACCTGTCATTTTTCACATTGCGGGAATCAACTTTGTGACTTCTAGTTTGCTTTACTGTATAATAAGTCCTTTCTGGAAAGGAGTCTACTCTAAAAGGAAAGCATTTGCTCCCATGGGGAGCAAATTCTTTGCTTTTAGAATAGCTCTCTTTTCAGAAGGGAGCCAAAACAAATTTTGAAAGAGTTGCTTCCTTTGAAATTGTATACATTCCCTTAAACACGAAGCCACAGATGACCTTGAGCAGCAGTATGATCTGGTTCTTCCCCAGTAGGTTCTACAACTGTATCCAAACTATATATCATTTGGTACATGCCAGGAGAAAATGTTCCTACGGGCATATGTGGATAGGTAAGGCCCAAATCAGCCTGCTCATCCGCTCATTCAAGGCCTTTACTAAGGCTTACGGCATGACTGGATAGTGTATTATAAAAGGTGGAGGGCATAAATACTGGTAAGATTTTGTGATAGACCAGGCTTGTTTAGATCTTTGTTATTTGCTAATGCGTAAAGGCCCTTGCCGCGCAAAACAAAATGTACCCTTGATCATATGCAATACGCTCAGACTGATTATTCGCTGCGCATGCGTAAGTCTCAACCGGGCTCTCCGCTGAAAATTACGTTCTACAGTATTCAATAGTATTGTAAGCGGGCTGCGAAGGCCCTGATCAGCCTGCACAAATGCGCAGGCTGATCTGGGCCTTCGTTGTCCGCATATGCCCAAAGGTACATTTTCGCTTGAGAAGGTCCAACAAATTAGATACCAATATCAGATAGCGTTAAATAGAGAAGTTTAAAAGTTCGTAATTCAAACCTGACCCTTGTTAACAATGTTAATATCATAGATGACCATTTATGACACTATCAAATATTAAAATGGCACCAGACATTAATATTGGCAGCTATTTCAGCAGGTAATGTGTGAAACTCTCTTATAGCCTACATTAATACGAAACATAAAAGATTTTCCCATAGGCCTCTTTGAACTTCGTCTTGACATCGATAAGCCGTAAGAGGGACATTCAATAAATAATTCCACAAAGTTCAACATTCAAAACACGCGCAAATGCATCACAAAGCTATTGCTGCAGCAAACTGTCACTCTTAGACATGGCCCCCTTTCAGCAGGGTCTTTGTGTACAGGACGCCAACAGGAACCCACAAAAGTTGTCTCCCTTGTAAACATGGTCGCCAGTCTACCTAGTGTATCCATCACCTTATAATAGTATGAGTTGTCTTTTGCTGGGCAGTGAGAGGTACAAATAATGGGTGAAACGGTGCCGGGGAGGAGGGGAGGGCGTAGAGGGGGGGGGGGGGGGTGGGGTGAGGACAAATCATGCACTATGTCAGTAGTGCGATAAAGTACACAAAATAAAAGCAATTGTATAAATTATTAAAAGGAATTTGCACCGTCTTTCGAAATATACTGTTGCAACCGACATTACACCGATGTCCTAATTTCTTATGTGAATCTGAATAAAGCCTCATTACAACTGCGACGAGCGACTTCGGTCCAATGCAAACAGAATACCAAATGGTGGTGAATGTATGGCATAAATTATAACATAAATTATAACCGTTACGTGGTATTCGAATGAACTGCAAGGGCAAAGAATATCCTTCCAGGGGAGGCTACAGTCAAAATGATTTTCCTCTCACCTGAAAAGGGTTCTACTCTAAAAGGGGAGAATTTGTTCCCCTCGGACACATCAACAGGTAGTTAAATTGACTTGTTAAATTTTTTCGTTGGTTGGTTTGTGGTTTAAGGGCCCAGTCAACACAGGTCATGTCCAGCCGGTCAGTTTTAATAACACTATACCTGGGAAGGATAAAATTTTAGGATATATATAATAAGGAGATAATGTGTCCCAATATTTACGGTAGATACGATAATGTATGTAATTACATATCAGTTGATTCCGTAAGCGGGAAACGTAGGCCGGATCAGCCTGCGCATTTGCGCAGGCTGATCAGGGCCTTCGTTGCCCGCATCTGGCATAAAAGCCTTTTTCACCCATTGCACATGATACATGCCTTTTTATTTCCTTTCCACACATAATACCTGCAAATTCAAACACTTCACTAACCCCAAGAGCAAACTAATAAATTAAGCAAATATTAACATTCAACATTAATGTTTCAAATTTGAACAAATGAGCGTGGCATTACAAATATCGAAGTCCAAACAAGTCAATTCTAAGCTGAATTGTAGCTTTCCATGGACTATGCTGTTACATGAAGCGAATGTTTAAAAAACAGTTACATATACCGTATTTACACTAAGTATTCGGACACAATAATTCCTTACCATACTTTTCTTAAAATTTGATTTGAACAACTTCATTGATGTTGATGTCTAAATACAGACAACCCTCCTTATACCGACACTCGGTACAACGGCACAATTCATTATAACGACAATTTGACAGTAGTGAAACCTTCGTTTAAGAGGGAACAATTAGTCACAGATTATGCAAGAATATTGTATTTAATACTTTAAAGAAACATATGCTTTGAATATTTGTTAGAATTGCCCCAATAAGGCGATTCTAACAAATGTCCAAAACATATGTCCTATGAGGAAGTAATAACAAAAGAAGACCTTTATTACATATCAATCTGCTCATTAGTATTCTATACAACAGCAAATTCATTTTAATGGCAACGTCTTTAGGAACAAATGCTGTCGTTGTAACGAGGATTCACTGTATTGCTGGTAGGGTGGCAAACACTGCAGAAACTGACCAGACGTCGCAGAACGCGACGGGTTTATCTGGATCTTTACTATTTGCTGAGGCGTGTCTGTTTGAATATTAAGGATAGATATGGTACTGATAGCTAATAATGATCGGACAATAACAAGAGTCATTCTCTCTGAATTTCTGACAACCTTTTACGGGCTCATTTAAATCTATCTCCATATGCGTAATAATCAAAATCCTCCTCATTTCCCACATTATATTGTGAAAATGCCATGAATTACACATCCTAAATGGAATAACTGATTTCTGACTGATGAGCTCTCACGAGTATCTTGTAAGGAAAGGAGATTTGTTGTTGTTGTTGAAACATTTACTAAGAGAATTAGACATGTTACATGGGTGTATTTACATAGGTGTGTTTCAACCTGTACATTTGTGTGATCGGGGCTTTTGCAATCGGCTTACACGCCCTAAAGGACCTTTTCCTCGACTCTGTTATTTTTATGACATGTCAAAATATAAGATTAAAGGTGAGCAAAGAGCTCATTGTAAATACTTCCGGTTCTTAAGAAAACATTATAAAACATTAGATCATGTTAAACAATACATAAAACATAAGATCATAGTAAACAATTATTTACCGTTATTGTTGTTTTGTTTTACATTAAAAATCCGGATCCAAAAATGGAAAATAAACAAACCGTATAAATAAACATAAGTAGTAATTCTATATTTCAATGAAGTCTTCAATGAAATAAAACAATGTTAGTAACCCATGAAGAGGTTTACCTTTGGGGGAATATTTGAGGAATTCTTTTCTTAAAAGTTATCAGTTTTCAAATACTACATGATAATAATTCTGAACTTAATGACATTATTAACATAAAAGCCGTGCCACGAGAAATGGACCATTTAATCAGGGAGCCTTAGGTCAGGCTGTGCATTTGTGCATTCTGAGCAGGCTCTTTGCCACCTTTTGATACATAATATAGTGCCTGGTGATCTTTGAAGCAAACAGTGAAAGCCTTGCTCAGACAGCGCGAATGCGCAGATGATGAGAACTGAGACTTCTTGGATCCCATTGACCGATACTATATTTTCTCAAAGCATGAATTATTTGGTCGTTTCTGAATCATTTTCTCTTAATACACCTGGCTTATTTTCTTCCATTTTAAACAAGAGAGGATACTTTTAACTAAGCTGGTCTCCTACACACCGTACTCCTTCTGAAAAGGGATCCGCCACAAAAGGAGAGCATTTGCTCCCAAAAAGGGATCCACTCTAAAAGGAAATAATTTGCTCCCTTTGGAGCAAATTCTTTCCTTTTGGAGTGGATCCCTTTACAGAAGGGAGCCAAATAATTCAGACAGAATTGCCTTTCTTCAAAGCGTGTCCATTCCCCTTAAAATGAAACATTTTTTCTTCCCATATTATTTTTTGAAAGAGGGTTTGGTCTTAGATGAATCATCATCTTCTGTTCTAACCTACCGTTCCTTTATTTGTTGACACATGAACTTCAAATAAAGTAACGAATATAGATCAGGTTTCTTTACAAGGAGATTTATAAATTTTCCGTTTATTGAATTTCGAACTCAAACCAGATATTTTATAAAGTCGCATATTAATGCGAAGAGCGGGCAACAGACAACAGCGCATTGTACTCTAAAAACCAAAATATGAACCAGACTATATAAGGGTATTTCCCTCCGTGTCATATACATGAATTTTAAGGGTACAGACAGTGCACAAGCCACAAACCATTCAAAAGCAAAGCAAGGCAACCAGCTCCCTCTTCACCAAAGTGGTGACAATTAGACTTTTTCTCAAAATCAGTCTTGTTTGCCTTAACATTACGAAACACGCCTATTCAAATATATAGAAAATTTCACCCCCAAAAACTGAAAATTTTTACATAAAAAACTCTGATATTTTTCATATTTCTTCTCAAAACATAGATTGTGGGTACTCGTTAGAACCGCCTCGGCGAGGCGGTTCTAACGAGTACCCACAATCTATGTTTTGAGCAGAAAAAGGAAAAATAATGCACTCCCCTGTAAACCCAATTTTACTATATAAAAGAGGGGTTTAAGGGGGTCAAAATTATACAGGTATGTTTTCATGATGATACAGAGTAAATTGCTAAAGAGTTAGCTTATCTTAGAAGTTCAAATTGATTTTTTTTGAAAATGCGATTGTTCTTCAACCCATTGCAGTCTGGAGACCTCTAAAAGGGTAATTTGGAAACAGTGCAGACCCAGATCATACGCCGCAGAACGCGGCGTATGATCAGGGTCTCCACTGTTTGCAAATGGTCCAATCATTTTTCTCTAGGAATATCTAAAACCCATAGCCTGACATACCTAAAATTGAAATTAAACTCTTCCAATATTTAGTGAGGAAACAGAATGGCTTGCGCTTTCTTTAATCCATTTAAGCATACTGACCTAAAGGACTTTTTGCAACCGCCCAGGCCAGATCAGGATATGCATTGTTTGTTAAAGTAATGTACATTGTGAAAACAGGGATTATTTAAGTATTACATGGTTTAATGGCGCTTGTTTGGCATTGTGGAAGATAGAGATGGTTGCTTTGCTTCGTTTTCTTTTTTCTTTTTTTGTTACTTTGTTGTTGTTTTTTTTTTTTTGTTTTTTTTTTCTCGTGTGTACTTCCGTCAAAATTTATGCACTCTTCCTCTTAGTGCCATCGGTACGCTATGCTCTGTGGTTGTGTCATTCCGAGGAATGAAACATTGTAGTAAAATCAGTTAACGAGCTCGGACTTAAGCCATTATGACATACACATTAAATGAATTTACCATGTAATATCCCTATTATTACTAACCCGTAAAATTTGTAACCAAGCAAAATTTGTAGCAGACCACAGTCTACTGTTTTTCCCTAGAAAATAAGTCTTGATATTTTATGTGAATCGTCTGCAAATGAAATGTCAGGACTTATTCAGATGATTCACATGAATTGCCAAGACTTATTCTCTAAGAAAAATAAAAAAGAAATAGAAGTGCCGTCTGCTCAGTTGTGAATGGCACATTAACGATTTAATCTGCTTATTGCATAATTGCATAAATGAAGCTTACTGTTCTGGTTGCTTCAACTATGTGTCGTTTGAAGATTAACATGTCAGACACATTAACGCTTAGCACTCTGGGTAAAATTTTCAGCAGAGGACATTTTGAAATATTTTTCTTATTTTTCTCAGAAAACAGGATAAGACATTTCATGCAAAATGTCTCCTAAGGAGACAATTTGCATGAAATGTCAAATCCTGTTTTCTGGGAAAAATAAGAAAAATATCATCAATCTGTCGTCTGCTAAAAATGCCCAGAGAGTGGTAAAGGTTAAAATGCCAAGTGGCTTATTAATAAATCTGCCTAGTCAGACATATATCTACGTCATTCTAAGGAAATGCGAAATGAAGAGCATGTAGACCGTGAAGCACGGAGTTCAACAGTTCTATGCGTGGCATTTTATAAACAACACGCAAAGGAAAATATGAACCGCAATATGAGAAAATGATCCATATGTCATATGCAAACAGTTGTATGCGCTGATCTTGGCCACTGCCGTCAGATATGTGGTATGCGCGGATCTGGGCCAGTTCAGTCCGCACATATGGTATGCGCGGATCTGGGCCATTGCAGTCCACATATGTTATACGCTCGGATCTTGGCCATTGTAGTCTGATATATGGTATGCGCGGATCTGGACCATCGCAGTCCTTGTATGTAGTATGCGCTAATCTGTGCCATTGTAGTCCATATATGTCCATATACGAACCATCGCAGTCCGCATATGTGGTATGCGCGGACCTGGGCCATGATAGTCCGCATATGTTGTATGCGCGGACCGGGGCAATAGTAGCCCGCATATGTGACAAGTGTCCCTATGTTGCAGCTGGAAAGCATTGTTATATACTATGCCTTCTCTCCTGATCGCTCATGGGGAATTGATACACTTTCAGGGAAAGCAACAGTGGTTTGTCTTCCCACTGAATCGGGGTCTATTCTAAAAGGAACAAATGTCCTCCCACGAGGAGCATTTTGTTTCCCTTTGACAGTAAGCCCCTTTTCAGAAGGAGCTTCCTGTGCAGGAACCAAAAAGAAGTTACAAAAGGGGTCTCCTTTCTTAACATGACATTTATTCATCCTTGTGTAGTCAATCCTCATGATATGAGCCAGTGCATGACAAAACCTACAAAATGGCATGTGCGCCCATCGAAGACTCAGATCAGCCTGGGCATCCGCCCAGTCTGATCAGAATCTTTGCTTGCGCTCAATGCGTAGTTAAGGATCGAAGCTATCTTCATGCGAACAGCGAAGACTCTGATCAAACTGGGCGGATGCCGAGGCTGATCTTAGTCTTCGCTGGGCGCACATACCATTTTGCAGGTTTTGTCATGCGATGCTCATATATTTTAATTGTTACTTCTTTGCTTCTGGAAAAGCAAACGTTAAGCTTTGGCACAAAAGTTTCAAGTGTATTTAACGTTTACATAAAGATGCAAATTGTTACGTTCTCGCGGGTACTGAGTCTACTGAGGAATCTACCCTGACTGCCAGACACCTAGTATTTAGAGACACCTAAACAAGTGGTAAAATAGAGATAGACAATGTTTAGGACGACATTTAAGGTACCTGAACATGTGGTAAAATAGAGCTTGTCCAATGTTTAAGACAATCAAGCTTTTAAGATACCTGGACAAGTGGTAAAATAGGACAAGTAGGGTAAGTCGCTAAGGTGTCCGAACGATACGGATAACAATGGTAGATAGATAAACTGACCCCAGTCGTTTCTGCAATTATATATATATATATATATATAATATATATATATATATATATATATATATATATATATATATATATATATAATTATATATATATATATATATATATATTTTTTTTTTTTTTTTTTTTTTGTCATTTTTTATCACTTCCTATGGCTGTATTTATCTCTTTAATCCAATTTCACTGTTTTACTACAGAAACGACTCTATCTTTTCCCCAAAGGGACATAACTTATCAATCATTATAAGCTGTACTAGATTGTATAGCTTTGAAAAGAAATGAGAAAATGATAGAAAAGATAGAGTCTGGAGACAGACTAGTAGATTGAAAAAGAGATCGAACAATAAGGAAATGATGTATTTCAAGTAAAAGGCGCATACTGCTCCTGGAACACTACCCGTATATACCCTAAATATTCGTACACCTCAACTCCTTACCATATACTTCTTCGGTCCGTGTATTTAAAATAGTTCTGGATGAGTGGCATTTTGTATAGACCCTGAACAAACGCCCATTATGCGGCGTCTGATCTGGGTCTACACAGTTTGGGCAGTCCTGACTTTCCGATAAGTAGGGTTAATACCGTAACTCGTACCTTCAGTCATTAGAGGCCTGTGCGATACACATTATTTACCTAAATGGGTGTCCAAAACTTATGGTGAATGCGTTTGCATTTACAAACGAAGGTATTCGACCCGCATGGACTGAGAACTTTTTCGCTGAAATTTCAGTAGCCAAAAAAAAAGCAACTGGAAATCATCACGAAAACATGCCTATATAATTTTGACCCCCTTAAACCCCATTTTCATATAGTAAAACTTGGGTTGAAAGGGGGTATACATTATTTTCCTTGTTTCTGCGCAAAACATAGATTGTGGGTACTCGTTAGAACCGCCACGCTGGGGCGGTTCTAACGAGTACCCACAATCTATGTTTTGATCAGAAATTTGAAAAATATCAGAAATTTTTATCTGAAAATTTCCATTTTTTGGTGATAGAATTTTCAGTATATTTGAATAGGCTTGTTTTCGTAATGTAATAGTTATTTCCCGGATCTTATTTGTAATATTTTCCTCCAGTATTATGAATTGTTTTGTATTGTTTTGTTTCTTTTACGTTTAGTATTAATTATTTGTTTTATGTGAGTTTTGCATATATATATATATATATATATATATATATATATATATATATATATATATATATATATATATATATATATATATATATATATATATACTATAAGCACCACTAGTTAGTCAAAAATAAATACTAACAGAAGAAAGTATACAAAGCATTTAATAAACTAATTGGCTATGAGTAAATAAAACTTACCTTATAAAGTATATTCCTGACAATGTTAGTCCGAATTGATTATTTGACTTGTTATTGGTTTGCTGTTTATTGAGGCGCTATATATATACCATTCCACGCGACAGTATCACTGACATGATTAACCCGAAAAGACATTTATAAAGAAACAGTGGTATATACCAAGTATGATTAAATCAATTTAGGAAAGGTTAATATATCTTTAATATCCAGTCATTGTTCCGCCCGTTTAGTGCCTCCACCTCATCACGAAAACATGTCTATATAATTTTGACCCTCTTAAACCCCACTTTTGTATAGTAAAACTTGGGTTTACAGGGGTATACATTATTTTTTCTTATTTCTGCTCAAAAACATTGATTGTGGGTACTCGGTACCACAAGCTATGTTCTTGAGCAGCGAGGCGGTTCTAACGAGTACCCACAATCTATGTTTTTGAGCAGGAATATTAAAAATATCAGAATTTTTATCTGATTTTTTTTCCCTTTTTTGGTTGTAAAATTTTCAATATATTTGAAAAGGCGTGTTTTCGCAATGTTTACCCTAAAAGCACTAAGCAAAATTGTAGCAGACGACATTCTTTTTTATTATTACAGTAACATCCAGCTATTAAGACCACTCATGATTAAGACCACTCCACTATTAAGAGCAGCTATTGTCAGTCCTAAACTGTTTCTTTTTTTATTCTATATTCAATATTAAGACCATCCAACTAGTGAGACCAATTTTAGACAGTTCTAAAGGCGTTCTTAATAGGGGAATTTTACTGTATTTTTGAGGGAAAATAAGATTTGGCATTTCGTGTGAATCGTCTGCTAGTCAGACGATCTCATGAAATGTCAAGCCTTATTTCTCTGGAAATTACGCCGAAAACATTATAATGTAAGTTGTAGATGTTATTAGTGCTTTAAGTGTTGTAGTAAAACTCTGGAGAGGTTAGGCTAACGACTGACACGGGTTGGCTGACAGGCTGATCATAAACCCTTCACAATGTACTTAAGACTCAGGTTATGCCAAAAATTAATAACTAGTATCAGTTTTACAGCATAGCTGTCCACACAAAAGTCTTCACTGTCCAAGCTAAATATTCCTCATGGTCTGAATGTATACGTGTGTGATCAGCGAAGATTCTGACCAGTCTCGGATGCACAGGCTGGTCTGCATCTTCGAGACTTCGGTGTTCGCGTATGTTCTGAGGTCCTTTTCACTGGCCCCGGCCAAAGTATATTTACACTCAACAAACTTGTCACAAGAAATTGAGAGGTTGTAAAACTGACCTGTCTATAAACTTTGCTGAACGGTTTTAGATAAAATTAATGACTCCCAGATAAAAAAAATCAAGAGACGGTGTTTAAGTAAATGTATGCTTTCAAGGACCTAAGGAAACGTAGCTACTTGGTTTGACAGAAAAATGCAATTAAAATGGCACTCGTTCCAAATCTTATCACTGATACTTGGACAGTAAGAAAATACTTGGACTGACAGCAGACATTTACAATTACAAAGTATTTGCTTTCGCAAAAAGCTCTATTTACGCTAGCACACAATGTGTGCTAAGCGTAGACCGCGCTTTTATGTGAAAGCTAATACTTGGTGAATTAACTGAGCATTTTATGGGAAAAAAGTACTGAACCAGTCCATGACCTTTCATAAAGTGCTTCCGGAGCAGTGGCAAACATTAAGATTATCTACGCCCGTGGGCGTAAACAGAAATGTCAATAATCCCCATGCTTATACCACACGCCAAACCCCTTCTGAAATGGGGTATAAACTGAAATGACAGAATTTACGACGTGAACTGCCAAGTGAAATTACAATTAAAAATATCTATGACATTTAAACTTATCAGGGGTCTTAAGAATGCAAAAATAATATAATTCCAATTCCATTTTTATTCACATTTCACGCCTTTTGATTGGCTGTAGGCAGTTTTACACTTCAATAAAGTCCAGAACAGGAATCCGTCGGATCTACTTTCCTTCCGCCGTCTCAAAAGATTAACAATTTTGTAACATTTTGATGACTTAGTTGGAAGTATAAGGAATGAATTATGTTTCTGAATTTCATCCGGTGAATCTCTCACAAAGATATTCGTGTTTTATTCAGTTTATGAATGATTCGCCAGAGTTTATACACCGATAAAATCCAGAAAAATAAAACTCTTTCCTATGACAGATTTTAAAATCCCCATCACGAAAACATACCTATATAATTTTGACCTTCCTAAACCCCACTTTTATATAGTAAAACTTGGGTTTACAGAAGTATACATTATTTTTCTTATTTCCTACTAAAAAATAGATTGTGAGTACTCGTTAGAACCGCCTCAGCGAGGCGGTTCTAACGAGTACCCACAACCTATGCTTTGAGCAGAAATATTAAAAATATCAGAATTTTTATCTGAAAACTTTCAGTTTTTGGGTGGTGAAAATATTAGTTGGAGTGATTTCGTAAGGCGCCGATTCTCGCCTACTTGCGATACTCACGAAATAAAACAGAAAGCAGAGAGTGCAGCCACACAGTGGGTAACTACAACGCCGAATTTCAAACAGCACTTAACATGCAGCGAGGGGCCACAGCGCCTTATAAAGAACAAACAGCAAGAGAATCGCCGCCTTAATAAAGTTGTTTTGACCTTGTTGCCTTGACCTAAATAATTTCCATTTTAGACAGACTGTGAAATGATTCTACGTCCGTTTTAAGGTTCAGTGTTTGAATAATAATGTCGTTAAATGAATTTAATTGAATAGTTAACGGGAAAACATTTTTCAACCGCAACGTCAAAAAACGTACATTCTGACAAGTGCGTCAAGCGAAGATTCAGATCAATCTGCGCATTCCCGCGGTCTGATCAGAATCTTGGATAGCCAAGGATGCAAAATTTCTTCATGAGGAGAACGAAGACTTGGATCAGACTGCGCGGGTGTGCAGTCGGATTTGAGTCTTCGCTGTGCGCACATATCTGAAGGTACGTTGCCAGACGTTGCGGCTCATATTTATTCATTGCTATCCTAATTACACCAGATATTCGAGTACATTTCCCAGTGGCGTAATAGTCCGGTGACTTTAAGTATCAGGAATGTGTCACGCATTGCGTTAACCTGTCTGAAAAAGAGTATTTGGCAAACAGAGCAGACCCAGATCAGACGCCACAGAACGCGGCATCTGATCAGGGTCTACACTGTTTGCATTAAATACAAAACTTTGTATAAAATACAGTAATAATAAAAACTAACCAGACACCCCGCTATTGGAAATAGACCGGTCCAAAGAGTTGTGGTAGAAGAGTCCACTCGACTTAAAAGAGTTAATATGTCTTTGTAAATTGTTTACGTCTTAGCCATAGCTCTAGTTAAACCGTTTTTTAACCAAATGTATTGAATTTATTCCTCATTTCGCCAAGAAAACATATATTTCCTTGACATCCCTGTTAGCTAAAGCTGTGTTACGAGGGTCCTGCTAAAAGTTTTGTCACTGGGTTCGGATTACTTCAGTGCTACGTTTTATCAAACATATTTTAATTACAACCTTCAAAATATTCCCCCTTTACTAAAACACATTTTTGTAACCTTTTTACCCAGTCGCGAAAAGCAGATAAATAGTCTTCTTTTGGTATCTGTTGGAGACACTGATAAATAGCACTGTCAAGAAAACTTCTAGACGTATACTTATTTCCAGAAAGCATTTTCTTAAGCCTTGGAAATAAAAAGAAGTCACAGGGACTCAGGTAGGTGAATAAGGTGAATGGTTTAAAACTTTCACCTTTTCAGAAGCCAAAAAAGACTTAACAACCTCATACTTATGAGAGGAGGCGTTGTCATGTAAAAGGGGGACTCCTGACCATCCTTTGTTTGGTCGTTTCTTATTGTAACAAGTAAATTGGTCAGAGTATATGACTGCATCTATTTCAATCTGAAATAACTCGGTCAGTTGGAAAGCAATTTGGACGAAATAAACGGGTATCGTTAGCTATTCAACACACCATTCAAGTACGGTGAAGCATTTTAAAATATACCTGGGAAAAAACTAAAGAAGCCTATTAGTGACAGAACCTTTTGCAGGACCCTCGTAGCTTTGCTTCTTTACTATGGGAAAAATAAAACTATCGTTTAACCAATATACAGAATAGAGAGCTTCTTGTACATAGGTACTTATGACATAAGTCTTTGCATTAAATCCTGACAAAAGTTTGCAAATTTACTTCTGCTTATTAAAGCGCTATGCTAGGGTAGTTAGAAATGCCAGTACAATGTATTGAAAGAGCTTAAGATTTTACAGTGTTATGCATTCATAGTCGACAGATTATTGAAATTGAGTCACACAAACACTTTGACAGCTTCTTGACCTAGAATGTATGTGGCACAAATATATAAATTACATCAAAGAAACAAACTTGGACGCGATTCAAAGGGAACAGACTGTTAATAGTAATCATTTACAAGGCTTTCATTAGGCCTAGATTAGAATACCCTGATGTTAACTGGCACAACTCTAACCAATATGAAAATCATAGACTATGTCTGGAGCTAGAATAACCAAGACCCCAACAAAAACGTTAAGAATAGTCAACCCAGGGTTTTAAATACATGTACAGACGTCAGATGAGACTTCCTCGAAAGAAGGCGAAAAAGCATCACGAGAACATACCTATATAATTTTGACCCCTTTAAACCCCACGTTTATATAGTAAAACTGGGGTTTACAGGGGTATACATTATTTTTCTTATTTCTGATCAAAAACATAGATTGTGGGTACTCGTTAGAACCGCCTCCGCGAGGCGGTTCTAACGAGTACCCACGATCTATGTTTTGAGCAGAAATATGAAAAAGATCAGAATTTTTTATCTGAAAATTTTCAGTTTTTCAGTGGTGAAATTTTCAGTGTATTTGAATAGGCATGTTTTCGTTATGGGTTATCGGATTACCCTTCTCTAAACTGAAAAGTTAGGCACCATCACATCTTACATATTATCCTGTGCCGTCTCTAGATACGCTCGTATAATTGAAATTCTGATGACCTCAAAAATCGCACGGTAGATCAACAAAGTGTTACCGCATTTTCCCTAAGTATTGGGACACCTAAACATCCTTACCATACCTGTCCTAAAATTTGAAAAAAGTCCATTTTACAACCTGTTGATGTTTCTTAAGTAGTGTTGGGTCTACGCCGTTTGCAAAGGCATATATGTTCCAATACTATGTAATACATGTATCCTTGGTATGTAAAGACCAACACCAGGACTACTCTTAATTTGTTCTCAGTATGAGCAAATTATTTACAGTAAACATAACCCCATTTAAGAAGAAGACAAAAAAATAAATAAAGATCAGGGTGATCTCCCTTTCATGTGCACCCCTTTACCTTAAAGTCAAAGACCTATTACTTGAACTTATTGGAATCAATAACCTTTTATTATCCTCCTTCAATGAATAGCATAAATTGAAGATTAGAAAACGCTACATCTTAGGGCATAAACAGAGAATAATCGGACAGCTCGGTGAATCTGTCAAATTCTGATCAGTGTCTCCGTTATTTCTGTAGTACAGTCTATTGCATACGATCAATCTGTCAACAATCGACGAGCAGCCGAATGTTCTAACCAGACAACAGAACTGTTTAAGACGCGCATGCTCTGTACATGTACGCCTACTGTGTACTCTGTTATAAGATACTTTTCTTCTGACCACAACAGAAGGCAATCTATGAAAAGTTTATTGAGTTGAACCGCTTACCATATTTATACTAAATATTCGGATGACCTTACTTATTTTTTACCATATGCTGACATGCCCGAAAACTGCTGAATGAGTAACAAATAGTGTAGACCCTGATCAGAAGCCGCGTTCTGTGGAGTCTAATCAGGGTGTACACTGCTTGCTTATGTCTACTGTCCGAATAATTAGATTTAATACGGTTATCCATAAAAGTGTATTGGACTGAAGCGTGTGTTATTAATTTTTTCTTTTTATTTGAGAACGGTGCATAAAATTCGAACATTTCATAATTAAAAAAATCTTGCAAGCGAGTTATTTGGAAGTTGATTATAAATAAAAGAGCCATGGAAGGCGAATTGTGAGAAAAAATGCCATTACAATCACTGCAAACTGCGACGGCTCGGATCAGACTACACAGATCCGGGCCTTTTCTGTTCGTCGATATATTCTACAATGTACATTGTTGATCTATATTCGGGCAATGAAGGTCTTGATCAGACTGCGCGGATGCGCAGTCTGATCAGGGCCTTCATTGCCATTATATACCATAAGACCTTTGTAGTATTGTTGTACATGATAAAGGTTCAAGCAAACTAGATGTTATAATTTGTTCAGCCAAATAGAACGTCTTTTTTCTTGTATGTTTTTATTGATGTTTGATCAGTTTTCTTTTTAATGTTTGAAGGTAGACATGTCCGGAAAACATACAACTAGACTTTCGCCTGCTAGTCACTCAGAACTCGTGTCTAATATGCGCACCCGCGCTCGTTTGCGTGTGCCTGGGAACTGTTGAGTTGAGGTTTAACGTCCCAGTCAGCCATATTTCAGTCTTGTTGAAATGTTGCCTCCACTTGTATGGGACGTCTGCCCTTCCTGATCAAACGGCTAGGCAAAGTCCTGCCGTAGGTAACTTGGAGCACCAGGCAATCCATCTGTTTCGCGAGCCCAAGTGAGCAGGAGCAATGTACAGCCAAATATGCCATTATAGTAACCCTCTCACCCTGGCAGACCAAAATAGATACCTGTGCAAACGATTTAGATCCAGATGAGACGTCTCATCAGGTTCTATACTGTTTGCCATTCTGCTTTGATTTGAGACTGACATCTATTTACATCAGTGGACATGTCTTAATTCAAGGGTGGAAGAGTCCTCTTAAGAAACACAGAAAAAGGGCTAACACGCCTTGATGAAATGTATACTGCTAAGCTATTTCTCTAGACAAGCTACATGTATTTTGTAACCACAAGTACTAATATTATTTTTCTTATTAGTCCACTACAGTATATGTTGTGGATACTCATTAGAAGCGCCTGGCGAGGCGCTTCTAATGAGTACCCAGAACATATGTTTGAGTGCAGAAATAAGAAAACAAAATGTTTATCTTGATATCCTTCTTATAGAAAATATTGACATTTTTTAAACTTATTTCTCTATTGCAACATATGTTGTGGGTACTACTTAGCAACCTGTAATGAGTAGTCACAATATATGTTTTAGTGGAGAAATGAGAAAAAATGTATATCTTGATACCCCTCTTATCTAGAGCCCAGGTTATTCACTATATCATGAAGGAGAATGAGGATAATTTTGGTTATTAACCCTTCAGTCCGGCAGACCAAACCAGATACCTGTGCAAACAGTGTAGATCCTGATGAGACGGCTCACGCTCATCAGGATGTACACTGTTTGCAGTTTTGTTTTGATTTTTAACTTACATCCCTATTAGCAACAATGGACCTGTCCAAATTCAATGATGAAATAGTCCATTTCATAAACACTGGGTGGAAAGGGGTAAGAACACTTAGACTCATTTAAACAATTAAACAGTAAAAACTGGGCCCAGTTGTTCAAAGCTAACGATGTCGTTAGTTAACGATTCGTTAAAATTTAGATCAAGTGATACGCGTATATGCTGAAATTTTTTGCTGAAAAAATGTGAGTAGCTTTTGCATTGCAAAAGCTACTCACATTTTTTCAGCAAAAAATATCAGAATATTGTGTATTGAATCCGCTAGAACAGTTAACGAAAGGACCTTTAACGAGCTCGTTAAGCTAACGATGCTTTGAACAACCGGGCCCAGGTTGCTAAAAGTAGCCAACAAACTGAATAACTTTGAAATCCGCCTATTAATGTTTTCCTGTGTTCAGCGAAATCTAATTTTAAAAACCATATTAATCATGATAACTGGTCGATCTTTCACTGACAAACTTTCAACTGAATGTTTTGTCCACATTTCAATACAATTGTTCACATACGATAACATTGTTCTTTTGATTTATGAATCCATTAAAGGTTTACACTCGGAAACCGCACTTTCTCTTTTTGGAACTGCGAAAAAATCCGACTAGTTTGTGTATCTGCGCAGACTGGACAGTATCCTGATTCTTGGCAATTTAGGACAATATATATATATGAGAAGTAACAGCAAAACTCTTGACCAGATTCTTCGAGGGCGAGCTAGTCACTGTTTAGAAGGATGGCCAATGGTGAAACGCTACTGTCTTCTAATTATGAAAAAGAGTCGGTTGATGGATCTGGCGAAGATTTCGATAATGTTCAGTCCTGCTTTGCTAAATGGGTCGCGCCATGCGAAAACGTGTCTTCGGGCATATGCGGACAGCGAAGGGACAGATCAGACTGCGCATCCTCGCAGTCTGATCAGGACCTTTGCTGTCCCTTACAGAATCATTGGCTACTACAGAATGTATTAGTGGAGAGCAAAGGCATGATAGTTCGCGCATGCGCAGGATGATCTGAATGTGCATTTTTGCAATGATTCGAAAGCATTTCTTCGCTTGACGAGGCCCAGTTGATTGTAGCATTGCTAACAGACAGGAAAACGGATACACTTACAGGGAAAGACAACTCTCTCAAAATTGCTTTTGCTTCAATTCTGAAAAAGGGGTTTACTAAATAAGGACGAATTTGCTCCCAATCTCTTTCATTTTACAAAAAAAAAAAACTCCTTTCCAGAAGAGCTTTGAAATACAAAATGTATCTCCCTTGTGAAAAACGGCAGAAATCTACCAAGAGTATCGACTCGCATTGGTTGCTTTTGATCAACTAGTAATGCCAAAATGTCATAACGTCGTTTCGACGTCGCCGCGACGCGGTGAGATGCCATAACGTCGTGTCAACATAGAACGGACAATATTGCAAAGTTGTTGGTCTACTGGGTTAAGCCTTTATTTCAGTCTACCAAGTTATCAGAAGGCTTTGGCTAAATCAGTGTACGATAGGCTTATTACGCCTAATGGCTAAGTTGGTAGAATGTTCGCTTTACGTGTGTGAAGTCGCGGATTTGATCCCGATCGAGTCATTGTAAAATATATAAAAACAATTAACCCAGCTAGCATTCTACGTAAATCTACATCGGGCCGTCATCGGCCCGTCAGCTACCCTGACGGGCCGATGACGGCCCGATATAGATTTACGTAGAATGCTGACTGGGAAGAGGACTTGTTACACCTAGTAAATTTTCTGCCATTTTAAAAGAGAAACAACTTTTGTGACTGTTTACTTTTCAGCACAGTAAACCCTTCTGAAAAAAAAGGTTTACTGTTTGTTGGGAGCAAATTCTTTCCTTTTAGAGTAGACCCTTTCTGAGAAGGGGGTAAAACATTTGGACAGTTGCCCTTGAAAGTGCATCCATTCTCCTAAATAGAGACTGAAGTTCCAAATGGTGCAGATCAAATATAGCCATATCTACCTTGATTCAGTCATTATTCCATGTCATTATTCTTTGTCCATTTTATATGCATAATAAATAAAAGCAACGTTTGCCTGCATAACCGCCTTTACAAACACAGTCATCACGTCATATCTGGATTCTTTGCTGTTCGAATCTGGCATAGCTGTAATTCCCATTGTGCACTTCACTTCACGAATCAAATAAACGTTTCCAATTCCGGTTTTATAAAAATCTATAAAAAGTATATTAAATACAAACATATACAATGTAACCTACCTACTGAATCCCGAAAAGGATAATATAGTCGTTTGTTTGTTCATTTGTTTTTGTTTTTTTTTTTTGTTTTTGTTTTTTGTTTTTTGTTGTTGTTGTTTTTTTGGGGGTTTTTTTTGTTTTTTTTTTTTTTGTTTTTGTTTTTTTTTATTTGGAGATAACAACAGGATGGCAATAAGATCATAAGCTCGAGAAAACAATTATAATGTTGTCTCGTTGCCCGAATTATTTCTTGAGAAAACAAGATATGTAGTTGCCTCAGCTTATTATCTTCAGAAAAATAATTGCAAGATAGAATGTGGTTGCATCAGCTTATTATCTACAGAATATAATTACAAGACATTATGTCGTTGCCTTAGCTTAATAAAATATTACAGTTGTATGTCGCTGCCTCAGCATACTATACTCAGGCAACAAGCTGTTATGTTGCCTTAGGATTAATTATTTTAGACAACAACATAATAGTATGTTCCCACAAGATGATAAGTTGATAAAACTACACGATATACTGCTGGAACAAGATAATAAGTTGAGACGACGACACAATATTTGTTGTCACAAGATAATAAGTTGAGACAACGACATAATATGCTGTTGCCACAAGATAGTAAATTGATACAACGACAAACTATCTTGTTGCAACAAGATAATAAGTTGATACAACGACAAAATATTTGATTGCCATAATAAGTTATTGTGACAAACTATCTTGTTGCAACAAGATAATAAGTTAAGACAACGACATAATGTGTTGTTGCCACAAGGTAATAAGTTGATACAACGACAAAATATCTTGTTGCCACAAGATAATACGTTAAGACAAACAAACTAATAAGTTAAGACATAGAAAACATATTATTGTGTTGTAACAAAAACACTATGTCCTTTCCGGGGTTCCGTACGTACGCGTTTAATAGCTATCAAAACGCCTTCAAATATTTCGTTTCGATTTTGTAACTAAAGATTAAGGATGTCTTTCTTTGCTTAAAATATAAAACTTAAGATTACAAAGATTGAAATTATTAGTAACTATTGAAGAATCTTAGAATGCTTTCATCTCTGTAAATCAAATACTTCAGTTCTATATACGTTCAAATATAAATTTATATCGAAATATATATAACAGTAAGATCTTGTGAAGATCAAAGCAATAAAGTAATGAACCGAACCTATATATGTATCTAATTATTTTCGCCCTTCGAACATTTATGCAAATAGACACATACGTTAATAGTGTAGATCCAAATAATGAGCCGTATCATCAGGATCTATACTGTTTGATCTCATAAGTAGCCACACCCCAGTAAGCATTCTACATAAATCTATAGCGGGCCGTTATCGGCCCGTCAGTGTAGCTGACGGGCCGATAACGGCCCGCTATAGATTTATGTAGAATGCTAGCAGGGACTGTTTGGTATTCTCGTTAGTAGCAGCATTAGTTCTTGTTTTTGTTGTTGATGTTGTAGTAGTATTGACCTCTCTATTTGCAGTAATGGATGTGTCCAAATTCAAAGATAAAAGAGCTCACTTCAGAAACCCAGGGTTAAAACGGTTAAAGGCCCGTACAAAGTAAGCCTTCTCACCTGACTCAGAATGAACATGCAATCTATTATTCATTCCTAGGCTCTTACTTTTTTCCTTGGTGCATCGCGTCAAGGATCGGGGTGTATATTTCAGTTTCACAACGTCACGGCAAGGTTATTTCGACTTCGCCAGATTGTCATGACGTTGCAAAAATGTCTAGACAATGTCGTTGCGACGTTTAATGTGTAAAATCGTACGTCAAATGTCTGCAACCTATGCTATACTGTTCTGTGCAAGGTTTCAAATAATTATAGACTGAATCTTTTTATGGCGGTAATCATCCTTAACAAGAATATTCGCAATTTTATGTAATTACAAACGAATATATACATATATTACCGTATTCATCCTAAGGACTAGGATAGACAAGCCTGAATAAACAGTGAAGACCCAGATCAAGAAAATGGTATTTACTGTTTCATCACGAAAACATGCCTATTCAAATATACTGAAAATTTTACGACCAAAAAAATGAAAATTTTCAGATATAAAAATTGTGATATTTTTCATATATTGCTCAAAACATAGATTGTGAGTACTCGTTAGAACCGCCTCGCCGAGGCGGTTCTAACGAGTACCCACAATCTATGTTTTTAAGCAAAAATAAGAAAAATAATGTATACCGCTGTAAACCCCAGTTTTACTATATAATAGTTGGATTTAAGGGGGTCAAAATTATATAGGCATGTTTTCGTGATGTGCAGAGCTCTCATCCAGCTGCTTCTGGGCAGCAGGTAAAGTCAAAGCACTGAGAGTACTGATGGGGCGGTTGCGTTGTAAATTGCGACAGAGCGAGTAGCATTTTATTTTATTTATTTATCTATCCATTTATTTTATATATTTTATGCTCGAGTAGTTAAGTGTTTAGACAATCTGAATGTATGAAACAAATTTTCAGATTGCTTTTATTTGCATTGTACTGACTTTTTGCATATTTGAGTCTCAGCACGAGAAATGGGTCATTATGTCATAATGTAACAATGAACAAGAAATAGCCGCAACATGCTATATTCATTCAATAAAAACACAATCAGCAATTTTGAATTTTATCAAGAAAATCCAGTTTCTCCAGATATGACTTTTCGTATAGTCTAGAGAACTGGATACACCCGATAGATTTACAGCCATTTCCGCTATGAGAGGCAACGTTTGGTACTATTTGTTAGCTCTTCTGCACAGAATGTGCCTTCTGGAAAGGTGTCTACTCTAAAAGGAATGAGTTTGTTTCCAGAGGGAGCAAATTCTTTCCTTTTAGAGTAGATATCTCTTCAGAAGGAAGGCAAAACCAGATTATCAGATATCTCCTCTGAAAGGGTATCATTTCTCCTTAAGATAGATACGGTATTGAACGTATGGCATTGCACTCTGCCATGGCGTAGCCAGAATAGAATTATTTTTACGCACACTCAGGAAAAATCTGAATACATTATTATGAAACGATTCTAAAACAGGAGCTGCTCTTAAAGGAAAGAATTTGCTCCCTGGGAGCAAATTCTTTCCTTTAAGAGTAGCCCTGTGAAAAAGAAGCAACACATTTTATGTTGATACCTCTTTATTGTAAATATTTTTTCTTATGCATACGTAATGTGCGTAACGAACGCTACGCCTGTGTTGTATCCTTTTCCGCTCCCACAGGTGCCATTAGCCCGAGCTGACGGGAAAGGTTAAAATATTATCAGGATGGGAAACGTTTTTTTCTTTTTAAGGTTTTACCGTCCAGGCAACCGATCAAGGTCATGTCGAGCGGGTCTGTTTACATACCATACTTTTCCTGGGCAGGCGCATTCCTGTTAGCGGTCAATCAGTATTTGTGCCCACTCTTACACCAGAAACAGACAACTGTCCTTCATGGGAAACGTAATTAAACAAATTGAATTTGCTTTAGCAGAGGGTAGTTAGTAGCAAGAAAGCTGCTATGGTTACCGTGTTTAGCCTAATTATTCGGACACCTTAACTGATACATGTACCATAATTGTCCTTAAAGGTTGATATCACCTTACTTTTTGTTGTCAAAAAATACTACAGTCGAACCTCGTTATCTCGAACTCGCATATTTCGAATTACCGCTTATCTCATAGTGAAAATCTGGTCCCTGTTTTAACATGAAACTTTGACAGCAGGTAACAAAATAATGTGGAAAAGAGGAGAAATTGCTCTAAGGAACAATTTCTCCTCTTTTTCACAATATTTTCAGTATATCTCTATTTTCAGGAGTCAAATTACATATTAATTTGTGAAATGTGATTGTTTGATTTATCTTTTTTCCTCAATTCTGCAAATCTGATATGTCGAGATGCGGATATCTCGAAGTATTTCAGAAAGTCCCTTGGACTTCGCGATAACGAGAGTCGACTGTATTTCCAAATGAAATTAAGCTGCCCCTAGTTTGCTATAAAATATTATGTGCAAAACAGTATCATAGGACAACATATTGTCTAAGTACTTAGTTTCTTAACTAGGCTACGCAGCCAAGTTAGGCCAAGGGAGGTAAAAATGCTATCAATTAAGTAATGATTATAATCTAATTACTTAAAAAGTGTTTGGTATATTTGTATTTTTATGTATTTTTATTATATACTTGTATATTTCCTTCACATGAGTGTGCAGACCTCAGTAAGAGCATAAATTATTTTCATGAAATCTAGAGTATCAGAACAATTATTTTGATTAATTTACGGACAATATACGTAATTATCAAAACAACATTCTATGAAAATCAGTTTTAAACAAAAGTGAAGCTACTGTGATTTTCTTTACATCTAAAGTAGCTCCGCTATCAAACTTTAAGCTTAATGTTTAGTCGACTTTACCTATTTGTGAATGTCCCTAAAAGTGCTGGATGAATGACAAATGATGTAGATCCTGGTCATACATCGCGTTCCTATCTGGGTCTTCCTTGTTTGCTAAAAATTGTCTGAATGAATACTTAGGGCAAATACTGCAACGGTACCTATAAAAAAAAATAATGTTCTTTGGCTAGAATAAGTCAAAAAGTCAGCATCACCATATGCTGTGTTTAGTCTAAGTTTTGGGAAAGACAGGCCTGGGCAAACAGTAAAAGCCCAGATCAAACACCGCATTCAGTGGCGTCTGATCAGGGTCTGCGTTTGCCACAGATCGAGCAATTTTAGGCGTGTCAACAGGTAGTAAAATGGACGTGCTAACATTTTAGGATCGGTATGGCAAAGAGTTTAGCCGTCCCAATATTTAGAATACATACGGTAAGCTGGAATCGTATTAGCAATAAGGCAATTACATGGCCATTTAGCGATAATTTCACACTTTGGCAGACAGGCATCATATTAGAAATAGTTCACCAAACAGTCCACAACATTAAAGTGCAATAAATGAAAGGTTCAAAGTTTAGAATGGGTCGATATAAGTACAAATAGTCATCAAATTATATTATTCAGCAAATTTATGCCTGGTGCCCCGTACAAGGGACATTGGCAAACAGTGTAGACCCAGATCAACGCGGCGTCTGATCAGGGTCTGTTAGCATTTACTACAGGAATTTATATAAAACATGGTAATGATAAAAAAAAAACAACTAAAAACATAGTCCTTCTGTTGGAAATGGACCGGTCAGTAGAATTAAGGTGGAAGAGTCCACTCGCCATGAAAGGGTTCAAGTACATCTGAAAAAAATTGTTCTTTCGTCGATTTTCAAATTGAATTTTCGCGGATTTTCTATTAAATATCCATTTTTGTACAGTCTGCTAGGATGACAGTTAAAATATTATACTGTTGTAACAGCAAGTCAGCAATTTTCTATAGACAGATAGAAATTTTGACAACCACGTGTCCTTTTCAGTACTGGATGAATTGCAAATAGTGTATACCCTGGTTAGACGTCGTATTCTGTGGATCTGATTATACTCTGTTTGTTCAGACCGTTCTGTCCAAAAGCGTAAATATAGCATCTTAATTCATTCAGCATGACAAGGATTAATATTATAAAGTGGCGGATCGTGCACCTTAGATATAGTTGATTATGTTTAACTTTCTGCACTGCCATTCGCTTTTTCCTTCTGTGTTTATCTCTTTCCTCTTATCTACTAGTTCATCTCTCCCTTTCCTGAGAGACGACCACAAGTGTTGAAGTGCCATAAAACAAGAACCCAAACAAATGTTAGATATATTTGGATAACATTTTGCAAAACGTACGAAAATCAGCTCTCGACTTTTTCGAGATCAGGCTTAAAAGTCTGATGTTGGCTGCATTATTTTATCTGTGTGTGTGTGTGTGTGTGTGTGTGTGTGTGTGTGTGTGTGTGTGTGTGTGTGTGTGTGTGTGTTTATTCTATTTTATTTGTTTTTATCTGAACGGCAAGTATGTTCATATGATATATTTTAATTGATAAGCATAATTTTAATTATACAGTGAGAAACAGGGAGAAACAAATACAGTCGCTTAATAGTTATGCGCGCCTGTCACCTGTACTCGTACTTTCGTAGAGATGAGTTCTGATTTTATTTTAGTATATCAACTCAAGTTGGTTGTTATACCATTTAAGTATTTTTTTCATTGTGAATGATCTGATATAAATAAAAAAAATCTCATGTTTACATGATTTTCTCGTTATTGCAATTTGTCTTTTATTGATGGAAGCAAACAAAACTCGGACAACAGTAGAAAGTGATGAAATAAAAAGCAAAAGAAAAATTACCTTATAATTATTAAACCAATATTCCAAGTTAAATGTTTAACTCTCCCCGGAGAATCGTTAACACTTATCGCCTATTTTCACATATAATGGGATTGTTTAGAAGCTCACTTAACACTAAGCATGCTGGGTAAAAAATTCAGGAGACGACACATTGAAATATTTTTAATATTTTGTTTCAGAAAATAGGCTTAGACATTTCATGCAAATTGTCACCTTGGGAGACAATTTGCATGAGATGTCACAGCCCATTTTCTGGAACAATATAAGAAACACATCATAAGTGTATGCCCAGAGCCTGGTAAAAGTTTATCTGCTATGCCGCTACAGGCTTCAGCAGCAAGCGACTAATTAAATAAATAAATGTATTCATATTTTGCTTACTTATCGCAGAAAATGAGACTTGAGTTTTAAATTCATCAAGCCTTATATTCCTTTAAATATCGAAGAAATATGATATAACTATTTTTATTATTCCGTCTGCTGCAATTCAAATTCAACAAGTTAAAGGTAAAACCTGTCGGTTGCTATTTACATTTTCAATGAAATCCACATAACCCGTCTGTCCTTCATGGAAACGAAAATCGATCTCAAGTCAGTGTATGAAATATTAAACTTCAGATATAATAAGTCACACTGACTGACGCTTGTACTCATTTATCTCTCTCCGAACTCTCATGTTGAGAAAACTATGCAGCAGACGGCATTTTGAAAATTTTATTTCTTATTGTCACAGAAAACCGCATCACGAAAACACGCCTATATAGTTTAGACCACCTTAAACCCCACTTTTAGATGATAAAACTGGGGTTTACAGGGGTATACATTATTTTTCTTATTTCTGCTCAAAAACATAGATTGTGGATACTCGTTAGAACCGCCTCACTGAGGCGGTTCTGACTAGTACCCACAATCTATGTTTTGAGCAGAAATATGAAAAATATCAGAGTTTTTTATCTAAAAATTTTCAGTTTTTTTGGGGGTGAAATTTTCAATATATTTGAATAGGCGTGTTTTCGTAATGGGGCACGAAATCATTCCATGCACATTTTCGTCTTAATGCGCATTCACCTCTGCAACCGTCAGACCTGTACCTGTCATGTTAAATATGAACTAAATCCATCATATGGTTTGGATTTCATGAGGCCTTAAAAACTTTAATACAAAACTTTACCATGAAAAGCTTCCCAGTGGGCACACAACGGTAAAATGATGTCGTATCAACGTCGGTGCGACGTGATCACGTCGCATCGACGTTGATACGACGTCATTTTGATGTTATGTGCCTGCTCGGCTAGTATTACGATTAGGTTCGGTGATGGTGCTAAAAAATAAAACAACAGGCTTTTGATCGTTAGGCTTAGAAGTATAAATGATCTTAAACATCTAAGCGCAAAACTAACATTTGTGGACGCCGACGCTAACACCGACGAAAGGGAAAGTACAATAGCGAAGACAATGCTGGGTCCAGTTGTTCAAAGCGTCGTTAACTGAACGAGCTCGTTAAGGGTAATTTCTTTAACTGTTTTAGCGGATTCAATATACAATACTCTGATATTTTTGCTGAAAAAAAATGTGAGTAGCTTTTTCAGCAAAAAATTTCAGCATATTTGCGTATCACTTGATGTAAATTTTAACGAATCGTTAACTAATGACGTCGTTAGCTTTGAACAACTGGGCCCAGATGTGTAAGCTGCTCTGGGCTTCTGCTCTTCGTATATAACATATTCTCGTGAACCTGGCATGCAAAAACGTACGTTATTGCCTATGCGAACCATGTCGACCATGAACGCACATAGTATCTATCAATTTAGTCCGATCAGAACCTAAACCGGTTGTTATACTGATTATACTGTCGAACCTCATTGGCTTGAAAATATTTGGGGTCGTGGAAATCTGTTCTAGACGTAGGTAGTTCGAGCCACTTCGGGTAATCATAATACCATGAGCAAGAGGCAAACAGGGATAATTTAGGGATGTTTTTTTTTAATATTATATCAAATAATTGTATGTATAGTGTACTCATTATAATCGCCTCGATGAGTCGATTTTAATGAGTACAAACAACATACATGTTTATAATAAAATAAGAAAAATACCTAAACTATCCCTAAATACAGATAATTCTCGTTATCTCGAATTCCAAGGACTCTCTGTAATGCTTCAAGATATCCGTACTTCGACATATCAGATTTGCAAAATTGAGGAAAAACTAATTCGATTAACCACATTTAACAAAATATATGTGTAATTGGATTCTTCAAGTTAGAGATGTATTGAAAATATTGTGCAAAAGAGGAGAAATTTCTCCTTGAAAATATTGTGGAAAAGAGGAGCAATTTCTCCTCTTTTCCACAATTTCTTTTACATGTTGTTATATTTTCATCTTTAGGCAGGGAACAGATTTTCACTTCGAGATAAGCGGATATTCGAGATAAGCGAGTTCGAGATAGCGAGAGTCAACTGTATTTGCTTTCTTGAGCTATCGGAAGTGTTTCCTAGGGACTAAAAAACGAGTTCGAATCAGCCACGGTAAACGAGCTATCTGTGTTCGTGTCATTGAAGTTTAATTGCAGTTATCCTTAGAGTCCGATGAGGACTCAATCCGCTTGTTATATTGATTCTGTGAGGTTCAGACTTCGGGATTGAGCCGGCTTATCATATTCTGCGCCTTCCACATTTGTTAGATCTATTTACTCGACCATATACGGTGAACCCTCTTTATACCGACATTCGATATAACGAAAACATTCGTTGTTATGATAATTTGGATGGCACGAAACCTTTGCCCAAGAAGTGACTCTTAATTAGTAACTATGCAAGAACGTTGTATTTAATGCTTCAAAAATATTTGTTTTTGATATATGTCAGAATCGCCTCTCTGAGATAATTTAAACAAATATCCAAATTATATATTTTATGAGAAAATAAGAATAAGACACGGTCTTTCTTACCATATCATTCTGCTGAATAAGGATTCTTTACAACAGCAAATTCATTTTAATGGCAACATCTTTGGGAACAACTGGTATCGTTGTAACGAGGGTTCACTGTATGACCTCTTGCAATTGTGCAGAACAAATATTTAAGACAAAGACACGTCATTAACTTTATTTGCTTGCGTGTTTAAATCAATACTTAGTATTTGTTTAAAGCCTAAATAAACTTCAAGAAATTAGATTTGCATGAGATTATATGATACTGTGTTGTTTTAAACTGTACATGTGTACATTCCACTTGTGAAATTTCAGGATCTGTTTGGTCTCTAAGACCGTGTGGCTCTCTTCCAGGTTTCCAAGTTTATTTAATTTCTCAGGTTTACAGAAACATTGCACTTTAATGGCGCTTTAGTAAATTTAAAATATGAATATTTGTAAAATCAGATGCCAGTTGCCGATTCCCTTGAACGACAGTTTGTATTGACGGCCAATGTGAAGATGGCTGCCAGCTGCCAGTTGGCAATTCGTTAGAAATGGAAAATACAATGAAAGTCAGCGTGTTAAGCAGGCGGCTGACAGTCGGTTGCAAATCCCAAAGAAATGAGAAACTCATGACAAAAGAATTGGCAGCTTTACTTGTGAACTTAGCTGCCAGTTGAAAGTTGTCAAATCGATATACAGTCGAACATGTTTGGGACCATGGAAAATTGTTCGAGCCACTGAGAGTTATCATGGTGCTAGGCCAGGAAGCAAATGGCGATAATTTAGGGAAGTCTTTTTGATCTTCTATACAATAATGGTATGTTAAGTGTACTCATTAGAATCGGCTCGATGAGGGTACTGATGAACACACTCAACATACAATTTCATGGTAAAATAATAAAATTTCCTTAAATATTCGTTTTCTGGAGCTATTGGAAGGATTTCGTAGGGACTCTAAAAAGAGTTCGAACTAGCCATGGTAAACAAGCCATCCGGGTCCGGGTTCGAGGTTTGACCGTATGAGTTAAAATTTGCCGATTCGACTGAACTTCGAAAGATTGAAGTGGCAGACAGTGTGTGGTTGGCTGGCAGCTAACAGTTGCCGATTCGCGCTCACTTCGAATTTTTGAATTGGCAGACATAGTGTGAAGTTGTCTGCCAGTTAACAGTTGCCCATTCGATTGAACTTCGATTGATAGAACTGGCAGACAGCGTGTGAAAGTGGCGATAGAGGGAGAATAAGTACGCGTCTCGGCCGGTTCTCCCTTGTGCCTCTTCACACCAGAGAGGTGCGGCGGAGCGCCGACGAAGATGCTTAATCTAAGTGCAGGTGCTTACATGTAATGCACAGGTGCTTACGTGTGCACAATGCATCTTTTAACTTCTGTATGTTATGTGTATTATACAGCCTGAAAGTCTCTTATAATTCTATTTTAGAATGGCATAGTACTTTTTTCTTTTTTTTTTTTTTTTTTGTACTATGTACTTTTACGTTACGTTATGTATATTATTAAACAAGGGCCCAGTTGTTCAAAGCGTCGTTAGCTTAACGAGCTCGTTAAGGTTTATTTCGTTAACTGTTTTAGCAGATTCAATACACAATATTCTGATATTTTTTGCTGAAAAAAATGTGAGTGCTAAAAGTTACTCACATTTTTTCAGCAAAAAATTTCAGCATATTTGCGTATGACCCGATATTAATTTTAACGAATTGTTAACTAACGACATCGTTAGCTTTGAACAACTGGGCCCAGGATAAGAATGAAATTAACAATAAATCCTAAATCGTAAATCCTACCAATTGCTAGTTCCCGATTTGCTAGAACTACGAAACTATAAGTTGACAGTCTCTTATAATAAATTCGACCTTATGATATGTGCGACATGCGTATCAACGCATGTCCTGTCTGGGTCTGGGTCCTTTTGTTAGTGACCGCGTGGATGTAATGCTGATCTGAGTTTACAATGATCTAGGCCTCTACAGATATAGAAAAAGGCCTTACGACATAATGTCGTAAGGCCTTTTTTCTATCTATAGAGGCCTATTTTCACTCGGTTTAGAACATGCAAAGTCTACACAACACAGAATCCGCAGGCTCCGACCAGACGTTAGACTGTTTGCCACTCATTCAGCAGTTTTAGACATGTCATCTAGTTGTAAAAAGGAGTTGCTCAAATTTTTGAAACAGTAAGGCAAGAAAAGATGAATAAGTCCAAATATTCTAGCGTTCAACTGTTTGCAACTTACTTGATAACGACAACTCTACTTCACAGACAAACACCTGGATGATTTTTAAAAGATCTTAAGTTGTCTAGTAACATGGCAATTTCTGTAATGTTTTTCACATACAACGGTGATTTAAGCCTTTCAAACTGATCAAACAGGCGAACAAATAGGCTTAGGTGATAAATTAGTATTATATAATCCGATTGTTTTCAAAAACATTGATACAGAGATATTTTTGCAGTAAGAATTGCGTTTTATTTTAAGCATAAATCATTTTCTGTCATGCAAAACTATGTATATGCGTATCGTATCTTTACTCATAAATTATACGGTTTGATTGTACAATTGGTCTGGAATTGGAGAATGACAAAATTTTACTAGTATCAAATATGAGTAGACCATGTAGACGAAACACAATGACGATATTACAAATATGTTTATCTTAATTTGTCCAGAAATAAAGCTTGTCATGTCATACAAATGATTTCCTAAGCCGACCATTTGAATGAATAGTCAAACAATATTTTCTTCTTTAAAACAAATTTTAAAATGATAAAAATTGATAAAACAAAAACAACTATAAAATTATCGTTCGCTAAATTCGGCTTATTTCATTCATACACACTCTGATTTGTTTGTTTGTTTGTGTTGAGGTTTTACGACCCAGTCAACCCAATAGGGTCATGTTGAGCGCGGTCAGTTTACCTAATCACACGTTTACTGGGCAGGCTTAGTCCTCTAAGCGGTTAACCAGTATTGTGCACATTCTTTCGCCAGAAACTGACAACTGCCTTTCTTGAATCAGCGGATGGGAGAGAATGACCGTAGAAAATATTTCATGATTAATCTCCACGAAAGAATGTTGGCGGGGGTTGAACCCGCGACCTCCTGGTCTTCAGTCAGACGGCGCATCCAACTGAGCCACCGAGGCCCTACACACAATGATACATGCATTTATATATCGTATTTATGAAAGCAATGATCAAAATTGTGTGTTGCTAAAGTCACTGAGCAGTTTTTTCACATTAAAGATAATTGAACAATTCAAGAAATGAATATTGAAAATGACATCATTCGAAAGGTCCTCATCGCTGTGCAACATGCCAAACAGATCTGTGAAGACCAACTTTACGCTTTAGACGCTGGGTAATTTTCCACGTTTTTTTTTTTTTTTTTTTTTTTTCTTTGTCGTCTGTGGATTTAACTTTTTAAAAACAATCTCTCAGGAATACCATCAGAGTGTCAAACAGTTTGGATCCATTTTGTCGGGCCTGATCTGGGTCCAAACTGTTTGTAAAGGTTATTAGCAGACAAGAAAAGTCGCTACTAGCTGGGAAAGACTTAAACAGTCAGTCACCTTTTGATCGATTAACTAAGTGAGGTTCCCTGTTAGGAAAACTACCATGTTTTTATAAGAATAGTTGAGACAAACCGATTTATCTCCGCTACGTAAAATAGTCTTCCTGCTTCTTGCTGTACCTGGCTAGACGATGCGTAAGACATGATCTGTCTGTATTTCCGGAGACAAACATAACGATATATTTATCAAAAATGCGTCTGATAGCTGCTTCAGTGATATTACTGTCGGAATAAAGAAAGTCTCAGACACTTTTATTCTTCACCAAATCAGGCTTACGATAAATTAAATCTAATTTTGTCTTTAAATTTAATATCAAGGACGCAGTCTGTCATAGATGGGATTGTTTTATTAAAATACCTTGACAGGCACCTCGAGGCCTTAGTCCTTAATGCACGAAACACAGCCCCAGCTAGCATTCTTTATAAATCTATAGCGGGCCGTTATCGGCCCGTCAGCTACCATGACGGGCCGATAACGGCCCCCCATAGATTTATAAAGAATGCTTACTGGGTCTGTACCTAATGACATTCTGAATTTGCTTTCATTATTTTTCAGAGAAAATAATGTTTTCTTTTCATGTGAATCAACATAAAATGCCAAGCCTTATTTTCTTTAAACAATAAACGAATACAGTACAACTGTGATGATGGCTCGTTTACCATGGCTGAATCGAACTCGTTTTTAAGTCCCAAAGAAATTATCACGATAGCTCATGAAAACAAATATTTAGGTATCTTTTAGGGAAATATTCTTATCTATGTCTCATCGAGACGATTCTAATGAATACGCTCAACATATCATTAATTTATAGAAAATCGAAAAGATATCCCTAAATTATCCCATGTGTCTCCTGATCTGGCGCTATGATTAACTCTCCGTGGCTCGCACTACCCATGACTAGAAATTCCTTGATCCAAAAGATGTTCGAGTCTTTGAAGTTCGCCTGTATTTCAAACCGGTTTCTGCAATAGATGTGACTGGCCACATAGCTGCGTCGTAGTTTAGAAAATGTACCGTGTGCCCAGAGAAACTGTTTTAAATCTTGTTTTTCTTTTACATTAAACATAACGCAAAACCATGGACCCTTATGTCATATGTTAACAGTGAATACCTATATTAGTCTGCGCAGCTGTACAGCCTGGTCAAGGCTTTCTCTGTTCGTCGACATATTCAACAGTATCCAGCCCATAGAGTGTTCGTTAACTTTCGTGCAGCACGGAAAAAGTGTGACCAATCACCGCAAACTTCCTCTAAAATTTGATTAGACCATGTGGCCGACTGTTACCATCAGTTCACCCCCTCCTACGCCAAATCATACTCAAAAGTGCCCATCGAACGTTGGCATTGATGATTACGCCCACGCTCATACAGATGAGGAAAGACACGGAAGTGAATCCATTGTTGATCAACAATGTATCATTGACCTTATGTCGGTGAACCCGAAACCGGAACCGGATTTAATAGCTCAGTTAAGGGCCTGTTTTAATATACGAAGTACGCGAAATACAGCAAAATGCTAATTTCCGAAACGAAATGAAATGGAATTTTCAAAAGGCGCTTAGCGATCTGATGTTATTTCTTTCTTTCTTTCTTTCTTTCTGTTCTGTTCTGTATTGTACTACATTGGACTGCAGTGCAGTGCAGTGCAGTGCAGTGCAGTGCAGTGCAGTGTAGTTTAGTTTAGTTTAGTGTAGTGTAGTGTAGTGTAGTGTTGTGTAGTGTAGTGTAGTGTGCGGTGCGGTACTGCACTGTACTATATAGTACTGTTCTGCACTGTACTGTACTGTACTGTCCTGTCCTGTACTGTACTGTACTGTACTGTACTGTACTGTACTGCACTGCACTGCATTGCACTGCACTATATTGCACTGTACTGTACTCGATCTTTATATATAACTGAAAAATGTTAACTTTATTGTCTACGCCCGTGAACAATCTAAATGGTTTGCAATTGATCCGGAAGCACTTTCTGAAAGGTCATGGACAAGTCCAATGTTATCATGGACTGCTCAACCGTATTATCACCAAGTATTAACTTTCACAAAAAGCTTTGTCTGCGCTTAGCACATAATAAATGTTAAAGCTGATTGAAGTTAATCCGTCAACTGCTCAGTGTGATTATTCACACTCCATGTAATAATCATTTAAGGTATTAGGAGTACCTGTCAAATTTAGAGAACCAAGTACTCGCTTTAACAAAAAGATTGGTCTAAATATATATACGCGAACGTTATTTGTTTTTGAAAGTCTAGAAAATGGTATCATAGAAGCAGTCTCTTTTGTGAGTTAGTAAAGTCATTACAGACAACCCTCTTAATACTGACACTCGATTGCAAAAATTTTGTATTAAATACTTTATAGAAACGTGTTTTGGATATATCTTAGAATCGCCTCAGTGAGGCGATTCTAACAAATATTCAAAACATACGTTCAATGAGGAAACAAGAACAAAATAAAACCTTTCTTACATAAAAAGTTTCTCATACAACAACAAAATTTAATGGCAACGTCTTTGGGAACAAATGCTGTCGTTGTAACGACACCTAATTAACTATGCAAACATTAAATAAATCACATCTAAAACAATATATTATGTTCATGTGCGTATCAACTATTAACTAACTAACATAAGCAGCATATTTCCGTCAACAGACGGCTTTAATTTGTGCCTTACAACAATTAATTAATCTAATTAAATATTCAAAATGGCGGCGCACATGCTCATAGTAATAATAAAATTCAAACTTTCTTACTTCTTTACCAATTTTGATCATTTTTTGTGCCAAGCTGTTAGTTTTCTAAAGCTGATTTTTTTCAGGCAAATACAGTCGAACTTCAATGGCTCGAACATCTTTGGGACCATAGAAAATTGTTCGAGACATGGGTAATTCGAGCCACTGAGGGTTAATTATGGTGCCAAGTCAGAAAGCAAATGGCGATAATTTAGGGATTTTTTTTTTTCAATTTTCTACACAATAATTGTATGTTGAGTGTACTCATTAGAATTGCCTTAATGAGGCGATTCTAATGAGTACACACAACATATAATTTCATGATAAAATAAAAAAATATTTGTTTTTTTGAGCTACTGGTAAAATTTTGTAGGGACTGAAAAAAGAGTTCGAATCATCCACGGTAAACGAGCCATCTGTGTTCGAGCCATTGAGGTTATACTGTAATGCATTTAATCTGCCTTTCCCTTTAACTTTGGAATATCTTTTTAGCTTTTAGTTTACTATTAAACATTATACAGTAGAACTTCAGTGGCTCGAACCCCGATGGCTCGTTTTCCATAGATGAGTCGAACACGTTCTTGAGTCCGCAGAGATTTCCTCCAAATACGATATACAGATAATGTGGGGAGATTTTCTTCTTTTATCTTGTAAATGAATGATGTGTGTATTCATTAGAACCGCCTCTATGAGGCGATTCTAATGAGTACACACAACATACATTTATAATATAGAACACCGAAAAGATATCCCACAATTATTTCCATTGTGCCTCCTGGTGTGGCACTAATAGTAACCTTCCGAGGCTCGAATTACCGCTGTCTCGAACAAATTTTCATGGTCCCAAAGGGGTTCGAGCCATCGAAGTTCGACTGTACAAAAATGACATTTCCTAAAACAGGAAGTACATTTTCCTTTGTAAAGCTAATGAAATTTTCGTTTTATTTATTTAAACCCATTTACCCCACTCACGATTCGACTGTCTAAAATTATATTGTAAATAAGGAACTACAAATAATTGCAATAAATTCTACGCTTAAGCCTTAAAGCGCGAAGCAAAATTTGTAATAGACGACATTTTATTTTTCATTTATTTCTTTTTCTGAAAAAACAAAATATTGGAATTTTATGTGAGTCGTCTGCTTGGCAGACTACTCACATGAAATGTCCAAGATATATATTTTCAATGAAAAATATTAAAGAAAATGCTGCATTTGTGAGTGTCGCTTTAAAGGTTAATACAATCGAAAGCTATAACAATACTTGTCGCTATTTAAGCACTGCAACAACCCATACAAAGAAAAGTAAACATACTTAGCCTAATAGGCCCTTAAGGCTAAGCATGCTAGGAAAAAAAAACAGCAGACGACACATTCTCTGCCTTAATACCATTTTCACTGGCGTGTTATTGTTCACTATGCATAATTCAGTATCCCTGTCATTAAAAACATGAACAAATCTTACAAAGGTGCAGCAGCAAATTGTAAAGAAGATAACAGGAAGTGTCACAATGGCATAAAAATACCAATCACCAAGGGGAAGAAAAAAAAGAACAAATTACAGACGAACCTCAATGGCACGACTATCTTTAGGACCATGGAAATATGTTCTAGATATAGTTAGTCGAGCCACTGAGGGTTCATCATGGCGCCAGATTAGGAGACTTTAATGGGAATAACATATGTATGTCTTTTTCGATCGTCTAGAAAATTATGGTATGGTATATGTACTCATTAGAATCGCCTCAATGATGCGATTCTAAAGAATACACACAACATACATTTTCATAATAAAACATGAAAAATTAAAAAAATTTCCCCAACTTTTTGTTTTCTTGAGCTGTCGGATGAATTTCCTAGGGCCTCAAAAACGAGTTCGAATTGGCAACGAGTCATCGGTGTTTGAATTACTGAGGCTTTACTGTACATGTACATTGTATGACGGATAACACACACGTAGCAAAACAACTAAAATCAAGCAAGTAGCTCGCTCTTCCCTAGTTACAGAATGACAATACCCGACAGGACCCACAAAACACAACACCATTACGAAAACATGGCTATTCAAATATATAGAAAATTTCACCTCCGAAAACTGAAACAATTTTCAGATAAAAAAAATCTGATGTTTTCATATTTCTGCTCAGAACATAGATTGTGGATACTCGGCGAGGCGGTTCTAATGAGTACCCACAATCTATGTTTTTGAGCAGAAATAAGAAAAATTAATGTATACCCCTGTAAACCCCATTTTTACTATATAAAAATGGGGTTTAAGGGAGTCAAAATTATACAGGCATGTTTTCGTACTGCCAGACATTAAACTGGACTAGACCAGACACGAAAAGAACCCCGCAGAGATCAGCCATAAATCCTACAATGCACCAACGATATAAGCTCCATCGCCTTTGAACGGTCGAAGTTGTAGGATCGTAAAATTATTCTCCGTTGCCGCAAATGATTGCAAAATGAAGCCATTTCATCTACCGAAATATCCATTTTACTGGTGTATTATTGTACAATATGCATTATTCAGTATCTCTGTCATTGAAAAACGCGAAACAATCTTACAAACGTGTACAACACCAAAACCAGAAATTGCCACTAAGAGTGCAACGGGAAATGTAGTACATGTATTTGTCATCCTATTTTTTTCTAGAATTGTAGTTTTGACACTTGTTAGAATAGTGCGTTGACCTCTTTTTTGAATGCTGTGTTCCTATTCAACGCAGAACGTTTCAACAATACCATTTCAACGTCGCTGCGACGCCAATACGACTTTGCATAAAGGATGCTAAAACGTAAAAGAGTTTTGTCTAAATGGAAAGAAAGCCAGCCAGTCCGACATTCGCTTAAGGGAAGGGGAATTGACATACTTTCAAGACAGACAACCCTGTCAAAATTGTAGCCCTTCTTAAACGGATCTACTCAAAAATGAAAGAATTTTCTCCCCTTGGGAAAGAAAGCCAGCCAGTCCGGCTTTCGTTTAAGGGGAATTTATGTATCTTCAAGGGAGACAACTCAGACAATTTTTTTTTTCATCCCTTCTAAAAAAAGGTCTACCATAAAATGAAAGAATTTGCTTCCCTTGAGAAAGAAAGCCAGCCAGTCCGCATTCGCTTAAGAATTGATACACTTTCAAGGAAGACACTGTCAAAATTGTTCTTCTATCCCTTCTAAAAAGGGTCTACTCTAAAAGGAAAGAATTTGCTCCCCCTGGGAGCAAATTCTTTCCTTTTAGAGTATACCCTTTTCAGAAGGGACTTAATGCACAGGAAAGCAAACAGAAAAGACAAAAGTCGCCTCCCTTGTAAAAATGGCAGAAATTTTCCAAATGTATCAAATCACCTTAGCGTTCATATACAAGCACTTTTCAATAGTCTCCGATTCTGTTCGTCATTGTTATAAAATTGTCAACTGTGTTTGTTTTAAAGAGGAGTCATGCAATCTTTTATTTGTCTAAACTCATGGAGAGAAGATGAAAAAACTTACTATCAGTTTGAAGAACTCTTAAGACACATCTTCTGTCTTCAATTTGAAGTGTTATCATTTGACTGACATATAAGTATTTGGTTCTGTTGGTGCAATACGTTCAAGAAGTAGCTTCATTGAGTAGGACAGTAACCTTCCTAACTATGGGGATATCTAGGATCGGCCACAGTCACGGAACACCGCCCTCCCGTCACCGAAAAAAAATCTTGAATTGTATGAAGTGACATTATTAAAAAGCGAGTCACTTCTAATGAGTATGAAAAACGTATAATTTTTGGAGAAATCAGAAAGGAAAACTAAGCATTCATCTTGATATCCATTTATCTAGAGGCTATATAAATAAAGGCATTTTCACCATATAGTACGGGTAATGAAAAGTATTTTCACCACATAATATGAGAAATGAATAATAATATTCTATTGATTAAGCAAAGTCGGACTGATTTATGCAGACAAAAAGTTTCTAGAAGTAAAAACCATATTGAGAATGTCAGTTTTAAAACTGCAAAATTCTGAAAATCGGCCTAATAATGTAGATCCCTGCAAACCCCTATTTTCACTATATATTACGGAGAACGTGGGTACACGCTACACAGACTTGTTCACGTAATGCCATTGTATCTATGATTCTGTAGGCGGGCAACGAAGGCCCTGATCAGACTGTGCGAATGCCTATGACGTAAGTTTGCAAAAACTTTTGTTTTTTTTCACACGACAGTGTTCAAAAACGATAAGTGTAAGGAAATTGTGATTTGACATGCTCAGATACATCAATGTAGTCATTTACATTTCCATTAGTAAATAAACATTTAATTGAAGGCATGATCAATACTATTTCAATAAACTAGAAATTTAATGTGATGTAAATAAGAATTGGAGTAGTAAAGTGTTTAAGTTGGTTATCTAAATGACATTCTTCCGTCAAAGTGCAAGATTTGGTCCAGTATTTTGCTGCTTTAACTGCATTTAAGCTTTGATTTTGCATAGCATACAAAAGAAAGCATGAAATCGGTTAAATAAATTTAAATTACTAAACGCTGATAAAGACTGAAAAAAAGATACATGTATGGTGGCTGATTTGTGTCGTTAAAACGATTGGTTGATTGTGTTGGGGTTTTACGACACGTCAGTCTTTGTGGGTCATTTTGTGTCGTTTCCCAGAGAAAGAGAGAAGAGATAGTGGATGAGATGAAAGAAAGGACCAGGGGAGAAAGAGGAAAATGAATGAAAGTGAAGAAACAGAAGAAATAAAATCATCCCCCCCTCTACCCATACCTGTTCAAGGATAGCGGGCCTTGCCAAACTGTAAGCCAGTATCAGCTGGACTACTTGGTGATGCAAGATACACAACACCTTTGCCTCACCCAATCATCCCGTAAACGAAAAACCGACACGCGAAGAAAAAAAAAGAAAAAAAAAAACAAAAAAAAAAAACGAAACGACGTTATGGAAAACGATCAAAATATGAAATAATCCCATGCGAAAAGACGAAAAAACGAAACGCGGCACAGAAAACACGAAATTCTAGCAAGAAAACAATGTCGAGCGATAAAGTTCCATTTGATATTAATTTTGTCGTCTTTCATGTGTAGTTTTTCGTCTTTGTATAGTGTTATTTCGTCTCATCACAAAAACATTCCTATATAATTTTGACCCCCTTAAACCCCACTTTTATATAGTAAAACTGGGGTTTGCAGGGGTAAAAGTTATTTTTCTTATTTCTGCTTAAAACATAGATTGTGGGTACTCGTTAGAACCGCCTCACTGAGGCGGTTTTAACGAGTACCCACAATCTATGTTTTGAGCAGAAATATGAAAAATATCACAGTTTTTTATCTGAAAATTTTAAATTTTTGGAGGAGAAATTTTCTATATATTTGAATAGGCGTGTTTTCGTAATGTTCGCATTATGTTCTTTTGCCAGGCGAAAAGACGAAATCACGTCTTGAGGAAAAACGAAAAAATAAGTGCCAAGAGAAAAAAAAAAACAGGGGAACGACGAAATAATGCCATGCAAAAATGAAAAAAAAAAAAAAAAAAAAAAAAGAAAAAAAAAGACGAAACAACGGCTCGCGAAAGAAACGAAATAAAGCCGCACAAAAATGAAATGATGAAAAAGCGACAAACGAAAAAAAAAAAAAAAAAAAAAGAAAAGCACGATAACAAACATATGGCGTCTTTTCGCACGACGTTATTTCGCTTTGCTAGATTTTTGAGTGGCGTCTTATGGTGTATTCTTCATTTCGCGTGGTGCCTTATGGCGGCGAAAACACTAAATGGCACAAACCAGCCACCATAGAAACGTTACGCAGGCACATATTTTAACAAAATAAAAATATGATGAACAAGAAGAGAAAAGGCCTTTATTCTTTGCAGACTTTCACGTAACCTGATCAGGGTTTTCGTTGTTCGCGTAAAGAATCAACTGATACGACCGACCAGTGAAAGTAAAAGTATGTTTTATTCCATTAATACATGCCAACAAAAGTCTATTTATAGCATATCGGAACAAAACGCTGTTTACAAAACACATTTGCTGGTCAAACGTCAATATATAGAATACATGAAAATATTTGATCTGACACAAAGGCAGGTGTTTGTTTTGTTTTGTACTCTTGTATCGAATACAATAAGCGTCCGTCATGCGAAAAGGGGCTGTATCGGCTATGAAGACCAAGGTCAGGATCAGCCTATCCAACCGAGCAATCTAGCCAGTCTATATTGGATTTTATGTAGATACAAAAAGATGAATATACAACCTAGAAGACTCAGCTCAGATAGCATACATTACGAAAACACGCCTATACAAATATATAGAAAATTTCATCTCCATAAATTGAAAAATTTCACATAAAAAAACTCTGATATTTTTTCATATTTCTGCTCAAAACATAGATTGTGGGTATTCGTTAGAACTGCCTCGGCGAGGCGGTTCTAACGAGTACCCACAATCTATGTTTTGGGCAGAAATAAGAAAAATAATGTATACCCCTGTAAACCCCAGTTTTACTATATAAAAGTGGGGTTTAAGGGGGTCAACATTATATAGGCATGTTTTCGTGATGATCTTTCAGTTTCATAATTACCATAAAAATCGGACGTCATGTCCTTATCCTATATTTGAAAAGAAGGCCGGTTAAAGGAATGATTACATCATTAAGGGCAATAACTCTGATGTATACATTTACCTCCCATCTCAGTGGGGCTTACTATCAAAAATTACTGCCCATCCTGACCTGCCTGCCGGCGTGTCCCTTGTTGCTTTTGACTGAGTACTTTGAGCGACGGGTTTACTTTGAAAAAAATAGAGTGTTTAAAGTGGGCGTTTCGCATGGACAATAGCGCATGGAATAATGGAAAAGGACGTCTGTTCTATTTAGGGTGTTGCTCTTGGAGCAAATTCTCTCCTTTAAGAGTAGCCTCCAACTGTAACTGTTTCAAATACAGGGTAAGTGTCCCCCGTCTGTCGTGGACCTTCATGTTCCGTCATTATAGGTCTATTTTATTTACCCTAAGTATTCGGACAGACAGGCCTAAGCAAACAGTGTAGACCCAGATCAGATGCCACAGAATGCATCACAACCACAGGGTCTCGCTCAGAAGAGCAAGGAGGTCGCGGGTTCGATCCCGCCTGGTCTGGCAATATTCTTTCGTGGGGACGGATCATGAAATATTTTCTACGGTCATTCCCTCCCTTCCGCTGATTCAAGAAGGGCAGTTGTCAGTTTCTGGGGAAGGAATGTGCACAATACTGGTTAACCGTTTAGAGGACTAAGCCTGCCCAGAAAACGTGTGGTTAGGTAAACTGACCGCGCTCGACATGACCCCATTGGGTTGACTGGGCCGTAAAACCTCAACACAAACAAACATTTACCCTAAGTATTCGGACAGACAGGCCTAAGCAAACAGTGTAGACCTGGATCAGATGCCACAGAATGCATCACATCACCAGAGTCTCGCTCAGAAGAGCAAGGAGGTCGCGGATTCGATCCCGCCTGGTCTGGCAATATTCTTTCGTGGGGACGGATCATGAAATATTTTCTACGGTCATTCTCTCCAACCCGCTGATTCAAGAAGGGCAGTTGTCAGTTTCTGGGGAAGGAATGTGCACAATACTGGTTAACCGCTTAGATGACTATGCCTGCCCGGGACAAGTGCGGTTAGGTAAACTGACCGGCTCGACAAGACCCTAATGGGTTGACCGGGCCGTAACACCTCAACTCAAATCAATCAGAAGTGCAAAGTCATCATGAAAACATACCTATATAATTTTGACCCCCTTAAACCCCACTTTTATATGGTAAAACATGGTAAAACTGGGCTTTGTGGGGATATACATTATTTTTTCCTATTTCTGCTCAAAAACATAGATTGTGGTACCCGTTAGAACCGCCTCGGCGAGGCGGTTCTAACGATTACTCACAATCTATGTTTTGAGCAGAAATATGAAAAAAAAATCAGAATTTTTATCTGAAAACCTCAGTTTTTGGTGGTGAAATTTTCAATATATTTGAACAGGCGTGTTTTCGTAAGGGATCGCTAACATTTTACTGTTGATCCCTCTATCTAATGACGAGCAACAACAGAAGCAGATATGTTGGCTGTATTCGGCATATAATTCTCAACGCATGAAAATGTCCCTTATCTGGGCACCGAAGCACTAGATCACCCCTGTGTCTTTGCTCAGCCTGGTGAGGATATTCGTTGCCCGCTTATTGGAATCAACAGATATTGTATATTGAATTATCGATGAAGAGAGGAGCCCTGATTAGTCTGCGTGGATGCGCAGTCCGAAATCGGTCTTCGCTGTTCGCATATCAGACTCTTTTATCGTGTTGTGCATTATATATTAGACAACATCCTCTCATTACGCAATCTGACAGCTTAACAATTCAAGGTGTTTTGTAGAATTTGTGAAAATAAGTGGCGTCTTATGGTGTATTCTTCATTTCGCGTGGTGCCTTATGGCGGCGAAAACACTAAATGGCACAAACCAGCCACCATAGAAACGTTACGCAGGCACGTATTTTAACAAAATGAAAATATGATGAACAAGAAGAGAAAAGGCCTTTATTCTTTGTGGACTTTCACGTAACCTGATCAGGGTTTTCGTTGTTCGCGTACAGAATCAACTGATACGACCGACCAGTAAAAGTAAAAGTATGTTTTATTCCATTAATACATGCCAACAAAAGTCTATTTATAGCATAAGGGAACAAAACGCTGTTTACAAAACACATTTGCTGGTCAAACGTCAATATATAGAATATATGCAAATATTTGATCTGACACAAAGGCAGGTGTTTGTTTTGTTTTGTACTCTTGTATCGAATACAATAAGCGTCCGTCATGCGAAAAGGGGCTGTATCGGCTATGAAGACCAAGGTCAGGATCAGCCTGTCCAACCGAGCAATCTAGCCAGTCTATATTGGATTTTATGTAGATACAAAAAGATGAATATACAACCTAGAAGACTCAGCTCAGATAGCATACATTACGAAAACACGCCTATACAAATATATAGAAAATTTCATCTCCACAAATTGAAAAAAATCACATAAAAAACTCTGATATTTTTTCATATTTCTGCTCAAAACATAGATTGTGGGTATTCGTTAGAACCGCCTCGGCGAGGCGGTTCTAACGAGTACCCACAATCTATGTTTTGGGCAGAAATAAGAAAAATAATGTATACCCCTGTAAACCCCAGTTTTACTATATAAAAGTGGGGTTTAAGGGGGTCAACATTATATAGGCATGTTTTCGTGATGATCTTTCAGTTTCATAATTACCATAAAAATCGGACGTCATGTCCTTATCCTATATTTGAAAAGAAGGCCGGTTAAAGGAATGATTACATCATTAAGGGCAATAACTCTGATGTATATATTTACCTCCCATCTCAGTGGGGCTTACTATCAAAAATTACTGCCCATCCTGACCTGCCTGCCGGCGTGTCCCTTGTTGCTTTTGACTGAGTACTTTGAGCGACGGGTTTACTTTGAAAAAAAATAGAATGTTCAAAGTGGGCGTTTCGCATGGACAATAGCGCATGGAATAATGGAAAAGGACGTCTGTTCTATTTAGGATGTTGCTCTTGGAGATAATTCTCTCCTTTAAGAGTAGCCTCCAACTGTAACTGTTTCAAATACAGGGTAAGTGTCCCCCGTCTGTCGTGGACCTTCATGTTCCGTCTTTATAGGTCTATTTTATTACCCTAAGTATTCGGACAGACAGGCCTAAGCAAACAGTGTAGACCCAGATCAGATGCCACAGAATGCATCACAACCACAGGGTCTCGCTCAGAAGAGCAAGGAGGTCGCGGGTTCGATCCCGCCTGGTCTGGCAATATTCTTTCGTGGGGACGGATCATGAAATATTTTCTACGGTCATAATCTCCCTTCCGCTGATTCAAGAAGGGCATTTGTCAGTTTCTGGGGAAGGAATGTGCACAATACTGGTTAACCGCTTAGAGGACTAAGCCTGCCCAGAAAACGTGTGGTTAGGTAAACTGACCGCGCTCGACATGACCCCATTGGGTTGACTGGGCCGTAAAACCTCAACACAAACAAACATTTACCCTAAGTATTCAGACAGACAGGCCTAAGCAAACAGTGTAGACCTGGATCAGATGCCACAGAATGCATCACATCACCAGAGTCTCGCTCAGAAGAGCAAGGAGGTCGCGGGTTCGATCCCGCCTGGTCTGGCAATATTCTTTCGTGGGGACGGATCATGAAATATTCTCTACGGTCATTCTCTCCCACCCGCTGATTCAAGAAGGGCAGTTGTCAGTTTCTGGGGAAGGAATGTGCACAATACTGGTTAACCGCTTAGATGACTAAGCCTGCCCAGGACAAGTGCGGTTAGGTAAACTGACCGGCTCGACAAGACCCTAATGGGTTGACCGGGCCGTAACACCTCAACTCAAATCAATCAGAAGTGCAAAGTCATCATGAAAACATACCTATATAATTTTGACCCCCTTAAACCCCACTTTTATATGGTAAAACATGGTAAAACTGGGCTTTGTGGGGATATACATTATTTTTTCCTATTTCTGCTCAAAAACATAGATTGTGGTACCCGTTAGAACCGCCTCGGCGAGGCGGTTCTAACGATTACTCACAATCTATGTTTTGAGCAGAAATATGAAAAAAAAATCAGAATTTTTATCTGAAAACCTCAGTTTTTGGTGGTGAAATTTTCAATATATTTGAACAGGCGTGTTTTCGTAAGGGATCGCTAACATTTTACTGTTGATCCCTTTATCTAATGACGAGCAACAACAGAAGCAGATATGTTGGCTGTATTCTGCATATAATTCTCAACGCATGAAAACGTCCCTTATCTGGGCACCGAAGCACTAGATCACCTCTGTGTCTTTGCTCAGCCTGGTGAGGATATTCGTTGCCCGCTTATTGGAATCAACAGATATTGTATATTGACTTATCGATGAAGAGAGGAGCCCTGATTAGTCTGCGTGGATGCGCAGTCCGAACTCGGTCTTCGCTGTTCGCATATCAGACTCTTTTATCGTGTTGTGCATTATATATTGGACAACATCCTCTCATTACGCAATCTGACAGCTTAACAATTCAAGGTGTTTTGTAGAATTTGTGAAAATAAGCATATTAATTCTTGCTGATTTCAGAATTGGAATAGTTGAAGATTTGAGAAAATTATCAATTGACAACTTTATACTTTCGAATTATCTGTAATATACGACTGCAGCGAATAAATAAAAAAAAATCAATGGGCTAAGACACATACTGGAGACAACCAGTTTTCGGAGCACCACTGACGTCAGAGGCAAATTTCGAAGATGTAATAAGGCGTCTGTCAAAGCGGAATGCTTTGTTCACACCTTGTACTCGGCAGTTCTTAGATCATGGTGTGCAAACATATTTGCTTTCAAGAAATAGAAAATATGTGACCACTAAACACGACATATATTCGGCGCAAATGACAGAATGAATAAAAATACAATGACATGTAAATCTACAAAGATTTCTATGTACAAACTTATCAGATAAAGTAACATACCTGTCCGATCATGTGATCGTTGTCTAATATCGTTCCTGTGTTTAATCCCAAAATATGAAATTAAATATTATTGAAAAAATAACTTGTACAAAATTACTCGGTGTTCACCTCACCTACACCCTTGCACTCTTATTACTCATTGAAACACACACTGGACAAAATTGTTCTTGTTTATGTAAATATACTTAGATACAGGGCTTTCATACTTCATTCATACCCTTTGGCAATGTTAGCATAGGGATAATATCCCATTTCAAAACAGAACGTACCTATTCAAATCCGAGTCAGTGGAAATAACCCGATTAAATCCGACTGAGACCGATTACATTATTTTACTCGCGTTCGATTTGTAGAATACCCTATTTTCTCCAAGTATTCGGACAGACAAGCCTGGGCAAACAGTGTGGACCCAGATCAGACGCCACAGAACGCGGCGTCTGATCTGGTTCTACACTGTTTGCCACTCATCCAGTGATTTTAGACTTGTTCAAATTTTAGGACAAGTACGGTCAGAAGTAAAGGTATCCGAATATTTAGGGTTAACACGGTAAATGGGATACTAGCTCTTCAAAGGTTAAAAAGGTAAACTATTATGAAGTGCAAATGAAGAAAAATGTTCATATGCCATATGCGGACAACGAATGGTAAGGGTCTTCTTTGGCCACTAACAGTTTGTGATAATTGTAGAATATATCGACGGACAGAGTAGGCCCTGATCAGAATCTGCTGGTTCCTACGCCGAGCTAAACCTTCGTTGATTACATATGGTATAATGTCTCTGTTTCCACTGTGTATCATCTGAGACGTGAAGTAAGAAAACGTACTGACATGTGCGCTTAACGAAGACACAAATCAGCCTGCGCATCCGCGCAGTCTGATTAGAGTCTTCGTTGTCCCAATGAAGATATTTTGCATTATTGGCTATCCAAAATACGCCCAGAGAAATTTCTGATCAGACTATGGGAATGCGAAGGTAAGTTTTCTGACGTTGTGGATCATTATTAAAACAAAAAAAAAACAAAAAAACAGTAACTCGAACTCAGAAAACCCATTTACTTTTCACACACTATTTGAGCTATTGTATACTAATAATTTAAATGACTTCAGTTTTTTTCAGATGTGCATAACAGATTTACACATAGTATGTGTGTATATGCATTTTCGTATTAAGAACTTCATACATATGATGGTTTTGTGTACATTAGTCGTTTTGATATAAACAAGGCAGTCTGAAGGACAGCTATATTCCCCGCCGCAGAATGACAATGAAGCGGCCTCAAAATTCAAGGCTCAAACTGGTGGCATTCAATTGTGACCTTGACCTACATCGTTGAGTTATGGGTTCTGCACCATCTCACTAAGGCGAACATTTGAACCAAATTTAATAAATATCTTTCAAAGGGTTCAGGAGATATAGAGTGAACATGAAATTCAAGGCTCAAACTTGTAATCTTTAACTGTGACCTTGACCTTGAGTCGGCTTGCTTGAGTTATTGGTTCTACACATCACCTCACTAAAGCAAACATTTGACCAAAGTTTCATGTAAATCCTTCAAAGGGTTCAGGAGATATGGAGCGAACTAGAAAGAGACGGCTGACCTTCAGTTGTGACCTTGACCTTGAGTCTACATCGTTGAGTTATAGGTTCTACACATCATCTCACTAAGGCGAACATTTGACCCAAATTTAACAAGGCAGTCTGAATGGCAATGGAGCGGCCCAAAATTCAAGGCTCAAACTGGTGACCTTCAATTGTGACCTTGACCTTGTCAGCATAGCTGAGTTATGGGTTCTGCACATCATCTCACTAAGGCAAACATTTGACCAACGTTTAAAGAAAATCCTTTTAGGGGTAAAGGAGATACCAAATTCAAGACTCAAACTCGTGACCTTCAACTGTGACCTTGACCTTAAGTCCGCAGGGCTGAGTTATGGTTTCTGCACATTGTCCCGCTGAGGTGACCATTTGGCCAAAGTTTAGAGAAATCCTCCCAGGGTTAAAGGAGATACAGAGCGGACACAAAATTCAAGGCTCAAACCCGTGACCTTGAACTGTGACCTTGTGAGTGTGCATGGTTGAGTTATGAGTTCTGCACATCATTTCACTGAGGCAAACATTTGACCAAAATTAAAAGAAAATCCTTCCAGGGGTAAAGGAGATATCGAGTGGACACTAAATTCAGGGCTCAAACTCGCGACCTTGAACTGTGACTTGTCCTTGAGTCCCTATGACTGAGTTATGGGTTCTGCACATTGTCTTACTAAGGTGAACATTTGACCAAAGTTTAAAGAAAATCCTTCCACTGGTATAGGAGATATAGAGCGGACACGAAATTCAAAGCTCAAACCTGTGACCTTGAACTATGACCTTGACCTTGTGTCGGCATGGTTGACTTACGAGTTCTGCACATCGTCTCACTGAGGCACTGAGCAGACACGAAATTCAAGGCTCAAACCCATGACCTTGACCTGTGACCTTGACCTTGAGTTGGCATGGTTGACTTATGGGTTCTGCACATTGACTCACTGAGACAAACATTTGACCAAAGTTTAATGAAAATCTTTCAAAGGTTTCAGGAGATATGGAGCGGACAAGAAAGTGTTACGGAAGGACAGACGGACGGACAGACGGACAGACGAAGGCCACTTCTATAACCCCGCATCCGCTTCGCGGCGGGGGATTAAAAATGCTTGGTATGAAACAAGATGATTGTAAGTGAGTTTGATAGGATGAATTAGGGAAAAGGAAGTCATATACAACTATGAATTATAAATTGGTATATTAACATTGTGACGTATTTTGACATCGTTTAGACATAAAGGAAATGCCAACAGTCAAACAGCACAAGTTCTCCCGAGGGCCGAAAGACATGAGGAAGTGACAGGCTTTGAGACATAAAATGACAACGAAACAATACTTCGAAAACTGAAGGAACAACGATACGAAAACTGCAACATAAGCAATGCCATTCAACGATCTGTCACAAAAATGTTTAAGCATCAAGGGGAATATTGATATTGAATTCTTTTAAGAGAGACAACTGTCAAAATTGTTTTTGCTCCTTTCTGAAAAGGGCCTCCCGTGGCATGCTTATCAAGTTGATGCGTTTGATCGTCAGAAATAAAGAAAAAAAAGCAGATCTGACCCTTTTAAAAGTTCTTTCAGTTAACACATTTAAGCCTCGCGTCCCATAAAACGGACATTGGCAAACATTGTAGACCAAGATCAGACGCCGCAGAAGGCGGCGTCTGATCAGGGTCTACACTGTTTGCATAAAATATATAAACTTATAGAAAAGACTGCAGAAATAAAAATAACGAGACACACCTTATATAGAAATTGGACCTGTCCAAACAGATATGGTAAAAGAGCATTCGGCATAAATGGGTTAAATCAAGAACATTAGATGGCAAGGTGATAAAGAGGGTAATATAAAACATACGTACATCTAGAAAACGGACGATCGAACACATCTAAACCTATGTTCTTTCAATTGATGAAAATATGTTTTACCCAATTTCTATGTAAACTGTTTTCATAGTAATTAATTGATTGCGTTTTTAATAGTGGTTAGACAAGAAGGTAATATTTAAGAAAGCTCAATTTAATAGTAGTGCATGAACTAGAGTTCGCACAAACATGTTTATAAGTCAATCTTGTCTAAACAGCCACTTGTATTAAGCAATCACCTGTCTTAAAAGCAACTGTCTGTCTGTAAATGGCCACTTTTTCGGATCGATATAAAAGTAGAGCAGTGGAACATCACGAAAACACGCCTATATAATTTAGACCCCCTTAAACCCCACTTTTATATAGTAAAACTGGGGTTTACAGGGGTATGCATTATTTTTCTTATTTCTGCTCAAAAACATAGATTGTGAGTACTCGTTAGAACCGCCTCGCCGAGGCGGTTCTAACGAGTACCCACAATCTATGTTTTGAGCAGAAATATGAAAAATATTAGATTTTTTTATCTGAAAATTTTATGTTTTTGGAGGTAAAATTTTCTATATATTTGAATAGGCGTGTTATCGTAATGTATTACCCGTAGTAAGCAAGCCCATGTCTTCAGCAATCACTTTTTGGATTTCCAAATAGTGCTCTCTTAAGACAGGATTGATCGCACACCTTTTATGAAGCTTTCGTAGCTGGTAAAGCGTAGGACTTTACATGCTACTTTTGCGCGTATGATGAGGTATAATATTTTCGAATCAAAACTGTCAAATATGAGTTTTATAACTGAGTCGAGTCATGGGAAAATATCCGTTATAACATATGCGAATAGCAAAGGTTCAGGCGAGCCAGAAGCTATATATATATATATATATATATATATATATATATATATATATATATATATATATATATATATATATATATATATATATATATATATATATATATATGCTGTTCGCTGAAGTAAGTGGTAGGCTAAGGGGAAACTTCAGTCAAAGAACTAGACATGAGGCTTCCCTAAAGAGCCAGGCATGCGCACTGAAAGATTGAGTCGATAGAAAGCCCGAAACGCCGTTTTTGTCGCGACAAGGCTCTATTGTTATTACTTTGTTGCTTATCTCCTTAGGTATCTTTTATCGGTCGTCATATCATATTTATACAGACAGATTGTCTTATTTTTCCACCATAACAAAGACCACGTCAAACGAAAAAGTGCTTTCGAACATGCGCAGATTCAGATCATCATACGCATATACAATGTATTATCTCTGGGCCTTTACTCTCCATTCATACATTCTGTATAATCCAATGATTCTATTAGCGGACAGTGAAGGTCCTGATCAGCGCAGGATGCGCGGGCTGATCTTGGCCTTCACTGTCCGCATATGCAAGAATATACGTTTTCGCATGGCCCGGACCAGCGCGGCCCATATTAATATTCTGAAATGCCATCCATTACGAAAACACGCCTATTCAAATATATAGATTTCACCTTCAAAATCTGAAAAATTTCAGATAAAAAACTCTGATATTTTTCATATTTCTGCTCAAAACATAGATTGTGGGTACTCGTTAGAACCGCCTCGGCTCAAACGAGAACCCACAATCTATGTTTTTGAGCAAAAATAAGTATATAAAAATAGTGTTTAGCCCCCCGTAAACCGCAGTTTTAGTGGGGTTTAAGGGGCCAAATTATATAGGCATGTTTTCGTGATGAAAACGCCAAATTCTAATGAAATGCAACATTAGACAATGTACCTTCTGACATATGCGCCCAGCGAAGACACCCATCAGATTCGCACGCGTAGAGTGTTCAGAGTATTCGCTGCGTTCTCTGTGGATTGCAAAGGATGCAGAACATTTTCTCGCGGATAGCGAATATTCATCAGACTGCGAATACACAAGCTGATCAGTATCCTCTCTGAGCGCAAATATCGTGAGGAATAGTTTTACGTTGTGTCTCTAATAAGTATTTGGTCTTACATGTACCTTCTCATCCTCCTGAATTCACTTCACAGAAAGTTAATCAAATTTATCGTTTGAATTTCCTAATATTAATGATCCACTCATCTAATGCAGGAAAAAATTAACTGTTTTGTGTTTCTGCACTAGGTTAATATCCAAGACAAGTAAACGGACTAGCGTGGGGAAAGGCTTCAAAAATTTTAAGGGGCTTACAATCTGAAAAGAAGTATTTCTTTTAAAACACAAGCACGAAAGATCTGTAATACACCTATGTGGTAAGAAAATCGTTCCTCCTGAAATGGAGCCTTGTAACGTCAGGAAACAACTTTCTTGACCTAAGCCCAGTGAAGATTCAAATCAGACTGCGCATTCACACAGTTTGAATCTTTACTAGGCACATTTTGGACAGCCGAGGATGCAACATTTCGTCATGCGGACAATGAAGACTGATCAAACTGCGTAGATGCGCAGGATGATCTGAGTCTTTGTTGGGCGCGCATGTCAGAAGGTACGTTTTCTCACGTTGATGCTCAACGGTTTCATTTAGAGGATTATATAAATCTGTCTAAAGCTAGAAGTATTAGTTCTGTTCTGACATATTTTCTATGTGAAATGTAGCTTAATCCACGAGACGGGCATGTAGGACATATAAAATACAGCGGCATTATGTGCAAGGTGTCCAAATTCAGACACAGCCTGTGTTTACTGAAACAAAATGTTACAACAACTCGAATAGCGAAAGAGGTAGACATTCTGTGCCATCCAGCACGTGTACACACATCACTTTGTTGGTCAGAGGTTAGGATATGCACGGTAGGGGTTGAGCTCGTGGTAGTGGGGGTGGGGTGGGGGGGCGAAGGTGTGTAACTTCCTATAAACATGTTTGGCATAGTACGGATGTGCGTGCCGAATGGCCCCCTTTTTCAGCGATGCCAGTTATATGATTATCCCCCTTTTTTTAACAAAAAGTATATGACTGACCCGATTTTCTTGATTCGTATGTGAAAGGCACCACTTTTCTGACATCCCGGTAAATGTGTATATTTTTTCGCTCAGAGATTTGTCAAGACTGCTATTTCTCTTGGTATTCAATGAATTGACTGCTATATTTGTCTAACTACCAGCAATAAATGGGTATAAAAATTAAAGGGCAGTATAAAGGGCAGTATATGAATAGGTCAGCATTTCTGACGATCAAGTATATGAATGGGTCCATTTTTTCAAAGACCGGATATACGAATGGGGTAGGTTTCGAAATACTGGCTCGCACAACCGTACCACATTTACCCCCAAGTTACATGTACCACCCCCACCCCCGAGGGGTTGAGAGCGCAGGTTAGTTCGTAATGCACAAGTCGTAGACGCATGATTGTGCAATAAGCAAGTTAGAGTATGGTCCGTGCGTCTCGTGAATTAGCTTCACGTACAGACCCACAAACCATAATTTAACTATTACGCATATTAAATTGGATATCTTTTTTTTTCTTTTATTCAGTACTTTGGTAAGCCCGTACTGTAGATATCGATTATATCTATTTTAACTCTTTCACTGCCATAGGCGTTTATAATAGGCTTTTGCAAACAGCCCGTAGATCCAGATGCGTCCAGCTGTACATTCAGTCTTTCAACTTTACGTACACTGCTGTCGGCCTATTCAGCGCACCTAAGGATTTGAGCTGAATTTAAAAAAATATTCGCTAGACCAGTTTTAATGTACTAGAACGAAGAATAATTTATTATAAATAAAACAAGTTTATTTTCATTCAATTTCTTCTTCAAATTTAGCAGATAATAATCCCTCAACTTCATCACCCCCTTGTGTGTGTGTCATAAAAATGTCTGCTAATGTCGCACACTTGTAAGAATTTTGCCTGTTGCCTTCGACATTAAAAATGTCTTTAGATTAAAGATGCATTTCTGTGATCTCTAATCAATTCAGAATATATTTGTGCTATTTTCATTGTTCACTCTGACAAAACCACTTTTAAAATTTCACGTTCAGGGAAAAGGGTCCTTTGGTTTTAGTAAAAACAACATTTTCCTCATTATTTAGAAATAAACTCCTGATTCCCCATGCAAATTGTAATGGCCATGTACCTTTTGATATGTTTCATCACATACGCCCACAAAATGATACTTTGGGATTTTTTGGGAGAAAATATTCGAGTGAGCAGCATTGGCAGTTGCGCCACATTAGGCTACATGGCTGTATAAACTTATTTCCAGTTGATATGTTGTTAAAAAAAAAAAGCAAAAAAAAAAAAAAAAAAAAAGCAGACAAATGTCGTCTGAGATTTGGCGCCAAAAGTGATAAGGGCAAATTATACATTTTCTGGGGAGATAACTCAGCCAAAATTGTTTTGCCCACTTCTGAAAACGGGTCTGTTCTAACAGTAAAGAAGTTGTTATGGTGGATTTTTTTTTTCCTTTAAAAATGGTCCGCTTTTGAGAAGGGTTTTGATGCACTGTAAAGCAATCAGAAAATCACACAAGTTGTCTCCCCAGTAAGCATTCTACATAAATCTATAGCGGGCCAGCTACCCTGACGGGCCGATAACGGCCCGCTATAGATTTATGTAGAATGCCAGTTTGGTCTTTTGTAAATATGGGCGAAAATCTACTACAGGTGCATCCATTTCCTTTGGGAAGTTCATTACCATTAACTGGGCCGCGCCATGCGAAAACGTGTCCGGGCATGGACAGAAAAGGCCCGGATGATACTTTGCGCATATACAGGATGATCTGAATATACGTATTTTGCGCATGTTCGAAGGCGCTTTTTCGCTTGACGCGGCCTAGCTGACCTTGTAACATCTGACCTCTGTGCGCATGTCCTTCTTTAATACCTGAGTTTAATCTGTTTCTTTATCTAAAAGTTTATAAAATACACACATAATCTATAAACGACGCACTGCAACCGTTAGAAAAGACATGCTATCTCACAAGGATAAAATGAAAAATACCCTCAGATATATGCGCTTAGCGAAGATTCAGATCAGCCTGCGCATCCGCGCAGTCCGGTCAAAGTCTTCGCTGAGCGCACTGTGGAAAGCCAAGGATCCAATATTTTATTATTCAGACTGCGAAGACTCTGATCAGCCTGTGCAGGTATGCAAAATAATCTGAGTCTTCGCTGGACGCATGAGTAATAAGGTACATTTTCGCACGTAGCAGTCCATATATATATATAATGGGGTTCAGTTAGTCTTTTTCATTCGACGTGACCCTTAATTGAAATCATGCCTATGCATGAAATCCATTAAAGATCTTATTATTCGGATCCAGACTGCAAAGGTTTCACCTTGTATTTTAATACCGCTTTACCACTAAATAACAGAACGCCTTAAATAATAACCATACCTGTCCTAATATTTGAACAAGTTCAGACAAATCATTTGTGCCTCTTGATGTGTTTGAACATTGCTGGCTGTTGCAAACAGTGTAGACCCTGATCAGACGCCGCGTGCGGCGTCTGATCAGGTTCTACACTGTGTGCTCAGGACTGTCTGTCCCAATTAGGGTAAATATATTATTTGTCCATGTTGCAGCCAGGTTGTTATTGAAAGTCAGTTGCGTGTTTCTGAATGAGTGATACGTCTTGACATCAGTGTTAAACTCATTTTATGGGTTTAAGTAATTAATACTTCCCATGCTATGGGGAAGTTCAACAAACGACAAATTTATGAAATTTTTTCTTATTTTTCCCGGAAAACGGGATTTGACAGCTCATTCAAATTATCTCCATTTGAGACAACTTGCATGAAATGTCAAATCCTGTTTCCTGAGAAAAATTAGCATAATATTTAATATGCCGTCTGCTGCAAATTTTACCCAGCATGCTAAGTGATAAAATAGGGAAGTTCTAGGTACAGCTGCCAAAGGATATTTTTGCAATGCAATTAACTTTCTGCTACAAGCGGTGGTTGGCATTCTAATCCATTGTCAATTTCAAATTCTTGCCAGTTGTGTGCCCAATCCTTATTCAAATTTCTGTTAATTAAAAACACATAGCAAGACGCGTCTTAGTGCTTGGTTCTGGTGCATACAAATGACTACTAAACTGCAAAAATAGTAACAGAATTCAATACTTATAAATCACACGTCGCTATCCAATTTCATAGTATGTGAAATAGCTGATATCTGGTCCTGAATAGCTAGTTTCGTTCATTCAGGCCTCATCAGTGGCCGTCATAAATTTTAAGAATCCCAGCATGGGCTGAATGGTATCAAAGGACAAGACAATATTATCTACAATATAGTGACGGCACTCACACCGGCTGTAGTAATGATAAAAATATTCTAAAACAATATGCCCCTGATGAGCAATCACACACACACACACACACACACACACACACACACACACACACACACACACACACACACACACACACACACACACATTAAAGAATTGCTAACGGTTTCTGAGCCAGTCTAGCTAGTTTCGGCCAAGTTAAGAATCATTGGTGACCCTTATATAAATTTTCAGAATTCCGATATAGGATAAACTAGTACTGTACTGAAGAAGAAATGTTTACAAATCTGGAAAGAATATTAAAGAAAATAATGAAGTTAAATCAAAATTTCCAGCATGTTGCACTTCTGCAGACCCGGGAAAACATGTGCAAAGTTTCAAAAACATCGATATAAAATTGTATGAGAAGTTGCAATCACAAGGTACCCACTGTCTATACATCTGAAGTCAGAAAATGACGAAGTTCAAAAACTAGAAACAAAGTGACAAAACTTAAGACCAGGATTATATGAAAAGCACATACACATCTTCAGACTATGGAGAAAGCATGTGTAAAGTTTCAAAAAGATTGGTATAAAATTGTATGAGGAGTTATGCTCACAAGGTACCCACTGTCTATATATTGAAAAATGACTAAGTTCATAATGTGGAAAAAGTGCAAACGATAATCTAACAATTATATCTAAACCGCATGCACATCCTCATACCATGAAAAAAAAAAACGCATGCAACGTTTCATAATAATCGGTACAAAACTGTGAGAGGAGTTGCGCTTACAAGAGGTACCAACTGTTTATAAATAAAAGGTGAAAAATGACTAAGTTCACAATGAAGAAAAATTAACGAAAAACAATCTAACAATTATATCCAAACCACATGCACATTCTCATACCATGAAGAAAACATTTGCCAAGTTTCCAAACGATCGGTACAAAACTGTAAGAGGAGTTGCGCTCACAAGAGGTACCCACTGTCAATATATTGAGGATAAAAAATGACTAAGTTCACAATGTGAAAAAAGTGGCAAAAAAAAAAAAAATAATCTAACAATTATATCCAAACCATATGCACATCCTTATACCATGAAAAAAACACATGCAAAGTTTCAAAATGATCGGTACAAAACTGTAAGAGGAGTTCCGCTAACAAGATACCCAGGGTAAATGTGTTGACGGATGGACGAACGAACGGACGGACGGATGAACGGACGAAACTTGCACGCCTAAGTCGCCCTGCTAAAGCAGGTGCGACAAAAAATACAGTTTATCAAAATTGCGGCATGGACTCAATGATACATCAGTACTACACTGGAGAAGAAATGTTTACAAATCTTGAAAGCATTAAAGAGTAAAACACAGTTAAATCAAAATTCCGGCAAGGCATCAATGACAAACCAGTACTACACTGAAGAAGAAATGCTTACAAATCTTGAAAGCATTAAAGAAATAGTACAGTTAAATCGAATTCCGGCATAGGCTAAATAAACCGGTACAACACTGAAAAAGCAATGCTTCCCAAACTGGAAAGCATATTAAGAAAACAATGAAGTTAAATCAAAATTCCGGCATGGGCTCAATGATAAACCAGTACTACACTGAAAAAGAGATGCTCACAAATCTGGAAAGCATTAAAGAAAAGAATGCTCTTAAATAAAAAATTCCGGCATGGACTCAATGATAAACCACTGGAAAAATGCTTACAAATCTTGACAGCATTAAAGAAACAAATGCAGATAAATCAAAATTTCGGCATGGGTTCAATGATAAACCAGTACTACACTGAAGAAATACTCACAAATCTGAACAGCATTAAAGAGAAAAAACAGTTAAATCAAAATTCCGGCAAGGACTCAATGTTAATTTAGTATTACACTCAAGAAGAGATGCTTACAAATCTGGAAAGTATTAAAGAAAAAATGCAGTTAAATTGCATTTGCGACATGGGCTCAATGATAACCTAGTCTACACTGAAGAAATCTGGAAAGCATTAAAGAACAAAATACAAAAAGTCGCCAAATAATAATAAAGATTCTAAAAAGAATGACCTATTCAGAGCAAAGAACACACTTATAAACTAAAATCAGCTGAAGTGTCAAGTTTCAGCAACTTATATCCCTATCATTTTCAATCTATACTGTATGGGAACCGGGGGTTGTACATGGACTTGTTAACGTAAAGTGAAAGTGAGAGGGCGTGTTGTAAGTTTTAAATGCAGATATAAGCAAACATATATATACGGAATAGTAAACTAACAGGTTCACAAAACATTCAAAATCTTTTGAACTCACCTTTCTCCCGCGCCCTTGGCATCGTCATGCTCTTCAGTAATGTCTTTTGCAGCTGCATCCATTTTGTGACTAAATCCTACTTCATAACATCAGTTCCAATAGACTCTCAGACTTGTAACACCTTAACCTTTACCACATTCTGTGCTAACTCACCAGACGACAAATTGATGATTGTTTTTTCTTATTTTTCCCAGAATATCGGCTTTGACATTTCTTGCAAATTATCTCCTCGGGAGACAATTTGCATGAAAAGTCAACTCCTATTTTCTGGGAAAAAAGAGAGAAAAAAATATTTCAAAATATCGTCTGCTGAATTTTTTACCCAGCATGCTAAGCGTCAGTCTGTCTCAAGTAGTATTTGAATGCAGACTGGTATAAAAGTTTTATTGTTATTTTGGCACTGACAAATCGCGTACGCGTGACGTTGGCATAAAAAAAGTTAGAGAAAATCAACTTGCTCTTGTAAAGATGAAATTCCTTCTGCAGAATAATTGCACTTTACTGTCTTATGACATTCAACATGTCTCCAGATAAAGTAATAGTTGAGGTCAAAGTATTTTTTGCATTTTCTATTTTGTTTTTATGCTATTTTTGCACCACACTATATACATAGGCATTTATTAAAACAACCTTGCTGGGCATTTCAAGTGCGTACCCATTTTGTATGTTTTAGTGCAAAATAGCAGGCAAAATTATCTTCTGAATTTTCCGTTATTGTAGACCTATGAATTTATTATTTTAACATTTGCTTTTATGGCAAGCGAACTACTTTTGCTCACTTTAAGATGCAATAGTATTAATCCTCTCACGACTGTCCATTCTTATATAAATTTGATCTGAAACATTTTCTGCTGCAAGCGGTTGCTTTCTGACGTTTGATACGTTTTTGTGTGTCCCAGTCTGCCTCGCAAACTATAAGTGATTTAAATGGATCTTTTTAAGGTGAATGGATACACCTAGAGATTTAGCCATTATTTTTCACAAGGGAGACAACTTTTGTAACTTCCTGTTTGCTTTCATACACACCAACCCCCTTCAAAAAAGTGTCACTCTATAAGGAAACAATTTGCTCCCAGAGGAAGCAAATTATTTCCTTAAAGAGAGGGAATCTTTTCAAACGCGGTTTGATAGAGTTATCTTCCCTAAAAAGTGTATCCATCTCCCTTAAATGAGTAATATGTTTAGGTCAACTGATAAAAGACTGCGAGAATATCTATCAATAGGGGATAATTTATTTGCAATGCACTTACGCCTAATAGATGTCTTATGAAACCACATTGACAATAATACATTTTGTAATATTCAAATTTAAATTGTGCAGGTATTATTGTTTATTGGAGTTTATAATGGGCGATATACTGGCTTTAGCTCTGATGGGTGATGCATCAAAGAATTAAAAAAAAAAACAAAAAAACTCTAAAATTATTATTTGCATAAATGATAAGTATGATGTTACTTTGTTTTACAAGATTGAGATTTTTTAGCATAAAATAAATGCGAATATCTATCCACTGTTTGCGCTCGGAGAATCCAAAGACACTTTGTGTGACGCTGGTATCACATATAAGGAACAGACTCTTTACTAGACACAAGGTCAGGAAACATACTTTTGGTCATGTGCATTAGCGCGGTCTAATCAGAATCTTCACCGGGCGCATTTTGTATAGCCAATGATGCAAAATTTCTTCTTGGGAACAACGAAGGCTCTAATCAGACTCTGCATATGCGCATATGCGCAAGCCGATTTGAGTTTTCGTTGGGTGCACATGTCAGGTGGTACATTTCCTCACGTCGCGACTCACTTGATACATGAAGTGGAAAAAAGAGACATTATACCGTACGTAATCAACGAAGGTTAAGCACGGCATAGGTCACCAGCAGATTCTGTTTAGGTTTCTCTGTCAGTCGATTTATCATGGATTGTTTAATATTAGCTCTGTTACAGGTTCGAGGACAGTCGTCTTGGCGCCTGAGGATTGTTATATTGGCCCCAGGCGAAGCCGAGGTCCAATAAAGCTATTCAAAGGCTAATACAAGCTAGTTTCGGTCAGTTAGGACTCACCAGTGACACTCAGTTAAATTTTCTAAAAGTCCTTGAATAGGTTCAATAATCACAAAAGGACCCGAAGTATAAATGACATAATAGTGAAATACGGATAAACGATTTTAGGCCACCCCACGGCATATCCCATCTGGGACATGTCGTTTTCCTAGTCATTATAAAATATATGCATTATATAAAATTATAATCATTTTACTTAAAACAATTGTATGTACTCAAAATCATATATAAATTTGTACAGTATTTATATTCAAAATTCGAAGTATATAACGGATAACGTAGAAAAAGAGCTCTTATTCCGAATGCTGGCAAATGAAGTTCTAGATCAGCTTGCGCATATACATAGCTCTATTATGACCATAATTTATCGCTGACTGAATCAGTTGATACTGTAGAGAGTGCCAACAGAACGAGAAGGTCGTGACCAGACTTGTAGATATGTTATACGGAAATTTTTTCTAAGTATTTGGACAGACAATCCTGAGCAAACAGTGCAGATTGATTTTAGACGCCATGGCGTCTTATCAAAGTCTTCACATCTACCATTCATCCAACAGATTTGGGCAGATCAACAGCTGATAAAATAAGCCACCTCATGACAAAACCAATAAAATGGCATGTGCGCCCAGTGAAGACAGCTCAGAGTGGGCATCCGCCCAGTCTGATCAGAGTCTTCGCTGTTCGCATGAAGCTTAGGTCCTTAGCTACCCATTGAGCGCACAGCCAAGACTCTGATCAGACAGGGCGGAATCTCAGGCTGATCTGAGTCTTCGCAATGGGCGCACGTCCATTTTGTTAGTTTTGTTTTGAGGTGGTTCATTGATGGGCTTGCTCAAAGTTTTAGACAAGTATGGTAAGAACTTTAAGACTGACCTGGACTATAAATCACACATTAGCACCTTTAGCTCCCAAAATGACGACAGATCCCCTTGAGTGGCTATGATTGGCTATCAAACATTACCAGTGAAATAATTGAGAAGCCGTATCTGTCTACAGTCTAAATTGTTTTCATAACTAATTGATGCGGCACAAACAAACATTAGTTACGGTTTGACATTATTTGTTCGTTTTTCTCATTTAGTTTGCAAAAGATTAAATATTGAGAAATTCATCATTTTTATGATGGGAAACATTCAATTTGTCTAAACAAACGATATCAATCATTAAATAACGAACAATAACTTCCGTATAGTTTATAAGGAAATGCAGAAAGATCTGTATTGAAATTTTTCCTCACACTGTTCCCTTTTGTTATATTAAAACCTTCATCCAAATAAAGCCTTACTATAATAAAGGTTATTATTATTATTATTATTATTATTATTATTATTATTATGACAGCTAAAGGAAACATGTTATACTTTATACACACTGTATGAATTAAAAAAGGATACAAGAAGAAAACAAAGATATGATTTTATTTATCTTTTTTCTTTGTTTTTCCATCCAATTACTATTGTATTATATTTCCAAAAACAACCAAGCACAAAATAAAGTGGAAACTTTTTATTGTAAGGTATTGTAGACAACAGAATTATTTATCAAGTGTGTTTCCTAAGCTCTGCCTACTCATACTGCCCAATATCTGATTTATATATATAAGTAAACCAGCTGCCCATTGGAAGGTGCGCCTTTAAGGTGCCCGAATACTTTCGGTAGCGCAAATACAGGAGCGCAAGTAAGGGTCACTCGTCAAGGACCCTCATCAGATGTACTACACCTACATGGATCAGATTATATAACGGACGATATTAGTACGTTGAAAACAATGATCGAGAGGAAACAAATCTATGCATAGTTTTTTATTTATTTATTTTTTTAATAGGATTATTATCCTGTTTAATCCATTTATACTTCGTGTCCCATAAGGGACATTTGCAAACAGTACTTTCTGATCAGACGCCGTGTTATGCATCTGCTACCCAGACACCCCTTTTACTGGAAATGGACCCCTCCAAAGAACTGAAGCGAAAAAGTCCATTCAATATAAATGCGTTTAGAAATATTTATTGATATCTCTGCACTCTTTGCCAGCATTAGCAGTTTTAATTTATATCTGACAGTCAAATGAAACTGTTTCGATATCAGGATATGTATGGTCATTAGTTAAGTTGTTTGAATACTTAGGGTAACTAAGATGCCTTTACTTTAACACTATGATGCTGGGTAAGAATTACAGCAGACGACATTTTGAAATATGTTTCTTATTTTGCAAAAAAAAGGCTTTGACATTTCATGCAAATTGTCTCCAAAGACGTGCACAATTTGCATATGTACGAAGACATTTTGTCCCGACGCAGTTCATTTGAAAAATCAATTATTCATTCTCCAAAACACCTACAAACATGCCATATTGCTTTCATTTCCTTTTTAAATGCCGGTTGAATTTAATTTTAACGCTTAGTATGCTGGGTAAAAAATTCAGCAGATGACACTTGGAAATATTTTTCTTATTTTTCCAGAAAATAGGTTCTGACAATTATTGGCATAAAAATGACAAAGTCTGTTTTATGGGAAAAATGATAAAAATTGCATCAATTTGTCGTCAGACTCTGCTGATTCTGCCAAAATAGCGGTGGTAATTAAACCAAGCAATTGCAATGTTTTTAAAGCTCAACGAATGACGGATCCCTATTGCTATATTCTACTCCGTTATCGTGATAATCTATTCCGTTATCGTGTATACCTAAAATATGCGGACATTGTAACTTTTTACCACATTTGTCAAAAAACGTAAACAAATCCATTCACTTATCTACTGATTGGTCTAATACTACAGAGCCCAGTTGTTCAAAGCTAACGACATCGTTAGTTAACGAGTTGTTAAAATTTACATCAAGTGATATGCAAATATACTAAATTGTTTTGCTGAAAAAATGAGAGTGCAAAAGCTACTCACATTTTTTCAGCAAAAAATATCAGAAGATTGTGTATTGAATCCGCTAAAACAGTTCACGAAATGACCCTTAACGTTAAGCTAACGACGCTTTGAACAACTTGGCCCTTGATGAGATGAGATAGTACAGAGCTTGATCAGACGCCGCGTTCTGCGACGTTAGTCTTGGTGTACACTGACTGCGCAGATAAGTACACTAAAGCTTCAAAGACTCGAACACCGATGACTCGTTTACCGTGGCTAATTTCAACTCGTTTTTAGTCCCTATGAAATTCTCAAGCAAACAAATATTTAGGGATATTTTAGGATTGTTTTTCCTATTCTATCATGAAAATGTATGTTGTCTGCACTCATTAGAATTGCCTCATCGAGGCGATTCTAATGAGTGCAGCCAACATACCAATAGAAGATCGAAAAGACATCTATACATTATTCCCATTTGTCTCCTAAACTGGAGCTATGGTTAACACTCAGTGGATCGAACTACTTAAATCTAGAACAAATTTTGATGGTCCCAAAGATGTCCGAGCCACTGAGGTTAAACGGTATGTCCAAAGTATAGGGTAACACGGTAACTACACGTAGATTCCACACAATAAACTCTTAAAAGTCCATAAAATCAGTAAAACATAATAGAAGAATAACGTACGTCAGAATGAACCTTGCTGCTTGAACAGAATAAATGATCTTGGATTTGATCAATCGCCATTTATAATATCGTGTCGTGCCAGACAAAAAAAGATCTTTCTGATAGATATTTGGCCAGTCTTCGAGGAAGCCAAGCACCCATCCAGATATTTAAAACAACGTGATATTGTTTATTGTCCCAAAAAAGCCAACCATTCTACCCTCGTCATCATGAGGGACGCCTTCCACAGAGGACCCGCAGAAGTGATCTATGATCTATATACCTACTTCGTTACATATTAATAAAGGGTGCCAATCCACGATTACGTTAGCCTAGGGGCGTTGGGTACCTTTTATTCATGAAGCAAACAATCGCTCTACACATTCGCGAATAGAGAAGCCCAAACGTACGGTTTGATGACTCGTACTTTGACAACTCGCTTTTAAATTCATTGCAAATTGTAGAAATCCTGGCGAAAAATGGAGGTCCAATTGATCAGACTACATGAATGCGACGGCTCGTTCAGATCTGAGCCACAACGTGAGAAAACGTACCGCACTTTTTGACATGTGCTCCTAACGAGGACCCGAATCAGCCTGAGTATCCATGTAGTCAGATCTGAGTCGTCGTTGTCCAGACGAAGACACTTTGCATCCTTGGTTATCCAGAATGCGCCCAGTGAAGATTCTGATCAGACTGCGCACATGTCTCAAGGTACGTTTTCCGACTTTGGGCTCACATTCGCTTTTCAGATATGCGTCCAGTCCCTTTTTTGAAATTCTTTCACTATTATATCACATATTGCTACTATGAAATCTACGAATAATACCAGTGATGGAGAAATTAATTAAAATGTTGTATTATGTTGGACCTATCACAGAATTATTAAATAAATATTTATGAGAAATGCGTAAATTAATGAACCTATTCTCGGTGACACAATACCCGAACAAAATGTCTGTTATTGTCTATGCATACATAAGTGTCATGTTTATTAATAATCAATTAACTTTTAATTCTAAAAGTGGTTCTCAACGAGAACTGATGCCTGTCAAGATAAGGTAACTTCTTCCAAACTGTGTTACCTCCCTTTTGAAAAGGGGTCTACTCTAAAAGCAAAGAATTTGCTCTCTTCGGAGAGGGAACAAACCCCCTCTGAAAGAAGATCTACTCTAAAAGAAAAAAAACATGGATAGTGTTCTACTCTAAAAAAAGAATTCGGATAGGAATCTATTCCTTCTCTGAAAATAGATCTTCTCTAAAAGGAAAGAATTTGCTCCCAATTGGAGCAAATTCTTTCCTTTTAGAGAAAATCCCTTATCAGAAGAGGCTTATAGTGCAAGAAAGCAAACATTAAGTCTCAAAAATTGTCTCCCTTGTAACGTGGGCAGAAAGTATACCAGGTATATCCAGTCCCCAGAAGTTCAATATACTCGTATGATGCACATTCAAGAAAAGCAGCCCCTTTATGAGCAATACTACAACAGAACCAAAGCGAACACTCATATCAGCATGTGAATGCATTTGATGTGACACAGGCCTTTTTCAAATTTACTGTATCAATGATTCCGAAAGCAGACAATAATAATCTTGATCCGACCCCGTAGAGAAAACTTCAATACGCGTAGGAAACGTAAAGTTAAGGTCTTAATTGAATTTTGTTGCCTTATTTCATATTTCTCAACGTTTTGCACTGCACAAAATTAATTTTACGAAGGTAATAACATCTTTTTCCCCATTTTCCTCAACATTATAGGGTAAGGTAGGTCATGGGTTAGAAGAGCATATTTCACACTGAGGTTTTATGACAACTGATGGAATCATCAGACCTAGATTTTTTTTCTGTGTCCGCTGCAGAACTGCCAGAGTGATACATGTCAGTTAGAAAAGGGAAACGCCTCGGAAGGAGAGGAAAACTTTTGAATTTTGTTAAGTTGCACTGTTTTTGTTCTTTTTGTTTGTTGCCGCCATTGTATCAATATATTAAAGCAGACTTGTTAAAATGGTATACGAGGGATGTTCGAAATGAATTGCTTATTTCTATCTGGAGACTTCAAATTTCAAGTTAGCCCAAAAGTACTCATTTCATGCCCTCGAAGTACACCCGTGGCTAGAAATGCAAAGTTTCAGCCGATGTATCCACTTCTTGAAGGCGTCACGGTACGCTGATTTGGGCACAGTAATAAGGTACTGATGAATGGCAGATCCAAGTGCCTGTCGGGACTGGTATTTCCGCCCAGCAAGGAATGCTTTCAATTTCGGAAACAAAAAGAAATCACATGGGGCAAGGTCTGGGGAATACGGGGGGGTGAGGCAAAACAGTTACATTTTCTTTCTTCAAAAACGCCGTAACTATTGCGGAGGTATGAGCTGGGGCATTGTCATGTAGAAGACGGACATGTTTAAAACCAGTGGCAGGGCGTCGTTTCTGATAATACTTTTTCAGTTTCTTCAGTACTACGTCTTTGTAGTACTTTCCGGTGATGCTTTTGCCCTTTTTCACTGGCATTTTTATTGCGACTCCTTCACCAAAGAAGAAGATTGCATACAAAACCTTCCTTGTACTCAAAGAACGTTTGGCTATTATTGGGCGTTTGCTGTGTTTAGTGGCCCAGATCTTATTGCTAACCTTTCTGACGGGCTCAAAATAATGGACCCAGGTTTCATCACCTGTGACGACATTGGCAAACTGCTTTTTGTCATATTTTGGAAACATTTGAAACAGCTTTATGGCCACTTTAACCCGTTGCCTCTTTTGCTCGTCAGTCAACAGATGTGGCACCCATCTAGCAGAAATCTTTCTGACTTTCAAATGCTTCTTCAAAATAAGGTGAACCGTTGATAGTGATATGCCTACCTTTCGTGCAATATCACGAACTGTAAATCTGGCATCTCCTTCAATGATTTCCTTTATTTTGGAAACGATTTCTTTACGAGATGCAGATTTTGGCCTACCTGATTTCGGTGCATTTTTGATGGACTCTACACCTGACTCAAATTTCTTTTTCCACCGCCGAACTGTGTCATAAGACACACAAGAAGGTCCAAAAGCAGTAGAAATTTCAGTCATCAGCTTCTTCAAAGAACAACCAAGTTTTGAGCGAGCTTTGATGTAAGCCCGTATTTCATCTTTTTTGTCGACGCATCTACCAACCATTTTTACTGCAGCGGTCAATGACTGCGTGTATTCAAATGGCAAATTTTATGTCTTACACTTAGTCTAACATGTACATTTATACACCATTGTGTAGATATTGAATAACCCTATACAGGTATGTATTGGTTTTTATCGTGCCCCACGTGGATATCGAGCTAGAGGACAATAAGCAATTCATTTCGAACATCCCTCGTATACCCAGCAAAAAGGTTCTGCGACTGTGGGTAATGCCGATTTGTTTCAAAACCAGGTAACATTATTTTACATGCTGTATATTAAAAAAGGTAAGAGAAAAGTCCAGGGAGTGCCACAATCACAAACGGCAGCCCTTCCCAGACCCCAAGAGGAAGAGGAAACCGACAAATCTAAACAAGCACAAACCGAACAAACGTACGAAAAGCACTAAGATTAGCTCTCTCTTCCCAAAGCGAGGTAATCGCAATACTAAAATGACTGAAAAACACAAGAACAAAATGACACACGGAAAGACATACAACAAATCGCCTCGTAGAATAGACTACAAATCAACAAAGAGTAAGACTAACACCGGAACCACCACCTTAGAACGGTCGGTAAAGCAAACCACCGCGGGGATTAAAGCACTTTTACAGCTAGCTAACTTCACCCTGGGTCCCGATGCTACTCTTAATACAGAAATACGTGAAAATTCGGTTCGCATAAAGGCTCCCAACTCAGTCAATGCATCAAAGCGGAACTGATCACTATAATAAGCAAAGACGAGTACTCCTGGTTAATTCTACTGTATGCCGAAGTAAATGAAAACCAATAGTTGAACCACGGCGGGCCAAGCCAAAGACATATCGTCAAGCCCCAACCCACTGGTTAAAGTTTTACGAAGAGGCCGTCATTGAGTCTGAGGCCCGAACCGCCGTCGTGCAATTAAAGAGGGAAGCATAGCCATCAACAATGATTGGGTTGACAACTCGGCATGCAGTCGCCGCATAATATCCAGGCGAACTTTTAGATAAACTACCTTGAAACTTTTTGCTTGAAACGGAATCAAAATCGCATGAGAAATGTCCGGGAAATTTATGTTTAAGGGCACAAGGGGTCGGTAGTCAAAAATGACAATTTATCAATGCATCACGGTGGCAGTGTAATGTTATGGACGGGTATCAGTAGCAACGGCAGAACTGCCCTTGTCGTCGTGCCTGGTAACTTGACTGGTCGTCGGTACATTGATCAATTCTTTGACCACATGTTGTACCGTATCTCCGTCAGATGGACAAGAACGCCATCTTCCAGGACGACAATGCGAGGCCTCATCGTGCGAGGATTGTGGATGATTTTCTGCGACAGAATGGTGTTGAACGACTTGAGTGGCCGCCAATGTCTCCCCATTATTAAGCGACAGATACTGTGATTTTTCTTATCTGTAGTATGTTCTTTGTTTCCAAAGGCAATCTTTTTGACGTTTATTTGTAATTTTTTACACCCCTGGCTACTTTAGCGGATTATCACTCGTGACTCAACGATGATATTCTGGTTTTGATTTCAGTTAATGATTATGATTGAATTAAATATTCATGTGGTGTAAAAATATTTCTATAACATTATTTGATCAGGAGATATACCGTAAAACCCCCAGAGTCGCAGAACTTTTTTTGCTTGGTATATATTCGAGCGACCAGTTTGTCCACGTATGATGTTAACACCTTATACTATATGTTATACCTTGCCACATGACGTAAATGACCCTCATGGGTTGATGCGTCGTTAAACCTAAGCTCATCATGACCTTGCCACATAACCTGATTTAAGACAGCCTTCTTGGTTTTACTGAAGGAACTTTCAAACGGGACGACTCCCGTTACGTCGAACATTTATTTTTCACACCAGCGGGTCATATCCCATTCAAGACTAACAACTTTGCAGTTCTCTTTAATTGCACGACAGTAATAGCTAAATTCTAAACCTTTTATAGATAGACGGTTTGTGCCGAACCTTATTCATCGGTGACAGTTAATTAAATATTCTGTATTAGTTTTGTTTCTAGGGTATGTTTTCCTCTTTTGTTTAAAATTTAAGTATGTACATATAGCTTCTGTTAAATTAATGGATTATAAAGGTGAGGTTATATTTATTTACAACTGTCCATGCTTTTAACCTAAGAGCATTCCAATCCCATTCCGTGATTGTAATCAATTGATTCGTTGAGAATGTCCGGTGTCCATTATCTTTTTCTTTTTATTTTGTCAGTGACAAAAACTGCCACTGCTGCCATGGACTTAAAATATGACATGACACAGGTTCTTGACCTGTACAAATACAATTGCAAAGTGAATTTTCAAGACATTAATATGGGATTCGTAAGACAAGCCACAATAACGGAACACAGTAATCTGTGAGGCGCTTCTAATGAGTACCGACAACATATGTTTGTTTCGAGAAATAAGAAAAAATATCAATTATCGAGCAAGTAAATCTCGGTCGGACAAGTGGGGCTTTGACCATTTACTTGTCCGTGGACAAGTCATTAATTGATAATTTCACAACCCTTAACAACGTAGTTTTCCACGTATTTTCACAAACAGAACAAAGCATCGTGGAGCGCTGTGGTGCAGTGGTAAAGCATCGGACTCGAGATCGAGAGGTACCGGGTTCAATCCCCATTAACTGCAAGTGTTGTTTCCTTGAGCAAGAGACTTTATCCACATTGCTTAGTACTGGTTTCTACCCAGGAAAAAAGAGGGCCACATGGAAGATTAGTACTAGATTACTAAATGTGTTACCCTCTATAAATAAATCGATTATTATTATTTTATTATTATTATTCCAATATACTTAAAATGAAGACTAACAAGATTTGTCTAAAGAATATTAATCGTTGGACCATTAGTTATTGTCGATTTCACACTATTTCACTATATGCTTACGTATATTATACACTGGTTGCGCCAAGTGAAAATGTGTCTTCGAGTATGCGCAAAATACACCAGTTCAGGTTCATCCCAAAGCCTCATGTGGGCATTTGTGCTCCGATGATGCCTTCTACCGTGTCCATTAATTCTGTTAGCGGGACAGCAAAGGTCCTGATCAGACTGCGCAGGCTGATCTGGGCCTTCGTTGTACGCATATGCCCGAAGACACGTTTACGCATGGCGCCACCAATATCATAATTGACGTTTGTTGCATGTTAACTCACTATACCATACATCGAATCCTGACAAGTTTACAAAAACACTGGAATAATTATAAAAGAGGCCGATACTTGGTTCAGTGTTAGGTTCCCTGCCTTTAACCCTGTCCACATCAAGTCTGTTAAAACTGAAACATCAACACTGATAGTCATCGCCCTTTTGTACCTCAGAACAGTTAAATAAGTACATGTTTTGTTTTGTTTTTACCTAATTTAAGTGCATTGCAAACGAACATTAATCATACTATCATACCGTCATATGTATGCCCATAAAGTTCTAAATATCATCTGCGAACAGAGAATGTCCAGGTTAGACCTGGCCCTCCAGGAATTACATCTAGAATCTTTCTCTAGTAGTATCTGCTGTATGCTACCTTTCTTAAGGCGCTAATCAGAATGTGAAGGTGAGCAGTCCGATCTGTCCATTCGTTGCTATTATATGCGCATTTTTTTAGCGTGACGCGGCCCATATAATATGGATGTTAAGTTTTCTTTTGTTGAAACATCAACTAACAAACCACAGTTACCGTGCCACGGAAAATGGTTGTTTATTTGCATTGTACTGAAATACCTTGTGAAGCCATTGCACGAATGTTGGCACTCATGCCAAGAATGAAAAAAAAAAATGTTTTCTGAACATGTCCAGAACTAATGAGCTGATTATCTGTTTCGATCATCTATAAGTCTGGAGTCGCGTACGTCAATTGTATAATAAAATTAAATAGATCACATGCATTGTTTACCAATATGTATGAATACCATGTACAAAGGAATCAGATAACGATATAAAGAGCAATGGTTCTGTCAGCCTTGTGTGTGCATCTGCGAGTCGGATAGTGAACCACGGCATAAAGGGAAGCTGATTCTTATCAGTCTTGTTGATGTCTAATGTTCTGTCTTTGGGCCCTCCGAGATTCATCCGGTGGTTTTCGTTAGCTCTGGCTGAGTCTGAGGTGACTGCCACGAGCCCTCACATTTATATAATCACTGTGATTTAATTTGCTTAACACGTTTTTGTTTTGTTTTTGTTTTTTTTTTGTTTTGTTTGTTAGTTGTTTTTTTTTTGTTTTTTTTTTGTTTTTTTGTTTGTTTTTTTTTGTTGTTGGTTTTTTTTTTTTGTTTTTTTTTGTTGTTGGTTTTTTTGTTGTTTTTTTTTTTTTTTTTTTTTTTTTTTTTTTTCTGTGAGCCGTACAATCATTATGTAATTTTACAACATTTGAATCTAGGGTGAACATCATGAAAACATACCTATATAATTTTGACCCCGTTATACCCCATTTTTATATAGTAAAACTGGGGTTTACAGGGGTATACTTTAAACCGACAATCTATGTTTTTGAGCAGATATATGGAAAATATCAGAATTTTTATCTGAAAACTTTGTTTTTGGTGGTGAAATTTTCAATATATTTGAATAGGCGTGTTTTCGTAATAAAGACTTGATACCATTACGATCTCTTTACCCCTACCCTCGCCCGGTATATTTACTACTAGCTGTTCTAGGGTGTGTTCAGATATTGTTCGTTCTTTGTGGGGCCTCGTTGTTGCTCGCTACTGGACTTTGTCATGTTTCGTCCTGTTCGTTGTCATAATGTCGAGCTTTGTGCATCCTGTCTAGCATTATGATCACCTAGTTGGAGAAGAGGGAGTTGGTTGCTTTATTTTTGTTTTTGTTTGGACTGTGACTTGTGTACTGTCTGTCATGCTTTGTTTGCTTTTTCTCTTGGTATCATTGATAAGCAATGTTCTGTGGTTGGGGCTCTTACTGGACATTTTCTGTACTATTATTCGTTGTATTTAGAGGCTGATAAAAATAAAAGATAAACACAGATTGCATCCTGGTACACTCTCAGGAAAACCAAACTCCATACAGATTGCCTGACAGGGCTTTCTGTGAGAATGTTCTCCGACAAGCAGCACCAGTGTAGGAAGGCAAAACGTTAGGACCCGATAAGCACACTAGATAGTCTGGAACATCACGAAAACATGCTTATACAATTTTGACCCCCTTAAACCCTATTTTTATATAGTAAAACTGGGGTTTACAGGGGGATACTTTATTTTTCTTATTTCTGCTCAAAACATAGATTGTGGGTACTCGTTAGAACCGCCTCGGCGAGGCGGTTCTAACGAGTACCACTGTCTGTGTTTTGAGCAGGAATATGATGAATATCAGATTTTTTTATCTGCAAATTTTCATTTTTTGGTAGTAAAATTTTCATTATATTTGAATAGACATGTTTTCGTAATGATAATAAAATACCGTCAGTTTTTGAATAAGGAATATTTATGGACTACTAAGAAACAATGCTTTATATTTTATGAGACGCACCTTAACAAACACGTGTATGTAGGTGTGCGCAGTCTAGTCCGAGAAAAGCAAAGAAAGGCCCCATTATCTGGACAAGCTGAACACTCCCTGAAAAGAATGAGCATGTGTACGTGTCAGGGTATGAGCAGTTCACTTTTGTGCAAAATCAGTTTTTGTGACCAAGTGGTATTTTTGTAATCACGAAAAACATTCCTATATATTTTTGACCCCCTTAAACCCCACTTTTATATAGTAAAACTGGGGTTTACAGGGATATACATTATATTTCTTATTTCTGCTCAAAAACATAGATTGTGAGTATTCGTTAGAACCGCCTCATCTATGTTTTGAGCAGAAATATAAAAAAAAATGTCAGATTTTTTTATCTGCAAAGTTTCGTTTTTTTGTGGGTACTCGTTAGAACCGCCTAATCTACGTTTTGAGCAGAAATATGAAAAAAATATCAGATTTTTTTTTATCTGCAAAGTTTTAATGTTTTGGTGGTAAAATTTTCAGTATATTTGAATAGGCATGTTTTCGTAATGTAACCCGTGGAATTAAGTGTTGATGATAGCTGTATTAAGTATTTTAGAAACAAATTTAGAAGGCAACAGCATGGAAATATATGTTGTACGCAACTACTAAGACACTACATATAAACTGTCTTGGTTTATTTAGTTGTAGGTCCACAATTACTCAAAGAATCAGTCACCAAAGAGCAGAGACCCAAAATCAAACTCATCCGAAAGGAGCAGTAAGAAATGGAAGATAATTGCCTAAGCAAACAGTGTACACCGAAATCGGACTACTCCTAAAGACGTGACATATTCAAAGTCTGCATGTTTGCCATTCATCTATTGTTTTGTATGAACGGTATACTTTATGTTAATTTTAAGACAGGTCATTTAATCATTCCATTTTCATTGATATCATGACGACGCGAGTCAGTTAATACATGTAAATGTAAGCTTTGTTTACAAGGCAAAATCAAATATTAAATCACTTTTATTTAACCCTTACCATTCTATGGGAAAATTCGGCAGACGAAACATTAATAGTTTTTGTTAGTTTTTTCTACAGAAATTAAGCTTTGACATGCCATGTATAATGTCTCTTTAGTTGATACTTTCAATGTCATGTCAAAGTGTAGTTTCATGGAAAATACGTAAAACGTTTCAAAAGTCGTCTGATGTTTTTACTGAGCATGCTAAGTGTTAAAAGCATGATTTCATTCTGGGCATTTACAACAAATATACAAGGACTTGAAATAAAATGTATTAATTGATTGTCTTTTTGTTCTACAATCATACATGACCTAAATTGAAAGTTGTATTGACTGTAATTTTAATGGAGTGTTCTAAAATTATTTGGTACTTTAAAGGAATATGATTTTGCTGACCAATGAAATGTTTTTAATTGATACGCAAATGGTACTTCTGTCACATACAAACAGCGAAAGCCAAGGTCAAGCTGTCCATCCAGGCAGTCGATTAGAACCTTCTCTGTTCAGCGATGTAATTTACATTGTCCATCAATATCTGGTAGGCAAGGTAGGTCCTGATACATTGAGAACGGGTAGGCCGATGTCGGCCTTCAAGTCCGTTGCCCGCATGTGGCATAAGCCCTGTCAGCATTCTACGTAAACTATATCGGGCCGTCATCGGCCAGTCAGGGTAGCTGATGGGCCGATGACGGCCCGATATAGATTTACGTAGAATGCTAGCTGGGAAGGAATCTTTTCTGCGTTGTGCATGAATTACACTTTAACAACTTAGATTGTCTTTGCAACTCATAACAAAAAATTATTCACAATAATTCATGAAAGGTAAATTGAAGGTGAGAGAACCAAATTGATTATTAGTAAACATATGACTTTCAGATTTCAATTACAAAACTTTTGTTGAGAATTATAGTAGTCTAATTCATTATCTGGGTCGAAAACGCTCTCTTGCCTCATTATGTGCGTTTCTACACACAAAAAGATCTGAATCAAGTTTTATAAGAATCATATCCCTTTATTCCCCCTACATGTATTTTATATAGAATGATAGTTATCTAACTCTATCAGTAATCAATACAAAAACAGAATAGGGTTTCATGACACAAATATAATGGAGTCCTGCACTACCGTTTTCTTAAAGAAATACATTTGCAATATCGAAGTTAATATTTAGAAGATAATTGGTGTACTTGACATGTTTTGTAAAGTTTAAGCATAATTTATTCTGTTGTTAAGGGAACTTTCTTTCTTAGATACATAACAAACCAAATTGGATCTCATACCTCCCCATACTTTCACGTTCGGTATCTGAACTATGGAATGCCGCCATAAGTTATGAAGTGTTTAACAAATGGACATTCACAAGATTTTATTCTTTAACAATGAGTTTTAACGTAAATAAAATAAATTTAATATCAGCATGAAATTAAGATTATCAAAAAGGAGTTCGAACATTAAAATTCTCATGCAAAGAAATTTTAAAGCTACGGTGATTCAAATCACAAAGCCATTCATTGTTATCCTTTCATCTTCTGTACATCTAATATGTTACTTTTGAAAGAGACCTTAAAACGCAAATTAATTCGTCATCCATTTAAATGTCATATCTAGTAGCTGCGCTTCATAATGGATTACAGCTCATCGTCGAAACATTGCCTCATGCTGCCGTTAGGGATATCGGGGCATTGTATGGTTGAAACTGACTGCCCTCAAGCGAACCGCAACTAATTATTTATCTATAATGTACGATTTCTGACAGCAGACAATAATGTCCTAGTTCAACAGGACTGCCACTGCATTCTCATGAATGTCTTTTTTCTCTCGAAGAAGACCCTGTATCCTTCTGTTGTAGTTTCAGTTCTCGAGTCTAATCTCCAAGAGGTCAAGGGTGTGTCTCAGTACAAGTCAAGCTCAGCAGTTGATTAGAAATACCAAATTCACAATCACGAAATGCATTTTCCCTTGACTGAGAAGAAGAAATGGGGAATACACAATGATAAAACGATAACATCCCGTCAAAAAGATAACTTCGTCAGAATTGACGAAATTTACCCACTAGCAATCCTAAACCAAATATCAGCAGTATGAATGCTCATCAAATCAACTGATATATATTCAAGTTATCGTCCAGAAACAACACTAGACTGATGGACGCACGGACAGACGGACGTCCAACGTAAAATTCCCACCAGTATCGTGCGACAGGGTATAAAACCGGCATATTCGCAAATATCCGACGTACATGTATGAACAAGAACTTCAAAACAGAAACCGCCTTGGAAGGGTCAACAGATAAACCACTTATGGGGTTAAACTCGTACGACACTTAAATTCGCCCTTCTGATGCAGATCCTACTACAAGTTATCAACTATAATTAGGTTAACAGTCGTGCATGCAGAACATTTCGGGTCGGGCCTCAGATTCTATACTGGCTCCGACCTAAAGACTTTAAAGTAAGTCGGCTGGTGTCTGATACTCTGGCTCTGGTCGGGCCAAACGGAGTCCAACTGTTGGTTTTCCTTTGCTTCATCATTTCAGTTATTTCTTACTGTCGAGTCCTCAGTGTTGTTTCATCTCTGTATTCGTTTGATTTTTATATTCTCGGAGCTGTTCCACTGATGAGTTAGAAACCCTTCACGCGGACTGAACAAGTTTCTTGTGTATCCATGGGAGAACTAAGGGCGAGGGTTGTGGCCATGTAAAATCGATTTAGCCACGCAGTAAGGTTTTTACTGACAGTTCCAAGGCGGTGCCTCTGCTGTTGTTTACTATTTCTGCCATTAAAGGTCTTTGCATGTATGTCCTGGTGATTCTTTTATTTTGTATAGCTGTTTGGCAAATTATTTGGGAAAGAAACTGTCTGTTTGACTTTCTGCTTGTAGTGTTTTGCTTGCGGTGCCGTTTTCTTTAATTGCGTCTTTCTTTCCCTTTGGTATCTTGGACGGTAGGTGTAAAGTAATAGTATCGATTCCTGAACATTGCCTTCCTTTCTATTTACCAGGAGTCCTTCTGAAGTAATATCATCATAATATTCAGCATCAGAAGTGTTTCCAACATTATATTTAGAAATTACTGTCCTAAGACGCTTTTTACTTGGCGTTTTATTTTAAATGACAGTAGAAAACAAGTACAGACAAAACGAATATATATTGGCAGAATTTCTGGGTGATAACAGTAGTGCCATAATGAACTTTGTGCAGTAAAGTGGTGCATTGACATGACACCAGTCCCAGATTATTGACAGTCGTTGCATGATAAATAGCACAATCGCAGTTAATTTATTTGAAAATACGGCATTAAAGAGTGCCAAATTTGGGTTTAGAGTTAAATTTCCTGTCTATACATCGGACCACATCATGTCTGTCACAGGGTCTTTGAAAACTTAAACGAAAATACTCCCGCATTAACGCAGGTATTATTTGTATTTTTGTATAACAATGCAGTTTATTTTTTGATACATGATAGTGTATAATTATGTTTTATCTAAAAGCATTCATCTAATTAATTTAAAGCATTGCAAAGGGCATTGCACGTAAAATGATGTGACTTCTATTTGCGATGCAATATGAGAAAAGGTACATTATGAGATGTGTGTCAGCGAACACTCAGATCAGACAACGCTCTCTTGGATCCTCACATATTCACAGAGCACAAGGAGAACTCTGATCATATTGCACAGATGTGCAGGGTGATCTGAGTCTTCACTGGGCGCAAATGTCACAATGTACACTTCTTGACTTTGCAGAGTAAATTAACCACATAATATCTGAAGGTGTACCAAAAACTACGTAACGCCAAATTCGAACAACGAAGATCCAGTCCTACTCTGTGCATTGCCCCGAACTGGTCAAGCATTCGCGAGTTTTTTTGTTTTTTGTTTTTTTTTTTTGTTGTTGTTGTTGTTTTTTTGTGGTTTTTTTCTAATTAATCTGTCTGATGCAAGCATCTGGTTGATCAGCAAAGGCTCTGTTTCAGACTGACCTGAGCTTCGCCTGTTCGCATACATATTAACCAATTTGAGCCTAACGTCCCATAAAGACACATTGGTAAACAGTGTAGACCCAGATCAGACGCGGCGTCTAATCTGGGTCTACACTATTTACATTAAATACAGGAATTTCTATAAAACATGGTAGACACCCATTATATTGGAAATGATCCGGTCCGAAGAGTGAATGCAGAAGAGTCCATTCGGCATAAATGGGTTAAGTAGATTAACTGCGTGACGCGCTCATGAACGTGGCATAGTAGGACACCTTTTGTTGGCTCATCAACCAATATTCCACATTATAGTGACAGCAGAAAGAATCACGCACGTATAGCATGTGTTCGACAGGCTGTTCGAGAATGACTTTATATAGTAGGCTCAAGAAAATAGTGATAACTAACACGATAATAGATACCGTGATAATCCTAAGTATTAGGATCGACAGGCCTGGGAAAACAGTGTAGACCAAGATCAGATGCAGCAAAAACAAAAGCAGACAGTAAATTATGTCTCCCACCCCCACCCCCTAGACCCAAGAAGCCCTTTGGTGGAGATATTTCCCTGACATACTTATGTAGTATGTATGAATGGGAACTTGGTTGTAGGGGGAGGGGGACATTTTTTTATATAAAAAAAAAGCTTTTATGAAACACATTCAATTTTGCATTTAAACCGGAAATGAGAAAAAAAATTCAATTCATATATACCATACTGATTGTATTAATTTAGTTGTGTTCTCGTCATTCTGGAGTAAGAAAGAGAAAGGTAACTAAATGTAATTCCCGTCGTTTTGAACATGGTATTAATAAAGAATTTATTTCAACGTTTGTATTAGTTTATATTATTATACTGAATCTATACAAATAAAATCTGTTCTTGAGGTGAGGTAAACAAGACTGAATTATCTTCCCGTAATCATAGGCCAGAAGCATAAATTTTCCTTTCTGCTGTGGATCAGACATCGGGTACCGGAATATGTAATAAAAACTTGAAAATTGTAATTTCGGAAATCTGGTCTTCAACACCTTAGCCAATTAGGAAAAAACCCTCACCTTACTGCATTATCTCCTTTAACACCACCTGTTTGAGATATATTTTAGTGTTATCTACGGAAGTAACTGTCTTGCGTTTCGAGTCATACCAATTTAAGTGACTCGATGGGGGCGCTGACGGGAAGGTGCCTTCACCCCATGTCTTTGTGTGCTGTGTTGCGCGAGTCATGACAGCTGATGTGTGATGAATAAGAGATGCTTACTGCTAACAGACATCTCCATTTAACCTTTTTCTTCTTTTACTTTGTTTAGCGCTACCGAGGGAGTTTATGAAGGGAACATGCGTGCTTCCAGCAACAAAATTTGGTAGTTATGTTTTGATTTTACAACCACTTGGATGGCGAGTTGATGCAGTTGAGGTGGCTCGTGGGGGAGGTGGGGGACTCTCACCGGGAGAGAATCCCCCCATATTTCTGAGGCTGCCTCGTTTCGCGAGTTTTGACAGCTGATGTGCCCTCTTGTCGGATACGTACTGCTTGACACCAGCATTTCACCATTTTCTTTCAAACATTTGTGGTGTAGTGCTCCTAAGGGAGATAATAAGAATAAACGTGCGTGTGGACAGATTTGCTATATTTTGAGACAAGGTAAAATTTAAAGTTTTACCCAGTAAGCATTCTTTATAAATCTACAGCGGACCGTTATCGGCCCGTCAGGGTAGCTGACGGGCCGATAACGGCCCGCTGTAGATTTATAAAGAATGCTAGCTGGGTACAAATCCCAAACTATATTAACTCATATATGCCAAGTGGACTCTTTTACCACAAACCTTTGGATAGGTCCATTTCATATCTAAGGGGTGTCTGATTTGTTTTTATTGTTATCATGTTTTGTAGACACTTCTGGAGACAGTGTAGACCCTAATCAGACGCCGCGACCTGCGGCGTCTGATCTGGTCTACACTGTTTGCCAATGTCCCTTTTATGGGACGCTAGGCTTAAATGGGTTAAAGAGTAATTAAAACTATCTAGGTTTGGTGTTCATATTATTAGTAAACAACTGTCTCAACGATGATAAATGCATGTCATTATTTGAACCGCAACGTCACGAGACGTACCTTCGGACATGTGTGCCCAGCGAAGATTTCGATTGTCCTGCGCATTCGTTAAGTTTGATCCGAATCTGCACTAGCCACTTTTGAAAGTCGATGATGCAAAGGTTCTTCATGCGGACAACAAAGTCTCTGATCAGACATGGGCAAGCTGATTTAGGTCTTCCATGGACGTGCATGTCACAAAGTACGTTTTCTCACGTTGCGGACCATGTGTTTCCTTCTCGCGATAATAAACTTTCAAGTAATATCTTTAAGATTAAACAATACCGAGGATTTATGGCATGCATTCAACGTTACTTTATTAAAAGAAACACATATCAAATAACAGTCAAGTTGGACAAATAGGTTTCGGGGCATCTGCACGAAAGGTTCATACCAGACTGTATATGCGTGCACCCTGATTTGTTGCGTTCGCTGTCCACAGGCAGGGAGCAGAATTTCTGGGTGTATCGCGCCATGCGAAATTGTATCTTCGGGCATATGCGGACAGCGAAGGTCCAGATCAGCCTGCGCATCCACACAATCTGTTCAGGACGTTCACTCTCCGCTAACAAAATCATTGGCCGCTATAGTATGTATGAAGGGAGAGCAAAGGTCTGGATAATACTTTGCGAATGCGCAGAATAATCTGCGTATGCGCATGTTGCGCATATTTGAAGTTACTTATTGCATGATGCGGCCAGTACAATGCGTAATATATAGACAACACGCAGCATGTCTGGCATGGACTCATTATATATGGGCGGCGTCAAACGAAAACGTGCCTTCGAGGTTTCTCGAAATGTGAGAATTCATATCATCCTGCACATGCGCAGTCTTATCCGGGAATATGCTATTTATTGAAACATTCTTTAGTGTCCATGATTCTGTTTGCGGTCAGCAAAGGCCCTGATCAGACTGCGCAAACGCGCAGGCTGGACTGGGCCTTTGCTGTCCGCCTATGCCCGAACACACTTCGCATGACGCGGGCCCATATTTTGGAAGGTCCCTTTTCTCTTAGTAAAGCAACAAAATGGAAGATACACACTGCATATTTATCAAATAAAACAACAAATAACGCATAAATCATGCTTACGTAAACTCTTGGTAAAATTTTCAGCTGACGACATTTTGAAATGTTTTTTCTTATCTTTCCCAGAGAACAGGATTTGACATTTCATGCAAATTGTCTCCATTTAAGACAATTTGCGTCAAATGTTAAATCATGTTTTCTTGGAAAATAAAACAATATCACCAGTTTGTCTACTGCTGAATTATCACAGAGAGTGGTAAAGGTTTACTTGAAGAGCAATTCATACCTCTTTATTTGTTTGCTGTTGTTTTCTTTGGATTTTACGACCTACTCAACCGACCGTCAATAAATTATAAAACAAAAAACATTCCACTTGAAAAATCATATCATATCCTGAAAATGATTTGGTTTCTTTCTCTGACTGAACAAATTCCAATAAGATATAACTAGAATATGCGGAAACGCATCAATAGGTCCTATGTCATACTATGTGTCGAGCACAGCATTTGTATACGATTGCGTGTGCGCCCAGCGAAGTCTCAGATCAGAGTCTTCGCCCTAAGACATTCTGTGGCCAGCCAAGAATCCCATGCGTCCTCAGGCGGACGGCAAGGACTGATCAACCTGTTCATCCACTGTCCGCACATGCAGTCTTGTAGGAAATGTTATGTCCCGGCTCATTTGCGAACAGCGACTGTTCAGATCATCCTACATATCCACGCAGTTTGATCAGGGCCCTCTATGTTCGTCAATATGTTTTGATCCTCTGATCATACAATGGCGAATCCAGGATGATTTCTGAGGGGGCGGGGGTCGATATGATTAAACTACCCTACTTTATGCATTCGGAAAGACGGTCCTTAGCAGACATTGTAGACCCAGATCAGACGCCACAGAACGCGGCGTCTGATCAGGGGCTACACTGTTTGCCACTCATCCAGCAGTTTTTAACACATCCATAAGTAGTAAAATTTGCTTGTTGAAGAGCTGTATATGGTAACGAGTAAGGATGTATTAATGTATTTAGGGTAAAAATGGTTTCCCAAATTGAAAATGAAATACGGAGTGAAAATGGGGTCTACTGAATCCCCACGAACCCCCTTGAATCCGCCCCTGTTCTGTAAGCTGCCAGTAGATGCCTTGATCTGTAATTCGTTGGCTTCTGTTGGATTCTGATCTGTAATGTCGTTGTCCAGGTATGGCATAAATGTTAAAATAAACCAAATAATATTTAAATAAAGGTCCTAATCAGTCTGTTTGGATGCTTGTACGTAGGGAATGGGACTTTCGCCCATATTCTGACTGACAAGGCTCCAATTTTGAAGAGGAAATGACCGTTAAAACTTAGCATGCTGGGATACAATTACAGCAGACGACATTCTTTAAATATGTTCTTGTTTTCCTCAAAACAGAATTAGGCATTTTATGTAAATCGTCTCCAGAAATCAAATACTTCTGAATTCAAGACATCTCAGTTGACATGAATTTCTAAGACCACATTACGCTGACAAATGAAAGTTCGAGTAATAAAGAGTACATTACGCCGACAAATGCATGTAATAAAGACAACACGCTAACAAAAGAAAGTAATAAAGAGTACATTACGCCGACAAATGTATGTAATAAAGACAACATTACGCCGACAAATGTATGTAATAAAGACAACATTACGCCGACAAATGTATGTAATAAAGACAACATGTATGTAATAAAGACAACATTACGCCGACAAATGTATGTAATAAAGACAACATTACGCTGTCAAAAGCATGTAATAAAAATGGGGATGCCCAGAAAAGGCCACATTCAAGGAATATAACCCTCTCAAGACACCGAATAAGCTTAGAATGTCACGAAATGACATCAAACAAGAACACGAAAACAGAACGATTAAAGGAAGAGAAACTGCAACAGAAATGCTGCCTTGGGGCCGTCAACAGTAAGACTGTTGGTGGAGAGGGGATCTTAATCCTACTTTTACGAGCACTCAACCCTCGACCTTAAGCCTGATGCAGAACCAGCTGTATATAACTCTTAGTGTTCCCAACTCGTCAGTGGATCAAAACGAAAATACAACATACCGTATTCAACCTAATTACTGCACTGTGCGATCAGGTTTTTCAAAAGTACTGGGAAAACTTGTGACAAAATATGTAAGTACCTATACGAAGTGATCAATTAAAAAAAAAAAATCAGCAAAGTACTAATTAAATGATGCTCATGCGATGTGTGTGTGTGTGTGTGTGTGTGTGTGTGTGTGTGTGTGTGTGTGTTTCCGATTGTCTTTATAAAGGAATACGTTGTAGGTACTCATTTGAATTGCAACCTTCGGTGCATCGACAAGTCGGTGCATCGACAAGTCGGTGCATCGATAAGTACCCACAATATATGCTATGCCTTTATAAAGAAGTAGATAAAAAAGTACACTGGCTGTAATCTGTAGACTACGGAATTGCTTAACTGTGCGCTTATAGGGATATGTGCGGTATAATTAGGTCGAATACGATAGATATTTTAAAATTTCTGAAGACTATAATGAAACAAAGATCCCAGTAAGCACTGTACATAAATCTATAGCGGGCCGTTATCGGCCCGTCAGGGTAGCTGACGGGCCGATAACGGCCCGCTATAGATTTATAAAGAATTCTAGATGGGATGAGGGCTCAACTACAAAGTTAAAGTCAGCAAGAGAAGACCACTAGAAAAACCATGGTGCGCCCGACCACATACGAGTTAAGTTAAGTACAAGCCATCTATAAAAGTTTAGGATTTAGCTGTCATTGAGTCTGCGGTCCGATCCACCGTCCTGCATTAAAGAGAGCAGCAAAGTGCTAACGTTGATTGGCTTAACCACAAAGCAAATCTGATAGGAAGCTTTGTTTTTTGAAGGTTTTTTAACATGTGTGATGTCATGGTTTGTTTATTTTTCTCTTGGTATCATTGATGGGCTATGTTCTGTTCTCGTGGCTCTTCCTGGACATCTTTACTGTTCTTCAATTTACTTCTCACTTCTAGCTGTGAATATATCTTCATACGCTTAGTATCCAAACTCTTCCTTATTATTTCCCATATTAGATGGTGAAAATGTCATGCCTTACATATCTCTAGATAAGAGGGGCATCAACATTAATATTTAAATTACTGAAACAAATTTATACTGTAGGTATCTTTTAGAAGATTCTCGCGGAGGCACTTTTATTGAGAACTCCCAACATACTTTTTTCCTTTTTTTTTTTTTTTTTTTTTTTTTTTTTTTTTTTTTTTTTTTTGTCATTTTTTGACCAAGAGCAGAAATTGTGCCAGTATTTTTAAATATAATCTCCCTTTGCCTCGATGCACTTTCTCCAACCTGCAAGTTTGCTTTTCCCCTCAAAATGGAAACCTTCTTCCTGTTCCTCCAAGTACTTATCAACAGCATCTATATGTATTATGCTTTCATTGCGTCCAAAATTCCTGCCACAAAGTTTAGATTTTAGGTTTGGAAACAGATAGAAGTCAAAAGGAGCTACACATTGAGAATACGGGAAAAGGAATGACACCGAAGCTGTATTTAGTCGCAGCAGCTAATGCAGCTTGAGAGATGCAGGATGGTACATTATCTTGCAAGAGTAGATCACCTCGAGTCAACTTTCGTCTTCTTTTCGTTAAAAATTCCTGATGCTGCCGCCTTAGTTCTGCATAATATGTACCATTTAGCGTGCAACCTTCCTCAAGATAATTTACCATGGTAACGCCCTGAATGTCCCAAACAATAGAGGCCATCACATTCCCTGCTGACGAATTTCTCTTAAATTAGGAGGGGTGATCCAAGGTGCTTTCATTGCATAGTCTGCTTTTTGGTTTCAGAATCGAAGCGATGGACCCAAGTCTCATCTTGGATCACAACTCGACGCATGAATTTCTCAGAATCATCTTCATACAGACAAGAGATACTTAGAAATTAACTCTCTTAAATTTCTTAGGAGAGGTGATCCAGGGTGCTTTCATTGCGTAGTGTGCTTTTTGGTTTCAGAATCGAAGTGATGGATTCAAGTCTCGTCTTGGATCACAACTTGACGCATGGATTCCTCAGACTCATCTTCATAGATTGACTGGAGATACTTAAAAATACCAAGCCTGCTCTTCTGATCATTGGTCAAAATCTTGGGAACAACCTAGATGAGATCTTGGAAAACCCTAAGATGTCGGTAAAGATAGACTGAACTGAGATTATGCACACAAGTGCAACGGTTTTGTCTGAAGTAGCCTCTTTAAGGTGCCCAGACCGTTCAAAATCCTCCTCGCTCTCCCTCCTTTTCAAAAAAGTCAGCAGCCCAATTCTTAACAGTGCTGTTAGAAGGAGATACATTCCCAAGGGTTTTAAGAAGTCGTCATGAATTTACTTCGGGGACATGCTCTTCTTAGAGAGACTGCTCTAACTTCAACTTTGTCCATTTTCTCAGTTTAACACACCCTTCCCCTGTTCGCAGCGGATTCCTACTGAAATCAATAGCTCTGAGATTGTATTCTTTCTACCGATGTTGAATAAGATAAAATTATCAACTGATTGGGGTTTCATTTCAATTTATTTATTCTAAGTATATCGGGCCGAGAATGTTTTTTTATCGTACCTCGTAGCATTATACTTAATGGCTTCGAATACATGATGACTGCGTGTTATTTTTGAAGTCTGTAACACATCATGACATTGCTTTTATTCTAAACAGCTGATAGTCTAAAAAGTCATATAATTAACATAAGTTGTTGACTTGTTGATTATTTATACGGTGGTCGAGACAATCGAAATAACCCACTTATTTTAATAATTAATTGTGCCTTTAGTTGCTGATGAACTTAACTGTCAGGCGATACCCATGTTATTATACGGGCCGCGTCAAGCGAAAATGTGCCTTCGAACATACGCAAAAGGTGCAGATAAGATCATCCTGCTCAAGCCCAAGTTACATCCGGGCCTTTGTCCTCCATTCAAAGATTCTGTAAAGTCCAATGATTATGTTAGCGGACAGCGAAGGCCCTGATCAGACTGCGCTGATCAGGGCCTTCGCTGTCCGTATATGCCCGAAGACACGTTACCGCATGACGCGATCCATATTACGTACGGATCAGAAATATTTCTATGCATATTAAGTATTGACTTAAATGTTTTAAAAACCAAACTGTCTTTCAAACCGATGTTTTCGATAGGATTTCCAATCCTTATTTTGATTTCATGAGAAGTTTGTATCGCAATCTCTGTTAATATTTAAATAATGAGTCGGACTCATCATTTTCTACAAGATTAGTTCAAGTGCACAAAGCAAAGATTTAGAACATCCTGCGCATCCACACATTCTAAGACGAACCTCTGTCATCTGTCTGAAGAAAGCCTGGTGGTTTTCGCAGGCTGATCTGATTCATTGTTTTGTGGACATGCAAACTTGTAAGAAATGTTGTCACCCGGTTCAATTTTTTCATACTTCCAATACGTAAAGGCATATTTTTCATCTTAAATGTTATCATTATTATCAGCTTTATTATTCAATTGTAATTATAAATGAAGCCTGTCGTATATAGTACATAATAGGTAATATAAGAGACCATTGATTTCACGTCTAAACATTTGTCAGAAGCTTTTACACTAAAAGCGTCTCTTTTAGACTTAAATGTGCTTGTATTACCAAAGATAATTCATATGAAATGGTTTTGTTCGTACAAATCATTAACAAATGATTCTTCACATTTTATGACATCAAAGAACACCCCAGTCCATGGAATATATGGGTAGCGGCATGCGAAAACGTGTCATCGGGCATATGCGGACAGAGAAGGCTTAGATCAGCCTGTGCATCCGCACAGCCTGATCTGGACCTTCCCTTGTATTCAAAATAGGGATTGGAAATCACATCGAAAACATCAGTTTGAATGATAGTTTGGTTTTTAAAATACTTTAAAATACTTTAAATCAATACTTAATATGCACAGAAATATTTCTGATCCGTACTTTATATGGATCGCGCCATTCGGAAACGTGTGTTCGGGCATATGCGGACAGCGAAGCGCTGTCTGTAAACAGAATCATTGGACAAAATCTATGAATGGAGGACGAAAGCCCAGATGATACTTTGCGCATGCGCAGGATGATCTTTATCTGCGTGTTTTTCGTATGTTCGAAGGAATGTTTTCGCATGACGCGGCCCGTATAATAACATGGGTATCGCCTGACAGTTAAGTTCATCAGCAACTAAAGGCATAATTAATTATTAAAATAAGTGGGTTATTTCGATTGTCTCGACCACTGTTTAAATGATCAACAAGTCAACAACTTATGTAAAATAGGTTTATATTTAGACTATCAGCTGTTTAGAAACATGCAATGTCATAATGTTTTACAGACTTCAAAAACAACACACAGTCAGCATGTATTTGAAGCCACTAAGTTTAATGTTCGAGGTACGATAAAAAAAATTCCCGGCGAGATATACTTCGAAAAAATTGAAATGATTATTTTATCTTATTCAACATCTTTGGTAGAGCGAATAAAATCTCAGAGCTATTGGCTTCAGTAGGAATTCGCTGCGAACAGGAGAAGGGTGTGTTAAACTGAGAAAATGGACAAAGTTGAAGCTAGAGCAGCCATTAAGTACCTCTCTAAGAAGAGCATGTCCCCGAAGGAAATTCATGACGACTTCTTAAAACCCTTGGGAATGTGTTTCCTTCTAACAGCACTATTAAGAATTGGGCTGCTGAATTAATGAGAAGGAGTGGGAGCGTGGAGGCTTTTGAACGGTCTTGGCACCCTAAAGAGGCTACTACAGACGAAACCGTTGAGCATAATCTGATCATGTGTGACAGGAGAAGAAGCCTGCGATATATAGCTAGACATATAGGCATAAGTTTTGGGACAGTTCAGTCTATATTGACCGATCTTAGTTTTTTCCAAGGTATCATCTAGGTTGGTCCCAAGAATTTTGATAATGATCAGAAGAAGAGCAGGCTTGGTATTTCTAAGTATCTCCTGTCAATCTATGAAGATGACTCTGAGGAATTCGTGCGTCGAGTTGTGATCCAAGATGAGACTTGGGTCCATCGCTGTGATTCTGAAACCAAAAAGCAGACTATGCAATGAAAGCCCCTCCTAAGAAATTAAAGAGAGTTTCTTCAGCACGGAAGGTGATGGCCTCTATTTTTTGGGACATTCAGGGCGTTACCATTGTAAATGGTGAATATATGCAGAAGAACTAAGGCGGCAGCGTCAGGAATTTGTAAAGAAAAGAAGAGGAAAGTTGACTCGAGGTGATCTACTCTTGCAAGATAATGTACCATCCCACATCTCTAAAACTGCTATAGCTGCTGCCACTAAATGCAAATTCGAGGTCCTTCTTTTCCCGTGTTCTCAAAGTGTAGCCTTTTTGGACTATTATCTGTTTCCAAATCAGGAAACTAACCGTCGTGGCAGGAATTTGGGAAGCAATGAAGCCGTCATAGATGCTGTTGATGAGTACTTGAAGGACCAACAACAAGGCTTCTATTTTGAAGGGATAAGCAAACTGGAACAGTTTGGAGAAAGTGCATCGAGGTAAAGGGAAATTATATTGAGAAATAAAGGCAAAATATCTGCTCTTGGTAAAGCACCAAGAAGTGAACAAAAAAAAGCAAAAAGTATGTTGTGTGTTCTCAATTGAAGTGCCTCTGTGAGAAACTTCTAAAAGGTACCTACAGCATACATTTGTTTGAGTAATTTAAATATTTATGTTGATGCTCCTCTTATCCCCTTATCTAGAAATATGTAAGGTATGACATTTTCACCATATAATATGGGAAATAAGGAAGAGGTTGGTTACTTAGCGTATGAAGATATATTCAAAGCTAGAAGTGAGAAGTAAATTGAAAATAACAGTAAAGATGTCCAGGAAGACCCACAAGTACAAAACATAGCACATCCATAAAACACAAGAGAAAAAAATAAACAAACCACGACATAACACATGTTGAAAAAAAACCTTCCAAAACAAAGCTTCCTATCAGATTCGCTTAGTGGTTAACCCAATCAACATTACCAATGCGCGTTTCTGCCCTCTTTAATGCACGACGGTGGGTCGGGCCGCAGACTCAATGACAGCTCTACCCTAAACTTTTATAGATGGCTTGACCTATGTTAACTCGTATGTGGTCGGGCTCACCAGGGTTTTTCTAGTGGTTTTCTTTTGCTGACTTAAACTTTGTAGTTGAGCCCTCATATCTGTGTTTCATTATAGTCTTCAGAAATTTTAAAATATCTATCGTATTCGACCTAATTACCGCAAATACCCCTATAAGCGCACAGTTAAGCGATTCCGTAGTCTGCGGATTACAGCCAGTGTACTTTTTGTCTACTTCTTTTGTAAAAACATAGCATAAATCCATCTGAATTGCACCGACATCGATGCACCGAAGTATGCAATTCAAATGAGTACCCACAACGTATTCGCTTATAAAGAAAATCAGAAACACACACACACACACACACACACACACATATCGCATTAGCATCATTTGATTAGTACTTTGCTGATGTTTTTTGTTGTTTTTTAAGTGTACCCTTCGTATAGGTAGGTACATAATTTGCCACAAGTTTTACCAGCACTTTTTAAGTGCACAGTGCAGTAATTAGGTGGAATACGGTATGTTGTATTTTTCGTTTTTGATCCACTGACGAGTTAGGAAGCCTAAGAGTTATATATAGCTGGTTCTGTATCAGGCATAAGGTCGAGGGTTGAGTGCTCGTTAAAGAAGGTTTAAGCTCCCCTCTCAACCAACAGTCTTACTGCTGACGGTCCCAAGGCGGCATTTCTGTTGCAATTTCTCTTCTTTTAATCGTTCTGTTTTCGTGTTGTTCTTTGATGTCATTTCGTGCCATTCTAAGCTAATTCGGTGTCTTGGGAGGGATAATTTCCTTAAATGTGGCCTTTCCTGGGTATCCCCATATTTTATTATATGCTTTTGTCAGCGTAACGTTGTCTTTATTACATGCTTTTGTCAGTGTAATGTTGTCTTTATTACATTTATTTGTCGGCGTAATGTACTCTTTATTACTCTCATTTGTCAGCATAATGTAGTCTGAGTAATTCGTGTTAATCGAGATGTCTTGAATTCAGAAGTATTTGCTTTTAGGGGACAATTTACATAAAATACCAAAATCTGTTTTGAGGAAAACAAGACACTATCTAAAAATGTCGTTTGCTGAAATTGTTTCCCAGCATACTTAATGTTAACGGTCCTTTCCTCTTCAACATTAGTGCCTTGTCAATCAAAATATGGGCGAAAGTCCCATTCCCTACGTAGGCGCATCCAAACAGACTGATTTGGACCTTTATTTAAATAATATTTGGTTTATTTTAACATAGAAACTATTGGTAAAACGCAAATGCCATTTATGCCATACCTGGACAACGATATTACAGATCAGAATCCAACAGGAGCCAACGAAATTACAGATCAGGGCATCTGTTGCCAGCTTACAGGACAGGGGCGGATTCAGAGGGGGGTCATAGGGTTTAGTCGAACACACATTTGACTCAAAATTTCATTTTCATAGGAAGTTTTGGATACATTTCATAAATTTTGGAAACCATATTTATCCTAAATATTCACATCCCTTACGTTTTACCTGATACAGCTCTTCAACAAGTCAATTTTACTACTTATGAATGTGTTTAAAATTGCTGGATGAGTGGCAAACAGTGTAGACCCTCATCAGACGCCGCGTTCTGCGGCGTCTGATCTGGGTCTACACTGTTTGCTCAGGACTGCCTTTCCGAAAGGTCGGTAGTTTGATCATATCGAACCCCCCCACACACACACACACACACCCCAAATCACCACCCCCACCCCCCGTCAGAAATCATCCTGGATCCGCCACTGCATGATCAGATGATCAGAACATATTTACGAACACTGAGGGCCCTTATGAAACTGCATTGATATGTAGGATGATCTGATCAGTCGCTGTTCGCATATGAGCCGGAACATAACATTTCTTACAAGACTGCATGTACGGCCAGCGGATGAGCAGGTTGATCAGTCCTTGCCGTCCGCCTGAGGGCGTGTGGGATTATTGGCTAACCACATAGTGTCAGGGCGAAGACTCTGATCTGAGACTTCGCTGCGCGCACACGCAATCGTATAAAAATGCCGTGCTCGGCACAGTAGTATGCTATAGGACCTATTGATGCGTTTCCGCATCTTCTAGTTATATTTCATTGGAATTTGTTCATTCTGAGAAACAAACCAACTCATTTTCAAGACAAGATATAATATCTCAAGTTAAATGTTTGTTTGTTTTTTTTGTTGTTTTTTTTTTTTTTTTTTTTTTTTTTTTTTGTTTTATCATTTATTGACGGTCGGTTGAGTAGGTCGTAAAATCCAAGGAAAACAACAACAAACAAACAAACCAAAGAGATACGATTGCTCTTGCGTAACCTTTACCTCTTTCTGTGCTAATTCAGCAGACGACACATAGATGATGCGTTTCTTATTTTCCCAGAAAACAGGATTTAACTATCATGCAAATTGTCTCAAATGGAGACAATTTGCATGAAATGTCAAATCCTGATCTCAGGGAAAATTAAGAAAAATATTTCAAAATGTCGTATGTTGAAAATTTTACCCAGAGTGTACGTCAGCATGATTTATGCGTTATTTGTTGTTTTATTTGATAAATATGTAGTATGTCTCTTCAACTTTGTTGCTTTACTTAGAGAAAAGGGGCCATCCTAAATATTGGCGTGCGCCATGCGAAAATGTGTCTTTGGGGCATATGCGGACAACAAAGGTCCAGATCAGCCACCGTATATGCACAGTCTGATTAGGGTCTTCGCTGACCGCAAACAGAATAATCGGATACTAAAGAATGTATCAATAAAGAGCAAATGATAAGACTGCGCATTTGTAGGATAATGTGAACTCACATTTTGAGCATGCTCGAAGGCACGTTTTCGCTTGATAAGGCCCATATGTAATGCCAGACAGGCTGTGTATTAACCCTCTGATCAGGCCTTTCACTGTTTGTCTATATATTATACATTATTATCATGCGATAACGTGCCTTCGAGCATGCGCAAAATGCCCATATGCAGACCATTTTGCGCAATCGGTCCTTTACTCTCCATTCATACTTTCTGTAGTATCCAATGATTCCGTTAGCTGACAGTGAAGGCCCTGGGCAGACTAGGCGGATGCGCAGGTTGACATGGACCTTCGCTGTCCGCATATGCCCGAAGACACGTTTTCGCATGGCGCGGCCCATGCAGATATTCTGCTCTCTCTGTTGTCAGCGAACGCAACAAATTAGGGTACACGCATATGCAATCTGCTATGAACCTATCATGCAGATGTCCCGAAACCTATTTTTGTCCAACTTGACTGTTATTTGATATGTGTTTCTTTTAACTCTTTCAATGCTACAGGCAATCATAATAGGCTTTGCAAACAACACAGATCCAGATGAGACGGCTCATATGAGCCGTCTCATCTGGATCTACGCTGTTTGACATTCAGTCTTTCAGCTTAACGTATAATCTTTTCAAGCGATAGTTTCTTAAAAAAGAAACGGAGACGACAAACGTCGTCTGAAATTGGGCACCGAAAGAGTTAATAAAGTGACATTGAATGCATGCATAAATCCTTGGAATTGTTTAGTCTTTATATATATTACTTGAAAGTTTATTATCGCGAGCAGGAAACATATGGTCCGCAACGTTAGAAAACGTACTTTGTGACATGTGCGTCCAACGAAGACTTACATCAGTCCGCGCATCCGTGCAGTCTGATCAGAGTCTTCGTTGTCCGCATGAAGAACCCTTGCATCCTTGACTATCCAAAATTCGCCCAGTTAGCCTGTGAAGACTCTGATCAGACTGCGCGAATGCGCAGGACGGTCTGAATCTTCGCTGGGCGCACATATCCGAAGGTATGTTTCCTGACGTTGCGGCTCAAATAATGACATGCATTTATCATCGTTGAGACATTTGTTTACTAATATTATGCACACCAAACCTAGACAATTTTAATTACTATTTCAACGTTATAATATATGAGAAGGGCGACAATCGACAGGGTAAAATCTGGAAAATGTTTATCTGATTTGAATCCCTTTATAATGAATAGATTGGCGATGTCTTGCGACGTTAATGGTTTTAACATAACGTAAGATTTTTAAATCCATCGATAATGCTTAAGTTACACAAAGAGAAAAGCCGGCAACCAATAAAGTAACCTAGTTCTTTAAAAGAGCATGATTCATCTCAATCTCGCTTTGTCATTTTGTTTACCCGACACCATACAGAAACATTTTGATGTTGTTCCTGTGTGTAAGACACGAGAAGGCAGCACCGAATGTATTCATATTAACGGTTTTGTGCAGCTTTTCTTTCATAGATTGGTTGAAAGCATCCCACAACCTGAGGGGCAATCGAACCAATGATAACCCACACGAAGAGCAAGCATTCTGTCTGTTTTAATGATTTTTGTCTGCTACCGTACTTATCCTGAATATTCTTAAATGCAGCTTTTTCCAAACAGTGTTGACCGAGATTAAATCACTTCTAAAGGATTTTGGTGTGCACTATTTCTCATGTCAGAACTTTAACCCTTGTCCTGCTGAACTCGGATTTACTCTGCCTTTGCAAACAGTATAGATTGTTCGCGGTAGCTGAAGTGAGGCAACCATTCGTGACAGCAGCTGAAGTGAGACAACCGTTCAAGACAGCTGAAGTGAGGCAACCATTCGTGACAGTTGAAGTGACGCAACTGTTCGTGACAGATGAAGTGAGGCAACTGTTCATGATAGCTGAAGTGAAGCAACTGTTTGTGACAGCTGAAGTGAGGCAACTGTTCATGATAGCTGAAATGAGGCAACTGTTCGTGGCAGCTGAAATGAGGCAACTGTTCGTGACAGCTGAAGTATTCGTGACAGCTGAAATGAGGCTACAGTTCGTGACAGCTGAAGTGAAGCAAAAAAAAACGTGCAAAATGAAGTGAGGCAATTGTTCGTGACAGCTGAAGTGAGGCAAGTGTTCATGACATTTGAAGTGAGACATTTGTTCGTGAAATTTGAAATGAGGCAACTGTTCTTGACAGTTGAAGTAAGACAATTTCAACATCATCCTCAAAAGGATAATGGCTGATGCATTAGGAAGGGAATGTAAGCATTGGAGAGAATAATTATCAACATCTGATTCACATACGACATCATTGGAATCGCTAGAGAGAAGAACTTCATGGAACTGGTACTGCCTCGACAAAACAACAAAGGCCTACAAAATGGAAATTGGGCCCTAGAAGACAACAGAAATCACTTCCTGGCAAATTCGAGCTTGATATCTGTACGAATGATGGCAGGGTTGAAACAAGAACAAGTTCCAAATCTCTAGGGTTCATAATATCTGACGAAGGTTCCAAACAAAATATCCATTCCAGGATTGTTCATGCAACTGTGACACTGGCAAACCTGAAGTGGAGATGGAAAGTCATGAACATAAGTCTCGTCTGAAAGATGAGCCTGATGAATTCCCTGGTACATTTTCTCTCCCATACGCGCGTGAAACTTTATCTTTGGCTGCAGAACTCTTGAACGGAATCCGAGACTTAGTTATTAGATGCTTGTGTTATTAATGTGTGGCGGCCGTAAAACGTCTCCCCGTACTTCACTATAGTATAGTTTATATTTTCTGGTCCTTTGTGATCACTGCACGTATGCTGGGAGATTTGCAAATACAGTCAACCCTCTTTATACTGACACTCGATACAACGACGAAATTTGTTATAATGGCAATTTGAATGTCACGAAACCTTCGCTCAAGAGGTGACAGTTAATGAAAATTTATGCAAAAACATTGCATAATATCTTGAAGCAGCATATGTTTTGGATACTAGAATCGCCTCAGAGATACGATTCTAACAAATATCCAAAACATATGTTTAATGAGGAAATAAGAATAAAACAAGGCCTTTCTTACATATCATTCTGTCCATTAAGGTGTCTTTAGAACAGCAAATTCATTATAGTGGCAACATTTTTGGGAACAAATGCTGACGTTTTAACGAGGGTTCACTGTATATATATATATGGGTCACAGATGAGACCCAACTGAAACTAGCTAGTCTGAGGCAGAAAACTACTCTTCATCCGTGTTCAGTTTTGCAATCGTGTTCATTGCTCCTAAGCGCTATTCCTTTTAGAATATATTCTGCAAAGACCCGGCCCCGATGTTATACTTTTTTTTCATGCTCAACTCAAATGAGCATGAAATTTTCTCTTCTAATAAATATGAAAATGCGAACAACAGTTGGCATTTTCATATTTATCAGAAGAGAATTGTTCATGCTCAGCTATGTTTAGCAAGACAAACATTGCAATTGTTAGTACTTTGAGATTTATTACCAGGAAAAAAATCATGCTCAGCTGAGTTGAGCATGAAAAAAGTTTTATAACTTCGGGGCCTGGTGAAGGGACTAGAAGAAGAAAAGACAACATCAAGGACTGAACTGCTATTACCTTCCAATCTCCCTCAAAGGGCAGTCGAAGACAGTCAAAATAAATACGAATAACCCAACGATCAAGAAGGTTCATTGTTCATTCTTTTATGCACTTTGAGAAAAATAAACTATTGGGTATTGATACTGCGTGATTAAAACGTCTCTTCTCATACCATCAATGCTTCATTTGTCAGGTAAGTTTCATAACCTACATAAAATGTATACAAAATGTTTCGGTAACCATTTTTGAAAGTTACATTATCGCTGTTCACAACCTTAGGACAGGCAATATATATTCAAAAATAGCTCTTCCAGAAACCAATATTATTAAAAGACTTAAAATATTTTATTCTTAACAGAATACCGTTTTTCATACATACATACATACATACATACATACATACATACATGTCACTTACTTGTTTCTTCTCCCCTTCTTTTGTGGCAACTTCGACTTGCATGCTTCTTTGCCATTGTCAACCACTGCGATACCAGTAATCTCCTCTCCCAAAAGACTTTTGTAAGAAGGAAGTACGTCAAATTTGGGTTCCGAAATTCGTTTGGTGTAATGTATAGGGTCCGAGTAGTCAATTTCTGGCACATCATCACTATCGCTATCATAAAAATCCACTGGCGATAACAAGTTTCCAACACTAGAAAGTCGTCTGCTAGTTTCGAAATTGGAGAATCTTCTGCGACTTAGCCGTTCCGTTGACAGGCAACTGCTCATTTCATAGTGTGACAGTCGCCTTGTCCCTTTATACCTGTGCTCTGGGTAAAATTCCTCACCAGATATTTCTCTACTCATTCTTATGGCTGTTTGTGTATTTGTGTTTTCAATTTCTGAAGCCGTAATACTGAAAAATGATAACCCGTAATTATAACTGACTCACATTTCTAGTTAAGGTACTAATATTTTCAAACAAAAATCATTAATATGATATTTTCCTTAAGGTAACTGTCGTAAAATTTCGCATAACGACTTTCTTGACGAAATGACTGATTCAAACAATAAGCAGAACCAGATCAGACTTTTCCTGAGAGTCTACATTGTCTGATATTTCACCAAATATTTTGTGACACAAACAGATGAAAAAAAGCAAATTTGAGCCAAAACAAACAGTACGGAATAAAGTTTTCGCGAGTTAAGGACATTTACCGTGCCTCTCCTACCTAACATATGTTTTGGTGTCCATTAGAGAGGCAATTCGAATGAGTTCTGCAATATATGTTGTTTCTGTGTGAAAGTGTGTCTGGAGAAATAAAAAAATACTCATCCGGATACCACTGCTATCTAAAACTATGATAGTTCATACTACAATAAAATAGTGCGCCTCAGACAAAATCTAACATAAGCATACAATAAAACATACTGATGACACGAGAAAAAGGTAACTAAATGACGAGTACGAGGAACTAAGGCTTAAACCAGCCTTTAATATCTGCCAAATTTCCCAAGGTTTTATGTACTGTTTACGTTGTAGTTATATTGCGTGAGCGAAGAGCTAGGACTTTACCAGGCCCCGATGAATGCATAAGCTGGTCTGGGCCCAGTTGTTCAAAGCTAACGATGTCGTAAGTTAACGATTCGTTAAAATTTAAATCGAGTGATACGCAAATATGCTGAAATTTTTTCAGCAAAAAATATCAGAATATTGTATATTGAATCTGCTAAAACAGTTAACGAAATGACCCTTAACGAGCTGGTTAAGCTAACGACGCTTTGAACAACCGGGCCCTGGATGTTAACTGTTCGAACAGCTCATAGCCTACCTTTTCACAAGATGCAGTCTATACTGTATTTACCCTAAATATTAAGACACCCTAACCCCATACTTAACCTGCCCTAAAATTTGAACATGTCCATTTTACTACGGTTTGATGTGTTTAAAAATTAGCCGGATGTGTGGCAAACTGAGTAGACCCTGATCAGACGCCGTGTTCTGCGGCGTCTGATCTGGGTCTAAACTGGTTGCCTATCCCTGTCTGTCTTAATATGTGTTGTTATTACGGTAGTATTACAAACGGTCAATAATGTGAATGTTATATCCGTGGGGGTTTATGTCACTTGATAAAGCACTGAAAGAAGTATTTAATTGCTTTCTTGCATTATCTAAAAACTTTAATTGCATTTTGAATTTTATGAATACAAACTGTCGCTTGGTATAGGGTACTACATTACATCCAAAATTTATTACATAAATGTTATACATATTTATGTTACCACAAGAATGATAATAAAATTTGCCTAAATAAAACTTAAAAAGGAAGGGAAATTTACGATAAACGTATTTGGTTATATTAGTATATGCGTCTATTGTTTTACAATTTTATAACGTATTCAAAATAATATTATATGCATGTATGTAACATTACTAAAACGTAAAGAAATAATTATTAATTACGCATCGTCTTTTTTTATAATATTATTAATAATAAAAACATACTGCAATGATTAGATTTAAATGGCGAATATGCAATTTTAACAAAAGTACAGAATACTCACAACCAATGCGCAGTTCTTATGCACCTAGCCGATGTCCTTTTACATCTCTTAGCTCCATGGGCAGAATCAAAAATGTAGTTATTAAGCTTAGAATATATTACTGAATCTACTTGACTGACAGAATTGAAATATTTATAATATTTAAGTTTGTGTATCTTACACTCTTAACAATTGACAATTATAAATATTTAAAGATTACACTTTTCATCACCATAAACAGCAATCTTGAAAATAGTCAGGCTGGAGATGAGAAGTAGACAGAAGCATATATCATGGAGAAATACGGCTCTGTCAAATAACTAGCGGCTACCAGAACAAAATGTCAACCGAGACACTTAATCCTTCACCCCTGAGTTTCTGAAGTGGACTGTCCATCTTTTAATTTGGACACAACCAATATCGCAAATAGGGTAGTAAAATAAAAAATGAAAAAAAAAATGCAAACAGTGTAAATCCGGATGAGACGGCTGAAGCCGTCTCATCTGGATCTACACTGTTTACATAAGTATAAGTTCAAAACATATAAAGGAAGATATCCTGGAAAAAAAACACAATCAAGAAGCACATCCTTCCAGATGTACCAAATCAAGAAGAGATAACAAACAATGGCAAAACAAACGCCACATATGCAGCCATCGACGAACAAGTAAGTAAGAACAACAGAGGATCCGGGACATAAACCAGTTTCACTAGCGCAAAACCTCTCCCTTATGTCTGATGAAGCTTCAAACTAATACAAACATTCGTATCTATTCGGTCCGCTTAGAGGTCCTCTACCTCATCAGTGAAACATCAAAGTGATACCCTTATAATCAAACACATTATGATGAAACAATGCTAATAACTCAATGATGAACTGAAGTCAGAACACAATAAAACCACAAACAGGGCCGCGCTGGGCCCAACCACATACACTGAATATCAGGCGCGTCTCTTCTGAAACAGATTGAAAACCTACTCACCGCCTTTCCGCCGTTTTTACATCCGGCTAATTTTGATATTCTGCTAGCTTCACTGAGCCGCATATCCTCTGATATGACTTGCAAATCGTAGTAGCCACAGGCATGAGCCACCTACACAGGAGACATTTAAAGTATACATCCCTCGTCGAGCACACTTCAACTGCAACTATCATGAAACCAGACAACAGGTTCTTGGAATTGTCGCAGATTCTAAAATGTATCGAAGTCAATTGTACTGTGTGTTATACTTCAACATTTGCGTACCAAACACATAAAGAGTTTCTACTAAAACTATCTTGGAGTTTATCCATACTCCACAAATGTGATTAATTCATCTGTTTCTTGACCCAATTTAATGGGAATAGATAGACTTTCATTTGTCTGCATTCTGAAAATGGGTGTATTCTAAAAGGAACGAATTTGATCCCGAAGGCATCAGAAAAGGGGTTTCCGAGAGCATTTTCTTACCTTTTGTAGTAGACCCATGTTCAGAAGGGGGTTGGTGTGCAGGTGTGCAGGAAAGTATACAGGAAGTCACAAACGTTATCTCCCTCGTACAAAATGGTGGAACAATTACCAGGGCTGCTTTTTCATAATAGCAAGCACCAAAAGGAGTGGGGATTCAAGGCAAAACAATTGCGAGAAAGCAGCCCAGGTGCATCCAGTTCCCTAAACTCATAAAATGAATTGCATCATTAGAAATATATCTTATGAGATATGCGCCCAGCGTAGACTTAGATCAGCCTGTGCATACGCGCTATCTAATCTGAATGTTCGCTCTCCGCCTGGTTCCAATAATAGTCTAGAGAGCAAGTCAAAGGGATTAGTACCTACAATTTTTAGAGTTGGTATAATATACGAGCCAGCGCATGACAAAACCTACAAATGGCATGTGCGACAAGCGAAGACTCAGATCAGCCTGCGCATCCGCGCAGTCTGATCAGGGTCTTTGCTGTCTGCATAAAGATAGCCTGCGTCCTTAGCTACCCATTGAGTGTACAGCGATAACTCTGATTAGACTGGGTTGATGCCCAGGCTGATCTGAGTCTTCGCTGGGCGCACATTCTATTTTGTAGGTTTTGTCATGCACTGGCTCATACTTTATATAGAAACCACAAAGTGGTAGTGTACCTTTGAACATGTGTACCCCGAGAAGACTCACATCAGCCAGCTCACCCGCGCAATCTAATCAAATTTTGCTATGCATTCTGTGGATAGTCAAGGATCCAATGTTTCTTCAAAAGGCCAGCGAAGACTCTGAATACTCGAATGTCAAAAGGCACAGTTTCTCTTGGAGAGGTTGATATATTATTCCTAGTTAGTGACAAAAGGTGAAAGAGGAATAAAAACAATGCTGAAGTCATATAGCTAACCCATATAAGCTTGGTGTTCCTTTTGTGGGCAAAACAGTACAGACTCAGATCAGGCGCCGCAGAACGCGACGTCTGATCAGGACCTATACTGTTTGCATTAAGTACAGGAATTTCTATAATATATGATTAAACTGCACAACAAACCAGACACTCCTTTAATTGGAAATAAACCTATCCAAAGAGAGAGGTAGCAGATTCCTAAGGCATAAGTGGGTTAAATGCCTAGTAAGAGGTCAGGTAAATATTCTAACCTTTCATCGTAAGTGATGGGATTGATGGTTATTCCAAGATATCCATATCATCCAGGTCTACTAATTCTATAGAAAGACGTCCCAGCATGCTTCGGGAAGTCAAACTTTACAACTTGGGTTTCAATTTCTATCTGTTGACCGTTCGAAGACGGTATTTCTGTTGCAGTTTCTTTTCGTTTTGTTCATTCTATTTTCGTTAGACCCAGCTGGCATTCTTTATAAATCAATAGCGAGCTGTAATCGGCCGGTAATAGATTCATTAAGAATGTTAGCTGGGGAGTACCATTCTGTGACATCGTTTAGTGTCATTCTTGCCTTATGTGGCACTTTGAGAAGACTGTGTTCCGTGGTCACGGCCTTTCTTGGGTTTCCCTATATATATTTATACTGAAAATTTTACCACCAAAAAGTGAAAATTTTCAGATAAAACTTCTAATATTTTTCACATTTCTGCTCCAAATATAGATTGTGGGTATTCGTAAGATCCGCCTCGGCGAGGCGGTTCTAACGAGTACCAACTTTCTATGTTCTTGAGCAGAAATAAGAAAAATAATGTATACCCCTGTAAACCCCCGTTTTACTATTTAAAAGTGGGGTTTAATGGGGGTCAAAATTATATAGGCATGTTTTCGTGATGGAATTTATATTAATGAAATAGAATCTATTAATGCTTACCATGATCAGAATATGCTAATGTGAGGGAGAACTTAGACGTTTGCTGGACACATATGTGCTAAGGTCCGTTTTCTCCGTGACAGCTCTTGTTATCCAGTTCTTTAGATTATACCAGTCGTTATCTTTTTGTTATCCAAGCCCACGCATACGGTCTTTGTACATCCTGTTGAACGCCAGTGGTTATCAGCTGATACAGAGTGGGCACACGACTGACTATAGGACTGTCTGGTATATGTTGTTTAAAACCTTATTACTCAACTTGTCCAGATGTTTCGAGTTCTATGATCGTTTAAATTTGCTCCTCTTTGTATTTTTTCTTCTTTTTTGTCTTTCGCCGGGTCAAAAATGACCATAGCCGACAGAAACTATTGCATGATGGAGTTTTTGTGTATTCGTGAATCAGTGCATAATCCATTTCTTGCTCTGAAATCGCGAATGTCACGCCAGGAATATCCGAAGACGGCAAATGGGTTCGGTTGTCGTTTCTAACTAACTTTTTCGCTCGCTGTCAGTTGGTGCAGCGTGGGTATACGACAGGCTTACATGTATAAGACCACTATAAGATTATAATTGTATTTTAATACCAGGTGGATGCCTTCCATTTTACAATTGAAGCCCTTTTTGACAAACTCTTAGCATATATTCTGGTACCATAGCCAGCTTATCTCAGTTGTACTTGGTTTTGAAGAGTCCAAATGCTTGGGATATCCCTGTCCTTTTCAAGACTGCTGTATCTGGATTCATGTCTTGGCATTTGAATTTGGTATCATCTTTAGAAAGTTTGTGTAGAGATGGTGTAGCATTCTGGTACATCGTTGGTAGACCACGCATGTCTCACTAGTACATAGGGCAGTCGGTAACACTACAACTTTGTATACCTTTAACTTTGTATCCATCGTATTACTATTCAATGAAATATTTCATCGCAGTCTACTAAAGACTACACTTGGTTTGGCAATCTTAACATTTCCATCGTTCTCAGTGTTCACAGCCTTTGACAGTGTGCTTTCAAGACAAATATATCAGCATGTAATTTCTGACTGTCCAGTTCAAAATATGATTTCCAGTTACCATCTATTACCTGTACATCACCATGGTGTTTTTATATTGCAGGTGAAGCTATATTTCGCATCGAAATATTGTCTCATGGCATCAACAAAGGTTATCTGGAGTGATTGTGTTTGTTGCTTTTATATTTGGATTGATGGTTGTAGAAATGTGGAAAGAATTATTCTGTATTTCATCCACCTAATCATATTACCTTTACTTATAGTTGTCGGTCAACTGACTTTTGAATTCTGGAGGAGCGCAAGGCTGTGGCAGTCAATATGTCCTATTGACAGATTTCTACTATTGACAGAAACAGCCCATGTGATACCTGGTTTCTACCCAATCTGCTACCCAGTCTTCTAATTTAGTTATACAAGTAATTGCAAGCATTAGACAGCTTTGCAATCTGGTACTAGTTAAGGCTTGAATGACTGGACAGGCGCCGATACCCATGCCGATTTACGTCGCATATCGTACATGGCTAATGGTCAAATTGAGTACGTAGTACAGTGTACGGTCTGTAAATGATACAAACTAAATTTGCCAACCATTGACAAATTAAGTGGCTATTGTTTATAAATAGGTTGCATGTTATTGTCCAAATTTTGATTGACGTAAACTGCGAGCAGTTGACAGATAACATGTATCTATATTGTTTATTTAAAGATTAGCGGGTGTGTAGCCAGCTGTTTTAGATAATCACAGATGAGCTAACAACTGAGATTGACCAACGTCTCAGGATTAAGGCCAAAGAATTGATATCTTCGTTTATTGGCCAGTATTACTGACGAGGCCTCCTGATAGCTGAATCATATTTAAGGGGTCTAAGTGGAGCAAATATGTTCCTGTTAAAGTAGATCCCTTTTCAGACGGGAGCAAAATAAGTTTTGACAGTGTTGTCTCCCATCAACGTGTATCTATTCCTCTTTAAATAATCCCAAGACATAAAAAAAAACTCATTGTGAAAAAAAAGGTAAGAGAAACGTCCAGGGAGTGCCACAATCACAAACCGCAGCCCTTCCCAGACCCCAAGAGGAAGAGGAAACCGGCAAATCCAAACAAGCACAAACCGAACAAACGTATGAAAAGCACTAAGATTAGCTCTCTCTTCCCCAAGCGAGGTAATCGCAATACTAAAAGGACTGAAAAACACAAGAACAAAATGACACACGGAAAGACATACAACAAATCGCCTCGTAGAATAAACCACTTATTGCCTTGAATGAAATCATCTTGCATCTTTCTATACCGGATATTTGTTTTTATGTATGTTTAAAATAATGGAGTTCTTATCTCGCATGTCACTTGTGATGTGTGAAAATGTCCGAGATATTCGAAACTGGTTCGCACACTACCATCTAAAAGCCAGCATAGTAAAATAATATCCAGAAAGTGCCAATATCACAGAGCATATTCTACCAATGACACCAAGTGGTAGGGTTAAAAAAACTAAAACGAATCATACAGTCGTACTTCAATGGCTGGAACATCTTAGGGACCATGATGATTTGTTCGAGATATGGGAAGTTTGAGTCACTGAGTGTTAATCATTACACCAGGTCTGGAAGCAAATGACGATAATTTAGGAAAATCGTATCGATATTCTACACGATAATGGTATATTGAGTGTACTCATTAGAATCGCCTCGATGAGGCGATTCTAATGAATTCACACGACATACATTTTAATGAAAAAATCTAAAAAACATCCTTAAATATTTGTTTTGTTCAGCTATCGGAAGAGTTTCGTAGGATTCAAAAACGAGTTTGAATTAGCCATGGTAAACAAGTGATCGGTACTCGAGTCATCGAGATTTTACGGTACGTTGCAAAACAACGTAAATCAAATCAATCTGCTCTCTCTTCCCCAACAATATGATCACAATGCCAGACAGGGTCCACAAAACACCGCAATAAGACAATAATTAGGACAAAGCACGTAAAATGTTCCTCAGCGAGCAGCCACATGTTCCCACAGAGAACTCAAAGAACACAAAAATCCTTTGTCTGATAAAGGCCAGTAATAAAACTATAACGGAGTAGTTCATTCGAGTTTACAAGTAGCAAATCGTCACCCTGGTTTCAAATCTTAAAAAAATACATGATTGTTCGGCTCACATAGATACGCCCTAACTCAGTCAGTGACACATCACAGAAAAAAAAGTATATTAAATGGATATCACTTTGCTCAAACAAGTAGCATATACTTCAGACATTGACACCCAAAGCTAAAGCAAACCACTTAATAACTGAGCCATAGAGGGCCCGAACCGGGACATAGAGTCCATCCAGTCATGTTATATTGAGTGACCTTTTAATTGTTAAAAAAACTGGATTTCCCAACAATTGTCCTTAAATCTATAATCTCTGGTTCTGATATTCCTTGCTTGCAGACGTCTTTTCAAACTACTTGTATAGATCTATCAGGCAAGTGTTAATGATAAAACTGTTGAATAATCTCAGTCTGCTCTGACTGAAAGATCTGCAACCAGCGTTTATTCGGGTTGGCCTTACAAACAGTTATTACCAAGAGTAATAATCAAAATAATCTAAATGTCCACTATATTTTAATCACACCAACAGGAAATTATTTACAAGTTTAAAAAGTGATTAAAGTGTGGTTTAATTTTGATACATGAGCATTCTTCAGTTTCTTTTTAATTGTTAAAACATGGCTTCATCGCGGAATTCAGATATGGAAAACGGGTATGTATGCTTAGTATGCTGGTTAAGAATTTCAACAGATGACATTTCGAAATATTTGTCTTTTTCCGGAAAAAAGGCTTTGATATTTCATGCAAATTATTTGCATGAAATGACAAAAGCCTAATTTCAGGCAAACATACAAGTTTGTCATCTGCTGAATTTGCACAGAAAGTGATAAAGTTTAACTGCGGCAACATTCATATTCTATACCTGAGCCCTCCGAATAGAGATCAACCTTATGGTATAAGTGACTAGCGTACACCCAGGTCAACCCGCGTTACTGCGCATTCTAAACGGGGAACACGCTTATCGCAAATAGATGTTTAAAGTTTATGCATTATGTTAGCGGAAACTGTAGATTTTGATCAGCTCACTTCTCTGCGCACAATATTTAGGTGGGTTAAAGCATTTAAAGCTGGGATACTATCTATCAAATATGACACCTACCTTGGAAGAAGTAAAATTCTGTTACCAAAGCAACTTCGCTGATGTTAATGCTGTGATGAAACGGGATGCCAGATTGCCAGAAGGCAGAATGCTACTGATTCTGGAAAAAGCCTTTGTACCTTAGAAAGATTTGTGTTAGATGATTTCCTCACTTCCTCAATGAGAAGCAAAATGAACAGCGTCTACAATGAGCCCGGGAACTTCTGAAAAGAAAAATACAAAAACTTAATAGTCGAGTTATTTCTAACTTACTTATCAGTGATGAAACATAGGGTACACATGTTTGAGCCACAGAGAAGGGCTGATAACAAGCAACTCAAACTCGGCGTCTGATCAGCGTCTACACTGTTTGCCACTCATCCAGCAATTTATAGATACAGACACATCAACAGTTCAATTTTTCGGAAATGAGATAAAATTTGAAGTGTCCCAATATTTTGAGTAAATACGTTGTCTTCTGTTTATCCATTTATAAGTCTGACTCAATGTGAATGACCTCTACAATTTATTTTGGTCCAGTGGAGCTTCACATTCTTAATGTACCAGGCATCTGTTAAAAAAATAAAGTAATGATTTTCCGTGTAATTGACTGTACTGTCTCACAAAAGAAACGCAACACAAATGACAAAAGAAGTGAATACTAGCGACTGCAAAACTTATTAAGTGTGTGAAACGTGTGTTTAGATGAAAAAAAAATGAGAGTATATTTGAATTGTTTATTCCTTACTATAAGTAGTATTACAAGACTTAATGGACCAAAACATACAGATAATTTTTATTGCAAAAGGAAAAATAAGGTATTAGTTTTACTTTTGTTTGCTTTTCAGAAGTGTTGCAATACTTTTTTCGGTCAGTATATTATAGAGACTGTATACACGTAGTATCTTTTCTGCCATATATTACGAGGAGGCGAACGTGTACTGTTTCCTGGTCATCGTCCACACTCTTATCCGCTTCTGAAAGGAGGTTTACTCTATAAGGAAAGAATTTGCTCCCAAGAACAGCTTTTCAGAACAAAGACAAAATAGAGTTAATTTTCTGCCAGATATTACAAGGACGTTTATGATTTCTTGGCCACTGTCTACACTCCTATCCTCTTCTCAGAAGGATGCTTTTCTGCAATATTACAAAAGAGACAGCGTTTATGGTTTTCTTTTCATTGTCTTAACTTCTGTATTCTACATAAAATGGGTCTGATCTAAAAAGAAAGAATTTGCTCGCCTTATGAAGGAAGTAAAATGTTGACAGCATTGCCTCTTCTGAAAGTGTATTTGTTCCCCCGATTAATATATATGTTTTGGGTCTTAATTACCGGTTATCAAAACAACACAGACCAGCCTGATCATTTGCGCCTTTAGACTGCTAGACTGCGAAGTTCAGATACGATGTAAGCACAGAGATTACCCTTACCATGCAAAATATTACCGCTGCCAACGCCTAGTAATTTTTTTACTTCTCAATAGATTCTCATACGTTTTTCACCAGCACAACAGGCTCTGTTGAACCGTAAATTTCTCATTTCGTAAATTTCACACCCATAAGAAGAATTGGTACCAATATGTCACATTTGCCAAATGTGAAATTTACGTATTGTCAATTTCGATAAATTTTAGGGTCTAAAATTTATGCTCAAATTTCTCATGTTGGTAATTTCTGACGTGTGAAGAATTGGTAAGTATTCGTCACACCTGTGACCTTTGTTTTGTTGTTTTTTGTTGTTGTTTTTTTTGTTGTTGTTGTTGTTTTTTTTGTTTTTTTTGTTTGTTTGTTTTTTTTGTTTTTTTTTGTTTTTTTTTTTTTGGGGGGGGGGGGTGAAGAATTGTTACCAATTACTCTTACATGTGTGAAGAATTGGTACCAATTCCTCTTACATGTGAAGAATTGGTACCAATTCCTCCTACATGTAAAAAATATTGCTACGACCAATCATCCTCTTCCGCTGATTCCAGTAGAGCAGTTGTCAGCTGATGGAGAAAGAATTTTCACTAAGTACTGGTTAACTGCCTCCGGGAGGCTTGTCCAGGAACAGTATGGTTAGGTCAACTGACCGTCAATAATCTTAGCTGTTGATCGTAGACGTCAAACACTAAGTCAAACAACAAACAAAGCAAAAAAAAAAAAATAAATAAATAAAATGCGCAGAATAGCTCCGTAACCACTCAGAAGAATCAGCGCATTTGTTTTTAGTTGCACTGATTGAAGAATGTACCAAGTTTCTAAATCAGAAGTTAAAGATAATTATATGGAAGGCCCAGGGAGTATCACAATAAAACAACGCAGCCTATCCCAAGCACCAAGAGGAAGAGGAAACCCCTCCGAACAGAAACCACATAATTGCAAATAAACATTAGCAGAAAAATTTGCTCTTGCTAAGACTTGCTTTTATTGTTACACAGGCTGGCGGGTCTAGTCGGAAACACCGTGGATCGAAAGGTTTTCTCGCGGCTCGGCTCATCTTAAGCATTGTAACTCTTGTCCCATTTGATTGATTGTGTTGGGGTTTAACGACACGTCAACCCTTATGGGTCATTTTGTGTCGTCTCCCAGAGAAAGGGAGAAAAGAGACAGAAGAGATAGTAGAAGAGATGAAAGCGAGGGACAGGGAAGAAAGAGGAACAGGAATGAAAGTAAACAAACAGAAGAAATAAAAACATCACCTCCCTACCCTTACCTGCTACAAGGATAGCAGGCCTTGCCCAACTGTAAGCCAATATCAGCTGGACGCCCCGGTGACATAAGATACATGACACCTTCGCTCCACCCGACCACCCCCAACTCTTGTCCCAGAAGTTCCAACAGTAAAATATTGGAATTTCCTTCCACGTTTATAAAATTATGGTATGCGTGTGAAGAATTGGAATCGAATGCAAAATGCAGCAGCTTTGGGGGAGGGGGGATGGTATTTTATCGATGTAAGGAATATGCATGATTGCTACATGAAATCTGACTACGTGGGTACTTCTCTTACACGTGAGAAATATTGGTATGAAATCCGTGGCGTATTGGTACCAATATTTCACGCGCTGTGAAGAATTCACGGCGTGAAATTTACGAACGGTTCAACAAGGCTCTTTATTTCTTGTATTTTTTAATGTTTGATGTGCGTTTTTCTTCAAAGCTTCTCACTTTCCTTTGCAGGCCCCAGATAATGCATGACCAGATGAAGTTCAAAGTAATAAAAGTGGTTCCTACAAAGATAGAATCGTTCCGGCGGGAGTCCCTGGAAAAAGTCATCCTTTCTGCTCATAAACCACTGCGCAAAGATTCCGTGGTTCCTTTCAAGATGGACTCTCACGGGTCAAGGTCATCATCACATACTTCCGAAACAGGAAAACTCTCTGGTAAGTTTTTTTTTTTTTTAATTAAAAAAAAAAAACTTAAACGAAAATAGATATTTTGTTGCTCTTTATACAGGGCCTTTTGACCATCTACACATTGTTAAAAACTCTATAAAGAATCAAAAATGAGTTTGATATTATCAGTAGCAAAAGCATTTCACCATTTTATGTGGAACTAATACACATTCAAGGGAAACAAATCTGCCAAAACTATGTGGCAAAATGTGTCTACTGTAAAAAGGAACAAATTCGCTCCCTTTAGACAATTATATTATCTTATGTTAACTCTTCCACTGCCACAAACGATAATAATAGCTTTTGCAAACAGCATAGATCCAGATGAGACGATAATGAGCCGTCTCATCAGGATCTACGCTGTTTGACATTAAGTCTTCCACCTTTACATATAAACTTCTTTTCAAGTGATAGTATGTTGAAAAACAAAAACAAGCAGATGACAAATGTCGTCTGAAATTCGGCACCGAAAGAGTTAAATTAGATATTGATTCGATCCGCAAACAAGCATAATTTGAGCAGCATCGTGGGAGGTAGTTCTACAGTATATTTTTCGGACACTTTATCTCCTTGACATACTGTCCTCAAGATTTAAACAACAATAAGAAAATTTATAAAGGTTGCCCTTGGAAACAAAAAAAAAAAAAACATAAAAGAATGAAAATTAGAGTCTCGGTTTTATTGGGACTCCCAACGACTGCACTGTAGTTTGCAGCCAGTTTCACTAATTTTTGATATGTTTGAAATTTGCTAGCTGAGTGACAGACAATGTAGATCCTGATCAGATACGGCATTCTGTCCGAATGTTTAACGTAAATGCGGAATGCGGACAGCCAATGCTCTGATCAACTTGTGGATCGACACAGTCCTTACAGATCTTTGGATATAATCAACCGACGGCAAATACCCTATCAAGACTGCATTTACTCCTAAATGGCAACGAGTGTTTGTCTTTTGATGCAAACACAACAAACTTTGTGGCAGTTCACAAATACGTCCAGCTCTGCAGACGATTCTAATCCGTTCGGCACTAAGTCGACTCTCGTTATCTCGAACTCGCTTATCTTGAACAATCGCTTATCTCGAAGTGAAATTTTGGTCCCTGTTTTAACACAGAGATCTACCGAAAAGCAACATAATTTTGTGGAAAAGAGGAGAAATTGCTCCTTAGGAGCAATTTTTCCTCTTTTCCACAATATTTTCAATCTATCTCTAACTTAGGGGTCAAATTACTTATTCATTCTGTCAAAGGTGGTTGTTCGATTAATTGTTTTCCTCAGTTCCGCAAATCTGATATGTCGAAGTACGGATATCTCGAAGTGTTTCATAGAGTCCCTTGGAGTTCGAGATAACGAGAGTCGACTGTACTTGTATTTCCTACTCTGTGCTACTAGTTTAAAGAGGTAACGTGTGGTAAATTACATACTGTCTTGATTGGTCTAGTTGTTCTGCCTTCAGCCCTGTTGTCTCAAATCTCCTTTCAACTCCAAAATGCACGTATATATTGCCTCTGATTATATTGTACTTTCTACAGTCTGTGGCTAAGACCTCAATTAATGCAATGTTGTTGTTTTTTGTTTGTTTTGTTTTTTTGTTGTTGTTTTTTTTTAAATTCAACTTTTCTTTTTTATACAGTTATATTTATGTTTTCGTTCAACAATGCCTTTCTGCTTCGGACTTTTGTTTTTATATTTTACCTGCCATAATGTCTCTACAAATTGTAAATGTACTTTTAGGAGAAGAACTAAATTAGACTAGCTTTTGTTTTGATGTGTTACTTTGCATGTAATCTACTATACCCTGTAACATATATTTGATCAGAATAAATATGTTTAAACATAGACTGTTCTGGTCCATAGATATATTTCGCACATGCTTAATGAAACCGTATGCATGATGCGCCCGAGTTATTTTAACAGTAACGTTCGTCAGGTCACTCTGAACGTTTGGAAAGAAAAACATGACCGTCGATCTTGATTGCATTCTCTGGCTTCCGTGACGGTTAAAGACACCCAAACCATATTTGAAACCAAACGTTTCTCTGTTTAGTTGAAATAATTGCGCTATCGTGCGTCACAGTATGAAAATATTATATCCTCAGACACTTTATGACAATCCAAAAATCTTTTGATCACACAATTTGTACTTAACGCTTAGCATGCTGTGAAAAAATTCAGCAGACGCATTTTGAAATATTTTTTCCATTAATAGAGTTTGACATTTCATGCAAATTGTCACCTTGGCAGACGATTTGCATAACATGTCAAACCCTATTTTATGGTGGAAATTGGAAAAAAATAACATCAATTTATCGTCTGCTGAATCTGCCCAGAGAGTGGTAAATGTTAATATATATAAATGATCCATTTTCTAAATTTACCTTTACCACACTCTTGGTAAATTCAGCAGAAGATAAATTAATGATATTTGTTCTCAAGTTCCCCAGAAAATAGGTTTTGACATTGCATGCAGGTTGTTAGATCAGGGGGCAATTCGCATAAAATGACGAAACCTATATTCTGAGAAAAATAAAAATGCTGCAAAATCTCATCTGCTAAAATTACCCAGCATGCTAAGTGTTAAACTATACGATTACATCTTGGGTATTTACTAAAATACCTCCCCGTGAGGTAAGCTGTTCATCTTCCCAAGAAATCTATGTTATGGATGATTTCCACATTTAAACGTCGCAAAAGCTATATAATTGAATGTAGAAAATAGTTATTATTTATGTTGTACAGGTCCGAATAGAAAACTGAGCCGCAAAATAAGTTTAAGACCACCACCTGCTGTCTACACAGAGAAACAAGACAGTCTCAGAAAACCGGAAGTTAAACGGCCGAGCAAGTTGGCCATACCGGAAATGGAAGTGAGAGGGCATCAAGTGACTTGTGAATGTGGAAGACAAGTCGTGATACCTTGTAATGCAGCAATGTTGCACCAGGGAAGGGGTAAGCAGAAAAACTTGATAATTTTAACCTTATAACGTTAACCGCTTCCACTCTCTGGGCCAATTCAGTTGACGAGAAATTTATAATTTTTTTTTTTTCAGAAAACAGGATTTGAAATTTCATGTAAATTGTCTCCAACAAAGACAATTTGCATGAAATGTCAAATCATATTTCTGAGAAAAATAAGAAGATATTTCAATATATCATATGCTGAAAATTTTACCCAGAGTGCTAAATGTTAAATATTCAGGCATATAAATTTCTTGGTTTAAACAATATTTTATTCATTCAAGTTCACATACGTATATACATCTCATCATGTTATGTGCTACAGGATTTGATAAAAAGCTAAAAGCTTATATAAATCATCTCCTGAAATGCAGCAATGTTGGCAATATACATTTCTTACAATATTATCCCCATTAACATTCTATTCATTTTTGGTCAGTGGATGGCAGGCAGCAGGTTCGTATGGATATTTGTATATTTCAGTATATCAGTTTTAATGTTATTTTCTTTAGCTTTTATGAACATAAGTTTCTTTTAGATTTAATCTAAAACCAAAATTATTATCAAATATTTAGTACTTCCAGTACGTTGATTACATGTAAGTCCAAAGAGTCAAGTGAAGATTATTTCCGTTGTCAAGTTCTACAGCTGCGAGGGAAGTGCACATGTGTGACCTTGATTTACCCATTTATGCCGAGCAGACTCTTCTACCATAACTGTTTGTACCAATCCATTTCCAATAAAAGTGATTTCTGGTTAGTTTTTATCATTACCATGTTTTTTTATATAAAAAATCATCCTGTAATTAATGCAAACAGTGTAGAACCTGCTCAGACCTAGCGCGTTGTGCGGCGTCTAATCTGGGTTCACACTGTTCGCCTTTGTCTTTTTTTATGGGACGTTAGGCATAAATAGGTTACGTTCCCGAAACGAGAAGAGCATTATGTATATGTCACTGGACCCTGTGGATAACTATTACAAATCCTATATATATATATATATATATATATATATATATATATATATATATATATATATATATATATATATATATATATATATAAACCAACCAGAAACCTCAGAGACACACTTTTCTATCAGAATTCTTTCAAGTTCACCCATGTGGTAAAATTTGTCAAGATCAATTCCTTCAAATACATTTACACGAAATATTGAACATGAAATTGTGACAGTAGCGGCTGGATAGTTCAGTAGTTGAGCATCGGAACTGTTATCTGAGGGCCTGGGGTTCGAGCCCCGATACAACCATACATTTTTCTAGTCCTGTGACATTTGGTGGCCAGTATAGCTCAAGGACTGCGTCTGTTGACATGAAAGAGTATGAAAAGTATTCTTTCAGTCGGCCTAGAGAGGAATTAGAGATTGTTTAATAGGAGGGACATTTGGAAAGCAATGGAAACAATGTCAAGTTATTAATATCAAGTTTACCTGATCAAAAATTTCTACTTCAGTCATTCAAAGTGTGCTTTCTACACTTACACAAATTGTCCAGACGTTATATCTAATAAGAAAAAGGCATTTTACCTGATTTTTGGTATACTGTTTATATACTGAACAAGTGCACCATCGGCTGCATTACGTGACCCGAATGTACGACCATGCATGTATTACTTGGTATGTGGATTTAATAAAAAAATCACAGGGAGGACGATCAGGGTTGTAGATAGTTTAACATGATGCTCCTCCAAATAGTCAATTACCATGGCTGAAGAATAAGCTGGTGCATTATCATAAGACGGATTCCACGCACACCTGTCCATGGTGCAGTGCTGAATAACTGAAGTCAGAACTTTGTTCTTGTAATATATTCCTGTGACACTAGTGTGCTTAGATACAGGAACCTTCGCCGCTATTCCAACACTATCAAACAAAATAGAGTGACATAGTTTTGGGTCTCTGCCTTTAACCTAAGTCATGCTGAATAAATTAAGATACCACGCCCATTTCTAATTTTCAGCCAATCACATTACTTCGTTCAGGTTGTTGATCTAAATTCACACACTTAATGACAAACAGTGATGATCCAGATCAGTTGGTTTCTTCAGAAGCCAACTGATCTGGATCTGCACTGTTTGCAAAGGCAGAGCATATCTGGTTCAGCAGGAGTAGGGTTAAATATAGCAAGAAGTTGTGAGTTTCCTCTTCCGCTCCGGCGACAGTAAGGGGGTGGGGTACCAACTGGGCACCAACTTGTTTTAGACCCTAACCTTTCTTTTATTACTTAAGACAAAAAGCTGACGCATATAAGCCAGATATATACGACAAGTACTGAACAGTATACTGGTCGAGCATCTTCCTCCACTAGTATCTTTACAGCAGCAACATCCCTTTCCAACACAGATGTTCACGGCCTCAAAGAACGGGGCTCGTCTTGAATATTTTCCCTATAATCTTTGGATAAACTCACCAATCTGGCGACAGCACTCTCCAAAAACCCTTATCCCAATTTTATTTCAGTATATCCAAGTTTTCTGTGTGTTTTATAAAATGCCATTGAACATAATCCCCATTATATCATTTCTAGCCACTTTTTATTGTAAAAAAAAACTCACATATGCAGCATATGCAATTCTTAATCATTCAATAGAGGAAAAATTTTACGAGATGGTGTATAGTGTCCTCGTTTATCTGGAAAATAAGCCATAAAAGTTACTACATGTACCCTCATATTTAAAAAAAAATGTTGAAAAACGAGATTATGATAACAAAGTTTAACGCTAGGTAAAACATTCAGCAGCTGTTATTTTAAAAGCGTTCTTAATTAGCCAGAAATTAGGTTTTGACAGTTTATGCAAATTGTCTCGTTAGGATTTTTTCTAACTCTTCTTTTTCGTATTGAGAACCATTGTCCCATATTACATCCCCGTATTCAAGGAAAGGTCTGATAAAAGCTGTATAGATTGTTTCGAAAGATTTGCGGTCTAATTTAAATTTGAGTTTTCTCATTACATTAACTCTACCCCAAGCTTTCTCTGAAATATATTTTATATGGTGGTGTCATGTACAATCGTTAGATAAATAGATCCCGAGATGCTTGTGAAACCCTACTTCAGATATTTAAAGATTTTGCATTATGATTAGTGGGTGATTAAGTTTGTTTAATTTGCGCGAAATAAGGAGACTTTCGGTTTTTGGTCGGATTGAAAGCTACAAGCCAAGTTGCAGTCCATTTTGAAATTCTTTCGAGATAAATTTTGAAACAATTAGCAGCAGTAATAATGTTATCGACGATAATGTAAAGACTAGTGTTGTCCGCAAAGAGCCTAATATTTGATCCGATATCAAGTACTATGTCATTTATAAATAGTAAAAACAGCAGCGGTCCTAAAATTGACCCCTGAGGAACCCCAGCACGAATATAAGCCCAGTCTGATGTAACCCCTGGAAGAATAACTCTTTGTTTCCTACTGGAAAGGTAACTTTTAAACCATGCAAGAACTTTCCCAGTGACGCCAGCTGCCTTAAGTTTAAGTAACAATCCCTCATGCCAAACTCGGTCAAAGGCTTTGCTGACGTCACAAAAGACGTTGAGGTTTTAAGGCCCAGTCAACACATAAGGGTCATATCGAGCGCGGTCAGTTTACCTAAACACACTTTTTCATGGGCAAGCTTAGTCCTGTAAGCGATTACCAGTACTTGTGCACATTCTTTCGCCAGAAACTGACAACTGCCCTTCATGAATCGGCGGAAGGGAAACAATGACCGTAGAAATTATTTCATGATCAATCTTCATGAAAGAATGTTGCCGGACCGAACCCGCGACCTCCTGATCACCAGTCGGACGCGCATCTGACGGAGCCACTGAGGCCGGCCCAGAAATGTTTTGATGTTTCATGGAAATTTTCTCTTTACGGGACAATATGCATGAAGTTTCAAGATCTAATTTCCTCGGAAAAATAAGAAAAATATCACCAGTGTTGTTTGCTGAATTAGCCCAGAAAGTGGGAAATGCTATGAAAAAGTAGTTTTATATTCCTGTATTAACGCGTTTCTTTTTTCTGTATGTATGGATGACAGCAAGGTATATAAACTTCTATCCCATAAAATTAATTACAGTAGGGAGCAGGTCTCTCCTTGAACAGTTTAAAGTTGCAATCAAATTTTATTTATTTATTTATCGCTTTATTTATTTATTTATTTATGTTGAATATATTACTGAATAACGGATACTTGGAATGTAAGTTGAATATTTGTGTCTTGCGACGAATTAACCCATTTAACCGTAGTGTCCCATAAACGGGGTTGAACCCACGACCTACTGGTCTTCAGTTGGACGGCGCATCCAACTGAGCCACCGAGGCCGGCCCAGTCTTTCGTAGAAGAATTGACGGCATAAATAGGTTAATCTTCACAGACGGCCTAGATCAGCCTGTGTAACAGTCAGCTTTTGTCGTTGATAATGCAAACTACATGGAGGTACAATGAAAAATGATCAGATAGTGTGATGCAACAATTACTTCCTTGTTCGCATATGTTATCATGTCAGTTTACAGTATTTACCCTAAATATTGGGACAGAGTTGGAGATCCAGAACAGAACATGGCCTCTGATCAGGATCTACACTGTTTGCTATTCATCCAGCAATTTGAGACACATTACAACGGGCAGTAAAGCGGACCTTTGTTTCAAATTCTAGGACAAATATGTAAAGGACACCAGATATCTCAATTTAGGGTACATACGGTAATTACATCACATATTGTCATTAAAGGGACTGGATATATTTGGTAGAGTTTCCGCCGTTTTTGCAAGGTAGACAACTTTTGTGAAATCCTGTTTGCTTTCCCCCTTCCACTCCCCTTCTAAATTAAGCTTTCGGATATTTGGTGTCACATTTAATGGTATATTGTGAAAATAAGATCAAAGAAATACATGTTAAAATCGTGTCACATCAAAAAGAGGGCGGAGCAAACATGACTAATAATAGCATCTATATGGGCTGCGCCATGCGAAAACGTGCCTTCGGGCATTGTAAACAGCGAAGCCCCAGATCAGCCTGCGCATCTGCGCAGTCTGATCAGGGCCTACGCTGTCTGCAAACAGAATTATTGGATACTATATAATATTTCGACGGAGAGCAAATGCCCGGATGAGACTTTGCACATGTGTAGGATGTTGTGAATCCGCACATTTTGCGCACGTTCGAAGGTACTGTTTCGCTTGACTCGGCCCGTATGTTATTGAACAGACTGGTCAGGGCTGTACTGTAAGTCTGTTGGACGTCTGAATGCTGTTTACCGTATTTATTCTAAGTTTCCGAACAGACAGGCCTGAGCAAACAGTACAGACCCAGATCAGACGCCGCAAAAGCGGCGTCTGATCAGGGTCTATACTGTTTGCCACTCATCCAGCAGTTTTTGGCATATCAGCAGGTATTTCATTGACCTTGTACACATTTTAGGATAAAATTGTTAAGGAGTTACGGTATCCGAATATTTAGGATAAATACGGTACATCTTCTGGCCCATTCAGATTGGGCACTCAGTGTTCGCATATGCGATAAGACTCTCTGTGCATGGAATAAATATTTAGGCTAAACATTATGATAATGTTTGTTTTTTGCAGCTTCACCAGACTCCTTGAAAACCTCGCCGAAGTTCACTAAGATGCCACCAGAATTGGGTAAGCCTTCTGGTATTATGTTTGCCAAAATAAATAACATTTTTCCAATCAGTCAAAAATATGGACAAGCTGAAGTGGATTTCAACATAAGCTGTTTCACTAGTTTTGTGATGCGTACATAAATGATAACAGACTACATTATACTATTCGAGAATTTGATCTTTGGTGTATATATTTGTAAACACCATTTTCTTTAACCCTTGTCCTGCTGAATAAATTAAGATGCCACACCCACTTCTAATTTTCAGCCAATCAGATTACTTGATCCAAAGTTTTGCTATAAACTCGCATACTTGATGGCAAACAGTGCAGATCCAGATTAGTTGGCTTCTTCAACTGATCTGGATCTACACTGTTTGCAAAAGCAGGGTATATCCGGGTTCAGCAGGACAAGGGTTAATGTAATATATTGTGCTTTATTTTGTATGAACTTTGAGAAATCTGAATTTTTCATTTTTTTATTGATGACATCCTGAATTGACCGCTAAATATACGAGTAACGTTGTCTCGGAAATCTTTCTGCAACAAGGTATATGCATATAGGAACCAAAGTTTTATTGGGATCTAGTGTATAAAAATAAGAAGGCTGTTGAGAAGTCTAATTTTTTTGACGTCCATTTTTATTTTTCTGCGTTTTGATGTGTCTGGAAAACTGCTGGATAAGTGGCAAAAATTGCAAGCTCTTTTTGCATGCCTCCTCTCCGAATACTTAGGTCGTAAGTTAAGTAATGATAACTTTAAATCATTACTTTACAGATTCATACGACCAAGGACGACGACGGTCCTCTTTGAAGGATGTCGTTGACTTTATGCAAGATAAAATGACTGTCTACGATGCCGTGTATAAAGCGTGCAAAGAAATAGAAATGGTTGGGGAAGACGGTAAGTGGTGATGGTAGTCCGTAATAATTCCAATTCTAATTTAGAGCTGTTCATTACGAAAACACGCCTATTCAAATATATTGAAAATTTTACCACTAAAAACTGAAAGTTTTCGGATAAAAATTCTGATATTTTTCATATTTCTGCTCAAAACCTAGATTGTGGGTACTCGTTAGAACCACCTCGCCGAGGCGGTTCTAACGAGTACCCACAATCTATGTTTTTGGGCAGAAATTAGAAAAATAATGTATACCCCTGTAAACCCCAATTTTACTATATAAAAGTGGTGCTTAAGGAGGTCAAATTATAATGGTATGTTAGCGTGATGTTGATTGGTCGGGATCAAATTTTGAACATCACGAAAACATACCTATGATAATTTTGAACCCCTTAAACCCCATTTTTTAAAAGTAAGACTGGGGTTTACAGAGGTATACATTATGTTTTTTTTTTTTTCTGCTCGGCGAGGTGGTTCTAACGAATACCTCCAATCTATGTTTTGAGCAGAAATATGAAAAATATCAGACTTTTTTATTTAAAAATTTTCAATTTTTGGTGGTGAAAGTTTCAGTATATTTGAATAGGCTTGTTTTCGTAATAATGAGCTATTTAAGTTGCGTTTTTAACGTTAACACGACAGATTTGGAATTATAAATAAAGAATTTTATTTCTATGGATTTTATGGATGGGTAATCACTGGCGAGTCACTTAGATACTAAACAGAAAGCCCTTTGTTCTAGTAACATTTTGTGGTCCCGAGGAAGTTGTTTGAACACGAGGCCGTAGACCGAGTATTCAATATCTTCTCCAGGAGTCGGAGAATGTTATGCGATCGCTAGTCTTGCATTGTTTAGTCATTCCATTTGAAATATTATCAAAAGCTCGAAATATCATTTAGTGGCCGTATTTAGTATGCTCTATCTTATAATGTTATCCCACAAAAACTAGAAAGACTGACGTAATCAAAAGTTTAGAGAACATGCTTATTCCAGAGAAGCAATGTCGTATCAAGTAAGGTTATGTAATAAAGCTATGTTCCGTTTTGAGGACTTTAAAGTAAAGGCCATTTTCTAACAGCATGAGAATCTGTTTATTGAAAATGGCTAAAATAGGAAAATGCATCTGTATTATGCAAGAATTGGTGTTTGCGTGCTTTTGACAATATAAGTAGCATCCCTGAAGAAATTATCCGAACGACGAAGACATTTACGCAGTCTGATCAGGGCCGTCGCCGTTCTCCAGTAGTAGTAGAAAATGTGTCCAGGTTTGGTGTAGTAGAAAAGTGAAGGAACTGAACTTTAGTTTCGCGTACTATAATCTAGGCCTTCTTTGTTCGCATATATTCACCTTGTACGTGACGTTCTGTATACCGTCATTTCAGATTCTGTAGAAGTAGTGTTATCTCGACAAAATGCTGTGAAGTGTTTGCTAACTGCTATGCGACAGTTTCCCAAGAAAACAGAACTCCTGTTCCAGGCTTGTAAGGCATTAATACGGCAGGCAAAACTATCTGGTGAGTAAATTAAGGTGGATGTATACACTTGGTAGAGTCATTTTGTAAAAGGGAGGTAACTTTTGTGATCTCTTGATTGCCTTCCTTCACACCAAACCCCTTTTTCTGCAAAGGGGCCCAGTCTAAAATGACGGAATTGTCTCACAGGGGAAACAAAGGTCTTTCCTCTCAAAATAGCCTATTTTCAGGAGTGGGGGTGGGTATAAAACTATTTTGATTTTGACAGCGTTGCCTCCCAAAGTGTATCTGTTGTCTCTTAATCAAGGCATAATGATGTTCCTTCTACCACTAAGGAAAAAAACAAATATGAAGCAGAAAATATATAGGCCAGCGCACGACAAAATGTACAATGACGTGTGACCCGCAAAGACTCAGATCAACCTGTGCATCCATCCAGTATAGCAAGGGTTCTCGTGTATCCCTCTTTTGATAGCTAGGAGGTTGTAGAAGACACATGCGATCAGCGAAGACTCTGATCAGACTGCGCGGATGCGCAGGCTGAACTGATTCTTCGCTGGTCGCACAAGTCTTATTGTAGGTTTTGTCGTGCGCTGGCTGTTACATGGATAAAAGAGAATTTTAAGCGTAAATGTCCAGAATTTCCGCATTTATGTCATACATCTGTCTATAATGAGAGCACTATGGTATACCGTTTATCACATCACGCATCTTATTTACACTCTATGATCTGAAATTTAGTACATTGAATGGAGATACCAAGTCATTTCATTTGCATTTGTCCGTGGGATTGCATTACATGTATTTTATAATTGCAGGACACCATTCATGATGCATAGGCTGCGTCAAGCGAAAAAGTGCCTTCGAACATGCGTAAAATGCGCAGATTCAGATCATCCTGCGCATGCGAAAAGTATTATCCGGGTCTTTGCTCTCCATTCATACATTCTGTAATATCCAGTGATTCTGTTAGCGAACAGTGAAGGCTCTGACCAGACTGCGCGGATGCGCAGGTTGATCTGGGCCTTCGCTGTCCGCATATGCCCGAAGACATGTTTTTCGCATGGCGCGGCCCCATTAATCCAGGTTTTTATTATTTCTGTTTCAGAGGCAACTCTTGGCTACATCGCTGAATACGACGGAATATCTCTTCTGTACAATTTATTGAAGAACTTTCCAGAACACAGAAATTTAAAACTCGCCACACTTGATTTATTTGGATATCTTTCATCGCATGGTATGGACATAATTTGCATGACCTTTCAGTTAAATAGTACCTAACTCGTTTTGATATAGCTATATAGTCTGAAATACAAAAAGTCAGCTAGAATAAAACCAGCAGTCGTACTTTGAAATTCGAATCTTACTCCGGTGCTAGAGGCGGGGAGGGTGGAGTGGGGCGTATGCAGACCCGCAAACTACATAGCTGTATATAAAGGAACTTGACTTAATGAAACCTAGTCTCCTAGTCTTTTCGTTCTTTTGTGTTCTTTGTTTCCAAAGGCAACATTTTAGATCTTTATTGTAATGTATCCGTTACCAATGCGTTTGGCAAAATGCTAATGTCTATTAAAGTGGACTTCAAATAAATATTACATTTCTTTTGTTCGCCTTTAGTATCATAGGAAAATGACACAAATAAGAATTAAGGTTTTCTCTGGTGCAATTTGCATTAGTTATAGTGTTGCAAGAGCCCAGAAAGAACGTTTGTTTCTTAATTACCTCAGACGCAACGTAGAAATTATACCTTATGACATGTGCGCCCAGTGACTCCGCTTAGTCTATCAGCCTGAAAAAGCATTGCATCACTAACTAACTAGTCTTTACTGGATGCACATACAGTAAAGACTCCTTACCTCGAAGTCCAAGAGACTCTCTAAATACTTCGAGATATCCGTGTCTCGACATATCAGATTTGTAGAATTGAGGAAAAAATAAGCCGAACAACCACATTTCACAAATGAATATATAATTTGACTCCTGAAGTTACTTATATCAGAATATTGAGGAAAAGAGGAGAAATTGCTCCTTAGAAGCAATTTCTCTTCCTTTCCACAATATTTTGTTACCTGTTGTTAGATTTCCATGTTAAAACAGGGACCAGAATTTCACTTCGTGATAAGCGGTTATTCTAGACAAGCGAGGTCGAGATAATGAGAGTCGACTGTATTATAAGGTGCATTCACATTTACTCTGCGAATCTATTTTTAGAATAAGGCGAACTATTATTTCATTTGCTACCGGTATTACGGTTTTTGAAACAGATACTACAAATTTGCAGTACAATGTTTATAAGACCAACGGTAGAACATAGCTGCTTTCAGCATATATATGGGAATGGACAAGCTAAAGCCCATTTAATGTCCAGTGGAAAAAAGTTTGGACCAATTTGCAATAACAAGAGCATATGCCAGTTATATACCACGATATTCGCTCAAAACCTTTTTTTTGAACTGTTAGGGGTCCGTCCTTCAAATTTGTTTGAACATCTTATAAGGCTACCAAGAAAACGACAAATATGGCTGCAAGTCATGTGCCTTAAACTAGCCTCTATTTCTTTGTAGATGAAGTTCGCAGTGAGGTAGCCGAAAAGGGCAACCAATCAGATTTTCTGACCACGATGTCACGTGACGAAAGTGATGTGGAAGTCGTTCGAAAATGTTGTCTAGTCATTGGCAATATTGTAACAGCAGGTCGGTGAAACAATAATAAATACAAATTTTATTTCATTTTTTATTTGATTCGGTGAGATTACAATTTAATATTGGCTCTGAACAGCATTTAAGTTTATCAGTTTAATATTTGGAATTATTGATTTAGTGTTACAAGACAAAAACAAAATATCCAGTTACGTTACTGACAGTTAAAATATGATTTGAGCCAGAGCACAACAAATCCTACAGTAAGACTTATGCGACCAGCGAAGACTCAGATCACCCTGCGCATCCGCGCAGTCTGATCGGAGTCTCCGCTGATCGCAGGTGCCTCCTACAGCCTCTAGGCTATCCAAAGAGGGATAAGCTAGAGCCTTTGCCATACTGGGTGGGCGTTCAGGCTGGCTTGAGTCTTTGATGGTCGCACAGGTCTTATTGTAGGTTTTGTCGTGCGCTGGTTTACTTTATGAATCTGGTTAATCTATAATATATCTTCGTTACTTAGACTGTGTGAAAAATAAGGTTCAAACAAGATCTTACAGTATACTATTTAATGTAAGAATTTATCGTTAATATACTATTGACTTATACGATAAAATGACGATTGAATGTCTTCTCTATACCTTGTTTTATTAACCAAACCTAACCTTGCAGCTGTATGTTTTCTTGATACAGTCATTTTTATTTCTTTATTGTCTTTTTTTCTTTCTCTTTTAGCTAACACTGCTCGTACTCTGATGTATGTAGGGGGCGTACATAGCATCATCCATATGATAGAGAAATACAACGACAATACAGATGTTTTACAATATGGTTGTACAGCACTTGGAACGTTTGCATCGCATGGTGAGAAAATCAAAGTGCAGTTTATTTGTTAATTTTCTTTGGGACCATTGAGCCTAGTCTGGAATCTTGGAAATTCGAGTGCCTGGTGCTAGGTGGGGTGATGGTGGTGGGGAGTGGGTGGGCCCTGCAGTTTACATTCCTTACATATGAAGAGACTCAGCGAAACCAAGATTCCGAATTTCGCTGTTTCAGTGTGCTAGGACCACCTGTCTATAATTTATGAGCCGAGGTCTACTTACCACATGTTCAAAAATGAAAAGTCGGCACTCTGATCAGCACACCCACTGTTCACTTTTTGATACCAGCATCCAGAGATTCTTGAAGCTTTACCACTCTCAAGGCAAAATCAGCAGACGACAAACGGGCAATAGGTTTCTTGTTTCTCCCAGAAAAACGTTTTGACCTAAGGAGACAATTTGTATGAAATGTCAAAACTTATTTTCTATGCAGACAATTTGCATGAAATATTCTGGGAAAAATATTTAGGAGATAATTTTCATGAAATATCAAACCTGTTTTTCTGTAATTGTTGTCAGCATGGTAAATGTTAAGGGATGATCTGGGCCCACACTCTGCGCATACATGCATAAAGAATTCTTTTTATGTACAGCAGAATGTATTTATTTCATACAAAGAGCAGTTATATGATCAAGTCATTGACATTGGTCTATGTAAACATAAAATTAAATGTAATAGAATGAAGTAAAGTAGAATGGAATAGAATGGAGTGGAAAGGAATGAGGTGGCTTGGAAGAAAATAAAATATGTTTTGTGACATCTTCGGAAGAATAATGAGATTCCAGTACACGTATTTTCTGTGAGGTAAAATATAAATCCATAGTTCTACCTTTAAACTAATCTTTTGTATGTGTACCTATATCATAAAATTTTATTGGCTATTATATCTACAGTTCTCGTTCTTTTAATGTATGCCATATTCTGAATAAAATTTTATATACCATAAAATATATTATAACAGGACGATTCACCATTTGCTTTCCCTGTATAGGGCCTCAGTAGGATTTCATTTAACATTCGCGCAGAAATGTATGTTGTTAGAACTTTATCCAATAGAAATGCGTTAGGAAAATTGATCTGTGCGGTCATTAGCTTCCAAGATTTCAACTAGATAAACACGATGTTGGTATGTTTTCAGAAATTGTGTTAGCCTGCTCTTCCTCAATCACCAATTCTGTGCCCGCAAGAAACGGTTTTGCAAATAAGAAATCATTAAATGAATATGTTTCTTGGACGTTAATGTCTTACTTAACTATTTCCGTGCCAAATTTCAGGCGACATTTGTCGTCTGCTTTTGTTTAAACAAACTATCGCTTGGAAAGAAGTTAATATGTAAAGTTGAAAGACTGAATGTAAAACAGCGTAGATCCAGATGAGACGTCTCATCTGGATCTATGCTGTTTGCAAAAGCCTGTTATCGCCTGTGGCAGTGAAAGAGTTAAGTGATTTAGATGTAAAGTACAGCGCCTACTATTAGAATGTTGTGTCTTATGAAATTAAGGTGTCATCCATGTCCTGGGAATTATACGGCACCTTTTATAACTTATATGCACGTACATGCCTATCCAGTGATCCTAGACCTTTCAAGCCTTTCAAGTCACCATTTGAATATATTAATGTCTAACGACTGTAACAGAACATCTGCCACATCATCCGTTGAAAAACGTGCCAAAATAAATTTAGGTACAATCTTGGTTATGAATATCCCTTAGCCGACTATCATGTATTTGTGTACTAAGGCGAGTCTGTGATCTCTCTGACAAAACAGTTTGACTTCATTCCAGATGACACATGTGAAAATGTTTCTGAAGCAGGCGCCACAAAGGCGGTGATGTCAGCTATGACGACGTATATCCACCATATTGGTATTCAAGAAAGCTGCTGCTGGGCACTGGCTTGTTTCTCAAGATGTGGTTAGTGATCTCTCTCTCTCTCTCTCTCTCTCTCTCTCTCTCTCTCTCTCTCTCTCTCTCTCTCCGGGAGGATCAGTCAAATGGAATTAAAATATTATTCCCTTTTTTGTTATTTTCTATGTTCCTTTAATCTGTTAATTTCTTTTAGTTGTTATTTGTATACTTCGTCCATGAAATTGATACAACTTAGTTACAGAACACTTAACTGAACAGGGCGGACAACGCTCGTATCATTTGCCTTTCGCATCTGAACAATACCATTAATTTACCATCATTTAGGAATGAGTATTTTTCTATATTTGATTATTTGAAATGAGCCATTACGAAAACACGCCTATTCAAATATATTGAAAATATTACAACCCAAAAAAGGAAAATTTTCAGATAAAAAAATCTGATATTTTTCATATTTCTGCTCAAAACAGAGATTGTGGGTATTCGTTAGAACCGCCTCGCCGAGGCGGTTCTAACGAGTACCCACAATCTATGTTTTTGAGCAGAAATAAGAAAAATAATGTATACCCCTGTAAACCCCAGTTTTACTATATAAAAGTGGGGTTGAATGGGGTCAACATTATATAGGCGTGTTTTCGTAATGTTAACAATACGAAGGAAGTAAATAATTATTTATAATCACTGACTAGTATAAGACAATAAATATTTTTGATGACATTCCTCTGTTTATGAACCACTTTATTATTAGTAGTATAAACACGGCTATAAATGCTACTCGGATTTCAAGTGGACAAGTCGATACACTTTTGGTAGTTCTTCTTTAATTTCTACCGCGTCAGTTAAATAGCGTTCTTATCTATGTAGCGTATATGAAAAGTGGCAGCACCAGCCTGTCCGTCCTCGCAGTCTGGTCAGGAACTTCGCGTGTCACCAATATTTAGCTTCCGGCAGACGACGATTGATTGCCCTGATCAGAATGCGTAGATGCGATGACGGATCATAGTCTTCGCTATTTGCATACATGATAAAGTTCCTTTTTGCCTGATGATGTTTATTTGATGGACTTATATCAGCATACCATTTTAGTGACTGTACTGCCAAAATATTTAAATAATGTCTCTTTAAATCAACCCACACTAAAGGGTAAATACCTTCATCTCATTAAGATAAGATGTCATTTTTCAGATTTTATTTTAGAGATCGACCCAGGTCCGTAGCTCCAAGGTCAGGTCACACTTAGAGGCCAAATGTAAAAAAATGCTATATCCACATTATGTCTGTCACACAACACTCATTTCTGTATCCCATGCCATATAGCGGGGGCAACTTTGTCCTATGGACACAATTCTAGTTTACGTTTTCTCATTCATTACTATGGGTAAAACAACTTAACCAGCCTATGTTGCATATCATACATTTAGACCATATTGGTTTGACTGTTCAGTGATAAATCAGAAAGGTGTGTGCGAAATGGATGACAGTGTAGACGCAGATCAAAATGCTGCTGCAGTCTGACCTGGGTCTAAACTATTTTCTCTGGCATATCCGTCCGACTATCCAGCAAAATTACAATTTATGGTAACAGATTATTGCATTGTTTTTATAACGTTAGTAAAAGTTCAATAAAAGAGGACCCGACAGTCTGACCTGGGTCTAAACTATTTTCTCTGGCATATCCGTCCGACTATCCAGCAAAATTACAATTTATGGTAACAGATTATTGCATTGTTTTTATAATGTTAGTAAAAGTTCAATAAAAGAGGACCCGACATTCGCGAAGTCTGATCAGAGTCCTCGCAGGGCCCTCTGCGGGAAGTCAAGATCCAAAGCGTCTTCAGAGGGAAAGCGGGGACTCAGATCAGACAGCAAGGCTTAAGATCTTAGGCATGCAACCGTATAGAAAATGCTGTGCCCAGACTTATATTCATTTTGAGCTGCATCATGAGAAAAGCGACCCTTGTGACTATTGCGAAAACAGCGAAACTTAAATCGGTTTGCGCCCTGTTCAACCGTGTCTGATCATTTACATTGGTGCTTGTCAATATAATCTACAGTACATCATAATGATGTAAGCAGCCAAGGAAGGACTGATCAGACCCTGTATGTTTGTTATGCTGACCGCACAAAGGCGGTTCCACTGTTGCAACTAATCCACACACACACACACACACACACACACACACACACACACACACAAATAAGAACTTTGGGCGGTTCCTCTGTTGCAGCTATTCTTTATGGGCGTTCCTCTGTTGCTGCTCTTCTTTATGGGCGGTTCCTCTGTTGCAGCTCTTCTTTATGGGCGGTTCCTGTGTTGCAGCTCTTCTTTATGAGCGGTTCCTCTGTTGCAGTTCTTCTTTATTGGCGTTTCCTTTGTTGCAGTTCTTCTTTATGGGCGGTTCCTCTGTTGCAGCTCTTATTTATGGGCGGTTCCTCTGTTGCAGTTCTTCTTTGTGAGCGGTTCCTGTGTTCCAATTCTTCTTTATGGGTGGTTCCTCTGTTGCAGTTCTTCTTTGTGGGTGGTTCCTATATTGCAATTCTTCTTTGAGGGCGGTTCCTCTGATATATATTCTTCTTTGTGGGCGGTTCCTTTGTTGCAATTTTTCTTTGTGGGCGGTTCCTATGTTGAAATTCTTCTTTGCGTATATGTCTTTTGTGTGTGTACATGTGTTTTGTGTGTGTGTGTGTGTTTTTTTTTTTTTGTTTTTTTTGTTTTTTTTTGTTTTGTGTTTTGTTTTGTTTTCGATTTGGCTTGTTATTTTTTATCATTTTCTCATATATTTTTTTTTATTTCGGAGCCTCAGGAAGGAGGATGTGTTTCGTGCTTGGGTTACTTCATTTATATTTTCTCATTTATATTTTCGTTGAACGCATATGTCCCAAAGACCTCCATCTTTCTCGTGGTGAGTTTCAACTATACAGTTTACTGCCTCTTCTCGGAATTCATTCTGAACACTTTCAAAAATTGTTTCAGACCGGCGACACACCTTAAATAGTATTATCTGTTTCTGTTTCAGATTCTGTCAGCAAATCGCTTCTCCAAATGAAAGGGTTTGAAATCCTTATAAAAACAATGAAAGCATTTCCATTAGTGGCAAGTATTCAGGAATACGGATGCTGGGCTCTGTGCAATATGTCTGTTTTAGGTAAGATGAAACTCCTGAACGATTAATTACTACAAACATAACTCCAGATAAGGTGGCATATTGATAATTTTACTTATTTACCCACTAGAACATATATTGTAGATACTCATTAGACGTGCCTGATCGACATATGTTCTCGCGGAGAAAAAAAATACCGGATACCCACCTCCTCACTATCTAGAGTTATGCTACAAACTAAATAGTCAGCGAACCTAAAGTCCTGGTAAATATGTTTTGCAAACAGGAATACCCAGTCAGCATTCTTTATAAATCTATAGTGGGCCGTTATCGACCCGCCAGCTACCCTGACGGGCCGATTACGGCCCGTTATAGATTTATAAAGAATGCCAGCTGGGTAGCTACAAAACGTTTCATGAAAAACAAATCTGGTAAATATGGAAATACAAAGGAAAGGCCCGAATCGCGGGTGCCGACACTCAAGGCGCCAGATAAGAGTTTAAGTCCATGGAATATGACAGCACAGAAGAGTACTACATCGAATGCAGAACGGCCACACGAAGAGGCATCGCAACAGAAATACCAGCTTGGAACGGGATTAGGGCTGATTTTATAGACGTCTAATACTCGCTCTTAACCCTTGTCCTGCTGAATAAATTAAGATGTCACACTCACTTCTAACTTTCAGCAAACAGATTACTTGATTCTGGATTTTGATACAAATTCACATAATGACAAACAGCGCAGATCCAGATCAGTTGGTTTCTTCAGAAGCCAACTGATCTGGATCTACACTGTTTGCAAAGGCAGGGTATATCCGGGTTCACCAGGGCAAGGGGATACACTTCCAGCTACGAATAATCGCGAAATGGTAAAGGTTCCCTAACTCATCAGTATATCAATACAGAAAATAAATATATAAACACACTTCTCAAAGTTATGATGAAACAATGATAAAGGTGCGACTAATACTGAAAGTCAGAGCAGAAGAAAACTACCAGTAAAACTCCGGATAGCTCGACAAGAAGAGTAAGGTCAGGGACAAGCCTAATAAGAAAAGGTTTAGGACTGCGTCGTCATTGTACTTGTGGCATCTATAGCGCAAGCACTACAATATTATATTGATCCGGTGAAAACGGTCAGTAAATTTGATATAACCTATTGGTAACAAATATCCATACGATTTATTTGGAGCGTACGCTATCTCACAAAAATATTCGAGATTAGTGTTTCAGTGTTTTCAAGTAAGCTTCCGTGTGTAGATATGCAATCGCAAAGTGTCCCTGAATAAATTCATTGTAGCTTTTTGTTTCATACAATAATGGCAAAATGTGAAATAATAGAAAATACAGTGAAATTATTATATAGTGTATCCTATTTTATACTTTTTCTCAGCTATTCTGACATCATTTCACTGTAGTAATGTAGCCTGGTGTCCTGTGGCTATACTGGAAGAGGCGATTATATGTGAGGTATCAAATGCAGGAGCTGCATTATAATTGTGTTCATCTATTGACTGTTTAGTACACATAAACATCAGTTCTACATGTTGATCTAACACATTAACAGCAGTTCCACATATTGTTTTTTGTGCGTACGTTTACTAAATTTGAACTGATTCCTTTCTTGTTTTTTTTTTCTTCTTTAATTTTATGTATTACTCTTTCAGCTTCCGACTTGAAAGAAGCCCACATAATGTTTTTTTGTGCGTACGTTTACTGAATTTGAACTGATTCCTTTCTTGTTTTTTTTTTTGTTTTTTTTTCTTTAATTTTATGTATTACTCTTCAGCTTCCGACTTGAAAGAAGCAGAAGCTATAAGTGCAGTGGAGATCTTAATTGAATGTTTCAGAAACAATGAAGATAATGTGGAACTGTTGGAACAAATATGTTTTGCTTTAAACGCATATGTTACAGCCAGTGGTACGTCTTTTTAAGTATTGTTGTTGCTTTTTCTTTTGTATATTGCTAATGTTTCTATCACAGCTGATTTCTACACATTAAAGAAAATAGTTCGTTAGGGCTCTGTACAGCCGTCCAAAATCACTATTGCGATAATAGTTCTGCTTTACAGTTATTGTTACTGTATGTGACTTATTGCTGTGTATTGCAAAAGGTTTGACTGTGCATTTCAATACTCTTAGATACATAATTTGTGTCTGCGAAACCTCTGTGTTTGATTTAATATTCCCGTTTAATCGTCTTCATATGGTTGAAAAGTCTTAACTAAAAACAGCAGCAACCAAGTAAATACTGCAAATAATGCATTTGAATGTCATGGATATATTTATTTAAAAATACCTAAACTTGGCGGAATAGCCATATGACATGTAAAAGAGCAAGTTTTAAAACTACTGAAAGTATTGCAATACTGGAAACACTATTTCTGATATTATTGAATTTCAAAGTTTCCTCTCACGATAGCACTGCTGCCTCGGTGTCTAATATTGCAATAAATCGATAGTTCAATCTATTATTACGCCTTTTAGGCACACTTCAAACCAGTGTCCAAAAGCTCCCTCAAACTCAAACATGTACATACCTCGGAGAAGCTGCTTCGAAGGCTACGTCAGCCTTGTCAAACTGTAATATATCCTGTATAATTTATTTGCGTCATATTTGACTCAAAGTAAGAGATTGTTTGACTCTGCGGATTCGACTTTTTATGCCAGTTTGTAGTGACACATGCAGGGTGTTTCTTACAACGCAGTACATGCTTTGAGTAATGCCATCAGAACATGGGCCTTCAGCTTTTCACGTACACAATAGATCCAGACCAGCAAGTTAATCCATCCTGTCTGATGAGGGTGTTTCCTTTACATCACTACAATTTACGGCAGCCAATGGTTCTGTATGCGGACAGTGAAGTTTCTGACCAGTCTGCGTGGATTAGGCCTGCATTGTTCGCGTATGCCTCAAGACCTCTTTTCCCAAGGTATGGTATATTTTATATGATGCGCAACATAGGAAAAAGGCCCTTCTATTATATGCGAAAAGCCGTGCAGTGATCTAGAATTTTCCATTCGTCGACACAAAAGACAATATTCATTAATTCTGTCAGTGGGCAACGAAGGTCGTGATCAGCCTGTGCATTTGCGCAGGCTGGTCAGGGCCTGCGTTGTCCACAAACTGCATAAGAGCCCTTTTAGTGCATTGCGCATCATATGTGATATACCGAAATGTGATTTCAGCGTGTGTTCATGATGTTATAGTCCGAACAGGCTGTATACGACTTCTCGTGGACAAGATGAAAATATTTGAAGACAACGTTGACATTCAGGTCAACAGCTGTAAAATACTAGGAAACTTGGCAGTAAATGGTAAGTTTGATCAATATCAGAATTAACAATGTAGCAAAGAATCCTTATAGTTATATGTTTTTAACATGGTGGCTTATATGGATCTGTTTGGCGGCTATGCCATGTAACGCACACTAAACAGACTGATTAAGCCCGTTCACAGGAAAAGAACAGGTATAGAACCGGTATAGCAAAGGCGAGCCTTCGCATCCTCGTCGTCTTACAAGAACCTTTGTTGTTCGCTCACGTAGGGCAAGGGAAAACCAGCCAAAGAACTGTGGTCTTGCAAGTGGCCGGGCATGCGCACTGATAGATTGATTCGATGCAAAGTCCGAGGAGTATTTTCCTCGCGTCGCTGTTAATATATTATATAGCAATGCTTGAAATGACTAAACAAAATCTTACCCTAGCGTAGTTAAACAATATCTACTGTGATTATCCTAAGTATTCGGACTGATCGGCCTGGTGTAGTTGGGTATCCATAAACAAAGATTTAACCAGCCAACCATATATCTACGGTTTTACTGTTGACCGTGCCAAGGCGATGGTTATGTTGCATTTCCTTTTAGTCTGTTTGTTCTCATTCTGTTTGTTTATTCTGATTTCGACATAGTGTTGTTTTGTGTGGTCTTAAATGTAACAAAACATCTTACAGTGCTTTAAGAATGTTGTGTTTCTTGAGTTCCAGGGTATCTCCATATTTAATCAAAATAAAAAGTGCAGCCATTGATCAAACGCAGATCAGAGTTATCCTGTTTGCTCAGACGTCTGATCAGCTGTTTGCTATGCTTAATTTAGGCTTGTGGTTTTCGGTCAGGTTTTCCGTCAGTTGGACCCCATCAGAGACCTGTATAAATTTCAGTAATTGCAGAATGTTTTCGGCTAGTAAGGCCTTATCAGTGTGATCCGTATATAAATAAGACCAAATAAAACAAACAACTGAACCAGATAAAACACGATCATTATGGTTGTCATTAGAAAATATTAAGAAATATATCATAGATATATAATTATTACCATGGAAGTAAACGAGAGCTTTGACTACATTTGGTTCTCAGCGAAGATCACTCATAGCAAAATACTATAGCATAAACGAAAACAACGAACGGTAAAAAACGCGTATCTATTTTTCTGGATTTAACATTTTTATGTTAGGAACTTCTCTACTATTTACTTGTGCGTCTCTCTCGCTTCCTTCAGCTACGTTACGGCGCCGGATAGAAGACCAGAAAGCCTCAGAAGTCATTGTGACAGCGATGTTTAAATTAGATAATAACATCACACTACAGAACACAGGATGTATGGCACTCACAAACCTCTCAGCTGAAGGTAAAATTATATCCGACACTTTATTTCCCTCGGTGGAAGCTGACTGTTCCGAATCTGGTGTTTATATGTCTTGCTGACTGCATACACTGACCTAAGAGTAGCAGTTTCGTTTAAAGAACTTACAAAAATATTAATAAGTTAGGGTCACAATCACAAAGCACAGCAAGAAAGAAGAATAAATGAGAAGCAAAGCAATGAGCCACAACGGCACAGTTGCAATAACAGACATACAAACAAAAAAGAACTGCAACAGAGAAACACCTTGAAACGATCAGCAGAAATAACTGGGGACCTAAACTAAGTTTACTCGATCCAAACCTCGCGCTTAATTAACCGCCATTTAGATTGACATGCGTGTTTGATAAAACATAACACATGTGCGGTCACATCCGAGAATGTGGACCTGTATTCGTATCATATATACTTTTGACCAAAACTTGTAAGGTGTTGTTGTACTGACGACGACTGGTATAATGACGTTTTCTTCAACATTTATCATACACATATACAATTGCGAGCTTTTACCTATTCAAGACAGCATATCTAAACCGAATTAGCAATCTGCCACGTCAACACAATATTTTCAGCAATGCATGAAAGTCAAAATTAAAGTGTCAGAAAATAGGCATGCCAATCAACATTTGTTGCTTTTTATTCCAGTCGTATAAATTAGACATACACGTATAGAACATTTTCTATGTAGCTAGAGCTAAATTAGTATCAACTGCGAGTTTAAAATGCTCATTAGACCAGGTTTAAGTTTACCTCCACCACCCTAATCTCCCCGCCGTCTGCTGTACACGGTTCCAAGGTAGTATTTCTCTTGCAGTTCCACTTCATTGTTCGTACTGGTTTCTAGACAGTGTTGGTCTATACTGCCTTTGCATGTCACTAAACACGTATCCGATGCTTTTGAAAGGTTGTGTTCCGTGGGAATCTCTATATTTATATTAATAGAAAGTATGGTTAGTGAACAATGAATGGCAAACTTTCATTTTAGTGTAGCTTATATTTTCTGTTCTTTTTAGATCACTGAGCGCATCTGAATTTTTTTAAAAAGAGAATCCTTCAATTTAGCGGTAATCTGTGTGCACTGTGTTGCATATTACATTATTGTACACGGACAGACTCAACATTATTGCTATATTCGCTTGTTTACTAATTTCAGAATATATTTGTTTACGGTTTATATTCTATATTCTTGCAGTTGCGGACAACAAATTTCGAATACTGAAGAATGGCGCTATAGCTGCGATATTAAATTCGATGAGATTATTTTCAAGTGATGAACAACTTCAGGTGAATGGTCTAAAAGCTTTGTGCAACCTGCTAGAATCTGGTGAGTTATCAATACACCATAAATACCGTATTCGGCATAATTTCCGCGCATACACTCTTAAGCGCGCATTCTAGCAAATTTAAATTTTCAGTTTACCACCCCTTTGCAATCATTCACTTCACTTCAAAAGTACATAAGGGACAAGTCAAGGCAATTCTGGTGAGTATACACAACATATGTTTTTATAAAGTAATCAGAAAATTGTCGCATAACAAACATTAACCTGATCCGCCCCTTTTGATACCCACTGCCGAACTTTCTTGTAGGTGTGCCCTTATTAGATGGATATTTTACTACAAGATTTCTCATGCTTTGGTAACAAAAAAAAACACAGTGCACTAATCAGGTCGAATAGAATATCATACACATATGAAAACCGGTACTGGCAACAAAATTTCAAAGAAATCTGGCACCGACAGTGTTACTGGATAAGATATCTATGGGATGCAAAATTGCACAGATTATTCAATACCATGTCCTGGAAGACTCGTGTTTGTCAACTATTCTTCGGTGCCTTTGGAAGTCTATATTCCATGATAGTGCCATTTCCTGTGAATTTTCATATTGATATAATTTTATGTGTGTACATGTGTAATATGTAAGTTACCTTTGTGACCACAAAAGACATAGACGAATTGCAGGGATGCATGTAGACAAATTGCAGGGATGCACATACTGACTTTCGTCTTCGATGGACACACGTTCAATTGTATTGATACAACATTACATATATTGTTTTCTTAATCCTTTCGAACCTGTAGACTGGTACAAATACCTACGCAAACAGTGTAGCTCCAGATGAGACGGCTCATCCGGATCTACACTATTTGCCTGACTTTTAATGGTTTTGAGTTAAAACCCTTTTGACAACAATGGGCATGACCAGATACAAAGATAGAAGAGACCACTTCAGAAACACAAGGGTGAAAGGGCTAACGCAAAACCATCAGCTGACCACAAAATTATCGACTAAATTAAGGGAATAAAATATGAAGTATATGCTGCCTGTCTTACTTTCTGTAGAAATTACAAAGCAGAAACCGGTTTACGATAAAGATTTATATTGCATTTTCAGACAAGGCGTGTTGGTCGATAACGGAAGAAGACGGAGTGAAGACAATTTCAAAATGCATCAAAACATTTTCTAATTCTGATGAAGTCATAATCTTTGGGTGTCTGGCTCTCTCAAGCCTTCCGAGAAAAGGTTAGTTCACTGCGCTTACTGATTCTGTTGATAATACATGTATATGGAGAAAACGATTCTTCTGTCTTAAAAAACAATAAAGATCCAGACCAGTAAAGATGCAGTAAGCTAAGTTACACAATCTTACAAAGGCTGGTTTTCTTAACACCGATATATTCGACAGAAAACAATAATTCTGTATGTGGACAAAGAAGGTTTCGATCGCACTGTGCAGTCTGATTAAGACTTTGATGGCTGCATTTGATCCGGAGAGCCAATTTTCCCGTGACATAGGTAAATTCCTAAATAAACAATTATTTTGTCTGACATATACAGAATTTGTTTTTATTCAATGTTGTCGTCTAGTTGAATTTCGCGGAAATGTTTCCCATCGATTTACATTCTAGACTTTAATTACTTATTGAGCCTTTGGTCGCTCTGCTCTGTTAGCTCGTCTCTCTTCATTTCATTTGTCATATTTGCTTATCAACTCGCTCATTTGAAAAACATTTTACCGCTTCGCTATCCATACGATTAAGTCGTCTCTTCATGATATAAAACTATACGCAGTCAGTGTCAACAACCGTACGTTCATTCTAGCTTTACCAGTTTGCGGTTATATACTTCTCCGTTACAAAGTCAGGTTGTTTGAGCTAGAAACGTTGTTTTTGCCCATAGTTGTCATAAATATGGATACACGAATTTCTTTGTTAAACTCCTTCTAAAGCAATGTTAGTTCCTGTCGATCTAATAGATTTTTAAAACGTGTGTTAAATTATCTTTATCACTTTGCTGTGTTTATAGCATATCTGCGTTTTGAGATAGGCACCTAGCCGAGTGGTAAGGGCATTTGACTGCGGTACTGAAGATTGTCGGTTGGAACCCCACTCAGACCATCAACTGACCACATCTCTCTGTTCACTCGTCAGTACAAAGGCAGACATCGGGGGCGTTAACGGAAGAAAAAGGAGAAGATTTGACCCGAACTTAAAATGTTGATGCCCAATAAAGGGCAGTCTCCGCCTCCCTTATATCCTCAAGACTATGGGATACATTTATTTTTCTAATTATATCCCTCACCTCCGGAATAGGGTACATATTGTTTTTGGCGCGGATCCAATCGGCGTCGGCATTGGAGTTGGCGTCGGCGTCACGCTTTTTTGTCTATACAATATCTTATGTACCAGTGGTTGGTTCGTACCAAATTTTTATGGATGTATAAATGCAAAGAAGTGATAACACGTTCGTAACCTTGAAATAATTTTCCAAGTCACAGCAGTAGAAAAACTGAAAATCCTATGAAACTTTCTTCTCTGCGCAATATCTTTTGAACCAGTGGTTAGATTCTTACCAAATTTATATGGATATATAATTGAGACGTAGCAACAAACTGATTGGATTTTAGTGGCATTGACATAATCTTCAATGTCAAAGCAGTAGAAAAACTGAACATTCACGGTGTGGGGAAATCTGCCTTCTCTGAAAGCATAGTGGCATTGACATAATCTTCAATGTCAAAGCAGTAGAAAAACTGAACATTCACGGTGTGGGGAAATCTGCCTTCTCTGAAAGCATCGTTCGTAGTTTAATCTAAACTACACAATATCTGCATATTATATTAATTTGGCAGTTAGCAATACAACATTAATGCTTAAGTTGTAAAAAGAATGGTTATTATAACATATTTAGTTCCAATCAGTGACTTTGAATCATATGGCATTACTAACGTTCCATAACGTGACACGGGATAAAACAAGGCTTGTTGTCTGATTATTGAAATGGATCACGCGATGCTGTTTTGTCCTGTTATATCACATAAAGATTATATATTAAAATGAAACATATTTTATTATTATACAGGCATCCCTTTAGCCGCTATGGAAGAGGCAGTATCTACATTAAAATATCTTCAGAAAACTTTACAGACAAACGAAGATATGGCATTAAATCTCCTTGCCTTCTATGAAAACGTTCTTACATTAGGTAAGTAAATATCATGCAAGAGGTCTCCTTGTTTGCTCTGTTTCAAATATCATTAATGCATTTGAAGAAAAGTGTGTCTTTGTGACTAGAACGCAGAATTGCGTTCATATTACTATGTAGTGTTTCTGTATTTATGCAAATAAACTATGTATAAAATAATCTTTAAGAGCTTTATTTTATTACATGTATATTATAGTGGTTAAACAGTAAAAAGTAGTATCATAGGAGCCAACGCTGTCCTTAATCCAGACTGATAGTATGTAATAAATAATGACATAATATTATGTACCCTGACCCAAATAAATATAGCTTCAGTACGTGCATAATTTACCCTGGCCATAATTTCGAACTGTTTACTGACTTTTTGTATCTTCGTAATTAGATTGTCACCGGGAAACTGGATCTTTTTATTGTTCTAAACTGTTACACTTCGAAATTTCAGGGACGTACACAAAGGATATTTTTGATGCCAGTGCATTGGAAACAATTTACACAGTGATGGAATGTTTTACTGAAATGAATATACAGCTGTCTGGGTGTAAAATCCTTGCACAGCTGGCTATGGGTAAGATGCTGTCAGTAATTAAGCTATTCCGCAGATTGTTAATATTAATGAATTAGTTTGTCATAATAAAAGACCTTCTCGTTTTGATATAAACATATTTATATCACAGTATAAGTGACCATCGTCGGTCATCAAACAAACGTATGTAAACATATCGTATCGTTCGGTCTGTTCATTTGTATATGCAAGTTTGTGGAATGGACTATTTCTACGGTTTTGTTCTAATTTCATTAAACTTCACAAACCAGATCAGCATGATAAGTAGCCTTTTAAAAAGAAATACCCTTTAGAGCAATCAGCATACACATTCACACAAAACTGGAAACAGCTGAAGCGATTAAGTTTTCGGGTCAGTGTAGCTTGTTTCGGTCAATTAGGCGTCATGAAAGTCAACCCGATGTAATTGAAGCATTCAGTTCAATGACTCGATATTTAGATGACTTATTTAATATTCATTAAATAGTTGCAACGATTAGTTTGAACAAATAGATATTAAAGAGTAAAGTATATAAAAGAACAGTTAAATAAAGCAGATAGCGAAGTCCTGCTTCTGGGTTTAAATTTATCAATATCTAATGATATAATTACTATAATTGATGACAAACGGGATGACTGTGAATTTGAAATTGTAAATTTTTCTGCACACTATGGTGTCTATATTTCTAAGATTGTTCATCGCAGTAAAACACAAAAGCCACAAATACTATGACGAAACAAAGCACCTCAGATACTAGAGAATCTAGTCATGTCAGTGACTAATATTGGGGTTAATTGTTGTATTTTCTTTCAGAGGACAGTCTCGATTTACTAGATTCCTCCGTTTATGATGCAATGTTAACTACCATGAGAAAATTTATTGCTGAGCCAGATATCCAGGTTGTTTGTTGTGGAACTGTGTCGTATCTTGCCAGCACTGGTATGATTGCTACTTTTCTTTCTTTCTTTTTTTTTTCATTATAAGTAAGAACAACATGGACAAAAGATATAACATGGAAATTGGGAACACTTAATAGATTTTCTGCCATTTCGTACTAGAGGACGACTTGTGATTTAATGTTTGATGTATTACAGATGAGTTCGAGGACCGCTATGCGGACCGAACATATGTTTGCAATTTGGAGCTGCTTCAGAATAAAGGCTGAGGTTATTTGGGTATAAAACTGGTTTAAGACTCTTTTTTGACTTTTAATTTACTCTACTGGAGCTGGTATTGTGCCGTGTAGTGGCCGTAAAAAGTCTACCCGTACATCATCATAGTGCAGGTTATATTTTATTTCCTTTGGGATCATTGAGGCCATCCTGGTTATTTTGAAAATCGAATACTGCTTAAGCCGGCGCTAGTGGGGGGGGGGGGGGGGGTGGCGGGGTGTATGCAGCCTCGCAAACCACAGTGTTGCATGTGGAGAGACTTAGTCAGAGTCTCCGATTTTCGTGATATTATGTGTTCTTTGTTTCCAAAGGCAATCCTTTTTTACTTTTATTCCACTTTTATTCCACTAGTTTTTCTATGGTGCAGTGTTTCTTTGTGTGTCAATGTTTTCATTATTTTTTCCTCATCTCTCCTTCTTTGGCTGCCTCGGGAGGGCTATGCCCCGGTAGTGTATTCTACTGACCGTTCTAAGGCGGTGGTCTTGGTGTTGTTCTTACTATTTGTACTGGTTTTTTTTCTATATATGTTCTGATGCTAGCATTGTAGTCACCGTCTTCAATAGCTGCCCACTTTGCTTTCTGTTTTACTAGTTGTGTTGTGATGCTAGCATTTTGGTCACCTTCAACAGCTGCCCATGTTGCTTTCTGTTTTACTAGTAGTGATTAAGAGTGGCATCGGGGCCCGGGGTGAAGTTGGCTAGCTGTAAACGTGCTTAAACTACCACCCCTCCACCGGTGGTTTACTCTGCTGATCGTTCTAAGGCGGCGGTGCCGGTGTTAGTCTTACTCTTTGTTGCTTTGTGGTTTATTTTACGAGGCGATTTGTTTTATGTCTTACCTCGTGTCATTTTGTTCTTGTGTCTTTCCGTCCTTTTAGCATTGCGATTACCTCGCTTGGGGAAGAGATAGCTAATCTTAGTGCTTTTCGTACGTTTATTTGATTGTTGCTTGTTTGGATTTGTCGATTTCCTCTTCCTCTTGGTGTCTGGGAAGGGCTACGGCTTGTGATTGTGGCACTCCCTGGACTTTTCTCTTACCTTTTTTTTTGTAATTGTGGCATTTCCTGAGTATCTTCACTTATATGTTTCATGTTTGCTTTCTTGTAAACCAAGCCCCTTCTGTAAAGGTGTCTGCTCTAAATGGAAAGAGTTGGCTCCTCCATGGGGGTGATTTCTTTCCTTTTATAGTTGAACTCTTTTTCAGAAGGGTATAAACACTTTTGACAGAATGTCCTTCCTGAATGTTTATCAACTTCCATTAAGTAAGAAAACCGTATGAAACATCTGTGAGGCATTCTCTATTACAAACAACTTTATAATAGTTCCTTACACATCCTTACATATGTTTTTCTCTGGTTTACTACTCAAAACTCCCATTTTCTTATCTGTAGTGTGTTCTTTGTTTCCAAAGGCAATCTGTTTGACGCTTATTAAAGTCCGGCGTTTTATTTGCAAGTTGCAAATAATGATGACCATGATCTGATTCAAGCTTCGTGCTGGTTTCTACATGAAATCGTCACACGAAATTACCGTTCGTAATACTCACGTTACTCACGTATAGAATAAATGGAAATAAAACTGCAAGCCATGCACCATGCCCCGCCACACAGGGACATATTCCCTATGCATTTCTGTAGTATAAGGGCTGAAAACAATCTAAGTTAAACATGAAGAGAAGCAATAAACAGTTATTTCAGAACTAAAAAAAAAAAAAAGTTTAAGTTAAAAATGCAACAAAAAGTGATAAAAAATAATTTCAGGATTCTTAAAAAAAAAAACAATATGCATATCTTCAGACCATTCTAAAAGCGTGTGTAAAGTTTCAAAAGGATCGGCCTGAAACTGTAGGAGGAGTTGCGCGTACAATGTACATACTCCCTATACATTTCTGTAGTATTAGGGCTCAAAAAATGTAAGTTAAAACTTCAGACCATCCGAAAAGCTCCTGTTAAGTTTGAAAAGGATTGGCCTAAAACTGTAGGAGGAGTTGCGGGCAAAGGAATGGTGGGGGGAATACGAGGCAATTTGTTTTATGTCTTACCTCGTGTCATTTTGTTATTGTGTCTTTCCGTCCTTTTAGCATTGCGATTACCTCGCTTGGGGAAGAGATAGCTAATCTTAGTGCTTTTCGTACGTTTATTTGATTGTTGCTTGTTTGGATTTGTCGATTTCCTCTTCCTCTTGGTGTCTGGGAAGAGCTACGGCTTGTGATTGTGGCACTCCCTGGACTTTTCTCTTACCTTTTTTTTGTAATTGTGGCATTTCCTGAGTATCTTCACTTATATGTTTCATGTTTGCTTTCTTGTAAACCAAGCCCCTTCTGGAAAGGTATCTGCTCTAAATGGAAAGAGTTGGCTCCTCCATGGGGGTGATTTCTTTCCTTTTATAGTTGAACTCTTTTTCAGAAGGGTATAAACACTTTTGACAGAATGTCCTTCCTGAATGTTTATCAACTTCCATTAAGTAAGAAAACCGTATGAAACATCTGTGAGGCATTCTCTATTACAAACAACTTTATAATAGTTCCTTACACATCCTTACATATGTTTTTCTCTGGTTTACTACTCAAAACTCCCATTTTCTTATCTGTAGTGTGTTCTTTGTTTCCAAAGGCAATCTGTTTGACGCTTATTAAAGTCCGGCGTTTTATTTGCAAGTTGCAAATAATGATGACCATGATCTGATTCAAGCTTCGTGCTGGTTTCTACATGAAATCGTCACACGAAATTACCGTTCGTAATACTCACGTTACTCACGTATAGAATAAATGGAAATAAAACTGCAAGCCATGCACCATGCCCCGCCACACAGGGACATATTCCCTATGCATTTCTGTAGTATAAGGGCTGAAAACAATCTAAGTTAAACATGAAGAGAAGCAACAAACAGTTATTTCAAAAAAAAAAAAAAGTTTCAGTTAAAAATGCAATAAAAAGTGATAAAAATTAATTTCAGGATTCTGAAAAAAGAACAATATGCATATCTTCAGACCATCCTAAAAGCGTTTGTAAAGTTTCAAAAGGATCGGCCAGAAACTGTAGGAGGAGTTGCGCGTACAATGTACATACTCCCTATACATTTCTGTAGTATTAGGGCTCAAAAAACGTAAGTTAAAACTTCAGACCATCCTAAAAGCTCCTGTTAAGTTTGAAAAGGATTGGCCTAAAACTGTAGGAGTTGCGGGCAAAGGAATGGTGGGGGGAATACGAGGCGATTTGTTTTATGTCTTACCTCGTGTCATTTTGTTATTGTGTCTTTCCGTCCTTTTAGCACTGCGATTACCTCGCTTGGGGAAGAGATAGCTAATCTTAGTGCTTTTCGTACGTTTATCTGATTGTTGCTTGTTTGGATTTGTCGATTTCCTCTTCCTCTTGATGTCTGGGAAGAGCTACGGCTTGTGATTGTGGCACTCCCTGGACTTTTCTCTTAACTTTTTTTTTTTGTAATTGTGGCATTTCCTGAGTATCTTCACTTATATGTTTCATGTTTGCTTTCTTGTAAACCAAGCCCCTTCTGGAAAGGTATCTGCTCTAAATGGAAAGAGTTGGCTCCTCCATGGGGGTGATTTCTTTCCTTTTATAGTTGAACTCTTTTTCAGAAGGGTATAAACACTTTTGACAGAATGTCCTTCCTGAATGTTTATCAACTTCCATTAAGTAAGAAAACCGTATAAAACATCTGTGAGGCATTCTCGATGACAGACAACTTTATAATTGTTCCTTACACATCCTTACATATGTTTTTCTCTGGTTTACTACTCAAAACTCCCATTTTCTTATCTGTAGTGTGTTCTTTGTTTCCAAAGGCAATCTGTTTGACGCTTATTAAAGTCCGGCGTTTTATTTGCAAGTTGCAAATAATGATGACCATGATCTGATTCAAGCTTCGTGCTGGTTTCTACATGAAATCGCCACACGAAATTACCGTTCGTAATACTCACGTTACTCAAGTATAGAATAAATGGAAATAAAACTGTAAGCCATGCACCATGCCCTGCCACACAGGGACATATTCCCTATGCATTTCTGTAGTATAAGGGCTGAAAACAATCTAAGTTAAACATGAAGAGAAGCAATAAACAGTTATTTCAGAACTAAAAAAAAAAACACAAAAAAAGTTTAAGTTAAAAATGCAATAAAAAGTGATAAAAAATAATTTCAGGATCCTGAAAAAAACAATATGCATATCTTCAGACCATCCTAAAAGCGTATGTAAAGTTTCAAAAGGATCGGCCTGAAACTGTAGGAGGAGTTGCGCGTACAATGTACATACTCCCTATACATTTCTGTAGTATTAGGGCTCGAAAAAAGTAAGTTAAAACTTCAGACCATCCTAAAAGCGCCTGTTAAGTTTGAAAAGGATTGGCCTAAAACTGTAGGAGGAGTTGCGGGCAAAGGAATGGTGGGGGCGCTGACGGACGGACGGACGGACGGACGCTCAAAATTTCAGGGGTATAACATAATACCCCCCACTTTTTGTACATTTACATTCGTGTCAAAAGGTTCGTTTTTAACTTTATTTAGGAATTGAAATTCAGAAAATGAGCTTGCACATGATGATGAAAATATTAGGCTATTTTAATGTCTGTGGCTCATCGGAGACATTAAAGTAGCTTATGTTTTTTATCATCCAGTGCAAAGCTAACAATTGAAATTCATATTTTGAGCTTGCATTGGATGATGAAAAAACACTAGTCTATTTTAATGTCTGTGAAGCCCGAAGGGCTTCTCGGAGACATTAAAATAGCAAATGTCTTTCAACATCCAGTGCTTTCTCAAAATCTGAATCTTAATTCTTATATTTATATTTTATAGTATTAATTTATTCTCAGCTTTTAACTTACATTTAAATTCGCTTGATTTTCCAATATTTGCAATTAAATTTCACTTAACGGAGGTCTTGGAACATTACAGGCGAATGATCCCATAGCCCCACCCTAATTCGTGGCCTAGATCAAGTGATAGCTCAGTGATTCGCATCGAGAAATGAACGGCAACAAAACGGCTGCTTTATCGTAGACGATTATATTAAAAAATGAAAATATCATCACGTAAACATATCTATATAATTTTAACGCCCTTAAACCCCACTTTTATGTAGTAAAACTGGGGGTCACAGGGGTATACATTATTTTTTCTTATTTCTGCTCAAAAATATATATTGTGGTACTCGTTAGAACCGTCTCGGCGAGGACGTTCTAACGAGTACCCATAATCTATGTGTTGAGCAAAAATTTTAAAAATATCAGAATTTTTATCTGAAAACTTCCAGTTTTTGGTGGTGAAATTTTCTATATATTTGAATAGGCGTTTTTTCTTAATGTTAAATAATGACTTAAGTGCTTTTGCCAAAAGTCAAAAGATAAAAAAAAGCGAGTGACATAACAGTTTCGGACTTGACAGATGCCATTACAAACTTGACTTTTTCATTACGTCTCTATGATGCAGGAATAATGAGAATATTCCCTTCCAAGCGTATCTTACTTGTTGGTATGGCAAATTAAGGTGTAGTTGGAAATGCAGAAAAAAACAAAACAAAGAAAATAGAAGTCGATTTTAAATAAGTCTGTTCATGTCGTTTAATAAAACAATATGCAATTCTTTAAGCTAAGTCTATTTTCATGTTTAATGTATCTGCTGAATAGTTTCCAAGGGTCAGGCAATTTAACAGTATCTGCACTGTTTAGAATTACCTGGCAACGTTTTACGGCTTTCGTACATACATATATTTGCTTTAGCTTTAATTGTTGAAGCATAATATATTATCTTTTCTCCATAAAGTAATGATTTAGTCAACATTAAAAAAAGCTAAATCATGTGACGTACCTGACCTTAAACGTGTGACCATGCTCATCGTATTCTACACTCTGACGTTTAGTATGCAGTCGAACCTCTATCATAGTTTCATCACAGTGGTCTGCACAAACTCTTTTCTGTTAGAATAGACCCTTTTGCAGAAGGAAGAGGACACAATTTTGACAGCGACAAGACACCGAAAAATATAGCAGCCAACTTCCTTTTCCCTAACGTAGTTCACATCTCCATACAGGACCCACTAAACACGACAAAAGACATTAAAAAGTATAAAAATGTCCCGCAGCGAACATCCACAGTGCCTTATAAGGAACGAGCAAAACGAGAATTGCATTTGTAGAACGGTCGGAGAAAGTTTGGACTAAATTCTACTGTGCAATAAAACGGTCTTGTATTAGGAGCAGGAATATGGTATTACAATTAATAAATGCACATGCATGTATTTTACTCATTTCAGATAAAATCAAAGACTTACTCAGCCTAACAGAGCCAACGGTTTCTGTGATCTTATCTTCTCTAGTCACTCATAAAAGAAACACTCAACTTAACGCTGTTGGACTAATGGCAATAGAAAATATTCTGCGATCTGGTAAGAAATGATCATTGAATTTTGAATTCCTGTTACGTATTAAGATTTCCCTGAACGCCACGGTAATGTAGTTTATATTTTTCCGGTTGTTTGTGATCATTGACCATTCTGGGAGTTTTGAAAATTTATATGTCACTGATGATGTCTGATTGGCTGAAGTTGTTAGTTTGGCCCAGAAACCTTGACACATCAGCCGTTATCAGTTTTATGGGTATATCCATTGCTTCTAAGGGTCATACGTTTTAAAATCTGTTTACGAGTATGTTTTCCGTGACTGTAGCCTTCCCTGTGTATCCCTTTTTTATATATGGACAGAAAATCTCTATATGGCGCTTCATAGTTTCTGTCACTTCGATGACTAGTGCAGACTTTGTGTGTATTTCTTTCAAACAGATGGCCATGATATCCTGTAGCATGACCAGAATTACTTCTTGGTTTCATGCTCTTGAATGGTTTAGTATATAGTCGCTGTTTTGTCCGTCAGCGAACCTGCCCGTGCGTCAGTCCGTCATTTATTTAGTCAGTCCATCATAATTTTGTTTGTCCAGAAGATTAAAGGTAATCATTGCACATTGTAAAATATTGAATGAGGGCAACGATCTTCCTTCCTTGAAGTCAAACTTCAATGGCTCGAACATCTTTGGTACCACGGAAATTTGTTCGAGATGTGGGTAGTTCGAGCCACTGAGTGATAATCATGGCGCCAGGTCAGAAAGCAAATAGCGATAATTTAGGGAAATGTATTTGATTTCTACACAATAACTGTATGTTCGAATTGCCTCAATCAGGCGATTCTAACGAGTACACACATTATACATTTTCATGAAAAAGTAAGAAAAGTTCCCTAAATATATATTTTCTTGAGCTATCGGAAGAATTTCGTAGGAACCGGTGTTCGAGCTACTGAGGTTCGACTAAAGTTACTATAGGAAATTTTTAAATCAAATCAAATAAAGAGGACTGGATCCACGTTTTCCGCCAACTTTTGTGACTTCCTGTTTGCTCTTCTGACACCAAATCCCTTTTTAAAATGAGACTACGGAGAAAGGGGCTTACGCTTAAGAGTAGACTCCTTTTCAGAAGTGAGGTAAAACAATTTTGATAGACTTAACTCTCCTGAAAAAAATATCCATTTCTCTTAAACTTGGTAGAGAACGACCTTGAATCTTTGTATATGATACAAACCATGACCCTTTCTGAAGATATGGTGTAAGAGACAATAGCTATGCTCGCTTTGTTTCTTGCTCATAATGCCTATTTTTCTTGTTCTCAATATAGTACATTAAGAAAGTTTCGTCAATGTTTTGTAAGGAACTGTTCTAGCTGCGGTCTTGAAACTTTCAGATGACATAACGTACATGACTCCTTATGCTGTGTGTCACTCAATGGTCATGCTACTGCTTTAATCCATTTAAGCATGGCGTCCCATAAAAGGGACATTGGCAAACAGTCTAGAACCAGATCAGACGCCGCAGAACGCGGCGTCTGATCAGGATCTACACTGTTTGCATTAAATGCAAGAATTTCTGTAGAATGTTGTTATAATAAAAGCTAACCAGACACACATTCTGTTGGAAATGGATCGGTCTAAAGAGTTAAGGTAGAAGAGTCCACTCGGCATAAATGGGTTAAAATAGTAGGGGTATACGCTTTATTTACTTCCGTCTGCCCTTACGTCTGTAACCCTGTTCGGACGTTAATATCTCAATATCTGCAGTCATTTTAACTGCAGTAACCTAACATAGTATGTGAGCAGACAGTACAGATGACTAGAGTCTACTCTGTTTTACATTCATCTGTCAGTTATAGATACACCATCAGGTTGTCGAATGAATTTGCCGAAATGTTAGGACATTTTGATAGGCAGTGAGTCTGATCAGAATTTATCTGGACGCATTATTGGATAGCCATTTCAAAGGTGCAAAGTTTCATGCGAATAACGAAAACCCTAATCAGGCTCCGGGGTTATAAAACATTTTTCATGCTCAACTCAGCTGAACATGAAATTTATTTTGCTTATAAATCTTAAAATACTGACAATTGTTTAAAACTTCTTTCATGCTGAACTCAGCTGAGAATGCTCAGCTGAGTTGAGCATGAAAAAAGTTTTAATTGTTGGTATTTTTATTTTTATGACCAAGTGAAATTTCATGCTCTGTTGAGTTGAGCACGAAAAAAGTTTTATAACCTCGGGGATAGACTGCATGGATGCGCAGGCTTATTTGAGTCTTCTTTGGGCGAATATGTCTGAAGGTACGTTTTCTCACATTGCGTATCATATAGTTTTAAGGTACCTGCCGTCCTCGGTGGCCGTGCGACGTGTTCGATCCCCGTCGTGTCCGCCAACATTCTTTCGTGGAGATTGATCATAAACTATTTTCTACGATCATTATCTTTCTTCCGCTGATTCAAGAAGGGCAGTTGTCAGAGTACGGTGAAATAAGGTGCACAATTACTCGTTAACCGCTAAGAGGACTAAGCCTGCACAGGAAAAGTGTAGTTAGGTAAACTGACTGGATCGACATTACCTTAATAGCGTACACAGGGCCATTAAACTCCAAATTAACCAAATAATTATGTATTGCAGATATTGCGACAGAGTTTGAAGCAGGCATAGGCCCTATAGTAGCAGAAGCCATGAAAGAACATCGAAAGAACTCCGATATACAAGCCTCCGGACGTTATATTCTCTCTATAATAGGATACGAATCATCTTCACTTGATGGTAGTATTACTCTCTTTTCATAACATACATACCATACTTGTTACACTGTACGAGTAACTGATCTTATGCTCTGTATTACGTCGAGCAGATGGTCCCAGATCACAGGACCAAGCGATACCAGTGAACTTTTAAAGAGGGGTATCTAATGATAACTCGGGGATATTTTTTCTTAATTCTGCATACATACATATGTTTTGGGTACACATTATTAGCGCCTCGGGGAGGCGCTAATAATGTGTACCCACAACATATGTATGTATGGAGTATCCACAACCTATATTTTATGGAGAAAATGTGTATCCACAACATGTATGTATCGAGTATCCACAACATATATTTTATGGAGAAATGGAGAAAATGAATATCCACAACATATATATGTATGGAGTATCCACAACATATGTTTTATGGAGAAATGGAGAAAATGTGTATCCACAACATGTATGTATGGAGTATCCACAACATATGTTTTATGAAGAAATGGAGAAAATATGTATCCACAACATATGTATGTTTGGAGTATCCACAACATGTTTTATGAAGAAATGGAGAAAATGTGTATCCACAACATATGCATGGCGTATCCACAACATATATTGTATGGAGAAATGGAGAAAATTATCCCAGAATTATCACCAAATACTCCTCCTTAACAAGTCCACTGTGAGACGCTTGCATCGAGTTGTGATCCATAGCTCTTGTATCATCCGCGTCATAAAGAGCAGCAGGTCACGCGTTACTGTAGTGATATTGTGTTTATTATATACCTTAAAGTGTCATTCACAAAAACAGCGGACGATATTCAAAACCCTTATTTTATTTATCCGATAAGATAAGGCTTGAAAATACGCGGAGCTGCATCAGAATTAAGGGTGAAGTTTGGCACGAGTAAAACTGGTTTAAGCCATCCAGTAGTTTTGGGGTTTTTTTTGTTTTGTTTTGTTTTTCTACTGACCGTTCCAAAGCAGTTCCTCTGTTGCAGTTCGTCTCTGTGCGCGTCAGTGGTGTCATATGTGAAGTTTGTTTTGTCATTTTTTGTTTCTCATCTCTCCTTTCGGTACCTCAATGATTGCACAAATCAACTGATGCCACAGGCTACAATAAATCCAGTTTTCCCCATACAAATGCCAAAGTGATCAAATTTGATCTTGCCGTAGAATAGGTCAGGGTCAGTCGAGGGTCATCATTTGAATAAACTTGGCAGGGTCAGAGCCAACAATGCCTACCAAGTTTCAAGGACATCGGCCGTTTCGTTCCTGAGAGGAAGATTGTTAAAGGGTCTTTACCATATATTGGCATGTCGGCCAGTTTGGTCAGGTGATCCAGACCTTACAAACAAACTTTTGTTCCCCACCCCATGGCGGTTCTACATTTAATTTAGTATAAATCGGCCAAGCGGTTTCAGAGATGTCGTTTGAAAATGTGGACGACGCAGACGACGTAAACGTAGACGCCGGCAACGGACGACGGACCACTGCCTATCCTCTAAGCTCCCCAGATGAGCCATAAAAGGAATTTCGTCTGCTGAACTTCTGAATGGCGCTTTAAAGGTTAAGTAAGTTTATATCTCGAAACTGATCTGCTCCTTCATTTTAACTGATCGGAGAGGTATAGAAGCGGAAACTTTACGTGTATGGAGCTTGACTTCATTTCGCCAATGGAAACAACCGTCAATTTTATTTTAAAGGTTTACCTCAAAGTTCTTAAGATCTTGTATTTACTCAGCTACTTTTAAAATCATACTATTCATTCAGTCTATATTTGGTTCACATATCGCTATGAAAGATGTTCTTCATCCAAAATTATATCCAGTACCATGTCTTCCTCCCTCCTTTAACCACCCTCCAATCCCCACTGTGATCTGGATTTTAAGATCATAATCTTACTTTTTTTTTATTTGATTGACAAGCGCGAGTTCAGGCGAGCCATCATATCTGGCGACAAGTCTTGTTTATTTTTATGTTATATCATCAATATATCACATATCTCTACAAAGCATATCTGTTTGTGTTTGTAGTTTGCATATTTAGATATGTTCATGTTTGTCAATTGTATCAAATATGGCCATATAAAGCCCTTTTACATTACTTATAAGACGCCAAAAGCGCACAGGAGATGCACTGTTATTACAGTTTTGAACCCTGTTTGCTTTTTACAGATATCAGCGTCAAGTAGATGGTTAATGTGGAAAGGGCGAAAACAACGCTAATATTAGTGTCACCTGCAACAAACTCCATGAGATTTGATATCCAGTGCACAGCACAGACTCCTTTGCAAGCAGACATCATTAGTTAAAATTTCGACCGGTGAAAATGACCATCTGTCAATAAAAAAAACTGAATGATATTATTTGAGTCAGCGCACAACAAAACCTACAATAAGACCTGTGTGACCAGCCTGCAAATCCACCCAGTATGGCAAGGGTTCACGATCATCCCTCTTTGGATCCACGCAATATGGCAAGGGTTCTCTTCCGTCCCCTTCTGGATAGCCTGTGATCAGCGAAGACTCTGATGCGGATGCGCAGGCTGATCTGAGTCTTCGCTGGTTGCACAAGTTCAATTGTAGGTCTTTCGTGTGCTTGCTCATTTCACATTACAAATGATTGGCATCATTGCTAAAGCACGTTTGGGCGAGACATATTCCCATATTATTTTAAACCGTGCAATGGGAAAGGGGGTCTTCGGGTCAAATGCGGACAGCACAGCCCCGATCAAACTGCGCATTCTTCAAAGTTCACTTCAAGAATCAGTAGAATATATCTATTTATATCTAAGGCCACACAAAGATAACTTTCTCATGTGGCGGTTCATAGATACATTCGTCAGGACATATAAATGCTTTCAATAATGATTTAGATTTTTGTTGTTGTTGTTGTTCATTTATTTGTTTTTGCTTGTTGTTTATGTGATTGTTGTTGCTGTTGTTCTTTGTAGTAGCTGTAAATTTTTGCGTTTTTTTATTTTTTTTATTTTTGCCCATTTTCGTGGTAAAACATTTGAGCCAAATCATGATATGCATGAGGTAAATGCAGACCAGGAAAAGTCCAGATCAGCACAATCTGATAAGAGTCTTTGCTATACATCGATAGTGTGCAAGCTCAAGACAAAATTTACAATAACACCTATGCGACCAGCCAAGACTCAGGTCAACTTGCACATCCATTGGAGACAGATCTCACTACTACATATGATGGCTATATTTTCTTTTGTCTGCTAAAAGCGATCATTTTAGGACTGTGCCCAAAACACCAAAGGGATATCATTGTGTCATTTTTAAAGCGAAGCGTGTCATTGCATTTTCACCATAAAATATAAGAAATGATGAAAATTCTGGTTATCAAACAGATTAAGACCGAGTTATGCTGCCGGATAAGTTGCTATAAGTAATAACAAATAAATTGATTTGCCGATTAACCCTTAGCGTGCTAGGAAAAAAATGAAACAGGCCCTGTAAGAGGGGGTACCCCTACTCGAGAAGTCATTACTCCCTTAATTTTGCCTCGATTTACATGGAATTTTCACATATAATTTGCCGATCGTAGCTGGCCATTTTATCGGCAAGAGGATGGTCACGTGACTAGTGATAGTCACGTGTAAACCGGAAACCGTTTAAGACACTTAAAAAAAGTTACAAGAGACCAGCGCCTACTGAGTACTATTGCAAATGAAACGAGTGACGTACATATGTTCTACTGTTATTCCTACTTCTTCCTCACTGGAAATGATTTAGGCGTTATGGGCTTTCTCTCCAGGAAATCGTGATCAATCTGTTGAAGTGAGTGCTGAAATTAATGGCAGCTTCAAATTCGATATTCTCAGTCTTTATTAGTGTGGGTAAAATCCAGCACCCGACTATCTAATGAAAAGTGGTGTGTTTGTATGAAAGTAGGTTCACTCCTGTATGAGAACACTTGCTCGAAATGGTTACATGTGGTGTATAGTAAGTATGACAGGCTTTAGAGTTGGCAGACCTCTCCTGGGCGCACATAGTTGCCTACAGCAGTGTAAAGGTTAAATGTGTGTAAAATTCTGAAAGTCCACGTAAGGATATAGATTACCCCACGTTTTACTTAATATTACTGGGGAATATAGGGTACACAATACAGTCGACACTCGTTATTTCGAACTCGCTTATCTTGAATAACCGCATATCTCGAAGTAAACATATGGTCCCTGTTTTCTATATGGAATTCTAACAACAGGTAACAAAATATTGTGGAAAAGAGGAGAAATTGCTCCTCTTTTCCACAATATTTTTAAGGTATCTCTAACTTCAGGAGTCAAATAACATATTCATTTGTGAAATTTGGCTGCTCGATGTTGTTGTTTTTTTTCCTCAATTCTGCAAATCTGATATGGCGAAGTATGGATATCTCGAAGTATTTTAGAGTCCCTTGGACTTCGAGGTAACAAGAGTCGACTGTACATAGGCGTGTAACGCAATGATATCTAAATATTTGGAGAAGAACTCCCAAATTATATGTACATACAGAAGCAGGGCTTAGTAGGCCTTGTTCAAGCCTTATGCACTTACCATTTCGAAAACACGCCTATTCAAATATACTGAAAATTTTACCACCAAAAAATGAAAATTTTCAGATAAAAAATTCTGATATTTTTCATGTTTCAGCTCAAAACATAGATTGTGGGTACTCCTTAGAACCGCCTCGACGAGGCGGTTCTAACGAGTACCCGCAATCTATGTGTTTGAGCAGAGATAAGAGATAAGAAAAATAATGTATACCCCTGTAAACCCCAGTTTTCCTATATAAAAGTGGGGTTCATGGGGGTAAAAATTATACAGGCATGTTTTCGTGATGCAAACTGAACCTTCGTGATGTCGGACTCAAAGTCCATATAAATGCATCTGTAACCTTTGGAACAGACTTTTAACCCAATTTCGGCACTTGGTGTTGGTGGGCTTTTCAGGCGTAATTATTTTAATCCTGTATTAGACTTTTACCAGTGTCTGACAGAGTAAAAGGCCACTGTCTTTGTGGAGTAAAATCTCTCCGGGTAGTGTAGGCTTCCACCAAGATTCCAAGATTAAAATTGGGCCGCCGTTTGCATTAAGTAGCGTCACGCTAAAAGAACAGTCAGCAGAAATATCTCATTTTACCCCGCTTCTCCTAGTTTGTAGAAAAAGTCATGAGTCGGATGTACTTTTGACATAGAGCAGGGCACTTTAGTTAAGAAAAATGGCCAAAGCATTTGTCTTATGTCTTGCTAGTGCTGGCAAAGCTTAAACTAACAGTATATCATTATCATTACCATTTGCTATATGCTTGATTTTTCCCCGTTCCAACTGGCGTAGAGCTGGGTATGGAGGCGATTCTGTACTATCAACACAGCTCTATTTGTAGGTTTGTTTCTTTATCATGTGATGAAGTAGTAACATCATGTTTACTTATATCTTACCAGTGGGATTCGGTTTGGACACTGTAACACTAGATATCGTCAATCAATGTTGCGCAGCTCCTGCGAAAATTTGTTACAAATTCCTGAAGTGAACCCTTGTAACAATATTCTATGATTGCACATTTTTCCATGATCTAACATGTATTGTCTAATTTAATGGCTTTGACTGGATCCCTATCATTATAGAGACACGAAATGCATGAAACTGGGCGCGTGCACTTGTACGTTGCAACAAGCCAACAATGCAACTGTATTGGTGGCGCGTAGGTGTATGAAATATTAGGTGTAGACTTGCACATACTATTCTTTCGACATCCTTCTGAAATACTTTTTTTCCGTTTGACATTTTCTTCTAAATAAAACAAAACTGATTTGCCATTGATAACATCTTATCAAGAACAATTGTCTTCTATGTTTATGTGCTTTGTTTTCAAATCTTTAGTGTAAAATTATTTTTACGGCCAAAATGGTCCTGACATATATTTGTAGTGGAGTTTGGAAAATAAAATATTGCAAAACATTTTTGCTTTTCTTCACTGATAATAAAGCATTGTGATAGTTTCAGACGTTTTGAACAAGTGAATCAAATTACCTAGCTATTACCTAGCTTATCGATTTTTGAAGAATTTGCAGCCGTTTTTTACTATCGGGAAAATAGAAATTTGCGTGTGTTTTCATATATATATATATATATATATATATATATATTATATATATATATATAATATATATATATATATAACTAATGGAATAAAATTTTGGATTAAGAAGTAGTAAAGACAAAACGTTTTGCATAGAAACATGATAAAAATGTGCAATGTTTTTTCTTTTGAGTAAAGCGCCATGCAAAAATAAATGTCTGTCTGAAAGATGTTGGAAGCAGAGTAACTATAAAGGGAAGAAATAAGTAAGGACTGCTGGTTAAATGTATCTGAGCGGCAATAGGCCTTAATATGGAGAAAGGAATTCGAACTTCAAGCCTTATTATTGTACGGACTGAATATTCGGGAGCTTTTACAAATACGAGCTTGTTCAAACCAAACATTTCTCTTAGGCTGCATTTCTTAAGAAATATGCCATATCCCCCATAGTTACCTATCCTACGATGTGCTGGTGACTGCGTTTTCTATCTTAGCTACTAATTGTACTCTCGTACCAATGCAAGAGGCGCCGTATACGGGTGGTTACAGCCTTTGAATGTGGTGCTGAAGTTTGCGGGTTCGAGCCAGTTTGGATGCCCTATTTCCAAGCAGATATTTACAGAATAGAAAAAAAACAAAGGACTGTTGTCCGTTGTAGGAGCTGGCGCAATCAGTCGCGTTGGAGAAATGCTTTAATAACTCCAAAGGCCAGATACGCAGGAAAGACCACAGCAGGTTTCTCTCTCTATTCTATAAAACATGGCCATAACAATCTTGCTATTGTAAATAAGAATAGGTACCGGTCTGGGGTCGGTGGAGGGAGCAGTAGAACTAGGTCCCATCCCTTTCAGTACCAACGTCCAAACGCTTATACGGATAGTTTTAAGAACTGGTGCAAATTGGAATGGCCATACAGCTGGACCTGTCTCTTCAGAGAAAGCGTATGGATTCAAGGCCAAAATATAATATCCTAGGGTTGGACAGGGGCTTGGTATGGATTGACTTCTTGTGAATAGGTTTAGTCTGCTGGTGGCTTTGTCACCAATTCATTTTTTTTTTTTTTTTTTTTTTTGTGATAACTTATGTGCCACACCACAAACCTGCCATCAGTCATAGTTGACCGAGTGCAGCAACGAGAGAAACTCCTTTTGCTGAATATTTCTCAGGTAACCAGTGCGTTCATTCGGAAGTTCGTAGTTACTTTATTCTCGTATATACAAGAGGGCCACGGGTCGCTCACCTGAGTGACATAGCCACTGCAGATATGCAGATGTTATGCAACATTTTTCCAGTCCTGTCATCGCAGCTAATGAAAAGATCAACCTTGAAGCAGTTCTTAATTTTGAAGAAGAATATTATACATGTATATGGCATGACAGTCAATGGAGCATGATCATTTGAACAAACTCTCAATCACATTTCAACAGTAGGATCAATGTGAAATTTGGAGGCAATTGGCTAACTGGTTTCTGAAGAATCATGATTTTATACATGTAAACGGCACAGTGGCAGGGAAATGTAATAAACATAAACAAGATGGCAGCCATCTTGGATTTCCAATCAGAATGATTTTAACTACTGTTGATCTACAAGTCACCTCGATACTTTCAATGAACTTTGAGTCGGTTCAGGAGAAAAAGTTCAAAACAAGATTTTCAAGATGGCCACCATAGCCGCAATTTGGGATTCCCTATCGCAACGATTTGAGCTATTTTTCAACTACAAGTCACCCCGATGCTTCCTCGAGTCAATTGGCCTTTCAGTTCAGAAGAAGAAGGGAAAAATAGATTTTCAAGATGGCCGCCATCTTGGATCTCCGATTGGAACGATTTTAGCTATTTTTATATCTACAAGTCATCCCAATCCTTCCTACCAATTTTCAAATCAACTGGCCCTTTGGTTCAGGAAAATAAGCGAAAAAAAGAGTTTTAAGATGGCCGCCATGATGGCCACCTTGGATTTCCGATCCAAACAATTCAAGCTATTTTAGATCTATATGTAACCCAAATGCTTCCAAGTTTCGAATCAAATTGCCTTTCAGTTCAGGAGAAGTGAAAAATAGATATTCAAGATGGCTGTCATGGCGGCCATCTTGGATTTCTGATAGGGATGATTTTAGCAATTTTTGATCTACAGGTCACCCTGAAACTTCCTACCTAGTTTAAAGTCAATAAGCCTTTTGGTTCAGGACAAGAAGTGAAAAACAGATGTTCAAGATGGCTGCCATGGCGGCCATCTTGGATTTCCAATCGGAACGATTTTAGCCAATTTCAATCTATGTCACCCCTATGCTCTTGGATTTCCAATCAGCATGATTTTAGCTACTTTTGATCTACAAGTTACCCTGATGCGTCCTACCAAGTTTGGAGTCAATAGGCCTTTCGGCTCAGGAGAAGAGAAAAATAGATTTTCAAGATGGCGACCATGGCGGCCATCTTGGATTTCCGATTGGAACGATTTTAGCTACTTTTGATCTACAAGTCACCCAAATGCTTCCTACCAAGTTTCGAGTCAATTGACTCCTCCGTCAGAAGGCTATAACCACGCCCATGCGTAAATCCTTAGACAAACAATATCGTGATACCTGTATTTGTCAATGAAAACTGTATTTATCAATGAAAAAGTACATAGGTAATATTGTTTGTCTAAGTAATAACATTAACCGTTAACTGGTAAGCTATTTTGGTTGGTCAGGTTTTGGTGTCATTTACTGGTCAGGTGATTTCACGGAGGAGTCAATTGGCATTTTGTGTTAGGAGAGGAAGTGAAAAATAGATTTTCAAGATGGCCGCCATCTTGGATATAGGATCGGCAAAAGTTTAGCTATTTTTGATCTACATGTCACACCTATGCTTCCTAGCAAGTTTGGAATCAATTGGCCTTTCGGTTCAGGAGAAGAAGCAAAACATAGATTTTCAAGACGGCTGCCATGGCAGTCATCTTGGATTTCCGATCGGAACAATTTTAGCTATTTTTGATCTACAAGTCACCCCAATGCTTCCTACCAGGTTTTGAGTCAATTGGCTTTTGGGTTCAGGAGAAGAAGCGAAAAATAGATTTTCAAGATGGCTGCCATGGCGGCCATCTTGGAATTCCGATCGGCATGATTTTAGCTATTTTTGATCTACAAGTCACCCCAATGCTTCCTACCAGGTTTGGAGTCAATTGGCCTTTCGATTCAGGAAAAGAAGCAAAAAATAGATTTTCAAGATGGCTGCCATGACGGCCATCTTGGATATCCGATCAGCACGATTTTAGCTTTGATCTACAAGTCACCCCAATGCTTCCTAGCAAGTTTGTAGTCAATTGGATTTCGGTTCAGAAGAAGCGAAAAATAGATTTTCAAGATGGCGGCCATGGCAGCCATCTTGGATATCCGATCGGCACGATTTTAGCTATTTTTGATCTACAAGTCACCCCAATGCTTCCTACCAGGTTTGGAGTCAATTGCCTTTTGGATTCTGGAGAAGAAGCGAAAAATAGATTTTCAAGATGGCTGCCATCTTGGATTTCCGATCGGCCTGATTTTAGCTATTTTTGAACTACAAGTCACCCCGATGCTTTCTAGCAAGTTTGGAGTCAATTGGCCTTTCGGTTCAGAAGCAGCGAAAAATAGATTTTCAAGATGGCGGCCATCTTGGATTTCCCATCGGCACGATTTTAGCTATTTTTGATCTACAAGTCACCCCGATGTTCCCAGCAAGTTTGGAGTCAATTGGCCTTTCGGTTCAGGAGAAGAAGCGAAAAATAGATTTTCAAAATGGCGGCCATCTTGGATTTCCGATCGGCAAGATTTTAGCTATTTTTTATCTACAAGTCACCCCGATGCTTTCTAGCAAGTTTGGAGTAAATTGGGCTATCAGTTCAGAAGAAGCGAAAAATAGAGATGGCAGCCATCTTGGATTTCCGATCGGCACGATTTTAGCTATTTTTGATCTACAGGTCACCCTGATGCTTCCTACCAAGTATCGAGTCAATTGGCCCAGGGGTGTAGGAGGAGTAGGCTTTTAAAGCAATTGTTGATGCCGCACGACTGACATTGACTGACCACAATAGCTCACCATGAGCACTTCGTGCTCAGGTGAGCTAGCAAGGAATCTACTTACTCCTCTCAATCTCGCCTTTTAAAAGGGCTCATGTTGTTTTATCAGCAGGCACTAAACTGTGTAGGACCAGAGTGCAAGTACAGGAGGCCCTAAACTTTGTAGGACAAGAGTACAAGTACAGCAGGCCCTAAACTGTGTAGAACCAGAATGCAAGTGCAGCAGGCCCTAAACTGTGTAGGACCAGAGTGCAAGTACAGGAGGCCCTGTGTAGAACCAGAATGCAAGTGCAGCAGGCCCTAAACTGTGTAGGACCAGACTGCAAGTACAGGTCCTAAACTGGGGACCAGAATACAAGTACAGCAGGCCCTAAACTGACCAGAATGCAAGTACAGTAGGCTCTAAACTGTGTAGGACCAGAGAGCAAGGACAGCAGGCTCTAAACTGTGTAGAACCAGAATGCAAGTATAGCAAGCCCTAAACAATGTAGGACCAGAGTGCAAGTACATGAGGCCATAAACTGTGTAGAACCAGAATGCAAGTGCAGCAGGCCCTCAACTATGTAGGACCGGGGTGCAAGTACAGGAGGCCCTTAACCGTGTAGAACCAGAATGCAAGTACAGCAGACCCTAAACTGCATAGAACCAGAATGCAAATACAGCAGGCCCTTAACTGTGTAGGACCAGAGTGCAAGTACAGCAGGCCCTAAACTGGAGAACCAGAATGCAAGTACAGGTGGCCCTAAACTATGTAGAACCAGAATGCAAGTGCAGCAGGCACTAAACTGGGTAGGACCGGAATGTGAGTACAGAAGGCCCTTACCACACTACAACACCCTTATGGTCTGATATACTGTATTCACCAGAAATGTCCAGGTACTGAATTTGATCAGCCTAGGCCAGACAGTACAGAATATATGACAATAAGAAAAATTTGTGGACCTCTATTTGTCTGTCCAAGCAGAAGAACGGGTATTTTAGTGGCCACAATTTAGTTTTCAATTTGAATGGTTTTATAGTTTAGCCAAGTGACCTTTTTATGTGGCTTAAATTTCTTTTAAGTGGCTAAGATAGTCCTAAAATTTTTAACACCAAAATTTCTGACCAAATGGCATATTCAAACTGCAGACCCGGATCAAACTTCTGAAAGAAAAGTCTGAGGATCTACAATGTTTGCCATTCCACAATATATTTCAAGAAATAACTGCATAAAAAGCAAAAGTTAGAAAAAACGTGTGTTTGAAATTTTATGACATTTACCCAAGTTTGTATTGAGTGAACCACGTTCAGTACCCATCCATTTTTGGAAACAGATGGAACATATGTACGGGCCCGCAGATAGTGATCAGGACAGTGCACCTGCAAAATGCAGTGCTTAAAAAATTTAGAAACACATTTGATTTGAAAGAAACAACAGAAGAATTTATTTCAATAAACTTTATTTGGACAGAGGTTGAAAGAATCACTGAAAACAACAGAAAAAATACATTGACTCTCGCTGATGTTTTTAACGTTAGCCTTCTACTTCCTTTACAAACTTTTCTTTACCATATGGGAAATAGTTCCATTCCAACTCATCAGTATTCCAGAAATAGAATACAAACTTTAAAGAGTCAAGTACATAGCATGCCGATGATTTTCCAACTACATAATGCTACTGTATGTGCTGTTTTCAGTAATACTTAAAATTGATTTCATAAAAAGCGTGTGTTCTTTTCATTGGACAATCTGGGTAGCTGTCTGAAATTACACTCTGCCAGATCAGTTTAATTATGTATCCCAGGTTTTTCTCAGTATGTCAAATTCCAATTCTCATACCAATTAATATACTATTCACGTTCTATGAAATATGACGGCAAAAGCTAATGTACATTAAAAATTTGCCTTCAAAAAATGTCAAACCATCTAGATTTTTTTTCAGTGATGTACGTTGAGACAATCTCAAACCATCTTAATTTTTTTTTCTTTTTTTTTTTTTCAGTAATGTTCCTTAAACTAATATCAAACAAAATGAAATTGCTGCCTTTGAAAATTTGCATTTAACATTCAATTTGCAGCAGAAATACAAATGAGATGTTCCCTTTATCATTATTTCCTAGCTTTCAGTAAGCTCCCAATCCCTGCAAGCCTGAAGGAAATTAGAAGTAAAATATTATCCTGTCAGTGTATCGAAGGTGATGATTAAGGAAGCAAATCTAAGCAAAACATCTGTTCCTTCCAAAGTGCAAAGGAAACTTCCTTTTTCTCGTTTTTATGCAATATCAGACGCTTTCTGACTTCCATGTCAAATTGTCCAATGAAAATAATCACAAATTCTTAACATCATAATGAGACATTAAATCTTTTTGACGTTTATTCTATGTCAGAATGAAGCAAAATCAGAATGTTTAAATTCAACACCTTTGTACATTTTGACATCTACTATAAAGGAAACTGTTTGTCATACCATAAGATTACTTGTATCGTACATAAGAAAGTGAGTTAGTTTCCTCTACATACAAGTTTAGTGTTGAACTAACGGAAGCTTCTGCATACCTGTAACTTTAAATTTCTTTAAACCTTTCCCACATAAGTTTCTGACGTGGATTCTTCTTTGATTTTGGACACATCCATTGCTGTATGGATATCAGTCAAATTTCAAAAAAAGAATGGCAAATAGTGTAGATCCTAATAAGATGGCTCATTACATTTCAAGCAGTCTCATCTTGATCTACTGTTTGCAAAAGTATACATTTTGATCTGCAGGGCTACAAGGGTTACATGTTCAGTCCTGATTCTGCTTCATTTCAAGTCAATAAATTCATCATAAACTAGTTAAATCCCCCCTTCCCTTCCCACCGACACAACAGTGACGTGCTGTCTTGGTAAGTTTTGGTCCTGTTTTGTTAGACTATTTTTACTTTCTTATTTTTCATATTCTGACATTTTCCTAACAAATCTTAACTTAATTACGTCACAGGATTACTAATTTGCCAAGACAGATATCAGTGTTATTGTCATAAAATAACATGGTTCAATTAAAAAGTCGAGCTTTACCCTGCCACATGTAATAAAGGCAATTAAGCGATGCTTTCTGATTATCACCTTAACCGTTAGTACTGGAAAAGACAGACCTGAGCAAGCAAGGTAGACCCCAGATGCCACAGAATGTGGTTATCTGATCAAAACCTGTACTGTCTGCCACTCAATCCAATTTTAGACACATCAACAGGTATTAAAATACTGGCTCAAATTTGAGGAAAGAATGGTAAGGAGTCATGGAGTCCCAATATTTTGGGTTCATATGGTTAATCCCTGAATACAGGTCCAGTAATTTAGTCTTTACTATCCCACAAAATATCTCTACATAATCGGTGCTAATTTCAAAGCACCGTTAGGCTAACTGGGCCCTGAATAAGATGTTAGTCCTATTTTTTTTTTTTAGGAAAAATTAGGGACTAATAATTTTCACATGTAACAGGGTATAAGGTCAACCGATCAATCTGTTGGTGGTACATAGTTTTTTCTTTCTTATTGGTACTAAACTGTTATTTCACAGTACCATCTGAGACTGGCAGGTATCGAGCAATAAGATACATAACCAAGCAGTCAAATAAGCATGATACGTGTCTGTGATGTTTACTGATAAAATCTTAAATGTTTGTTGGAATAAAACAAAGCAAACTACACACATAAACCACCACGAGACTAACGCTTAGAGCGCCAATCAAAACTGCAGCAGACATTTTAAAATACTTTTCTTTTTATCATTTTTCACATTTCATGCGACTCTTCACATGAAATGTCAAGACTTAAAACATTTAGACTATCATCTGCTACAAATTTTGCTTGGCACTTTAAAGGTTGCCATAGCTGCTGCCAGGACTGGTATCCTAATTTTTTTTTTCTTATTTCCCCAGAAAAGCGTGGAGAAATCAGAAAACCAATGGACAATATTTTTGTTTGTAAAAAAGGATATCTTGTCTACAGCTACAGCTTTACTGATGGAATGGTTCCTCCAGCAGAATGTTCATATACAATAAGATATTATTTTGATTGACAGACTTGTACATCAGCTCTGCAACAAATGTAACACGTAAAACACCAGTCAACCCTTATACCACCAACAGAATGATGTAAGTGTATTTTTAGGGTCCAGCATCTTGAATCTGTATATGTTATGAACCATGTACAAATTTAAATCCCCATTTTTTGTTTGCTAACTTTATTTTTTTATCTGTGCACATAAACCTCTGTCCTTAAACCCCATTAAAACTAACAATTTATGATAGACCCACATGATAAAGACACACTGTCATGTTTTTACTTTCTATTTTCACAACATGACGCACAGACCTTGCCAAACATTAATTAATGTCCGTCTTTGTAATTTTTGTCCTCTTTTTTTTTCTTATTACCTTTTTAATATGTTTTTTCTTTCAGGTTTTTAAGTTTTGCAACAAACAGCAATGCTTCTATCAGGTGGATCTTCCCTTAGATCCAAAATGCTGGACAAGCTGTCAAAAATTCCCAAAGTACCGTATTCACCCTAAATACTGGGTTAATTATCTCCTTTACCACACTTTTTCTTAAAATCTAAACAAGTCTATTTACTACCCATTGATGTGTCTAAAACACTACTAGATGAGTGGCAATCAGTGAAGGCCCTGATCAGATACCTCAATCTGTGGCATCTGATCTGTGTCTACCCTGTCTGTTCAGACCTGTTTGCCCCAATATTGAGGGAAAATACAGTACATGTAGCAGCTCCTGCCTTTCAGGCAATGTACAACAGTTTGTAGGCTGTTTTTTAACTGAAACAAGATTTTTAGTCCACATATAAAACATGGTTCTGCTACAAGTCAGAACTGTTTAAATAGGAATACACATAACCTTTAACCCTTAAAGCGCCAAGAAAAACTGCATCTGAAAATGTCGTCTGTTTATGTTGTCTGCTGAATATTCTTTCAAACTTTTCAAACCTATTTTTTGCATACCGGCAAACAGTGTGGACCCAGATCAGACTGCTCCTAAGGAGCAGTCTGATCTGGGTCCACACTGTTTGCAGAAATGACTTTTAAAATCACAAGCAGAAGACAAAGCAGACGACAATTGTTGTGATTGGCGCTTTAAGGGTTAAGCAAACTGTTGCACACATTCAGAGTAAATGTTCTGAAGTTCCAACAGAAAAAAAAACAAAAATGTTCAAAATGCAATCTCTCTCCTCTCTAATGAACCAAAGGAAAGTATCCAATTTAGCAAATTTAGGCAACTTAACTGCTGCTCTTACAAAATTACATGTAATTACTAACAAATATTTTTTTTCTCTCCTTCAAATTATGAATTTGCTGTTCCAAGTTTTTGGAACATTTACCATATAAGAAAAAAGCAAACGTCATTTTCCATATGTCAACTACAAAGATCCAGACCAGCATGCAGAGATCTCCCACCAAAACTTTTGCCATCTGCACACATAGCTCTAGATAAGAGAGGTATCCATAAAAAATATATTTCTCCATGAAAATATATGTTTTGGGCACTCATTAAAAACACCTTGATAAAGCATTTCAAATGAGTATCAACATCATGTTTTTATTGTCAGAAATATTGTTTTTTAACTGTACAAAGTACCTTATCTGCAGTTATGTTTTTATTCTTGGAACTCTTAGAATAATTTCAGGCTCTGCCAGGTAGGCTGGTCTGCATCTTCATTAGTCTCACATTGCTGAAAGTTAGTGTGGCCTTCATTATGAAAACACGCCTATGCAAATATGTAGAAAATTTCACCTCCAAAAACTGAAAATTTCAGATAAAAACCTCTAATATTTTTCATATTTCTGCTCAAAACATAGATTGTAGGTACTCGTTAGAGTACCCACAATCTATGTTTTGAGCAGAAATAAGAAAAATAATGTATACCCCTGTAAACCCCAGTTTTACTATATAAAACTGGGGTTTAAGGGGGTCAAAATTATATAGGCATGTTTTCCTGATGGTAACAAGTTAGTACCATAACCAGTAAGCCAACAACTTCCATCTTAGAACGGATTTCATTAAAGTGTATATTCTTGTAGAATCATCTCGAAGACTCAGCGAGACAACTGCAGTGAGATCCAAAAACAATTTATCTTTTATACCCATTATATTTTTCAGTAAGTATTGTGACATCATGTTCTACTGGAGAGATATATTAAGCAGCTCTCGGCCCTACACTTTGTGGGGTTGCTGTCCGCAGAATATATCCTCCATATAAATAGAAACATACCATCACTTTGATAAACATTGGCAGAGTAGGACTGAACACAAATACATTGCAAGACAAGAACTGCTACATAAAATCATGTAAGATCCCATATAAATCACATTGCAGAATCCAACTTATGCCTTTGGCAACCATGATGACCCATGACACCAAACTGCTTGTTCATGTAGAAAACACAAGGCCACCATTGTCTGCAGTGACAACATTCAAATTTCACAGAACTTACACAGCAAACAGTGTAGGCCCTGCCCAGATGACATGATTACACAGGTCTGGGCAACTGTTTTTCACACTAGAGCATAAAACAGGATTACAAACATACTTTTGGGTAGATGGGACCTGACTAAAACAATCAACTACAGACTTTCTCTGTCTGAAACAAAGAGCTTAAAGAAAACTGATGTACAAAACAGTCAACCATCAGTTTTAATCACATTCCTATTATTCCAGTAAAAAAAGGACATTTTCACCCTCATAATCTCTCCATATGAAGAAAAAGAAAATAGCTAGCCAACCATTTGTGAGCCTTGACAAGGGAAAAGGTGCCGTATCATAGCTCCAGATAGGAGATGGTTTCCACATTTTTTGTTTTATTTCTCCACAAAAACATATGTTGTGGGTACTCATTAGAAGCGCCTCGGTAAACTGCTAGTAAGTACCCACAATGTATATTTTCATGGAGAAATAAGAAAAATATCAATACTTCTCTGTTGAAAACTGCGCCTTATCTGGAGCTATGCCTTATAATTTTATTCATTTAACTACAATGATCCACTTCAAACCAGAAAATGCACAAAAGGGAGAACTTTTTTGGTACAATGCATACATGTAAGTCAACTGATGGACATTGTATTTCTTAAAAAAGTTTATTCATAGAACTACCTAAATACATGGTAGTCATTACACTAAAAGAATGTCCTCCAACATGCAAATCCTTTTATATGAATTATCTTTATTTCCCGTAATTTATTTTCACTTTTTTTTTTTATCCATTTTTCTTCATAAGCCAACAGCACTGGCCCTTTACAGACTGCACATGTGCAGCTTTTATCTGCCTTATTGCCATTAAAGGCTCTGAGTGCTAGATAAAGATTTCAGCAGATGACATTTTGAAATATTTTTACCAGAAAATAGGCCAACATTTCATGCAAATTGTATCTTAGGAGAAAATTTGCATAAAATGGCAAACCCAATTTTCTGGGGGGGCGGTAATGTCATCTGTTGAATTTGCCCGGAGTGTGATAAAGGTTAATTATACAACAGTACATCCTCTTTTCCTGTCAAAGCTCATTTCATGATCAATGCAGAAAATGACCCTTTGTCATACTGCAACACGGACCCTATCAGCTTATATATCCAAGCAGTCTGACCAGGGCCTCTGGGCCTTTGTTGCCCATGTATCACATCAGGGCCCTTTCCACATTGTGGACATATTCTTGAACAATATACAGACTATAGCTCCAGATATGACTTTTTGTTTCCAACCAAAAATTATATTTCTTTTTGTATCTAGATGTTGGGGGGCACTTGATAGAACAGCATCTGGGAGGCAATTCTAATGAGTACCTGCAACATACATTTTTATGATGAAATAGGAAAAAATACCCCTCTTATCTACAACTATGTAGACTGACTAGAAAGCTTTAAACTTTTCATATGGGTTGCCACACAAGATTCTCATAAGGCACATACATTATATTAACTGTGTGCTGCTGAAAAAATTGGCAGATAAATACAGTAACCCTTAGAACACTAATCACAAATTACCCAATGAGAAAGTTGATATTTTCTTTTCTGGAGAACACAGGTATTTTTTCAGTATTTCTGAGGAAACTACAGACATTTCAAGCAAATCATCCCATGAAATGGCAATTCCTAATTCTCCCGAGAAAATGGAAAATATTTTAAAATATCATCAGCTAATGTTTAAACTTGGTGTTTTAAGGGACAAAATGTTATCTGCTAAAATTTGAATTCAACAGGCCATGAATGAGAGAAGTGAATGAGACATACCAAAGGAAAAAAATCAACACTATTCCATAAGAAAACGGAGCAAACCCATACATGCAAATAATCATCAGTCCCTTGCTTGTCACCCAAATCCTCCCCAATAAATATTTTTCTTATTTTTCCAAGAAAACATGTTGTTGGTAGTCATGTAATGCCTCAGCGAGGCACTTCTAGTAAGTACCACAACATGTTTCCATAGAGAAATAAGAAAAATATTCATACGTTTTCAGTTGGAAAAAAGGTGCTTAACGCTTAGCACTCTGGGAAAAATTTTCAGCAGACGACATTTTGAAATATTTTTCTTATTTTTCCCAGAAAACATGATTTGACATTTCATGCAAATTGTCTCATCCCAGAAAACAGGATTTGACATTTCATGCAAATTGTCTCCTGGAGACAATTTGCATGAAATGTCAAATCTTGTTTTCTGGGAAAAATAAGAAAAATATCATCAATTTGTCGTCTGCTGAAAATGCCCAGAGAGTGGTAAAGGTTAATCTGAAGCTATGGAGGCTCTGCACTGACAAAGTGGTTGGTCATATGCAACAAGCTGAATAATGTTGTTTTTCCTAGAATGCCTCAGAAAGCTATAATGTACACGAAAGGCTGTCCAAACCAAAGTTAATACTGTCTGACTTGCCAGTTGCAAACAAACCTAGTCTGTGTTAGACTTTGGTTTTCACTCATAATGACCGCTGTTTTCACCTAGCATTTGTTTCACTAAATTATCAAGTATTTCGGAAAACAAACATGTGTAACTTCCTCATGTCTTTACAAAAAAGAATACACTTTTCTTTCAATCTACCTGCATTCAGCAGTCAAAACTGATATACATGGTAAGAAAATATGCTGCAAACTTGTCCATAAATACATACAGCAAAATTACTACAGACTGACATGCATTTACATCGCTAAATTTTAGTGTAATATTTAGTTTCTTTTTTTAAGCAATAGAAATCAACATCAGTCCATAGTATCTTGCTTTCAGCAGATTTCCAGATGATCAAAATATTGATGAATAGGTTTTCTTATTTCAGCCTGAAAACCTGTTCATGATCTCTTAAGAAACATCTTTGCCAAGAGTATTCCTATTGAATTACACAATACAGGTTTTGGTGTTAAAGTAAGAAAAACATTTGTCCATGAACTTACCTACAGCCCTGATACAAGAAATATTTTTTGGACATCAGACAACTTGTTAAGGAGTATTTAGTGATAATTCTTATAATTTTTCTCTATTTTTCCATAGAAATGTATATTGTGGGTACTCATTAGAAGCATCTTGCCAAGAGCTTCTAATGAGTACCCACTTTTTCATGGAGAATATATGCTGAAGGTATTCATTAGAAGCGCCCCTCCAAGACACTTCTAATGAGTATAACAATATGTTTATGGAGAAATAAGCAAAATTATCCCAGATCATCAAATACTCCCTAACAAGTCCTCTGGACAGCAAGGCTCAAGTATGCCTGGGCATCAATGCTCAGGTATACTGTCTTGTAAAATATCAGCTGCCTAAGCAATAATAAGCTCCATCCAGTAAGGGTGATGGCTGGTGTTAATCTGAAATATTTTTGATATTTTTTTTTCCCCAAATATACACTGTTGGTACTAATTAGAAAATACCTAATGGGTAGTAAATGTCCTCAAATTTCAAACACTTTATGCAATACTCCTTTTGCTTAAACTTTGTTTTTAACACATTTATTCCACTAAATACTTGGTGGAAAGGCAAACTGTTTAGATCCTGATCAGACTTCTTCATGAGCATCTGATCGGGGATGGCTCTGTTTGCATTTGCCATTTTATCAGCCAAGTTGCTGTTCGAAATTTTAGGACTCATATATTCTGGTTCAAAAACAACAAAATTAGCCTTTCCCAGGTTCATGCTTACTGGATAGTGCTGTTTTTTAACTGCAACATCATAAAGAAAGTGTCATCGGGGAATATGCAGGCAGTGTTTGCCAAGATTATTACACATTTCTGCACCGTCTGGTGATAGCCTTCACTGTCTGCTTACTGATTCCACGAACACTCCAGAACATATAAAGAGCAAAGGTCATGATCAGACTGCTTAAAGGTGCAGGCTATTCTAGGCTTTTGCTGTTTACATGTATATTAAAGAAAACAATTACCATAATTATCCTAGGTATTCGGTGAGACAGGCTTCACTAAACAGTGCAGACCAAGATCGGACGCTGCAGAATGCATTTTGGAAACTGTTTCATCATGTGGTCCCAAAACAAGGAATGCCATGCAAACAGATGTCTTTGGGAATATGCCAGCAGCAGAATACCATTTTACCCTAAGCATTCAGACTTCTTAAACCTTACTATAAAGTGCATTCAGACTTCTTAAACCTTACTATTAAGTACTTGATCTAAAATCACTGCCAGTAGCTATTTCTAGAAACTGCTGTTTTCCTTTGATTGAGTTGAGATTTTACGGCCCAGTCAACAAATTAGGGTCATGGAGCCGGTCGGTTTAACTGCCCACACTTTTCCTTGGCAAGAAAGAATGCTGGACGAATCTCAAACAGTGCAGATACTGATCAGATGCATTTGTGCATATGACCCTTTCAAGAATATTTCACTTATATCGAGTCGATCGTTCATCAAAGGTGGTGAAAACCGGAGAACCCTGGGAAAAACCACCTGATCATTGGTAGGCAGAACCTGGCATTCCAGCATGTGACCCGAGCAAGGCTCGAACCACAGCGTTTAAAAACCTAATGGATTAAGAGTCAACTCTCCTATCCACTAGGCTACGGGGGTCCTGTTTGGCATTTGTCTGGTCTAGCAGTTTTTAGAAACATCCATTGTACTGTCTGTGGCATCTGATCTGTCTAAAAATTTTGTTCAGGCATGTCTGATCAAATACTTAGGGTAAATATAATAGTACACACACATTCGCATGATCTCAATCTTTGCTGTATGCTACTATATGGTAGCCAATGATTCTGCAAGTTGAAAGGTCTGAGACTGTGCTGTCCACCTATGCCTGAAGTCACCTTTTCCCATGGCACAGCTTAACCCATTTACATCTAGTGGACTCTTCTACTCTTTTAATGGGTTTATTTCCAATAGCTGGGTATCTGATTAGTTTTTCTATTACTGTTTTATAGAAATTCCTGTATTGAACACAAACACTGTCAACCGAGACCCTGATCAGATTCTGTGGCATCTGATCTGGGTCTGCCCTGTTTGCCAATTACCCATTTGAGGGTCTTCAGGCTAAAATGGATCAATTCATGCACACTGATTTCACCTAAAGCTATACAATACTATTTGTACTACAGTAAAAAGAATAATTTAGCATAAAATGTGTGGTACGAGTCCCGTCAAGCAAAACTCAGACTTAACACGCAAAGATCACTATTAAACATTCAGACGTGTCCCTGAGCAAACAGAGCAGGCCCAGGTCTGATGTCACAGATGACATCTTATCAGAGTCTATACTGTTTGTCACTCATCCTGGAGCCTTTAGCCACATCAACATCAGGTAGACGAATGGACTTCAGCTATTAGGTTGATTGGTTTGGTGTTTACCAGCCCAGTCAACACTTTTAAGGTCATGTTGAACAAGTCAGTTTAACTAACCACCATTTTCCTAAGCATACTTAGTCCCCTAAGCGGCTGACCAGTACTTGTGCAAATTCTATAGCCAGAAACTGACAACTGCCCTTCTTGATCAGTGGAAGTTATTGAATGACCATAGAAAATATTTCAGGATCAATCTCCATGAAAGAATGTTGCCAGACCCAGCTGGGATTGAACCCACAACCTGATCACCAGTTGGACACGCATTCGACTGAGCCATCAAGGCTGGCACATATGGACAAGTATGGTAAGGACTTGGGGTGTCCAAAATACCTAGGGTAAACAAAGTTTTCAAACACCTCAACACCTGACAATACTTATCCGTAAATTTAACCCATTAAAGACTGGATAAACCCTCCCACACCATATTTTGAAATATTTTCTATTTTAGGTATGTCAGGCTATATGATGTAAATATTCCTAAAGAAAAATGGATGAACTATTTGCAAACAGTGGAGACCCTAATCAGACACCGCATTTGGGGGTCTCAGTCTCTGTCTGCACTGTTTGCCAGTTAACCATTTAGGGGTCTCCAGTCTTCAATGGGTTAAACAAGTCCATTATACTGCATGTATTTGGTAATGTGTCTAAGTAGTACTAGCTGAATGACAAAGAGTTTGATCAGGGTCTACATTGTTTGCTCAGACACGTCCAAACCAAAGGTCAATACTGACATTTTGCAGAGACACAATGAAAAGTTTTGCAAAAATTAACACGAGATCTACAGGGACATGATACACTCACCTGAGTATTTAATGACGAATGAATGACTTCTAAAGACAATAAGATTATTTCATGGCAGATACTACCTGCTAAACATAGTTCCAAATAAGAAGGTCTATCAGATAAATATTTTTCTTTATTTACCCAGGAAAACATCAGCCAAAGCATGGGAAAATACATATGCCAGGCCCATTAGCCTGGCCACATGTTTAGCTCTTTGACTGAAGTTTTCCCCTTGGATTACCACTTATATGAGCCAACAGCATAGGTTTTGGCGAAAACTGCTCTGATGCGCAAGCTCGCTGGAACCTTTCTGTCACATGCTATAATGGCTTTTTTCCCATGAAGCCGCTAATGTTGTGCATAGTCATCAGGAACACCCCAGCAAGTTGCTTCTAATACGTACCAACCACAGGTTTTCTTGGAGAAATAAGAAAAATATCAATCTTTTTTTTTTTTTTTGTAAAAAAGCACCTTATCTATAGCTATGCTTGTATCAGTGTGACAGATGGGTTATGGGAAGAAAAACACTTAAAAACATTTCAATCTATTGAATACAAAGTCTAGCTTGTAAATACATCCAATCTGATCACAGTCTTAGCTGTAGCTTGAATATAACAACTTGCTGTTTGTTGGTCATCAAAAAAGAGGGGTATCCAGATAAATATTGATTTTATTTCTCCAGGAAAACATGCTGTAGATATTTATCAGAAATGTCTTTGTGAAGCATTTCTAATTAACAAAAAAAAATTGCTTTGTTGAAATCCGGAGCTAAGAAATTTACATTCTACAAAAAACGAACTATGGAATTTACCTTTTATAAAATGAACCATGAAACTTACCTTTTTACAAAAAAATCATAATTACATGTACCTTGTAAGTCTGTGAATTCTCTCATAGCTCTAGTTCAGGTGCTTTGTTCACCAAAATGCATTGATATTTTTCTAATTTCTCCACAAAACAATTGTGGACACTCATAAGAAACGCCTCTGCAAGGTGTTTGTAATGAGTAGCAAGAACATAGGTTTTCATGGAGAAATAAGGAAGTATTCATCTGATACCCCATCTTATCTAGAGCTATGTTCTTTGATCAGTCTGGGATGCTACAGGGCAGATTGGTGGCTTTTACCCTTTACAGTACACAGAACAAACTTTTTGGTCCCAAACAAGCTGCTGATTGAGTGGCAAATAGTGCATATCTTGTATTCTACCGTGTCTTGTATAAGTCTGCACCGTTTGCTCATGCCTGTCTGTTCCAAATTTGGGGTAAATATGATATTTCTCCAGGAGTTATGTTTACTAATCAGAAGCAATGGCCAAGCTGCTTTTAATGAGTACATACGTGTTTTCGTGGAGAATGAAGAAAAATATGTAAATTGGTACCCATCTTATCTACAGTTATGGTCTCATCAGACAAATGTAGTCTAGTAGGACACTTCGCTTCGCTGTTCAAAATTGAGCCCCATCATAAAAACAGGGTCTTTAGAACATAAATAGGCATGAAGGTCAAGATCTAACTGCACAGGCGCGCCACAAAGCATTGCTGTTCACTGACACAGGATGCTGGATTATAGCTCTAGACAAGAGGGGCTATCCACAAAATAGTTTATTCCTCCATAAAAAATATAATGTTGTGGGTGCTCATTAGAAGTGACTTGATGAGGTGCTTCTAATGAGTACCCTCAACATATTTTTGTGGAGAAATAAGAAAAATATCTGAACTTTTTGGTTGATAAAAGTGCCTTATCTGGAGCTATGGCAGTCTGACCTGAATTCTTTGCTGACAGCCAAGAATAAAAAACATCAGAGCACACAGCTAGTGGAGATAGCTTACGCCCTGAAAACCTTTTCGCATGGCATTATTCAAATGGAACAAGGCTCATTTTTCTCAGGATGTAGTACCTCTGTGCTTAGCCCTTGTCCTGCTGAATAAATTAAGATGCCACGCCCACTTCTAATTTTCAGCCAGTGAGATCTGGATTGTTGACATTAATTCACATACTTTTTGGCAACCAGTGCAGATCCAGATCAGTTGCCTTGTACAGAAGCCAACTGATCAGGATCTACACAATTTGCAAAGGCAGGGTATATCCAGGCTCAGCAGGACAAGGGTTAAGGGGCTGGATACACTGATTTTTCACCATATTTTATAAGAGACTAATTTGCTTTCCTGCACAAAAGGGGTCTACACTAAAAGAAAAGATTTCTCCCATGGGGAAAAATTCTTTCCTTTTAGAGTAGAACAGTTTCAGAAAGCTGGGAAAACCATTTCTGCAGAGCTGTCTCCCTTGAAAGAGTACCCATTCCCCTTAGGGTAAACATTAACAATTATATACAAGAACTTCTGTTTTCATCAGAATTCATCTTTACATGAAGTAATGGATATTTCCAATGATTAAAACTGTCATGAATTTCACTTTGATCTATGATAGTCAGGTCTCTGCTAAATCATGATATGAAAATTTCTGCTTCATAAATACCAGCAAATTTCTATCATAAACCTAAAATATCTACACAGGTCAACAGTTTACATATTCAGTGACCTTTTAAAATATGTTTTTCAGAAACATGTGACAGCTACAGAGCTTCATTCATATTTGAAAAGATTTTTTTTTTTAAGTTCTCAAAATGTTACTCATTAGCTGCTAAGATATACTCTTAAGTACCAAAGTTCTGCACAGAATCTTGATTTATGTCCATCATTTAAACCATTTACGTCTAGCAGACTCTCTTCCATCATAACCCTTTTGGACCAGTCTATCTCAAATAGCAAGATGACTGGTTAGTTTTTATTATTACTATGTTTAATACAAATTCCTGTAGTAAATGCAAACAGTGTAGACCCTGATCAGATGCTGCATTATACAACATCTGAGCTGGATCTGCACTATTTGCCAATTATGCTTTTTGTGGGTCTCCAGACTAAAATGGGTTAAAGGCTCCATATGCCTCAAAAATAGACATTTTTTTATCCATGAAAAGTTTTAATAAATTGATATATGGTATAATACAATCATGAAAAGTGGCACCTGACAGCCTGTAAAATTTCAGTTAGACTCTCGTTTCTGAAATGAATCAAAAATGAAATGATTTTTTATCGAATCTCTGAATTAATGTTGGCAACATTAATTCAGGGATATGATAAAAAATCATTTCATTTTTTATCAGTTCAAGAACTGAAGTTTTATTTATGACTGTATTAATACTACATATCAATTTTCTAAATCTTTCTTGGATAATATAATGTCTGTTTTTGAGGAATATGGGGCCTTTAATACATCAGTATTCAACTCTGTATTTAAAGTTATACCAATCTTTGTCAATATATTAGGAAAGTTTTGCAGTGTAGCAAATTTGCTATTTAATTCCCTTACAGAGGACATGGGATCATATTCTCTGCCTGAGAAGAATGTTCACCCTCACCTAATGGCTCGAGTGAACATTTCTCAGTGAATATGACCAACATTCCTTGTCAAAAATCCAAATATTTAATACCATTTCTACACAAAAAAAATTCTCAACAGACAATTCACATGATGTACCGAGTATTTTCTTAAAAAAAAAAAAAAAATTATTAAAGAATGTTGTATGCAACAATTCTGTATGACACTTTTTAAATATTTCTGATACTGTCTACTATTTACACTGTGATGAAAAAAGTAAACAAAATATGAAGCTCAACTAAAGCACTGGTGTAGACATGCACAGAAAACTGAAAATGACTTTCTGCCTATGTACTGTATTTAGTCTTAAGTATTTTGACATACAAGCCTGAACAGATCCGATGCTGCAGAACATGGCATCTGATAAACGTTTACACTGTTTGGTACTCATCCAGTTGTTTTTGGTTTGTTTTGGTTTTTTTTTTTGGGTTTTTTTTTGTTGTTTTTTTTTGCATATGAGCAGGTACGCAAACAGACTTGTTCAAATTTTAGGTCAAGTATGGTTAAGGTTTCTAAATCCTCCAGATGAATACAGTACAATGGACTAGTTCAGACCTGAATACCATCATCAAAATAAAAAGTCAAGGACGAGGAAAAATTACCTTATGATCAGTCAGAGATCTAAATGAAAATGTTTACTTTCCAACTGCAACAAGATGATTACTAAAATGGCAATATCATCTTCCTTAGTCAAAACACTAGATAAGATGGGTATCAGGCAAATATTTGTTCTTATTTCTCAATGAAAACATGTGTTGTGGATAATCATTAGAAGCACCTTGCAGAGGTGTTTCTAACGAGTACCCACGTTTTTGTGAGGAAATAGGAAAAAAACAAAAAAAAAATCACATTCTTTTTGGTTGAAAAAAGTGCCTTATTTAGAGCTATGGCTGTTGTCATCTTTTTTACTAACTTATTGTAACCTGCATGTTTCTCCGTTACTCAGCAGTAACTTGTACTAAAGACTGTTAGTAACCCATTTTTACTACAAAAAAAAAAAAAAAAAAAAAAAAGATCTGACCCAAGACGTTTTCTATGATGCATAAAAATTATATTAACTAGTTGTGAAGTTACATAACAAGACTTACTTGAAAAAGAAATAATAGTAGGTCTTGAATCGGAGGACTTGTTAAGGAGGAGTAGTTGGTGATAACTTTTTCCATAAAAATGTGTTGTGGGTACTAAAGAGAAATGCCTCGCTGAAGAGCTTCTAATGAGTACCCACATGTTTTTATGGAGAAACTAGAAAAATTATCCCAGAATTATCATCAAATACTCCTCTTTAGCAAGTCCTATGAGCAACATTAAAGAATAAAACATAAATGATTGAAAAGCTTGTGGGTTTTCTGTTCAGGTTACAAATCAAAGCTTTCAGTAACTATTTTTAATGATGTTTAAGTAACCGAAAATGGTTAGATCTTTGACTGAAAATGTGCAAGCAGTAAGACCAAGAAAGTCTGTGCATCTGTGACCTGGCCCCGAGGTTATAAAACTTTTTTATGCTAAACTCAGCTAAGCATGAAACCTGTCCTGCTAATAAATCTCAAATTACTAATAACTGCAAATTCTTTCTTGCTAAATATAGCTGAGCACGAAATTTCTCTGCTCATATGAAAATGTCAACTATTGTTGGCATTTTCATATTTATTAGCAGAGAAAATTCCATGCTCAGCTGAGTTCAGCATGAAAAAAGTTTTATAACCTTGGGACCAGGAGTTTGACTTGAGTTGAGGTTTAATGTTACAGTCAGTAATATTTCAGTGATGTCGAAATACTGACTACAAATTTGTGCACTTTACCTGACTGGGAGAATAATGACACAATCAGGTCTTGTGTTAAGTTGCTAGCAGCTCTGAGCAAAGGCATCAGGAGCACATTTCTCTGGGCCTGATGGCTGGAGTCTCAAACTAGTATTAATTGGCTGCATGAGGCAAAACTGTGCCTTCAGGAATATGCAGACAGAGTACAGATCAGTCTGCACAAGCTCATTTTGCAAACACTCAAAAAAAAAAAAAATTCACTTGACAGCTCTGAAATGTGTTTCTTAACACTTAGCATGCTGGGTAAAAAAATCAGCAAATGATATTTTGAACTAATTTTCTTATTTTTCACTGAAAACAGGCTTTATTTCATGCAAACTGTCTCCTGAAGAGACACCTTGCATGAAATGTCGAAGCCCATTTTCTGGCAAAAATAAGATTAATTATCAATTTGTCCTCTGCTGAATTTGCCCAGTGATTGATAAAGTTAAGCATACATTCTACACATTTGGCTGCAAATAATTGTGAACATCTTAACAAGCATGCACAGGCTAACTGGGTCTTTGTTGGTCACATGTAATAACGTACATTTCTCTTGGCCCCAGGCAAAATTAATGGAAGTAATGGTATTAAATACTGTAAATATACGAGTTGTGCCACATGAAAGTGTTAAGGGGGCATATGTGGCATAGCTACAGATAAGAGTGGTATCCAGATAATATTTTTCTCATTTCTTGTCAAAAACATATGTTGTGGGTACTCATTAGAAGTGCTTCAGTGAGGCACTTCTAATGAGTACCCACAACATATGTTTTTATGGAGAACTGGAGACACTTATCCCAGAATTATCACTTGTTCACGTAAGCCCCTAAACCACTTTTAGCCTTATACAACTCATTTCTCAATGACACTGTCATGATTACTCATAGCTTTAGATAAATATTCATGGCTCCAGATAAGAAGGGTAGCAGGAAAATATCATTTCTCTGTTGTATGTACTCATTAGATGCACCTTACCAAAACACTTCTAATAGTAAGCACAATATATTTCCATGCAGAAATGAGAAAATAATCAACAATTTTTGGTTGAAAAAAAAAAAAACAAACTTATCTGGAGCTCTGAATATATATATATATATATATATATATATATATATATATATATATATATATATATATATATTTTTTTTTTTTTTTATTTCTGCACAAAAACCTATGTTGTCCACACTCAACTAGCCACTTCCAGTGAGTATCAACAACGTTAAGTTTTCATACATAAATAAAGGCTACCGTATTAATCCGCCTATAAGACGGGGATTTTTCCAAAAAAAAGCCCCCAAAAATCCAGACCCGTCTTATAATCGAGGTCTTTGGCCATATCGGTATTTTCGGCAAAGTCCGGTGGTGCCACGTGGTCACGGAAAATGCCGATCTTCGAAACCGGTAGAAGGATATAATGTTTACCTTCGTCCCTTGATAGAAATAGCAGCAAGGTAATTTTTTAGGTAAAGTACCGAATTTTTCTGTGTATTACTCGCACCCGTGTATAACACGCACTGAATATTTGCTAAATAGTTTTGAAATAAAAAAAAAGATGTTCCTATGTAAAACACAAAGAATTTATCCGTGCATTATTTACTAAGTTACCAGATACTAAGTGTGTCAAATTTCACTAGGATTGAGTTGAAAATGGCCGAATTCGGAAGGTTTAGAGTAGAAACAGGCCGAATTTACGATAATGCTAACTGAATTTTCATTGTGCAGCTCTGTTACCATGGGCCTCAGGCAACTTGATGTAGTGTAGGCAGTTCTTTGCTTCCCCACTGCAGACGCTATGACAATAAAAATGTAGTTATTTCTTTTGTGTTCTCATAATTAACACCTTCTTTGTGTCACTTTCTTAACTGAGACGTGAAATTATCAACTCAGTGCCTCAGGGCAATGCAAACAACAACTAAAGTCGACTAGTTGTCATTCTGACTGCCAATTAACCAATTAAGTGCACAGATGTATGCTGGTAGTTTTTTTTTTTTTTTTTTTTTTCTTTATCATAAACATTGTTTATTTCAAACAATTTTTTTGGTAAGTTGGAAGAAAAGTTAAAAAAAAAAAAAGATAAACATATGGTAAGAAAATAAAAGATAAAATGCAAATGACCGATCTACCTACCTCAAAAGCCCAGTTGGTTTTGTTTATTATCAATAATTTTAATAATTGCAAAAAATTAAATACTTTTTTATTTTTTCAATGTATGATCGTTTGTGCCAATATTTATGTTCTACCAAATTTATTTCCTATTTTGAACTACAATAAATCAGTTGTGCAGGCTGTTTTATTCAAGTTACGGTGTGAGACTTGTCAAAGTCCGGTAATCAATACAGATTCAGATGCATATGCCTGTTTGAGTAGTTTCCCTTTGAAGAGATCACATGATCAGCAAAATAAAAAAGCGTAAACAAAAAGAGCATGGACATGAAAAGGATATCAAATTACTGCAAATCAGATGGAGTTACTTGTTTTGAGCTGACAGAACCAAGGTATGGGCGAGATAGGTATAAAAAATCATGAATATCTCATAGCAATCATTCTATTTCGCATTTTTACCGGGCGATCGTGAATGTCATGACTTTTCGTGACCGATTATCTTGGCGATTTCTGTCCCGACTTTGGTGTTCCTATAAATAATACACATCGGATTTTTGTAAACGTTTTCTGGGTAAATAAGGTGCGTGTTATACACAGTTAAATACGGTATGCATGCTTGTAAGTGGTGTTGGAAGTTTTTTTAATTGTACTTTAGGATTTTCTGAGTGGCAGGGAATATCTCCGACAGGCGACTTTTTTTAACCCGTCTTATAATTAAGTAAAAGCAAAATCCTGCCTGGAAAGGGCCCAAAAACAGCCCCCGTCTTATAAACGAATCGTCTTATAGGCGGATTAATACGGTATTCCAGGAAAGGCAGGATCTATTTTTTTTCCTCTCTCTCTCAGTGTACCATTAAGAAAAATTTGATTTCCCTTTATACTCAGGAGAAGAGAGGATTTATTTTTAAAGCCCCAATCACTAAAACTGTTTCAGGTCCTACCCTGTGATTTACTTTTTCCTGGGAAAGCCCTAAGAAAAAAATATTAATATTTCTGATGACAAAAAAGCGTCTTATCTAGAGCTATGTCAATGTCAAGAAATTCCAGGGCCCAGTTGTTTAAAGCATCATTAGCTTAACGACCTCGTTAGTGATCAAAATGTTAACTGTTCTAGTAAGTACAATATCCAACTTACAGGTATTTTTGCTGAAAAAAATGTGAGTAGCTTTTGCAAATGCAAAAGCTACTCATTTTTTTTTTCAGCAAAAACATTAGCATATATGCCATATTTAATGATCAAAGTTTTAATGACACGTTAACTAAAGACATCATTAGTTTTGAACAACTGGGCCCAGTAGTCTTTATAACAATGGCTAGAACTTTTGAGATCAAATATTCCCTACAGAACATCTCTTTTCACAAAAACAAGCCATTCTGAAAAGGTCCCATCTTCTTCAAATCTCAAGATTTTAGATTGTTTTTTCTTCACTCCAACTATGAAGACATGCAAGGATCTTCATTAATAAAACAGCTTATACACAGCAAAGGTTCTTTTGCTGAACAACATTACCATAATAACCCCAAGTATTGGGACAGACAGGCCTGAGCAAACAGTGTAAACCCAGATCAGATGCTGCAGAACAGAGCATCAGATCAGGATTTATACTGTTTACCACTCATCCAGCTAATTTTAGATATATCGCCAGGTAGCCAGATATGGTTAACTTTTAAAAGTATGGTAAGGAGCTACGGTGCCCCAATATTGAGGGTAATAAATATGGTACATCTCTTCTCAGGTGACTTGTTAAGAATGGTAATTCTGGGATAATTTTCTATAGTTCTCAATAAAAATATGTGTTGTGGGTGCTCATTAGAAGTGCCTCAGTGAGGTGCTTCTAATGAGTACGTACCCACAACATTTGTTATAGAAAACTAAGATATATTATCCCAGAATTATCATTAAATACTCCTCAACAAATCCTGTCTTCTGAACCAACTTTCTCGTACTGCATTCACAGTAACATCTACAAACATTTCTTCTCAATGAAAAAATAGGTAGCTGCTGTTTCTACAGTTAACTTAAAACCAACACAGGAAGACCCTTTCAGTTTCAACACTACAACTGATTATGCTGTACATTTACAGTTCATCAGTGGCCGTCTAAACCATTCGCAAAATTTAGCTGTATTTTGAGACAGAGGAATGGAGCCTTTCAATTATTCCAAGTGGAATGAACAAACCAGTCACTATCTGGCACTTTTTCTTAGCTTTCACTGCTAGAACTGATATGGAAAAATGTTCCACTTGTTTTAATATCCCTGATTTATGAAAATTAAGTGGTTTTTCCATTTCTCGCAGTATCAGTTGGTCTTTTTTTCACAGAGTGCATTAAACACTTGCCTTTCTTTTATTTTTTTCTGTATTTTGTGTCAGACATAACTCTATTTGGTTTTGTGACTTCCATGTAACACTTCCTTTTTTTCTCTCTTAATTTTCGATGACCTTCTCTTAAACTTTTCAGTATTTTGCACAACTTCCCCATATATTCCATAATATCTTCCTTAAAGGTTTCTCTATACTGAACTTCATTTGTGTTTTTCTCAGTAGATTTTCCAACATTTGCTCTACAACTCCCTGCAATTTACCTCACAACTTCCTTTACTTAGTTCTAAGGTCTGCTTTAGGTCCCTCTTAAAACTTGCTTTTGTTTAGCTGCAGCTGAAATCAAACACTGTGAGCACTGTGCCTCACTTCACTTTTCTAATATTCCAATGAAACTTAATGGAAATACCCTATTTACCATATGTATTTGGGCAGACAGGCATGAGCAAACAGTGTAGACACAGATGAGACGCCACAGAACACTTCGTCTCATCAGGCTCTACACTGTTTGCCAATCATCCAGCAATTTTTAGACACAAAATTGGGTAGTAAATAGTACTTGTTCAAATTTTAGAACAAATATGGTAAGGAGCTGCGCCGCTCAAATACTTTGGCTAAATATGGTAGACAGTTTACAGAATTCCATTTTCTTCATAAATAGGTCAGCTGAACACATCTCGTGGTGGATATATACAGAATCAAAGGCAGTAGAAAAATTAGTCTAAAACTTTGTTCTCATTTCCTTAAAATCTGAATACCAGATTTTTGTTTAACTGAAACGTGAGAGTCTCAATACTGAAGAACTGTTTGCCATTCATCAAAGCAGCATCATCAGTCATTACATTGACTGTTCATGAACACTTTTCAGTTTTATACCCAGAGGATACCTGGGAAAAATTCAACATTTTCCCACACATGAAACTGAGATCATATCAGCCTAGGCAACTGCAGACAATGTTTTGGATACTCTGGGCAAAGACCCCAACCAGACTATACAAGCACATGGCTGGCATAGGTCTTAACTACTCCCATATGGTGTAACATGAAAATTTGTTGTCCCAGGCTTGTTCCATTTCAGTTTTATAGTCGACTCTGCTCTGAAAGACTGAAAAAGCTGACTCCTATATTGAAATCTGACACTATATACACGAATCTTCCTCCTGACTGTCCATTTATTAAAAAAGATCATTCCCTGTCACAACTACTGGAAGGCTATCTGTGAAAAAATCGTTTGTTTGTTTTTTTTTCTCCAAAACCAGATGAGCCACAACTAGAGAAAAGGTACCTTTGACATGTACCCAAGGAAGACAAATCAGTTTGTGCATCAGCAGTCTGATCAGTCTTTGTTGTGAAGAAACTTTGCATCTTTGCTATCCCAATGTGCTCAGTGAAGATTCTGATCAGGCTGTGCAAATGCGCAGTCTGATCTGAATCTACGCTGGGCACATTGATCCGAAGGTATACCTTCTGACGTTGTAGCTCGTATTTTGAAATGGTTATGGTTTATTATCAGAATTTTATAGCATAAGCACCCTTCGTTACTTTCTCGAAGTCAATTCTTCACACAGATGATTGCATTTGCAAGTTCTTATCTGTTGGCACAGTTTAAAGGCTGCCTGCCTTTTATTTGGTTCTCAATGAAATAAACACTGACCTTCATAAGATCTGTCGAAACATGTAAAAGACAGGTAAGTTAAGTCTTATGGTGTGCTAACTAAGACCCCAGGAAGGTGGCATTGAATCATATAGGCCACCTTGATCCTTGTTACAGAAGTATGAAAATGAGTAGCATTACCTTAATATACAGGTTTCAAATTTTACCAAAGTTCAAAATTTTTAACCCTTTCAGCCTTGTTGACCTAAAAATACCTATGCCAATATTGTAGATCCAAAAGAGATGGCTCATGATGAAGTGCCTCATTTGGATCCACACTATTTGCCATTTTGCCCTTGATTTATGACTGAAATCCCTATTTTGCAGTAGTGGATGTGACCAAATTTGATGATGGAAGAGTCCACTTAAAAACTCAGAGGTGAAAGGGTTAAGTTAAGTAGCATATCACCACTGTCAATCAACTGGTCATTTACACAACTAAAACGTATGTACCATTTATTTCTGAATTTAGAAAAAAAAAAAAAAAAAAAAAAAAAAAAAAAAAAATAATGTAGCCAGCATGACAGACTGGTTATTCTTAGATATCTCTGTCTTGCCTTTCTTCTATCATCTTCAGAATTTTTATTTAGTAAACCAGAGGAATTGTTAAGGAGTATTTGGTGATAATTATGCGATAATTTTCTCCAGTTCTCAATAAAAACGTATGTTGTGGGTACTCATTAGAAGTGCCTCACTGAGGCGCTTCTAATAAGTACCCCAACATATGTTTTTATGGAGAAATAAGAAAAATTATCCCAGAATTATCACTGAACACTCCTCCTTAAGAAGTCCTCTGTAAACTACCAAAATATCGGGACACTTTTTCTAATACCATATTTAAACTTGATCATGTTTATTTTACTGGCTGTTAAGGTGTCTGTGACACAGCAGGACAAGTGCCGATCTGTGTAGACCTTGCACAGACACCTTATTCTACAGCATCTAATTTGGGTCTACATTATTTTCTCCAGTCTATCTGTCCCAATGAAAGGATTATTATGGTATATAGAATTTAAATATTCAATAAAGTACATCAGTTAAATGCAGAAAAAAAGCTCAATGAAAATGACCAGTCAATAAAGCTCATATACAAACTAAAGCATACTTTTACAATGATCATTATCTGAGCTGCGTCAAGCGAAAATGTGCCTTCGGAGCATGTGCAGACAGCAAAGACCCAGATCAGACTGCACAGACACGCAATTTGAGTGGGGCCTTCGATGTCTGCTAACAATCATTTTACACTATAGAATGTATCAATGAAGAGCAAACTCCTGGATGAGACTGTGCAAATGCACGAGATGAATCTGAATCTATGCATTAGCTCATGTTCATAGATACCTTTCCGCTTGACATGGCCCATCTAACACCATGTCTACAAAATTTACACTAAGTATTTGGACACCTCAACTCCTTCACTATACTTGACTCAGAATTTGCATTTAACTACCTGTTGATGGGTCTAAAACCTGCATGACAACTGGCAAATAATGTAAACTCAAATCATATGCCCAATACTTCAGGTAAATATCATACAATACTGGGATAACTTTTTGATTTTAGAGATCAGACATTTTTTTTTTAAATATTGCAAAATGATGAAAAAGAAAAAGAGCATTTTCAAAATTCACTACAACAACATACAAGGCATTTTTTGTAGACTTCAAATAAAAACTTCTGTGAGTCAATATAAACGTCAGTGTTTGCTTCATATATAAATTAAGCACACAAACTGTAGTTCATTTACAAAAATATATAATATACACATTTACAAAGTTGGAAAAAATATCAATGCACCATTGGCTGAGAGGGAGAAGGTTTTCAAAATTTAGGCTTTTGTAGCACAGAAAGAGTCTGTGCTCATAAATTTCCAACAAAAGCACATTATCATTATACCCATAACTCCAGATAAGGCTCTTTTTGTTTTAACCAAAAAGAACTGATATTTTTTCTTTCTTTTATTTCTCCACAAATGCGTATGTTGTGGATACTCATCAGAAGTGCCTGAGTGAGGCACTTCTAATCAGTACCCATATTTTTTGTGGAGAAATAAAAAATATTATCTGGCCCCGAGGTTATAAAACTTTTTCCATGCTCAACTGAGCATGAAATTTGTCCTGCTAATAATTGCAAATTCTTTCTTGCTAAACATAGATGAGCATGAAAATTTCTCTGCTAATAAATATGAAAATGCATTTTCATATTTATTAGCAGAGAAAATTTTATGCTCAGCTGAGTTGAGTATGAAAAAAGTTTTATAACCTCGAGGCCTGACTACTCCCTCTAATCTGGAGCTATGATTATACAGTATATGTATTTACCCTGAATACTGGAACATCTCATTACCATATTTGTCCTAAAATTTGAAGAAGTCCATTTTACTACCAGCTAATGTGTGTAAAAACTGCTGGATGAATTGCAAAAAAGTTAGATCTCAATCAGACTCTGCATTCTTCTGCTGTGTCTGATCTTGGTCTACACTGTTTGCTCAGGCCTGTCTGTCCCAATGTTTAGGGTCAGCACTGTATATTAAAACTAAATAAACATGGTTAAAAGATAATTGGGTTTGAGCTGCCTCAAGCAAAAATTTAGCTTAATGCATTTGTGCAAACACCCCCTCTGACCATTGCTTATGCTTTAGAAGGAAAGCAAGGGTCAATCCTAGCCTTTTCTGACCTCACATATACACATATGCATCACGCCTCTTCTTTACACGACAGCTCAAGTAATGACCAAAATCTCAGAACATAAACATTCATTACTCCTAGCTGATTAATATTTAAAAAACTTCAGTTTTGTCTGGTTCTGAATCAAGGTTTCTTAGACTAATTCCATTGTTTTCTGTCAGAGCATGAACTACCATTTTAAATTTTAATATATATTTTACCATTAACAGTCAGGGTTGCTGGAGACAACCAACTGGCAAGGACTGTTTTAAAAACTTTTAAGTTTTGGCAGTTTTAACAAGCTTAAATTTGACACATTAAAAAACAACATTCTACATCAAAATTTTGAACTAGTATCACAAAGAATTAAATCTTACTTTTACGATATTCCTTGGGCTCAAACAAAGCCGATGTTGGTACCAATAACTAAAACAGAATACTAGTCTGTCATATTTTTTTCTTCCAACTGATAAGGCTACTATTAACAGAGATTCAAGAGAAGAAAAATTTTTAATTTTTCATACAAAGTATCATATGTACTTTTCGAGAAGTCCATTTTCGAATTTTATGTAACTAGAAACAAGAAACTGCAATATGAAGCAGCTTTTATTTTTCTGGTACAATCAACATTCAGTTCAACAGATTCAAATAGTGTCAAAGAAAATTTGTTCTAAATAATGCAGATTACCTTTGCAGTCAAGGCGAAGGACTGGCTGATCTGGGATCACTTTGAAATCTAGTTAACTTATTATTATTATTATTTTTTTTTTTTTTTTGTTTTTGTGTGTGTGTGTGTGTGTGTATTGTCAATAAAAAAATTAACTGACAATGTTAAAAATTTCCCCTTTGCTGAATCTCCTTTATAGGTCTATGCTCATCCACTGACTAGAAACTTGGAAAAAAAAAAAAAAAAAATTGAAAAAAAATAGCACTTATTTTTGTTCATAAACAAATGCTCCATTATTCTATTTGATAAATAAGCCAGCAGATGACAAAACCCACATTAACACTTGGGCAACCTACGAAGACTCAGATTACCTGTCCATCTGCCAAAGACTCAGATCAGCCTGAGCATCCGCACAGTCTAATCAGTCTTTGCTGATTACATGTGCCTTCTACAGCCTCCAGGCTATCAAAGAAAGGGATAAACAAGAACCCTTGCCATACTGGTTGGATGTACAGGCTGATCTTTGCTGGTTACACAAATCTTACGGTAGGTTTTGTCATGCCCTGGCTCAAATGTGATATGTCCGGTATAAATTTTTCTAAAACAAAGAGAATGTATACACAAAGATATGACTAGGTTTACAAAAAGCCCATCTTGTGTACAGCATTAACCCTTTCACCTCTAGGTTTCTGAAGTGGCCTCTTCCAGCTTTGAATTTGGACATGTCCAATGTTACAAAGAGCAGTGCCAGGCAAAAAACAAACACAAAATGGCTAACTATATAGATCCTGATGAGATAGCTCATTATACGAGCCGTCTCATCAGGATCTACACCGTTTGCAAAAGTATCTATTTTGGTCTGCATGAGTGAAAGGGTTAAAACAAACCCTGGCTTTTGAAAATGACAAAAAAAATTCAGCATAGCTCTAGATAAGGCTAATTTCTCAATCAAAAACAAGTTTATTTCTTCACAAAAAAAGATATGTTGTGGCTACTCCAAGAAGCACCATAGGTCTAGACAAGGGAGGGTATCCAGTATATATTTTTCTTATTTCTCCACGAAAACATATGTTGTGGGTACTCATTAGAAGCGCCTCGGTGAAGCGCTTCTAATGAGTACCCACAACATATGTTTTTGTGCAGAAATGAAAAAAATATCAATACTTTTGGATTGAAAAAAGCGCCTTAACTAGTGCTATGAAGCACTTCAGAGAATGGCACTAATAACAGGTAACCAGAACATGTTTTCATTAAGAAATAAGACAGACATTAACTTAATATACTTCTCTTAAATACTCGAGTAGCAAGAAAAATATTTATGTGGATAATTCTCTTATAATTCTCTTATCTAGTGGCTTGAGCTCCTTGCATGAGACAAAATGTAGGAAGAATATCAATGTTTTCGGCTGAAGAAAGAAAACGCCTTATCTAGAGATATGAAAGCCTTAGTCTTATTTTTTTAAAAAAAAAAAAGCCACTTTGGTGCTGTAGTAACAAATAAGCTACCTGTTGTAATTTATTTCAACACTATTAACAAGATTATAACATCCCATGTCACAAGAAAACCTGTGGTACTACAAATGCAAACATGAACCAACCCCAGCTGGCATACTGGTATTCACACAGACTGGTCAGCGTCATGTCTGCTGCCACACTTTATAGGAATTTCTTGCTGCTCTACAACACTCCACAACACATATTTTGTGCAAGAATATCTTTATCTTACATAAGATAGAAAAGTGGTTTAATATGGTTATACATGTAAATGGCAAACAGATATATCCATAACCATACTGTGTCAACAGTTAGGCTGGTCCAAGCTTTTACTGCTTGCGTAAGACAGGTTTTCCTGTGTCAAACCTCATTTCTCAGTTTCTAAAACAGGACAGGATTTCCTCAGTAATGTAGCTTGAAAAGAGAACATTAACTATAGCTCTAGGTATTTTTTTTATCTTGCAAGTATGGCTGTTTTTCCTTTTTTTTCTCCACAAAAAGGTAATGTGGGAACTCATTACATAGAATTACCTGTACGTTATGTCCTAGTGAAAAATCAAAACTAAAATAATTTCCGGGGCTATGATGTTCCTGTATAAGTTTTCAAGCAACACTAGCAAAGAAACCTAACCCATTAACTTCATAACACAAATAACCCTTTTTACACTTCTTTCCTAACAGCTGATGCTTAAAAATCATTCTTCGCCATTCTTCCACAACAGGTAAGTCAAAACATTTCCACTCACTTCTTAACAAAACAACCATGAGAAAAGAACAAAATGCTGCCATTTTTAAAGCCAGTCAAATTTTGCCCTCCAAATATTCAGGACTGGTTCCTGATATTTTTGTTCTTTTATTCCAAGTTTTCTGTTTCCTCTTTCGTTCACAAGTATTTACAAACAAATACTGATTTAGCCTTTTGTGGCCCCTGATGCATGTCCATGATAGTCATCATCTTGTGGTTCTGAATGGAACTCGGCCACATACAAAGCTTTGTCAATAATTTTGGGAATTGGTTTAATTTCTGTGCCTAATTCACTTTCTATTTTGTGTAGCGAAAACCTGAAAAAAAAAAAAAAAAAAAAAAAAATTCAGTGTCCAAGATAAAGTATCCATGTAAACTACACGTCATGAGAACCATATTTAGCCTGAAGTATTCAGACATCTGAACTCCTTACCATACCATTATTCCCTGAATAAAGTGTGCACTTTGTTAGCCCTGAAACTGACCCTGAAAATTCTGCGCAGGTTATAGTTTTACATACACGTACATGTTCCAGTTCATGTCAGTTCCAAGCTTTTGTTACACTTGCAAGCTATGAAGCTTCTTTTTCCTATCTAAACGACAACTTTTCTGGTGAATAGCCTATGACTGGTTTCCGTTCTTTCACTGTATGATGTACAACACTGAGAACTACTTAAAAATGTGGCTAATAAAAACAAGATTATGAACAAGGAGAACATGTGGTGGTCACTGTGAAACGTCTTCTGAGACTGCATAACACCGCCAGACTGCTATTCAATACAGATACCAAGGTTAAAGTAGATATTTCGTGCAAACAGGTAGCACTAATCAAACAGTGCAGATGTGCAGGCTGGTCCTGTTAGATATAAGTGTGATACCTACAAATGGATTGAAATAGATGAAGTGTTTCCTTACTGACTTACTTGGATCTTTTCATGCCCACTGTCATGTTGGTCCCGGTTTGTACCTGGGGTCAGTCTTTCTGGATAATTGTTGGCTAAGCAAATTATGCCTGCGGTATATCTTTGTTGCTAGCGACACCTTCACGTGTACAGTTAATCATGTATTGGTTAACCCTTCTCTTGCTTAACACCTCATGCCCTGTCTTAGCAAACAGTGTAGATCCAGATCAGTTGGCTGAAGAAGCCAACTGATCTGGATCTGCACTGTTTGTCATTAAATATGTGAATTTCTATCAAAAACCTGGATCAAGTAATCTGACTGGCTGGAAATTAGACGTGGGCGTGGCATCTTTATTTATTCAGCATGACAAGGGTTAAGTGTGTACAGGTAAGTGGTCTCTTTAATAATTCCAAGCGACTCCACATAAGTGGCTGACAACAATCAAAGGAAGAAAAGGCATAGGTGAAAATTAAAAGGTAAAGGTTAGTCAGACATTGCAAACTGGTTGTTACCAGGAGATTTTGAAGGTTGGTTGGTTGGTTTGGAGTTTAATGGCCAAGCCAACAATATTAAGGTCATGATGAGTCAGTCATTTTACCTTAACACGCTTTTCCTGGGCAGACTTAATCCTCTAGGAGTTAATTAGTAAATGTGCACATTCTTTCAACAGAAACTGACAACTGTCCTTCTTGACTGATTGAGTTGAGGTTTTACTGCCCAGTCAACCCATTAGTGTCATGTCGAGCTCGGTCAGTTTACCTAACCACACTTTTCCTGGACAGGCTTAGTCCTCTATGGGGTAAACCAGTACTTGCGCAAATTCTTTTGCCAGAAACCCACAAATGCCCTTCTTGAATCAGCGGAGAGAATGACCGTAGAAAATATTTCATGATCAATCTCCAATAAGTATGTCTGCAATTGTAGGCGAAGGATATCTGATAAAATACTTACTCCTGTTAATTGATGGTTTGGACATTCAAAAAAAATGTTTGGTAGTCTCAGATCTACCACAAGAACATACAGGGGAGTCAAAAGGGTTTTGCCATACAGGTGATCCCTTAAAGGACTGCATTCTAGTCACAATCGCGTGTGAAAAATTTGAGCATTCCTACTTCAAAAGTAGAACCAAATAGGTGGTTTGTTGATATGCAAGGCTTGTTTACATTTAATTTGTGTGACTGAAGTACTGTTCCTTGTTTCAATGGGAAGATTATTCCAAGCTCTTATTACAGATGGAAGAAGAGTTAAAATATAAAGTCGAGTCTGCATGAACAGACACTATATTATTTAAATTCCATCAACATATAGTTTACAAGGTCAATCGCTGAGTGACACTGATCTATCATCCCAAGTAGAACTTTTCTTTAGTAAACAGTCTTCAAGACATGAAGCAAAATCACTGGACCATAAAATATAGGTCACAGACCTACATATACTTGTGAGGTCAATCTGATGTGTCACAATGATCCATTATACCAACTATGACGTTAATCCATTAAATAATCTAGAAGATATTATGCAAACGCAACCATTTTTAAGATTTTTATGATCGCCTATCAGGACAGTTGCAACTAAAACCTTACAATATATGCTGATTTATATTTACTTTGAGGTCAAAAGTTTGGCTCACACTGAGTCATCTGTAAATATGACACTTAGGCATCAAATAGTGGGAGATATAAGACAAAATCACTACGCTATGAAATATAGGTCACAAAGACCTACATTTATTTTGGGGTAAAATGCCATGTCATACTGACCAATAATCCCAAACTATGATAGTCATACACCAAGTTGTCTCCAAGATGTAACCTAAAATCATTGGACCATGAAATATAGTTAACAGTGCCCTACATTTACTTTTAGGTCAACGGTCGGATCATACAGATTCATAATCCCAAATAATGTTCATGTATAAAATAACATTCGAGATAAATGGCAAAATCACTGGATCATGAAATATAGGTCAAGGTGACCTACATTTATTATGATGTCAATAGTCGTGTCACACAGAGCAAATATCCCAAGTATCACATTAATCCATGGAATAGTCTTCAAGATATAAGGCAAAATGTCTGCAGCATAAAAATTAGGTCATAATGACCTTGACTTTGTTACACGGAATGTTGATGTCTGATGCCCATCCTTCTTCATTAAGAAGTTGTTTGTATAAACAAACTGCAATACACTACTTTATTGAGGCATCCTAGATTTTGACCTCTAGCCCTGCCCAGGGGTCCACAGATGTAGAATGGAAGAGAACCCTCCCAAGTCCCCCACTGGGTTGACTGGGCCGTAAAACCTCAACACAAACAAACTTGTCCTAAGAACTAACAAGTTCATTTTGCCACTCTGATGTACCTAAACCTGCTGGATAAGTGGCAAACTGTGAAGACCGGTGAAGACTCTACCTTACATTGTATCTAATCTGTGTCTGCATTCCACATAGCTCCAGATAAGAGGGGTATCACCCAATATTTTTATTTCTCCACAAAAACCTATGTTGTGGGTTCTCATAAGAAGCACCTTCTAATGAGGACCACACAGAGGCACTTCTAATGAGGACCCACACGTAAATTTTTGTAGAAAAATAAAAAAAATTTAGAACTTTTAAGTTGAAATAAGCGCCTTATCTGGAGCTATGATTTTATTTTGGTTAGAGGCATTAGGAGACACAGTGGTAAGAGGCAAGTAAACATTCCAACCTGTCATCATAAGTGATGAGATTGATGGCTATTCCAAGATGTCCATATCGTCCAGATCTACCAATTCTGTGGAGATAAGTCTCAGCATGCTTTGGAAAGTCAAAATTTATAACTACATTAACTGCCTGGATATCAATTCCTCTTGTAAATAAATCTGAAAGAAAAAAATAGGTCAACGAAAACATACAGAGAAAAGAAAATTTGAGCTGCAACATGAGAAAATGTACCTTCTGACAAGTGCGACCAATGAAGACTAAAATCAGCCTGCATATCCGCACAGTCTGATTCTAATCAGTATTTATTGTCTGCATGAAGAAACTTTGCATCTTTGGCTATCAGAAATGGGCCCATAAAGATTCTGACCAGACACAAGCTGACCTGGGCCCAGTTGTTCAAAGCGTCGTTAGCTTAACAAGCTCGTTAAGGGTCATTTCGTTAACTGTTTTAGCGGATTCAATATACAGTTTTCTGATATTTTTTGCTGAAAAAATGTGAGTAGCTTTTGCACTGCAAAAGCTACTCACATTTTTTCAGCAAAAAATTTCAGCATATTTGCGTATCACTCGATGTAAATTTTAACGAATCGTTAACTAACGATGTCGTTTGCTTTGAACAACTGGGCCCTGAACTTCACTGATTGCACAAACCCGAAGGTACATTTTCTGACATTTAGTGCAAAAATCAGGGCCCAGTTGTTCAAAGCTAAGTTCAAAGTTTTCTTAATTCTTATAACAGAATAAATAAGTGGACAATATCAGAAATATTTAACCTTTAAAGTGTCATACAAAACTGTTGCATACAACATTCTTAGATTTTTTTTCTGGTACATCATAGCTCTTGATTAGGCACATTTTGCAACAAAAAAGCATCTATATTTTTCTTATTTCTCGACAAAAACATATTTTGTGGGTACTCATTAGAAGCGCCTCGGCAAGGGTACCCACAACATAAGTTTTCGTCGAGGAATAACTATTTACCTGATACCCCCTCTTATCTAGAACTATGACATAGTTCCAGATATATGTCATGAGACTTTTCCCCCCAAAACATATTGATATTTTTTCTTATTTCTCTATGAAAATATGGTACTCATTAGAAGTGTCTTGCAGAGGCACTTTTTCATCACCCACAGCATATTTTCCAAGGAGAAACAAGAAAACTATTCATCTGGATACCCCTTTTACCAGTGATATGATACATTCTGCAGAATCTTAGGATTCTGTAAATGGACTGAAAAAACCATTAGACTGCTGGAGAGATATCTTTTCACTTGACATGGCAGAAATACAGCTATAAAGTTACCTGAGCAAACAAGATTTCTACAGAGGCCCTGTCTGAAGTCATGGAAAACCCTGTTTCTGTGTTGCTGGTTCATTTTGGCATGGATGTAAAAGCATGAGTATCCAATCTCGGTGATTTTCTTAGCTAACAACTCAACTCTCTGAGTGGAGTTACAGAATATGATGGACTGGTTTATTTGTAACTGAAATAGCAGATAGCAAGTGTTTGAGTACAGACAACAAATAAATTGGGCCAGGTCAAATGAAAAAAGTGCCTTTGAACATGCGTAATATGCACAGATTCAGATCATCCTGCACATGTGCAAAGCATCATCCAGGCTTTTGCTCTCCTGTAATAAATTCTGTAATTTGATTTGAGTTGGGGATTAACAGCCCAGTCAACCCATTAGGGTCAGGTCAAGTATGGTCAGTTTATCTAATTTTTCCTGGGCAGACTTAATGCTCTATTTAAGTGTTTAACCAGTACTTTTGCACATTCTTTCCCCAGAAAATGACAACTGTCCTACATTCTGTAGTATCCAATGATTCTGTTAGCGGATAGTGAAGTTCCTGATCAGACTGCAAATGCGCAGACTGATCTAGGCCTTCGCTTTTGGTATATGCCTGGAGATGTTTTCACATGGCGTGAACTAACTAATTTAAGACTAGGATTTCTCTACATATCTTTTATAGCTCTAGAAAATAGATATATCAGATAAATATTTTTTCTCTCATCTCTCCATGAAACAAGAGGGCCAAGATGGCCCTGTATCAATCACCTGATTACCAGATAAGTTTGAGTCAATTGTCCTTTCTGTTCAAGAGAAGTTCAATATTGATTTTCAAGATGGTGGCCATCTTGGATTTCCAATCAAAATGATTTTAACTACTTCTGATTTACAAGTCACCTCAATACTTCCAATGAGGTTTGAGTCAATTGCCCTTTCGGTTCAGGAGAAAAAGTTTAAAATAGATTTTAAACATGGCTGCTATGGCGACCAGCTTGGATTTCCAATCAATGATTTTAGCTATTTTTGATCTAGAAGTCACCCTGATTTCAAGTCAATGGCCCTTTCTACTCAGAAGACGTTGTTCAAAATAGATTTTTAAGATGGCAACTGTGGATACCATCTTGTATTTCTGATCGGAACAATCTTAGTTATTTTTTATCTGTAACAAGTCACCCTGATGCTCTCTCTACCTAGTTTTGAGTCAATTTGCCTTTCCGTTCAGGAGAAGCAGCGCAAAATAGATTTCCAAGAAAGTGGCCATGGAGGCCATCTTGGATTTCAGATCGGAATAATTTAAATAATTTTGATCTACAAGTTACCCTGATGCTTCCCACCAAGTTTTGAGTCAATTAGCCTTTCCGTTCAGGAGAAGAGAAAAATAGATTTTCAAAGTGGTGGCCATCTTGGGTTTCAAGTTTCAAATCAGTCTACCAAGTTTCAAATCAGTAGGCCTTTCGGTTCAGGAGAAGAAGTGAAAAATACATTTTTAAGATGAATCCCATCTTGGTTTTCCTATCGGAATGATTTTTTATATTTTTGATCTACAAGCCACCCGGATGCTTCCTACCAAGTTTCAAGTCAATTGGCCTTTCAGTTTGGGAGAAGCAAAAAATAGAATTTCAAGATGGCGGCTATGGTGGCCATGTTGGATTTCCGATCGGAATGACTTTAGCTTTTTATCAACAAAGCACCCCGATGCTTCTTACCAAGTTTCAAGTCAATTGGCCTTTCTGTTCAGAAGAAGCAAATAATAAGATTTTCAAGATGGCGGCCATGGCAGCCAGCTTGGATTTCTAATTGTGAATTATTTTAGCTATTTTTGATCTACAAGTCACCCTGATGCTTCCAACCAAGTTTCAAGTCAATTGGCCTTTTGGTTCAGGAGAAAAAAAAGCGAAAAACAGATTTTCAAGATGGCTGCCATGGGGGCCATCTTGGATTTCTGATCAGAACAATTTTAGCTATTTCTGATCTACAAGTCATCCCAATGCTTCCTACCAGGTTTCTAGTCAACTGACTTTAGGTTCAGGAGAAGCGAAAAAGTAGATTTTTAAGATGGCCCCCACGGTGGCTATCTTGGATTTCCGACTGGAACAATTTTAGCTATTATTGATCTACAAGTCATCCCCATGATTCCTACCAAGTTTCAAGTCAATTCGCCTTTTGGTTCAGAACAAGCGAAAAATAGATTTTCAAGATGGCTGCCATGGTGGCCATCTTGGATTTCCGATAGGAACAATTTTAGCTATTTTTGATCTACCAGTCACCCCGATGCTTCCTACTAGGTTTCGAGTCAATTGGGCTTTCGGTTCAGGGGAAAAAGCACAAAAAAAAAAAAAAAAAAAAAAAAAAAAGATTTTCAAGATGGCTGCCATGGCAGCTATCTTGTATTTCTGATCAGAACAATTTTAGCCATTTTTGATCTATAAGTCATCCTGACGCTTCCTACCAAATTTCAAGTCAACTGCCCTTTGGATTCAGGAAAAGAAGCGAAAAATAGATTTTCAAGATGGTGGCCATTGCAGTAACTTGCATATCTGATCGGAACGATTTCAGATATTTTTGATCTACCAGTCACCCCAATGCTTCCTACCCAGTTTCGAGTCAATTGGCCTTTTTGTCACGGCGGCCATCTTGGATTTCAGACAGGAACGATTTTAACTATTTATGATCCACAAGTCATCCCAATGCTTCCTGCCAAGTTTCTAGTCAACTGACTTTGGGTTCAGGAGAAGTGAAAAAATGGATTTTTAAGATGGCCACCATGGCAGCCATCTTGGATTACCGAATGCAACGATTTTAGCTATTATTGATCTACAAGTCACCCCCATGATTCCTACCAAGTTTCAAGTCAATTGGCTTTTTGGTTCAGGAGAACATGCGAAAAATAGATTTTCAAGATGGCTGCCATGGTGGCCATTTTCAAGATGGCTGCCATGGTGGCCATCTTGATTTCAGATAGGAACTACTTTAGCTATTTTTGATCTACCAGTCACCCCGATGCTCCCTACCAAGTTTCGAGTCAACTGGACTTTCGGTTCAGGAGAAGAAGCAAAAAATAGATTTTCATGATTGCCATCTTGGATTTCTGATCGTAACAATTTTAGCCATTTTTGATCTATAAGTAGTCACCCTGATGCTTCCTACCAAGTTTTGAGTCAATTGGCCTTTGGGTTCAGGAAAAGAAACGAAAAATAGATTCTCAAGACGGTGGCCATCTTGGATTTCTGATCTCTAGGAAATTCTTCTGATAGCTCAAGAAGCTGCTTGGAACCCATTTTTGAGTCTCTAGGACATTCTTCTGATAGCTCAAGAAAACAAATATTTAGGGATATATTTTCGGAACATATTCTTATTTTTTATGAAATTGATTATTGTGTGGACTCATTAGATTAGAAATGCCTCATTGAGGTGATTCAAATGAGTACAGTCAACATACCATTATCTTATAGATCAAAAAGACATTCCTAAATTGTTTTCATAAAACTCCTAATCTGGCACTATGACTAGCCTCAGTGGCTCTAACTACCTATGTCTACAACAAAATTCCATGTTTCCAAAGATGTTCTAGCCATTCAACTGCTTGAGTTTATCTTTTTTGAGGAGTAGGATATTCAGAAACATCCTCACCTTTCTCAACAATGAATTTCAAAAACAAACCCTTTCACTTCATTACTATTAGAAAGTTTTTGACGAAAACTAATGTTCAGGCTTGTATAAGGATTTATCCTGTTTAACGATTTTTCTTTTAAAAAATAAATAGCAGGCTCTGGCCAAATTCAGCAGATGACAACTGATATTTTGAGGACAACTTCCATGATTGATGATGAAATTTCAAACCATATTTCTTTAGAAAAGGACACAAATATTTCAAGATGTCTGCTGAAATTTTTTTAACAGCATGGTAATTGTTAAAAAGACCTTACCAGGGTCCAGAAAATCTAAAGGTAATGCCCAAATAAAATCATTTGCTAACATTTTTGCTCCAGACAAGGTGTTTTTTTGTTTGTTTTTTTAAAACAAAAAGGAGACATCTTTCCTATTTCTCCTCAAATACATGTTGTGGATACTCATTAGAAGTGACTCACTCCGGCACTTCAGAGCAAGGCACTTCTAATAAGTACCCACATTTTTTGTGAGGAACAAAAAAAAAAAAAAAAAAAAAATATATATATATGTGTGTGTGTGTGTGTGTGTGTGTGTGTGTGTGTGTGTGTGTGTGTGTGTGTGTGTGTGTGTGTGTGTGTGTGCATGTGTGTGTGTGTGTGTGTGTGGAGCTTTTTTGTTTGTTTGGAGTTTAACAGCCCAATCAACACTATTAAGGTCATGTCGAGTTGGTCAGTTTACCTAACCTCACTTTTCCTGGGCAGGTTTAGTCCTCTGGGTGGTTAACAAGTACTTATGCACTTTCATTTGCCAGAAACTGAAAACTGCCCTTCTTGGGAGGAAGAGAATGACCTAGAAAATATTTCATGATCAATCTCCATGAAAGAATGTTGCTGGACTCGATGATGATCAAACCCAGGACCTAATCACAAGTGGGAGGCACATCCAACTGGGCCACCATCATCTGGAGCTATGCAATATGCTGTCTTACCTTGGAAAACAATGTATTGAGACAGTGAACTTTTTGTTTCTCTTGGACAAAGGCATAGTATTGTGTTACTCCTTTAAGTGTCAGCTCATCCATCAAGTTAATCTCATATGGATTGTGAAGATGTTTTTTCTGTAAATAAAATTAGTCATGTAAAACCACTTAATACCATATTTATCATGTTTTCATACAGACAGACAAACAGTGCAGACCCAGATCAGACTCTACACTGTTTGCAACTCATCCCAGAGTCTTTGGTTTGTGTTGAGGTTTTACGGCCCAGTCAACCCAATTGGGTCATGTCGAGTGTGGTCAGTTTACCTAACCACACGTTTACTGGGCAGGCTTAGCGGTTAACCAGTATTGTGCACATTCTTTCGCCAGAAACTGACAACTGCCCTTCTTGAATCAGCGAAAGGGAAATAATGACCGTAGAAAATATTTCATGATCAATCTCCACGAAAGAATGTTGCCGACCTCGGCGGTTGAACCCGCGACCCATCCCAGTGTCTAATGTATACATCATCAAAGAGTAAAATGGACTTATTCAAATTCAGGATAAGTACGGTTAGGAGTTATGGTGTCAAAACACTTAGGGAAAATTAAAATATGGCGATCAATGTTGGTTAGTGTACAAGTCCAAGTGATCTACTTTTGACATGTGACACAAAATCTACACAAGACATGACCATACACAAAATATTGCCACCTGAATCATACTGTTACAGCACATTGTGTTTTGTTTTTGTTTTTTTGTTGTTGTTTTTTTAAATATAACAGGTTAAAGGGATTTCCTTCTGGTATGTTGCACACTGTCTATACTAGATGTACCACACTCCAGATTCATCAGCTTAGGCCATACAGATGTACAATTTCTCTATATACTGTAGTCTAGGTAAACATGGTGCAGCAAGTATTTGGTAGGATTTTATTTTGTAATTTTTGCATAAAAGACTCAATGGGATTCACCCAGGTGATTTCAATTAAGTAGCCACAAGATGTATTTTGTTGCTGTTGTTCTTTTTTTACCTGCAAAAAGCGAAAATCACAAATGCAGCTGATGACATTCTGATTTTTTTTTTTTCTTTTTTCTTTTTAATTTTAAAGAAAATTAGTCTTGATATTTCATGTGTCAGATTCACATTGCCTCTGATAAATAAAAAAAAAAAAAAAATTATATGTCATCTGTTACAAAGTTTGCTTGGCACTTTAAAGGTTACATTATGGCCTCAAATATCACTTATCTGGAGAGAAGCCTCAGCCTGTATCTCATCTGAAACTTACCATGAATTGTTCAACTGTGAGTGGGAAGGTGGCAGAATACAGCAAGATTTGTCTGTCATTTGGTAGATGGTTAATTATACTGTCTAGCATTCCTTTAAAATCTTGAGACAATAATTTATCAGCCTGAAAATACATGTACAACACAAAATCATTAGCTATGAAAGTTTACAAAAAGAAAATGAGCTAGTGCAGACAAAATCTATAAAAAGACTTGTGCAACCAGCGAAGATTCGGATCAGACTGATCATCCTTGCAGTCTGATCAGTCTTTGCTGATCACATGTGCCTTCTACAGCCTCCAAGCTATCCAAAAAGGGATAAACAAGCACCCTTGACTTACTGGGTGAAATTACAGGCTGATATGAGTGTATGCTGGTTACGTAAGTCTTACTGTAGGTTTTGCTGACTCACATATATGAATTATGAATTGCAACATACAAAATGTTTCACACGGCCAACAAGACTGAATAGTGATTAGACATAGCACCAGTAAAATGAAAGTGGGTATCAGGATGATGTTTTTCTTATTTCTGCATGAAAACATATGTTGTGGGTACTCATTAGGCACTTCTAATGAGAACCATAACAAATATTTTTGCAAAGAATATCCATACTTAGGTTGAGAAAAAAAAAAACAGCGGCTTATCTGGAGCTATGATTAGGTGTAAACACTTTTTTGTGGTATATTTTTATGTGTTCAATGTAAAAAAAAAAAATATTCATTTTTCAAAAAGAAGCACAATAAACTAGACAAAGTGCCCAGTGAGGGCATGTATACCCCCGACCAGTCTTTTCAATAAAAAGCGCAAAGTATGTAGCTTTGACTGGAGATGGCAGTTATATGCTATATTAATACAAAAATGAAAATATTAAGTTGCACATTATATGAAGCCTGTGACCTTGACCTCAAAGATCATGCTCTGGGGCAGGGTTTGTTGTAAATAAAACTTTAGACCTATAACTATCGATATAACAAATATCAGTGGTATCAATCAGATATAAGCAAAAACTCTGAAATTTGTATGAAAATTCTGTGACTTTGACCTCAAAGCCATGCCCAAGCTTGAGGATAGTGTTGAGAAAAACTTTATATCATCATGCTAAATATCAATGAAATCAAAGGGTCTTGATAATATAGCTATGTGAACTTTAATGCAAAAAGTTTTTACTTCTATATGAAAATTCTGTATGTGACCTTGACCTAAGGTCACACCCATAGGTTGGAATTTCTTTGAGTATAACTTAAAACCTACATCTACCACCATGCCAAATATAAATGAAATTCATCAAAAGGTCTTGGTGATATCGCTATATAAACTTTAATGCAAACAATTCAACTTTTATACGAAAATTCTGTGACCTTGACCTTAAGGGAAAAACTCTAGATCTATGTCTACTTTCATACCAAATATACATGAAATTCATTCAAAGGGTCTTTATAATATAGCAGATATAAACTTAAGTGCAAACATTTTGACTTTTATATGAAAATTCTGTGACCTGAAGGTCAGACCACAGGGTGGGGATGGCACTGAGTAAAACTGTAAACCAATATCTACTAGCATGCCAAATATAAATGAAATCCATCAACTGAAGGGTCTTTATAATGTAAGGTCTTATAAACTTTGACAACATTTTCCTGAGTGTTTTGAGTGCTTTTAATATTCATAACAGTGTTTATTGACTGAATAATAAAACATTTTTCGAGAAGTTTCAGAAGTCGCGAAAACTAATGACACACAGATTTTATGGCAACAAGTACATGTTTTTGTTGGTAACAGTCATTAAAAACTTGCCCAAAGTAGTTTGTTTGTGTTGAGGTTTTACAGCCCAGTCAACCCAATGGGGTCATGTCGAGCGCGGTCAGTTTACCTAACCACATGTTTACTGGACAGGCTTAGTCCTCTAAGCGGTTAACCAGTATTGTGCACATTCTTTCGTCAGAAACTGACAACTGCCCTTCTTGAGAGAATGACCGTAGAAAATATTTCATGATCAATCTCCACGTAAGAATGTTGCCGACCTCGGCGGGGGTTGAACCCGCAACCTCCTGGTCTCCAGTCGGACGGCGCATCCAACTGAGCCACCGAGGCCGGCCTGCCCAAAGTAGTCATGGTACAACTATTCTAAATGTATCTGAATGAACCAAAATATTGCTTTTGCATGCAGTAATTACCGATCTAATTGGAGCTAATTGACGACTTTAGTTTACACTTGTGTGAACAAAACCGTATCGAAACTCAGAGAAATAGAATCGTGAACCGATTCATGACCACTGAACTGTGATGCACCGTAAATTCGGTGAATCGTTTCACCTCTAGCCATAACTTCGATAATAATTGGTGGATTTTACCCTAATTTGAACTTAACCTATATTCTATAATTATATACCTGTGTGTAAAATATGAATCCAATACACTAATCTTTTCAAAAGATATCGAATGGAAACCATTTTTCGAAGTTGAAAAAGGGCCATAACTCCAATAATAATTGGTGGATTTTACCCTAAATCGAACTTTACCTATATTTTATGATTATATATCTGTGTATAAAATATGAATCCAATAAACAAATCTTTTCAAAAGATATCAAACGGAAACCATTTTCGTATGGAACGTACGGACTTCATATGGACAACGGTGATACTATATGCCCCCCTACTGAAAATAGCAGGGGTATAATAAAAACATTCCCCCTCTACCCTTACCTGTTGCAAGAACAGCAGGCCTTGCCCAATTGTAAGCCAATATCAGTTGGACGCCCCGGTGATGCAAGATACACAACACCTTTGACCACCCCATCAGCCACACAGAAACTTCAAATCTCCTGGGGAGCACATACTTTCATGTAACTATACTGAGCCAGGGGTCATCCTAGAGGGCGATTTGGGAGAAAAGTCTCCCTTTAGCTGGCTGACTTCTCCCTATCTTGAGCTGAGGGAGAAGTGAAAATGTATAGAATGTACAAGGAAATCCAAAATTTGGACCAAAACCTCTCCCTGAAATCCTGAAATAGTCGCAAAACTTCTCCCTCTCTGAAAGCTCTAGGATGACCCCTGACTGAGCATCCACTAAGTTTCTATATGCAGAATATAATAATCAATTAACAGACCCGAGAAAACTGACTGGATATAAAATTCTGTTAGTGCCAAAGTTCCTACTACCTTGTTTTATGGAAAGTAGATCTTGTATCAACTTTTAATCTGAAATCTGTTCCGACACCTTTTTCAAAGAGATAGTAGTGATATTTTTTCTTTCTTTTTTTTTTTTTTTTGTCCACGAAAATTGTATGTGAAGTCTTCACACATCTGATGAGTACCCACATGTTTTCATGGACAAATGCAAATATTTATCCCAATAACCCTCCTATTGAGAATTCGGCAAAATGTTAGCAATCTTACCTCATCTAAGACCAATATTCCACATTTACTAATTTTCACCAGGTTTTTATTCATCAGATCTAAAATTCTGCCAGGAGTTGCTACAATTATATGCACTGAAAGAAAAGAAATTAAGCTAACAATATACAATTCAAATGTGAAGTCACAACAGTCAACTTTTTTTTTTTTTTTTCCACAAAAACATTAGTTGGTTAGTTGTTGGTTTGGCGTTTTAAAGGCCCAATGAATACTTAAGGTCATGTTAAGATGGTCAGATTACCAGACTGCACCTTTCCTGGGCAGGCTTGGTCCTCTACGTGGTTAACCAGTACTTGTGCATATTCTTTCGCCAGAAACTGACAACAGTCATTCTTGAATCAGTAGAACAGAGAGAGAATGAGTGTAGAAAATATTTCACATAAATATTAGATTTTTTTTTTTTTTTTTTTTTTTTCAATAGATTTTTTTTTTTAATTACTCCAGGAAAACACCTGGTACACAGTTTTTGTACAGAAATAAGAATAATAATTACACCACAACCTCTTTATAACACTATTGTTGGTAGAGCTGGCTAATCAGAGCTGAAAAGATAATCGATCATCAGTCCTGCCATTGTGATTGATAATCGATTAGTAATCGCTGAAGATTTGATCTTAATTTCACCTATGACCCTTTCATATGTTATATTGAGCAAACAGGGTAGACCCAGATGAGACGCCGCAAATGTGGCGTCTCATAAGGGTCTACACTGTTTGCCACTTACACAGCTATTTTAGACGTAACAGTGGGTAGTATATTGGACGTTCAAATTTTAGATAAAGTATGATAAGGAATTGAGGTGTCTGAATACTAAGGGTAAATAACGGTAAAGTAACAAACACAGAAATCAAATGATCGATTATTAGCAAATCTGTAATGAGTCATTTTTGTGAATTTATCGATCAATTAATCGATTATCCGATTAATCGTGCCAGCCCTAATTGTTGGGGTCCATAGCATAAACCATGTTAGTTAAACAAACGTGTTTGTTTGTTTGTTTGTGTTGAGGTTTTACGGCCCAGTCAACCCAATGGGGTCATGTCGAGCGCGGTCAGTTTACCTAACCACACGTTTACTGGGCAGGCTTAGTCCTCTAAGCGGAAACAAACGTGTTATGTTATATGCAAACAAAAATGTATAGATTATATTGAAAATATGACCATTTATGGTCATTTTTCCATATAATCTATACATTTTTGGGATCCATCTTTGAACCGTGTTATATTCAAAATCATGTTATAACAAACCGTGTTATAAAGAGGTTGTAGAGTATCTACATAGGAAGTGCTATGGATGTGTATACTGATTATGCAAGATTCGTATCTATTATACACAAATGGCTGCAGCTTAAAACTAATCTTAACAGGATATGCATCGGAGTATTCAAGAAATAATTCAATGTGCATGGTGAGTACACTTTAGACACTGGCTGTTTGGTGCAAATCTGACCAAAAAAAAAAAAAATATAGCTCAATTTCTGTTTTATCTAAAGTATGCTGATAATTTGCCAATACCGGAAATAAATGTATTGTGTGAAGCAAAATTTTGTACAAGGCATTAAATCAAGGCATTAAATCATGAAGCTCAATTCAGTCACTGCACAGGTAGTGGGAACTTTGCCGCCCCTCATCAAAATTTGCCAGATGATGATGATTTGGTGTTTTACATCTCTTTCAAAATTATTTAACCCTTCTTTTGCTGAACATGACATGCCCTGTCTTAGCAAACAGTGTAGATCCAGATCAGTTGACTTCTGAAGAAGCCAACAGTTCGCTTCTGAAGAAGCCAAAAGATCTGGATCTGCACTGCTTGTCATTAAATATGTGAATTTCTATCAAAAACCCAGATCAAGTAATCTGACTGGCTGGAAATTATAAGTGGGCGTAGCATCTTAATTTATTCAGCATGACAAGGGTTAAGTCATACTGAGCCCATGAAGCTTTGATAATAAAACGCTCTGTGTGGTAAGTGCAGTACAGTCATAAGCTGAATTCTACCCCTAGCAGAATCGAACCCAGGGCCTTGAGAACCTAAATCAGGAGTGCATATCGCTTAGCCACGCGGACACTTCGAAAATTTGCCGGTCTAATTTGGCCTCATATGACCTCATACTACGAGTTTATTGCACGGAAATGTTAAACAATCCCACCTTGTAGTGCTTTCAGTTTGGGTTTATATTGCTACTGTAAATCTGATTTAAGACTCCTTTTATCAGGTTGCTAAGGTAATTCCATATGTGTACACAAGATACACTTTGGCGCAAAAAAATATTAAAGATGAATACCTTAAAATTTCAAACACTTTATTCCATACTAGTTACCGTATTTACCCCAAGTATTGGGACACCTTATCTACTTACCATACTTGTCCTAAAATTTGAAACAATCCATTCTACTACCTCTTGGTGTGTCTAAAATATTTCTGTATGAATGGCAAACAGGTGTAGGCCCAGATCAGATGCCCGAAATACAGTGTCTGATCTGGTTCTACACTGTTTGCAAAGGCCTATCTGTCCTAATGGTTAGGGTTATTATAGTATTTTTGCCTAAATTTTGCTTTTTATGCATTTGTTTATTACAATACTTAGTGGAATGGCTTACAGTATATACCCTGATAAGACTGCTTCTTCAGTCTGATCTGGGTCTGCAATGAGCAGTCTGATCTGGGTCTGAACTGTGTGCATATGGCATTTTGTCAGAAACTTTGGTCTTCCAAATTTTGAGACAGTGACAATACAAATAGTTTACTGACTGAACTGTCTTTTTGACAGGACCTATGATCAATTTATTTATAAGAATGTGTACATATTGTGTATTAATAGTGCATACCTGGCTCATATAACCTCATAATGTCATCTTTAAGGTTTGTGCCACCGGTGGTCACCATTACTTTTGCTCCTATATGTTTTGACAGCTCTATCAATATCTGGCTCGTCTGTAGGGCTAGTTCTCTTGTAGGTACAACACACATAGCTGAAAACAACCGTATAGATATTAGTCTCTAAACACTCTTATTGCGGAGACTGGATACACTTTCAGGGGAGGCAACTCAATCAAAACTGCTTCACATCCTTCTTAAAAGGTTTGCATTCAAAAAGGAAAGAATTTGCTCCCCAGGGGAGCAAATTCTTTCCTTTTAGAGTACAACCCTTTTCAAAAGGGACTTGGTTAGCAGGAAGGCAAACAAGTCACAAAAGTGGTCTCTCTTCAAAGTAAAAAATGTAAAAAAAAAAACCAAGCAAATTCCATAAGAAATTTATGTCCCCCGCCTTATTTTTATTTGAGCTGTTAAAAATGGGTAAGTTAACCAGGACTATTGGTCCTGTATCACTTACCTAAGTACTGAAGCAGGAAACCAGTGATAAAATATAATTTCAGGATATTGAAAAAACCACATGCATATCTTCAGACCATCCTTGAAGCACCTGTAAAGTTTCAAAAGGATCAGCCAAAAACTGTGGGACGAGTTAAGGGGACAAGGTACCTACTCCCTATACACTTCTGTAATATTAGAACTCAAAAAATGTCTGAGTTAAAAATGCGGAAAAAGTGATAAAAAATTATTTCAGGATTCTGAAAAATCCATATGCATATCTTTAGGCCATCCTAAAAGCCCACGTAAAGTTTCAAAAGGAAAACTGTGGGAGGAGTTAAGGGGACAAGGTACCTACTCCCTATACACTTCTGTAATATTAGAACTCAAAAAATGTCGAAGTTCAAAAATGTGTAAAAAGTGATAAAAAATAATTTCAGGATTCTGAAAAAAACCACATGCATATCTTCAGACCATCCTTAAAGCACCTGTAAAGTTTCAAAAGGATCGGCTTAAAACTGTGGTAGGACTTAGGGGGACAAGGTACCTACTCCCTATACGCTTCTGTATAGACTAGCTACTAGTCGGATATCAATATTTTTTTCATCAATCAATTATAATTATTAATTTACTTAATGAACTAAGGGCCATCTACTACTTAGTGCTTGCCTCACCTCTTTGACAGCAGCAACTAATCTTGGAGATATACGACTAGTAAAATGCTAAATGTACTCTTAGAAGTGATTGACATTTATTACCTTTCTAATGTTCCTCATCTAATTCGCCATCTTGTTAAAATCATTCCCTCTCCAATAAATTGTTTATATATAAGAAGCTGACCATAGTTCAAGGGATAACATAAATATTTAGAAGCCTGTCTGTGTACTGCATGTATTACAAGTTTTTGTTTTGTGTATTAGTAAATTTTAGATAAAACAGAAGAAAACAGAATCGTATTTAGTAAGTATTTCATATTAAAAACTGTTGTATCAACATAATTTATGGAACTTTGTACATTTATTTTGCTTTGTTGTCTGGATAAACTTTTTCTATAGCTCTAAGATTGTTTGTGTTGAGGTTTTACGGCCCAGTCAACCCAATGGGGTCATGTCGAGCCCGGTCAGTTTACCTAACCACACATTTACTGGGCAGGCTTAGTCCTCTAAGTGGTTAACCAGTATTGTGCACATTCTTTCGCCAGAAACTGACAACTGCCCTTCTTGAATCAGCGGAAGGGAGAGAATGACCGTAGAAAATATTTCATGATCAATCTCCACGGAAGAATGTTGCCGATCTCGGCGGGGGTGATAGCTCCAAGATAAAAAGACATGTGAGGTAATAATTTAGGATAAATGTTGTAGATACTGTTTTCTGAGACAGTTCGAAAGAGTATCTACATTCCACAGTGTTAGAAATTAACTTTTTTTATAAGTAGCAAGTAGTTGCTACCTGGTCTGAAAGTAGGTAGCAAAATGCATCTACATGGCAGCAAAAGATGTTGCCCCCGTGTCATGGGTTAAACCTTCACAAGCTAAGCATATTTAGCAGACAGCATTTTCAAAGTATTTTTCTACTTCAGCAAAAATCAGGATTGACATACATGTGAACTGTCTGCTTAGCAGACAGTTCACATGAAACAACAAGCCTAATTTGCACTGAGGACATTCACAACACAAAGTTGATAGTGTTCAGGGCACTATACCAGGTAGCAACTTTTTGCTACCAACAGTTTTACCAGGTAGCAAACTGAATTTTCAGGTAGCAAGTTTGCTACTTGCTACTGTTAATTTCTAACCCTGATTCCATATATATTTTGATGGAGAATTGCATTAAATAGAAAAAACGACTTTTTCTATAGCTCCAAGAAGACATATGAGGTGATAATTTAGGATAAATGTTGTGGGTACTTTTTTCTGAGACAGTTTGAAAGAGTAACTACATACCATATATATTTTGATGGAGAAATACATTACATTAAACAAAAAAAAGAAAGAAAAATTCTAAAGCTTTACGATAAGAAGACATATGAGGTGATAATTTAGGATAAATGTTGTGGGTACTGCTTTCTGAAACAATTCGAAAGAATGACTACATACCATATATATTTTGATGGAGAAATGCATTAAAATAAACAAAAAAAAAGCTAATTATTCTATAGCTTTAAGATAAGAAGACATATGAGGTAATAATTTAGGATAAATGTTGTTGGTACTGTTTTCTGAGACAGTTCGAAAGAGTAACTACATACCATATATATGTTAATGGAGAAATTAATGAAATTAAAAAAATCTATAGCTTTAAGATAAGAAGACATATGAGGTAATAATTTAGGATAAATGTGGGTACTGTTTTCTGAGACAGTTCGAATGAGTAACTACATACCATATATAATTTGATGGAGATATGCATTAATTAAAAAAACAACTTTTTCTATAGCTTTAAGATAAGAAGACATATGAGGTAATAATTTAGGATAAATAATGTGGGTACTGGTTTTTGAGACAGTTCGAAAGAGTAGCTAGATACCATATCTACCAAAAGTAAAATTTCAAATGTCAGGTTTCTTCCTACCATTGGGAGAACAAAATAAAATATCACATCCTTTCAAAAAGCTTCCCAGTTACACCTTGATTTTACAGACCATAATCAATAGCAAACTTCATCTTCTCAGCCTTTATAAAGAATGTGTACTTTGTTTCATCATCAAAACACACCAAAAAGAAATTTAGCTTTTCCAACTTTCTCTTATCAGTATTAAGTGATCAGTATGTGGTCAGTAAAGCAATAAACACTTCAAGTGTGGTGGTTCTCAATAGATGTAATTAATCATTTACTAAGCAGAATCCTGCGAGGTAAAATTCGTATTTTACCAGACCTTGATGTCAGAGACCAACTATTAGAGACTGGCTATACAAGATGTCATACATAAATTTGAATCCGCTTATAGCAAGGAGTGATAAAACATGACATCAAGGTCTAGGAGCTAGTCTAGCTTCTGTAGTATTAGAACTCAAAAAATGTCTAAGTTCAAAATGTGTAAAAAGTGATAAAAAATAATTTCAGGATTCTGAAAAAACCACATGCATATCTTCAGACCATCTTAAAAGCCCCTGTTAAGTTTCAAAAGGATCAGACAAAAACTGTGGGAGGAGTTAACGGGACAAGGTACCTACTAAAAATTCGGAACCACGCACAACGGAAAGCCGAAAACAGTGTCCCTCCGCTTTTCTTCGGAATATTTTTGAGGAAACTGATTACTACTTCCTTATTTTAGACCAATTTACACTCCTGATCAATCCAGTTGGTTGGTTTGAAGATTAACAGCCCAGTCAACACAATTAAGGTCATGAGCTGGTCAGTTTACCTAACCACACTTTTCATTACAGAAGGCAGCATCACAAGACTGTGAATGTTATGAAACCTGGCCAGGCCCAACCAACCAAACCCCCATTAGTCTCATGAAGCCAGTGCCACCTCTAATGAGTGCCCACCCTCCTCACCCCAATGGAACATTTACTGAGAACTTGGTTCTAATCTTCATGCTATTCAATTTGATATATATATACATATAACATTCAGAAAATGTGTAATTCTGACACTCCCCCTCATCTATAGCTACAGTAGTCAATACCATCAGGATGCACAAATAAACAAAATAAGAATGTGTTTAAGAAAAAGTGCAGTGTAATCACAGAACTAAAAGTGTTTGAACACATACCTTGAACCTCATCTTTGGAGGGATCACATCTTTCTATTAATGGAACAGCATAAGCACCGGTTTTCCCTGTACCATTCTTTGCCCTTGCCAGCACATCTCTTCCTGTAAGAGCTATTGGTATACTAGCTTCCTGGATCGGGGAAGGTTTCTCCCAACCCTTCTCAAAGATACCCATCAGAAGATCCCGTTTCAGACAGAAATCCTCAAACTCATTCCCTTTGGTATTGGTCACATCCTTAAAACAGAAAATGAGAAAAGAAAAATAATGAGTACCACAACATATATGTTTACATGGAGAAATAAAATATCAGTCATTCTGTTGAAAAAAGGTGTCTTATCTGGAGCTATGTCTATGAACATTTGTTCTATTCTTATCTCATTAAATTGGATTCCTACAAATATGGGTGCACGATAAAACCAGTGCACTACTTTTAACCTTACGGATACTTTTGTTATTCCAGACTTTATCGGAAAATTTTTATAAGCCAATACTTCTTTTATAAGAGCGTCTCCATCCATAAACAATGCTGAGAATACAGGTAATTCCCATTTATCATTGGTGACTTTTTAAGATCCCTGACAGATTAACAGAATTTCTTTGTGGTATTCTATAGATGATGGGTTCAATTTTGGGATTTTGCAGCTAAATTTAGACCAGAAGCCAGGGGAAGGCAAAATGGCTGATTTCGAAGTGATCCCTAACTAACAGGCAAAAGCAAATATTGGGTGTCATTTCCCACTCAAAAAATGAAAATCAGGGCCCAGTTGTTCAAAGCTAATGACGTCGTTAGTTAACGATTCGTTAAAATTTACATCGAGTGATACGCAAATATGCTGAAATTTTTTGTTGAAAAAATGTGAGTAGCTTTTGCAGTGCAAAAGCTACTCACATTTTTTCAGCAAAAAATATCAGAATATTGTGTATTGATTCCGCTAAAACAGTTAACGAAATGACCCTTAACGAGCTTGTTAAGCTAACGACGCTTTGAACAACTGGGCCCAGACTGTAATCAAGAGGGTCGCTGTTTGCAGAAAGTTAGAAGCTACAATTATATGTACCAGGTGGAACCGCCAGCCTCGGTGGCTCAGTTGGATGCGCCGTCCGACTGGAGACCAGGTCGCGGGTTCAACCCCCGCCTAGGTCGGCAACATTCTTTCGTGGAGATTGATCACGAAATATTTTCTACGGTCATTCTCTCCCTTCCGCTGATTCAAGAAGGGCAGTTGTCAGTTTCTGGCGAAAGAATGTGCACAATACTGGTTAACCGCTTAGAGGACTAAACCTGCCCAGTAAACGTGTGGTTAGGTAAACTGACCGCGCTCGACATGACCCCACTGGGTTGACTGGGCCGTAAAACCTCAACACAAACAAAACCAGGTGGAACTTCAAATATGACACCACATATGAGAAGACACCATACAAATCTGAAAACTAGCTTTTCAGAACTGCTTAATTCTCAGCCACCAAGCCCTGTCTATTCATCATACAGTGCCCCAAGCATACCCCTTAAGTCACAGCAACCAACTACAGTCGACTCTCGTTATCTCGACTTCACTTATCTCGAATAACCGCTTATCTTTAAGTGGAAATCTGGTTCCTGTTTGAACATGGAAATCTAACAATAGGTAACAAAATATTGTGGAAAAGAGAAATTGCTCTTTTCTACAGTATTTTCAATATAGCTCTTAACTTCTGGAGTCAAATTACATGTTCATTTGTGAAGTGTGGTTGTTTTTTCCTCAATTCTACAAATCTGATATGTCGAGGTACGGATATCTCGAAGTATTTCACAGAGTCCCTTAGACTTGGAGATAACAAGAGTCGACTGTATAACAACTTCCTTCACCTCCTAGTCAAATTATCCACCATCATCACCCAAAGCTAAAGATATAACTACCAAAATTGGCCCCTGGATCTTTCATGATATGATGCCATACTCGGTAGAAGACAGTCCTTACTTCAGGGATGTCTTAGAAGCTTTTGACCCGAGACATAAAGTGCCAACACGGAAGCAATTCTCCGAGGTTACTATACCCAGCTTATATGTAAGTAAATGTTCAACAAGAGGTCAAGGACTCCCTGAATGATGCAGAACAGGCAATTGACAATACGAGTGGTTTCATTTCATTTCACGGTAGAGTGGCTCAAGTGACGAGTGGCAACTGAGCTCACAACTATATGATAAGACAATATTTGGAAACATATTTTGTAATGCTTATAATCATGGGATCCAGAAATGATTCTTGTGCAACAGGAGTTGGTAATGATAGATATATTTCATTTATTTTTGGTAGGAAGTTCCATTATAAAATGAAATGTTTTGCCAGTCATTTTGTTATTTTTTTTTACTTTTTTACTTGACACATCACTGTCTCACTTAATCTAACAAAAGTTATTGTTCTTTGTTTTTGGGTGGGGGGTGGGGGGTGGGGGGGTTATTGTTGTTGTTTTGTTACACCCCGCAATAGCAGTTATATCCCACCACAAAATAGTGGTGGGGTATTACTTCATGTTCAACATCTGTGTGTCTGTTTTTGATTTGTTTTGTGTTGAGGGTTTACGGCCCAGTCAACCCAATGGGGTCATGTCGAGCGCGGTCAGTTTACCTAACCACACGTTCACTGGGCAGGCTTAGTCCTCTAAGCGGTTAACCAGTATTGTGCACATTCTTTCGCCAGAAACCGACAACTGCTCTTCTTGAATCAGCGGAAGGGAGAGAATGACCGTAGAAAATATTACATGATCAATCTCAATGAAAGAATACTGCCGACCTCAGTGGGGGTTGAACCCGCGGCCTCTTGGTCTCCAGGCGGACGGCGCATCCAGCTGAGTCACCGACGCCTCTGTGAGTTTGTCTGTCGCATGTCCCTACTTTGTTTCCAAATGACAACTTGAGTAAACATCAATGGGTTTTGGCAAAACTGGGAATGTGCATTGATATTAAGATCTGGTTTGGGGTTGCTAAATGGCAAATTTCCATATTTTTGGCAGAATTATCTGGCCACTACATGGTAGTGGCAGGTATTATTGTTTCATTTATTTAGTTTTTGCTGGAAATACGTGTCCATCATGTTTTCAACTAAAACAGGTAGCTATTACAAGCAATGGTTGGACTTCACCGGCTCCAAGATCCTATATAACAGTCATATCATCTCACTTCAATCGAGACTGGGAGTTGGTCAGCTATTCCCTACAGACTATACCCTTAGATGAAGTCATACAGATCAGCATGCAGCTCTGAATTTCTTATATAGTCGTCTTTAATATTTACCTATGTGAAAGTTAATGTATATTAATAAGGGTTTTCTTTGTCCCTCAAAAACGCGATACTTGGTCCACCCATTTTTGACTGATGGCCTCTAGACTATCATCTTAGAGAGACATTGATGTCCCTTAAAATTTGCACTATTTTCTGTAAAATTTAAACAATTAACCCCTAAAATTACATGTACCCCATGTCCCTTAAAATATGGGAAAATAGAAACATATGTCCCCTTTAATAAATTTCTGAGGGAAAACCCTGTTTAATCTGATTTCATTAATTTGAAAAAAAAAAAATAAAATAAATAAAATAAAATAAAACTTGGACTATGTTTCTGACAAAGAGATACAATAGTTTAACATTTACTAATGTGAAAGTTAATATGTCAATCTGATTTCATTAACTTGAAAAACAAAAATAAAAGATGCCACGCCCATTTCTGATTTTCAACCAATCAGATTAATTGATCCAGATTGTCCATATAAATTCACATTCTTAATGGCAAACTGCAGATCCAGATCAGTTGGCTTCTGAAGAAGCCCAAAATAGATTCCCTCATATGCATGCATGAACCTGCTTTATGTAAGTTTTACTTCACTCTGAAAATACTTGAAATAGCCAATGGTTTCTGTATAAGCCATGCTAACCATTTGATTGAATGCAAACAACTGCATTGTATTTTTTTTTTTTTTTCTTGCATGTTGTATTTAAATATTGCTAAAGTACATACATCTTTCAGTCTTTTATTTCCTTTATATTCCATCATGTCCATTAGCTGGCTGGCAACAGACTAAGGTCTGCTGCCAACTGGCTGGCACCAGACCTAAAAGTCTACTGCCAGCCAGCTGGCAGCAGATCTAAATGTCTGCTACCATCCGGCTGGCAGCAGACACTTCCTAAATATTGCAGAAGTACAAGGTTATGTACAAATTAAATATCTGCTATAAAACCTAATATATCACAAAAATAATAAGTGCATCCAATGGGAGCTGCAAAGCAGTTCCCCGAACTGCAGAGCGGTTCGGCATGCAGACGCACTACTATAGACTACCAATGTGACCAGTGATGTGTGTGACCAAAAATGTGATGGTCCAACAAATGCTTGGATGGTTAGGTGCTTATCCTGAAAAACAATTTGCGTTACGTGATTTGGCAGATACTACTGACACGGCGGCCGTGCCGATAATAGCAATAAAACAGCCTATAACACCAAGTATTCCAATTGCAAGGGGTTGAATCACGAGACTTATGACGTCAGCCTACAAAATGGTGACCTAGTTTTTAACCCCAAGTGACCCAGTTTCGAACTTGACCTAGAAATCATCAAGGCAAACGTTTTGAGCAATATTCATGATGATTGCTTCAAAAATGTGACCTCTAGAGTGTTAAGTTTTTCCTTTGATTTGACCTGGTGACCTAGTTTTGACCCCAAGTGACCCAGTCGAACTTGACCTTGAATTCATAGGGGCAGTGTTCAAGCCAGGCTGCGCCATTCACGCATATTTTCATGTTTTGGCGCAGAATAAATAAGTTCTTGCACCATCCCGGTGCAGAAAACTTATTGCAATATCGGCTGAAAATGCGTTGTGATTGGTTGCTTTTACTTGCAGTTCAGTTCAATTCACTATAAATAGGCACAGAAATTATTTTAAAATGCAAAGAAAACTATAAAATAATGAAGAAAATACATTCAAACACAATCTGGTATGATTTTTGCCTGTATTTCATGCATTTTTGATGTTATATCTAGCGTTGGTGGCAGCCATTTTTTTTTTTTTCATCTGTGACTATTGGTTCAATGCTCATGCTGTGACTATTGGTTCAGTACTCATTTATAAATTCTGGGGTCATCTCACTGAGGGGTAGCTGGAGTGTACACTGTTAGTTCATCACTATCAGAAAATATTACTGTTGGAAAGTTTTCTTTCTTTTCACAATCTGATTGATTGAATGATTGGGTAATAATATGATTGAATTTGACTGATTGTCTTGTTGATTAAAGGAAAGGTATTAATTTTGGGTGAAGGTCAGTCCTGTTGAAACCAGAAGAGGACTGATGCTAAAGAGACCATCCAGCTCATCAATTTGAAGCAGTTTTCAAAAAGAACTAATTCAAAATGATTTGTTACATATTTTATGTTATTTTCAGCTTTTACATCTATTCACAATATCTAGTTATGATTATTCCCTTTATCTCCACAGTATTGTCAACACCTAGATAGGCAGCTCACTTATCAAAAAAAAAAAAAAAAAAAAAAAAAGGCAGCTCACTTATCAAAAAAAAAAAAAAAAAAAAAAAAAGGCAGCTCACTTATCAAAAAAAAAAAAAAAAACAACTATGGCAAGCCCTTTGAAACGCTGCCTAATCTGTTTATTTCTTATGTTCATCTGCTTTCCATATTTTATTGACAACCCTGTGTTAACCTGAACAATCTGTTCAGATGTTACAGGAACAGATTACATGGAGCAAAATACCGATATCTGAAAAAAGGTACATTTTCTATAAAATGTTGATCGTTAATTGTATTGTCCCCAGATTATTTCATATGTCCCCAACTTTTTGGAGGGTAGGGGCCACTGGGTCCCAAAACTGAAATTCCTGGCTTGAACAATGTACGGGCAAACATTCTGGGCAAGTTTCATCAAGATTGGGTCAAAACTCTGACCTCTAGAGTGTTAACAAACTAATTGTTGATGACGGACGACGGACAGAGGGTGATCACAATAGCTCACCCAGAGCTTTTGCTCAGGTGAGCTAAAAAGTTGATCGCAGACCTTCCCACCACTTACCCCACACACCCCCAGTGTGCAGACCAGAATTTCTGCCTCTAATGGTCTAAGAGATAATGTCAATTACAAACTTACCGTGGTTTTAATTCGTTGGTCTTTTGGTGGAACCTTCAACTTGGTTTTCCATCCTTGATCACTGTAAAGGACAAAGTCAAATCAGTCAAAACAAACAAAAAATACCCTGCTGGAGACAAAAGTTATTACCCTGGAACCTCTTTATACATGTAGGATAAATCATTATAAGACAGTCTGGGTATTTATTTATTAAGATAGTTTAAAGGTGAACCCTAAAAGTGGTGTATCTTAACAAAAACGTATAGATTATAAAGAAAAATGACCCCTTATTTTTCTATATAATCTCAGAGAGTGAAATAACGGTCCTTTCATCATAAATACGACTCTAAAATCAGACCTGTAAATACAGATTGTATCAAACATGACCCATCAAAATTGTCGATATGCAAGGTAGTCCAGTAGCAAACATATCAGAATGGCACTAGCGGTTCATTTCGGTTGTTGCGGCTAATATTTATTCAAGGACCATAATCAAGCAGACTCTTGTGCAAAAGTTTATCAAGAAAGCTGTAATCTGGACATTTTTGTTTCAATACAGTACACAACCTAAGTAAGTTAAAAAGTATATTTTTTCATTAACTTTAAAGGCCCTGCGTACACATTTCTAGACGATGCATACAAAATTTTATTGCTTGATCATAAAGTTATGTAACAGATATTTCATACAAAATTAACTGCTTGCCCATGAAAATTGCAACCAGAAGGTGAAAAAATGGCACAAATTAAAAAATAACTGAAACAAGTTAAATATTCACAAATTGTAGCAAAATTGATCACTCTTTTGAGTTAAAAAAAAAATAACTTGTAGAAATTATGCTCCTGACTGGTTATCCATAATGTGTTTTTACTTACAAATTATAACGTGTTTTAATTTACAGTTGATTTTAGAGTCAGTTGATCTTGTACTCACTTGTGTTCCACTTTTAAGTCATGTGGAGACTGACCAGAATGGTTACTGGAATTGACCTCCATCCTCACCGCAGACATTCTTCAGCCACACTGCAGTTTCCACCTCTTTACTTGCAACTTTTAAAACGTCAGTCTTCACAACAAGCACTATTAACAGCAACAGCACAATATTCAGATAGGTAGACAAATATGCATAGACTGCACAGAATCAGTATTTCTGGATTTGAAGCTCATAAATTTGAATTACCTGAAAAACAATTGAAGTACATGTATTAATATAATAGCTCAGAGGAGGGGGCTATCCACATTTTTTTTCCTTATTTCTCCATGAAAACTTATGTTGTTTGTACTCACTAGCAGAGCCTCAAAGAAGCGCTTTTAAAGGGTACCCAGAACATTTATGTGGAGACATAAGAGAAATATTAGTACTTTTCGACTGAAAAAAGTGGTCAATGGACCGCAACCATTTTAGCAATCTTTCATTTCCCTGCCCCAAGGAGGCTCTAAATGAAATTTGAGCAACATTGGCCCAGAGGCTACAGAGGAAGTCCTTTGAAATTCTCAACATTTTTCCCATACAAATCCGTAGGGAAGCAAACTTGACCTCACTGTAAAAAGGTCAAATGTCAATGTACGACCATTATTTCAGCTCTTTCGGTAGACCTCTCATCCCTGATAATTTATACAGAGATTCAGCCATAAGCAGTGATATTTTTACAAATTTGAAAATGTGAGTCCCAGGACTCGCTTGTCTCAACTTTTATGTCCTGATCAGAATTTATGAGTCCCACTTGGAGACTCTCAGAAATCATGCTATATGGTTACTGAGAATTTCTGTACTGGATTTAAATATGTTACGTCTACTCAATTTCAATGGTAATAAAATGTAATAAAATTAAACAACTAGTTCTAGTGTTTTATATCTTTGTATTACCAAATCCTAGACCTTGACTAGCTGAACACAAGACTAGCACATGGCTTCTAGACTAGAGAACACTAAAAAAACTGTTAATGGAAATAAGCTCAGTTTGAACTATTCTTTCCAACTAGGACTATAAAATCTGACACCACTGACACTCACTGAATGTGCTCAAAGTACTGAGACTGAAAAGTTCAGGAATTCCACAACCAAGGACTCAGTAGAAGGTCCGGCACAGATAAATTTATGTTCACTGTCATATTCAAGCCAACTATAAAGGGTCATCCAATTGGGATGGAAAATTCTGACTTTTTTTAGAGCCAGACTGACCAGAATCTGTCGAGCATGACTTTTCAGCAGCCTCCGAGCGACTGGGAATTATCTTGGGTCCTTGGAATCCTGGGTCTCAGACTCTCTGAAACGGGTTCAGTTGCGCGATCCTTGTTAAGGAGCGTAAACAGAGTTGGCTGAGTCTTATCAGTATTAATAGTTTTTGGTATTTTTTTCTTGGGGGCATCGCTGGTTAAGCCTTAAAACAATTTGAAATTGGCTTTAAACGAGAAACGTCTACTTTCGTTTTCAACACGTGCTACGCTCTTTCCGTAACACCATCGCTGATTGGTTGAAAAACCTAAAGCTTCCAATCAAAATCCATTTGACTCTCAGTGCGACTGGCACTCAGTAGTCAATATTTTCGCAATTAGTCTCGAAGCCGAAGCAGGGTACCAGTAAGCCGGTGTTACAGTAAACAATTACTGGTGCGGTGATATCCCGTGATAAAAGACGGAACAGGAGTATTTTTTTGGAAACGGAACTCGCTACCCGGAAAAAAACATGCGTCCGGGGGTCTCACGTCTTTTAAAACTTTGCGTCCTCGGGGAATTTTATGCGAGATTCTCGCAGGACGCGCAGGTAACTGAAACACTGCATAAGGCATGCTCAGTTCTGGAGAAGCTTTTTAAAGGTTTTTACCATATATGGGCATGGCGGCCATCTTGGTCAATGGACAGCAACCATAGCAATCTTTCATTCCCCTGCCCAAGGGAGGCTCCAAACGGAATTTGAGCAACATTGGCCCAGAGGCTACAGAGGAGAAGCCGTTTGACATTCTGAACATTTTTCCCATAAGGAAGCAAACTTGACCTTGCCGTAAAAAGGTCAAATGTCAATGTACGACCATTATTTTAGCAACTTTGGTAGACCTCCCATTCCCGATGATATATGCAAAGATTCAGCCATAGGCATCCTCGGTTTTGGAGAAGATGATTTTTAAACGTTTTTTCTCATACAAATACATAGGGAAACAAACTTGACCGTGCCCTAAAAAGGTCAAATGTCAATGTACGACCATTATTTTAGCAACTTTGGTAGACACCCCCCCACCCCTGATGATTTAAGCAAAGATTCAGCCCCAAGGCATCCTTGGTTCTGGAGAAGAAGATTTTTTAAGGTTTTTACCATATATGGGCATGGGGGCCATCTTGATCAACAGACCGCGACCATTTTAGCAATCTTTCGTTTCCCCAACCTAAGGAGGCCCCATATGAAATTTGAGCAAAATTGGCTTAGGGGCTTCAGCGGAGAAGTCGTTTGCAGCATTCCCATTCACGTACTGCAATACGTGATTCGCGTAGAGAATCTGCCATGAACGTACAGAATTGTTATCTACGTACATAAAACGTACCAAAAATTTGGTCCATGCATAAATTGCAACATGCGTACGTCCTTCTGAGTCAGTTTTCGCTCATTAGCATATCCTTTTGAATATCAATAAAGCATCGAAACACTGCAATTGCTGGCGGACAATAACGAATGCGTGCGAATAGTGCAGAAAAACGGATCGAGGATCGTTACGGGGATCACGGAATGTATTTATATTCTTACCGAGTGGGATAACATTATTGTTCATTGGTTATTGTGCAAGGGTCAAGCTACAGGGCGACTGGGGCAAAATAGTCGCCCTAGAGGGCTCTAAGTCGCCCTGGGAAGCCCAGAGGGCGACAAAAACTTTGCCCTTCGTTTTTGCAACTTTTGAAAAAGCTAGTACTTGTGCAAAACGAACTTTTTGTGTGGAGAAAATCCAGTAAAAATTGAGCAAACATGCAAAGGTAACATTCTGTTGAAAAAAAGTTGTAAGATGTATCAGAAATGCCACCGAATAAAAGTCTGATGTGATTTAACAAGTTTTGGAGGAAAACTGTTTGCCTATTAAGTGACCAAAAGATCATTTTCATCAATGTCATTAGTTTTCATGGGTGTCTGTTTTTTCATAAATGAACCATTTACATGCTGAAAATTGGTCAGAAGCATTAAAAGTGCTAAAAACTAACTTTAGAAGTTGACAGACACTTTAGTTAACAAAAATCTTTTTATCATTGTGTTTATAGCTTACTTATCAAGCCACAGATTTTGACGTTTTGACTGGATCATCTGAAAAGGATTGTCAGTTTCAAAAAAAAAAAAAAAAAAAAAAAAAAAAAATGAATGAACTTATGTGTCCAGATATAATGCATTTGCCCTACTTATATCTGTGTTACTTTGCATCATTTAATTGGTTTAGAAGGAAGAATGAACAGGTCTACAGTAAAATTTGTTTCCTTCTTTGTTAATTCCCCAAGAAAATGCGGTAAAGTGAGTCAAGAGTCCTGAATGTCGCGCTTTCAGTAAGGTGATAGGTAAACTGAGTCTTGACTTCTCCCTCATCCTATAAAACTTCTCCCTGTTTTGTCTGGAGGGAGAAGTCACTTCTCCCTAAGTTTCTGAGCTAGCTTGAATCCTGTTGTGTATGGTCTTTTTTTGCATTATCCAATCACTGACGACCATTACAGTGTATCGCGGATCAGTGGTCACTTCTTTTTCTCCTAGTTTTGATACAGCTCGGTTCGCTCAAGTGTATACAAAATTTGTCAATTAGATCGGTAATTACTGCATGAAAAGAAATATTTTGTTTCATTCAGATCATTTTAGGATAGTTGTACCGCTGCATGACTATTTTACACAAGTTTTTAATGACTGTTATCAACAAAAACATACTTATCGCAGTAAAATCTACATGTCATAAGTTTTCACGACTTCCTAATTCCCCGAAAAAAAGTTTAATTATTCAGTCAATAAACATTATTATGAATATTAAAAGCACTCAGAAATCCCAGGAAAATGTCATACACACTTTCATAGAATTTCCAATCTTGCATGCCATTTTGCAGTAGCAATTTTCTATAAAATCAGTATGTCCGGCTCACACTGAATGAAAGGAACAACATTCTGGACAGAACCTGTTTTACCCGTTTTCGAACACTGCATATCTAGGAAGCTTTAATAGTACTTGAACTTGGCTCTTAGTATTAGGTTCTTTTGACAGAAGAATATGTTTTGGAAAAGTGACGTCTTGATATCATGAATGAAGCAGTTTTCCTTTTATTTAAAATACCAAGACAAAGTACCTAAAACTGACCACAATGACATAGTATATAGTCTTCCTAGTGCTTTACAATGCAGTTAATTACCCTAAAATATGTGTACCCTCAAAAAGTGATCTGTACCCCCAAATGCTAAACCCAAGGGGTACATGTACCCCTAAATCAAAATGTGAGTGGGAATGCTGGTTTGAAAATGTTATCGGACGCACAGATGGACGACGGATGAAAAGTGATCACTACAGCTCATCCTGAGCATAGCTAGTTGAGCTAAAAAAAAAAATGTTACTGATATATATCTTCATGATAACAAACTTACCCGGTTACAAATGGGATCACTGAACAATAGTTGCTAGCACTGCTATAGGGTATGCAGTGACTTTTTTTAACTGGGGAATCCTGCTTCATATACTCATATTTTTTATCTGGGACTCACATATACAATACAAGTGAGTACCTGGACTCACAAAGTACAGCAGAAAACTGCTCTAAAATGTGTTACTTGTGATTTAATCAGGGGACTCAATGACTTTCAACTACGTGAGTCCTTTGTATGTACAGCCAAATGTAAGTAAATCACTGGGTATGTTGAATGTTTAGTACAAGTTTTTATTTTTCTGTGGAAAATATAAATTTATACCATCAACTGTAGCCAAATAATTGGCTCCATACTCAAATATTAGTGTGTATTTTATAAGGATATATATACAGAAACATTCACTTACATGAAAAAAAAATCCACCTCTGGATCAGTTTTATTTATTTAATTTTTTTTTTTTTTCTAAAAACGTTACCCCATACAGCTTCTGTATGACAAAAATTTACAATTTGGCTACTTCTGCTTCTTTATAAAACGTGTCTTCCTAAAGATACCAAAAATAGTAGTATGGAGAAGTCATGGAAACTGGGACAATCCGCTAAAAAAATAGGCAGGTTGCCTAGGTTACCGTCAGAGGTCCTTTCTTCTTTATTCACAATAAATCTAAAACAAGACCGGTCGCGTATTTTTTTTTTTCTTCCGTGTGCTAAAAATTACAGTCGGGCATTTTTTGACAGTCGGTCAGGAAATCTGAAACATTTTTTTAGGCCTTGTTACTCATAGGCATGCTGCGCATGTGCTGTTTTTCGAGTCTTCACATTTGAAGATTTTTCAGAGAAATAAAAGCACATGGGTCCTATTTTTAGATATGTTGCCCATTTTATCAAGCACTTAGTTGAAAAACTGGAAACCAGTCGCGTAGGACAAGCAACTCCACCAACTCCTTAACATCTGGGGGGCATGATGATAGGTTACGCCTTAAGAATTGTTTGTTAAGGTTTTACGGCCCAGTCAACCCAATGGGGTCATGTCGAGCGCAGTCAGTTTACCTAACCACACGTTTACTGGGCAGGCTTAGTCCTCTAAGCGGTTAACCAGTATTGTGCACATTCTTTCGCCAGAAACTGACAACTGCCCTTCTTGAATCAGCCGAAGGGAGAGAATGACCGTAGAAAATATTTCTAATCAATCTCCAAGAAAAAATGTTGCCGACCTCGGCGGGGGTTGAACCCGCGACCTCCTGGTCTCCAGTCAGATGGCGCATCCAACTGAGCCACCGAGGCCGGCTTGGTCTTAAGAAAACAAAAGTTCTGTTTGCTTTTGTGCAAACATTGCTTACATGAGTATACCATTTCAAATCCTTAGATATTGTCACTCCAAGATGTTTAATATTATCCACACTTTCGGGGACTGTTCCCTCTAAGGATACACTACACTGATCTTTTGAACTGATTGTTGGGAGTAGATATCCAGACTTCAGTAGAACAGTGATTTTTTTACCTGCACATCCCGAGTCCTGTACTCACAGTTTTTGCTTTGGGACTCACATTTTAAATCTCAGCAAGTCCCAAGACTCACAAAGTTATATAGTGGAAAATTCTGTAATGGACGCAATGATTTTTTAGTAGGACTCGCTTTATATAGCCCAAGCCAGTCCTGGGACACATAGGTATAAAATTGTAAATAAATCACTGGTAGAAGTTTCAGTTTTTGGACCAAACTGGCTAGCTGGTAGGGCTGGCTTATCGATGCCAAAATGGTAACCGATTATTGGTGTGGCGGTGTCGATAAAAAAAAACGATTACTAATCGCTGAAATAAACAAATTGAAGATGGGTATGTTTTATCGCCTCTGTGACCAGGTTTTTCAGTAAACTGCTTTGGCATGCATTAATAACAATAAATACAGTTCAATTCCATTCTAATTTATCAATTAACTGTGATTAAATTATGTCTTCTGGTATGCTAATAAAAGTTCATTAGCTTCTTAATAGGGAGATAATTTGCAATTTCATATTGTCAACCATCTTGCGGTAAGTGACGTCATTCAACCAGCAGTGATTTTTTTACCTGCAAGTCCCGCTTCATACACTCAATTTTTCTCTGGGACTCACATATTTTGTATATGCGAGTCCCTGGACTGACAAAATACAGTAGAAAACTGCTCTAAAATATGTTACAGACTCATGATTTATCATAGGACTCAATGAATTTCAATCATGTGAGTTCTTGGGACTCAACAGGACCAAATTGTAAATAAATCACTGAGCCGGAGCAAACATGTGGCATGAATACTTACATTCAAATACCAGAATAAACCTTTTAAATTTACTGTATCATCATATCCACTTACGTACCGATAGAAAATTGTTTTTATTTCAGAAATATTGAACTGTCATAGGTTATTGAACTGAACAAATGATCGTAAATCTATCTACATCACTGCTTGGCAGTCAGAACTGACTTTGGAATACAACACGTTTTTCATATTCATTACAACCATTTCACCCAATCTTGAATGCTCTTTTAATGCTTCCAATGGGACATCGCTTTCATTTTCAATCAGAAGGAATTAAGAAAGGGAAAAAAGGAGAAATTGCCAACATTTTTACACAGAAAGTTGCAGAACATTGTATTGAGGTTTTACGGCCCAGTCAACCCAATAGGGTCATGTCGAGCGCGGTCAGTTTACTTAACCACACGTTTACTGGGCAGGCTTAGTCCTCTAAGCGGTTAACCAGTATTGTGCACATTCTTTCGCCAGAAACTGACCGGTATGGCTAAACAGCGAAAGGAACCTTCATTTCGCGAAAGGAAAGTTCCTTTCGCGAAAGGAAGGTTTGTCTACGAAAGGAAGATATGTGTGGGGCCCAATTAGTTAGTTTTCATATAAAAGGTTACCATATATGCAATGGTATGAATAAAATCGGGTATTTTGTCAAATTCGGGCTATATGCTATGGTATATGGGGATAGCTTTGCACATGCATATCGACGATATATTTGTTACGAAATGAACAAATTACGAAATCATTTTTTTTGTCTACGAAAGGAAGATTTTTTTCTACGAAAGGAAGGTTTTATCTACGAAAGGAAGGTTTTATTATCGTATATATTGTAGTACTTCCATATATTTGTTACAAAATTAACAAATTACTTTTGTCAACGAAAGGAAGATTTTTGTGTACGAAAGGAAGCTTTATCTACGAAAGGAAGATATTGTTGGGCCTAGGTAGTGAGATTTGGTCTATATAAAGAAGGTAATGTCTCAGAAAGGAAGATTTTGTTTACGAAAGGAAGGTTTTATTTTCCTATATAGCTTTGCACTTGCATATATTTGTTACGAAATGAACAAATTACGAAATGATTTTTTGTCTACGAAAGGAAGATTTTTTTTCTACGAAAGGAAGGTTTTATCTGCGAAAGGAAGGTTTTATTATCGTATATATTGTAGTACTTCCATATATTTGTTATAAAATTAACAAATTACTTAATGAAGTTTTTGTCTACGAAAGGAAGGTTTGGTCTATGAAATGGAGAGTTCACATTTATTAGATTAAAATTTAAGCTATTTTAAAAATATTACTATTTATTTATTTATTTATTTATTTATTTAATTTGGGTAATGTACATTATTTTTGTCCTACATAAGGTGTGAGGTAAAGATAAAAAAGTTTACACATTAAAGTTATTCTAAGTCTATGAAATAGGTTGACTTGTTTCTTAAAATTGAGTGACGACGTGTTTATCTCAAGTGCAATGTATTGATCTACCTGTTAGTGTTAATTGAATCATCATTGTGAATAGACAAGAAACCTGTGTTAAATAAACAGATGCGTGTATTGCATTACGAAAACACGCCTATTCAAATTTACTGAAAATTTTACCACCAAAAAATGAAAAAGGTATACGGAGGATGAAGTAGGAATACCATTGAAAGATCGACAAGAAATTATCAGCAAGATATTCGGAAGGGATGGCTTGACAGAGGCAACAGATGTAGATGTCTTTGATGTGCGGGTAGCAAGGCTGCGAATGTTGATTGATGAAAAAGACAGCACAACCAGTGAAAAGCGTTTCAGAACGTATTTTGACAACAAATTGTTGCCGTTATTAGAGGCACGTTATTAAACCCATACAACGCGGAAAGGTTCCAGTAAATTGGACAAACAATAACTCTGGAAGTGCCAACCATATCTTGAAGTCAGCAATTTCGTGGAAAGCGAGAGACATGCCAAAATTCATCGAAATGTTTTATGACATTGTGAACGGGGAACAAATTGAAAGGGGTCGTGCAATTAGAGACAAAGGGAATTTCAAACTCTCCAATGCATTCAGGCACCATTTGATAGACATCGACCACTGGTTGAACATATCCGAGGAACAAAGAGAAAGAAGGATGAAAAAATTCCTGTCTGACAAAGGGAGATCCAATCCTAACATGATCATATCAACAGACGGAACAAGATCCTGTCTTTACACTCCGTCTGCCGGAAAAAAGCAACATCGGGGCAAAAGGAAATGGGCAGAAAAGTCAAGGACCCCTTCAGCTAAGCGGGCATTGATAAAGCCCTAAAGGTTGACTATGAACAGTACATTCCATTACAGTACAAATGCAGGGACTAGTAAATGTGGCAATGTTTTTTTTTTTTTTGTTTTTTTTTTTTATCTATTGTATTGTGTTATACCATACTTGAGCCGTCACAAGAGATTTTGGCATTGTTTGTCCTCCGTATAAACACTCTTCAAATATGCATACTCGGCAATCAAGTGGGACTAGATAATTGATTTTCAGTCTGAATCATTCACTAGTTCTAAACTACATGTTTACGAACAGTGAAGGCTCTGGCGGGACTGTGCGGATGCGCAGTCGCGTCTGCCCCTTATACGTATAAACACTCTTCAAATACGCATTCTCGGCAATAAAGTGAGACTAGATGTTTGATTTTCAGTCTGAACCATTCACTAGTTCTAAACTACGTTTTACGAAAGTGAAGGCTCTGGCGGGACTGCGCGGATGCGCATTCGCGCCTGCACCTTATACGTTCACATATGCCATAAGCCTCATAACTATGACATTACGCTCAATTGTTGTTAAGTGTCTTTCACCGTTTTCCATGACATGTTCTTCAAGTATTGTACTTATATATGAATTGAGAATAAAATAAAAGATAATTTATAGGTCATGTTTCTAACGCAGAGCAAAACAAGCTGGGTTTAAGTTTCTTGAGAATGTAATAAGATATAGAATTCGGGATACAACTGGCCACCTGAAGTGACCAGCATACCCCATACAAAATAAATAAATAAAAAATAAAAAATAAATAAAAAAGAATAAAACAAAAAAAAAAAAGAATAAAAAAAATAAATAAAAAAAAAAAAAAATAAAATAAAAAAAGAATAATAAAAAAAAGGTTGGCAAACTTGTTGCTGGTATGACAATAATGCTATATCAGTTTCAGCAACAAGACCTAGTCATACTTCCACGAGTCACAAGAGTATAAACCTGTGCGGTGCCAGCTGGAAACTGGGGATAATTTATTATCCACAGGCTAACATGACAGGTCAGAGAAATAGCATCCATTTCAAACAAAATAAACTCCTTAGCAAAGGAGTTTATTTTATTTTACATAAATACCCTCATAAAGTTATAAATATGCTCTTAAGGTAGAAAAAACTTCCTTTCGTAAGGGACCTGAATGACTTTCCAGGGTCTCATTTATAAAATCTTTCTGTAAGAAATTTGAAAAATAAAACGATCCAGAATTAATACAATCAGATCCTAAATCCCACCCACAATATCACAAATGCAAGAAATCAAATCACAGTTACAACTATTAACAATATAGACAGTTAGTAGACCGAAACCTTCCTTCCGCGAAATGCGCCTTTGTTCGTTGAAACGCGCTGTTCCTTTTATACCCGTACATCTGATTTTTGGAAAAAAATATCCCATATCCACTTAGATGTTTCATAAGTATCCCTATAATACATAAATGTACCACCAAAGGTCTCATAATGATCTTCCTTTCGTATAAAACATTCCTTTCGCGAAAGGAACCTGTTTAATGATAGTTTGTTCCTTGAAAGACACACTCCCTTTAATCCCTGAGTTTAATCCCCGAGTACCTACCTTTTTGGAAAAAGTACCCCATATCCACTAAATTGTTTGTTTGTGTTGAGGTTTTACGGCCCAGTCAACCCAATGGGGTCATGTCGAGCGCGGTCAGTTTACCTAACCACACGTTTACTGGACAGGCTTAGTCCTCTAAGCGGTTAACCAGTAGTGTGCACATTCTTTCGCCAGAAACTGACAACTGCCCTTCTTGAATCAGCGGAAGGGAGAGAATGACCGTAGAAAATATTTCATGATCAATCTCCACGAAAGAATCTTGCCGACCTCGGCGGGGGTTGAACCCGCGACCTCCTGGTCTCCAGTCGGACGGCGCATCCAACTGAGCCACCGAGGCCGGCTCCACTAAATTGTCTCAATAGTATCGCTAGATACATAAAATATCTCCCTGGGCCCCACTGATATCTTCCTTTGGTAGAAAAAAACCTTCCTTTCGCGAAAGGAACCTTCCTTTCGCTGTTTAGCCATTCCCAAAATAGACAACTGCCCTTCTTGAATCAGCGGAAGGGAGAGAATGACCTCTGAAAAAATTCATGATCAATCTCTACGAGAGAATGTTGCAGGCCTCGGCGGGGGTTGAACCCGCGACCTCCTGGTCTCCAGTCGGACAGCGCATCCAACTGAGCCACCGAGGCTGGCAGAGCATTTTTATTAGGTAATCAATTGTTGAAATACATTGATCGATAATCGTTTATTGTCTATTTTTATCAACCCATTAACCAATATTTCGATTAATTGTGCCAGCCCTACTAGCTGGGTACTTTTCTATCAACTTTTTTATGATGGCGGACATGGCAACCCATCCTTTGTGAGCGTTCATTTGTGGATTGAAGGTCCCTGTACCAACCACAATGCTACCTGGGTTCGTTCCTGTGCTGGCGAATGCGGAGGTGGGGATCAAGCATACGGGTTGGTCTGGGACACAACACAGAATAAAAATATGAGCAACTGTTCTCTCGCTAGAAATTGATACATGACTCCAGAAATTGTGAGCCAATAACCTTTTCGCAGCGCAAAAATAATATAAAAACTTGAAAACTGAAGCAAAAATACACAAAAAAAAAACTCACTGTTTTAGCAAAAATTACATGATGTAGGACTATATATCTACGAGATTTAGATAAATTAACTGCTCTTCGCATTGAAGACCTTAATTATTTAGGCAAATATATATATGTTGCCATATCAAGCAGATGTTTACTGATAAGTTTGTCTTTCTTTTACCTACCAAAAACGAATTCAAAAATGGCTGCTAAACCGGAAATGGTCACCGTTCGTTAGCGCAAGAGATTTATTTTAAGGTTCCTTGCCATAAAACAAAACAATCAAACTAAACACGGAAACTATACGAATAAAATAATATCCAACATCTTTAAAATGAAAATATTTCTTATCGTATAGGTAAAACTCGAAAAAAAAAAACGAATCTGACCTTTGACCTGTGTGGTAGTTGTTCTGTCAAAGGTCAAACGAGAAGTAAGGTAAACAAACCTGTAATTATTTGATTTTTTTATTCCCAGTCACTTCAACCCTGTTCTCCTTATTTAGTCACAACCACTTTGAATACCTGTAGATCAAATCATTTGATATATGGCTGCGTACAAAAGGCACAAAATATGTAGTGAAGCTGCAAGTATAACTGTCTGCTGTAGACCATACATTCAACAGCACATATTTTCGGAAAAAAAAGCTATACTTTCAGAAGATCATCATCCTTGCTGCCGATTTGGTAATATATAAAGAATAAACAGAACAACCTCTTATTAAGGAGCATGATAGTGCAGTGGTTAGTGCATATATATGCATTGGCCTCTGGTGCTATAGTTCCTGGGGTCCATCGAATTACCCCAAACCACTATTTATATTTTAAAATATATACAATATAGGTCTATTTATACATATATTGTATATGTATATACATACAAAACAGACTTATCTTGCTTTCTGGAGACACCCGGAATATGTTATACTTTCATCATCGAGGAATAATAACATTAAAATGGTTAAAAATGTGTACAGAACCTTGTCAGGTGTCTCCAACTTGGCTGATAAAGGGAGAGTAACCTTACAAACTTTGGCCTATGCAACCTCTTAATTGTGGCTGGCGGAGGTGTGACTGGACATAATATATTAGTTCTTTTTTAAAGATGAGGGTCGCATTTGAGAATGTCCTCCGCATTGATTAAGCATTCATACAGTCTTAGCAGAATATGGCATACAGAGTTGAGAAAGTCATAAATTTAGAAACAAACTACATCAATATAAGTCAGCAAATAGACCTATATATGCACCAAAATGCATCAATATATGTGTTTTGTATGTATAGACATGTAAAATATATGTATAAATAGACCTATATTGTGTATTTTAATAATATAAATGGTGGTTTGGGGTAATTCGATGGACCCTAGTTGTGCCATTGGGCCTAAATTTTCTGGGTCTTGGCAGGGGATAACTAGACTTACCAAAACGAAACCAAAATACCGGAACAAAACCGAAATACTGCAACAGACTATTAAAAATATAGGGAACGAGTTCAATGTGCATTTATGGCACTGGTTTCTGGTTTTGTTTTGGTATTCTTAATAACTGAAATGCATATGTGCATAAAGACACAGGTGGGAGGGGGGAGACTAATTTTGATAGAATGAAACAGAGAATTACATTAACAAGTGCAAGGGCAATAACTGCCAATAGAGTTTAACATTTATTTACTTTTAAACTGTTAGGAGAACCATCAAATAAAGTGCCGAGACTCACAGATGTTTAACCGTGAAGCTTGTATAGGGGTACCATTATCCCATATCCCTGGAAGTAAACAGGCAAATATCCCATATACCTTTAAATCAACAGGCAAATATCCCCATAATTGATTTTCCTAAATACCCTGTATCCCTTAAAGAAAACAAAAATATCCCTAAATTACCAGCATAAACTACAGACAGAACAAGCTTTTATTTAATATGCCATGTGGAACGTTCCAGTGGTGCAATCAAGACAGCCTTTGACATACAGATTGATGGAAAGCGTGGGCCTGGGAGGCCCAAAATGACATGGAAGCAGCTGACAGAGAGGGATTGCAGAGAGTGGAAGCTCTCGGCTATCAACCATCATGATAGACATACCTGGAGATCTGGTGTGAGATCTGCCATGCGTGCAGCAAGCCAGCTATCTGGAAGGGGGCCCACTAATGTGGATGTTGCCCCTGTACCTGCATGTTAATCAAAAATCTGATTATGATATTATATGCCATCAAGTAGAAGTGCATGGAGTGTAGGACTATAGCCCACTAGGACAATAGCCCACTGGACAATATCCCACTGGGACAATAGCCCACTGGGACAATAGCCCATTTATATGTAAATTATGCATTTAATTAAGAAGTTGAGTATGTAATGAGTTTAAAATATAAATATTCATAAGTCAACAGTGTAGATTATCTTTTTTTAATTCTGAAATTTCTGTTTCTATACTTTTTACTCATGTTTTATTTGGTAGACACAGGGTATAAATGAATTAAAACACACACTGCATAATTGATATGAAAATCAATGTTTTGACTATAAAAAGACAAAGGATTGAATTTGTATACATAGGTGTAAATGTCAAAACAATTAAACATCTGGAAGAAATAGGCAAATTTCATTTTAATTTTGTATAATCGTCTATTTATACTATTTAAAGCCAGATGATTGTATGTGCCTGGGAATTTCATTTGCACTTACAACATTATGGCATAAGATTTGTATTAAATTCTTATCAAAAACAATGAAATTTGACAAATGTCTCATTCTATATTTAATGTGCCCAAGAAAATACTTATTGCTGAAACC